>OY747706.1:13259029-14459029 GCA_963556495.2 Valencia hispanica
TCATGAGATTCTTTACTAGAAAAATGTGACCTCCATCTCAGTTCAAGATTCAGTTTCAATAGCTATTTTTCCAAATCATCCCTCCTTTCCGCGTAACTAAAATTACATCTGCCCATTTCATCTTCTAATATCTGCGTCTCATTTTTAATCGTTGATGTCACATATCTCTGATTTTATATTTAGCTTTGGTGCAGAGAAAAAAAAAAAAGGATTGCTAACGAAAACCAAGACATTACTGGTACCTCTTGCTGTGATGTCACCATTAACTTTTTGTTTTGTTTTATTTATTTGCTTATTTAGGGATCAACCATTTGTTCAGAAACTGTCAGATGTTCAGTGAGTCGTCATCAAAAGGCACTGGGAACATTTTCTGTATTTCATAGCAAAATATGTTTTACATGTTTACAATCAAAGTAATGTTTAAGCTTTTAAGGATGCATTTAAAAATCTCAAACAAGCCTAATTACACTCTCACTTAACACATGACACACTACAGTGTAAAGAATAAATGTCTTACGACCAGGTTACCTGTTTCTTATCTGTACTTACGCCCTCCTCCTGGTCCTTCCAGTGAGGGCCAGCATTAACATTGATTGACTGGCCTGGTAGCAGACAGAGAATCATAGAGAGGAGAGCAGGAACAGCAGGCTGGGAAAGGAAGAGACACCAGTGACAGACAGGAAGAAAAGGTCAGAGAGGGGTTAGTGGCTGCAGAAGGAAAAAAAGAAAAGAGAGAACTCAGCTCGGAGCGAATGAGTTGACTGAAAAGGAGAGGAAGGTACGGGGCAAAGCAGAGAGGAGATAAAAATGTTTCTTCAACTTACCTCTCGCTCCTCTTTATCTACAGACTGAATGGAAACGGTGGATGGTTCGGGTATTCCAGATGAGGCCTGAAAGGCTCCGCCGACGCTGTTGTTGCGGATGTGGCCTGCGCCGCGTTTGTAGGACCCCCTGGAACCCGAGGACTGCAGCTGAGGATGCAGCTGCCGGTTAGGTGAGGAAGGCGTGGACGTCAACACCAGAGTTTTGAGTGCAGTCACCTCTGCTTGCAAAACATCGATCTGGGAAGCAAAATTCCGAATCAAACGATTAACTGGGTGGAACAGAAGAGTAAAAGCTGGATAAAAGGCTTTAATAATGACGTGAAGATAAACAACAACGTGGCACACCTTTCCTTGAGCCTCCTTTAGTTGTTTTTCGGCTCCTGCTTGTTTTACATTGGCTTCACGCACCATCTTATGGGCTTCCTGTCAAAATAAAGTCTCCACATGAATAAAATAAAACTATTTATTTTTACACTGCAGAAGACCTTTATGATAAACTTACTCCCTGAGAAATACTGGAAAAAAAATAATGTGGGTTCCAACACAAGCGTTTGTGCTCATTTCAGAACTTTTACAGCAGGGCTCTCAGGCAGCAGCCGTCAAAGTTAAAGTGCACTCAGCAGAAAGCGTTGAACAATGCTGACCTCAAACAGACTGGCAGTCAGCTCCTCCAGCTCCTGCTCCAGCTGATTCCTGACTTGCGACAGACGTTCGCACTCCTTGTCTTTTAGTTTCAGTTCCTTAGATTTAAAAAAGCAAACGACAGAAACACATTTTATGGGGAAGAACATCTGCATTGTCAGCTTTTTTTTTTGTCATGTTAAATCGTATTCAGTATGCCCATACATGCAAACACAAGGTAGGTTACAACACCTTCTTTGCTGTGTCCAGCTGCTCCCGGAGGATCTCTGACCCCTTTTCTCTGATTTCTTTTTCTTTGATCTCCAGTGAGGAGCTACGGAGCCGGCAGAGATTGCCATGGGATCTGCCCGAGGTGGTCCCGTCCCGGCCTCCTCCCTCCACTATGGCCACTGGCTCTGGATCCAGATCTACCAACCTGCAAAATACACAACGTCATATAATCTTTAGGAACATATCAGTCTAAAAGTATAATTTCCTCATGTAATATAAGACTACACACCATAAAATTGACTTAGGCTATTCCAGTAAGGTTTTAATGTACTGCCTCCACACCTCAAAATATTTGGAATTGTTAAATTTTTATATATATATATATATATATATATATATATATATATATATATATATATATAAATAATAAAACAACCCCTGGTGTTTTTAGCTTTTTAAAAAGTTTTACAGCGAGAAGAGTGCAATAAATTGTAGATACCATTACTGCTTAAAAAGGGGAACACATTTACTCCTACTAACCTACTCATGTCAACCGATAATACACACGGCTGGCCACATTTGCTGGAAGATCTGGTAAAGATGTGTAAAAACAAAGCAATAAACTAAATTCTGTTTTTATAGCAGTAGCATAATCCCACTCTGAACTTTGAGAACATGTAATTTTATGTTTTTTTTTTGTTTTTTTTTACCACAGTTACTCTCAGTCCTCAGAGTTCATAAAAAATAAACACAGTTTAAGTAACTTTCTAGATGCATACTTTAAGTTGATTCGAGTATATTTTAATTAGTGAGCCATGACTTCCTGTTTCCCTGGGGAATAACTATGATGTGATGCAGAGATGTATTTCTCTCGGTTATTCTTTAAAATGGGAAAGACAAGAAAACATGTGTCCTTTCCGACATGATTCTGCTCCAGTAACAGTTCGTACAGTCTGGCAGTGTCCATTGCACAGTGTGACAGATCAAATTTTATCATGCCAAGCTCAAAAAAGTGTGACTTGTTCAAGTTCTTTACAGTTTTTAAAAGTGCACAACTTTAGGGCCGATGTGTGATGATCAGAAAATTCCTACAAGAAAAAAAGCTTCTGGCCAAAACACGTACGTTCCAACCACTAAAGCATTATTTAAAAGGTTTAAAACAACTGGAACTACGAGGTATAAGGCTAGATGAGAACCCTGGTTTATCTTACCACCCAGCACAGTGATGAAGATAGTAAACAAAAGCTCCAAAGCTTAAAAAAAGTCATCTGGCGCACCTAGACTAGAACAAAAGTTATGTCTTTTAGAACATTTGTACATATCCTTCCTATCGGTGCTAATGATCGTGGAGGGAGTTGTCCATGAGTCAGCCTTTTGGAGGCTGCAGTTTGTTGCTTTGAGTTTCAGTAAAACTAGTTTTCCATTGTGTTAGCATAACTGAACCCATATGTTTGAACATGCATTCCCTAGAATGCCCATTGATGATTTCATAGACAACACTTGTCATTTGTATATATTTAGTTATTTCTTTAGTAATTGGTTTTTCTGTCATATAGCTACCAGCATGTAATAGTAAATAATTCTCAGTCGGAGGACATTTCACACCTTCTGCGAGTTTGCATCTTCAATAGGAACTTTTTGACAACAACTTAAAATATTCAGACCAATTACTTGACTAACAATTATTCTACAGGCTATGCCATCCCCTAAGACAAAAAAGAATTGTGTATTATTTGGTGTTGTAGGTATTAATTTTGAGAATTCACATTGGTGTAAATATACACAAAATATATTACCATTCCTGTCAACAAAATACTCTGCAGATATTTTGATCCAAAACTTTATTTAATTCACCTGAAGATGACTAAAATCTTTAATTTACCAAAGAGAAAGTAGGAACATGTTTCCAAGCACCTATATACCAAAAATTAAACTGATTTGAGACAATTGCATATGCTTCCATCAAATTTTTTTTTTAAAGTTTCCATCTCAAGCTGTAACATTGTTATCTACCTATGCTGATTTATTGAAAAACACCTTGGGAATGAATCGGAATGAGAGGAGATGATGTGGATTTTGTGGAAAATTAAGTCCTGTCATGTCGCTTTTGATCCACTGCAGTGAATCAAGTGAATTCAGTGTACTGAATAGAACATGTACACTGGTATCAAGGCTGTGAAGTGTTTTCCTGCATCAGGACCAGCTACATTAATCTTTATGTGAAGCTACTGAGATAACTCAAATGTAAATTTCACGACTCCAGTAAATATTAACTACCAGCAGTCATAGGCGTCCTTTTAGCCGGGGACGGCGGGGACATGTCCCTGGCAATATTTATGATTGACAGTTTTTCAATCAGAGGATTCTTCAGATCTGCAGAGCGCTACAGGAGAGCATCCCTCCCCACGTCCATCAGAATCTACAACAAATCTTTAAAGAAACTTGGATAATAAGTTACAACAACATTTACTTTCCCTTAGGGATTAATAAAGTAATTTTGAATTTGAATTGTTTTGTCCCCACCACTTTTAAAAACACATAGGCCTGTGGCTTTCAACTTTTGATTGAATAAAGATACGATTTTCAGCACCTGTTTATACACTGCAGTGCATATTGTAATGAAACGAGCAACGCATGAATACTTATTATATATGAATAATTAGTGTGAATGCTGTAGGCACACTCTTGAGATCCTGTTTCTCTTTATTCTTATGTTTTTTTAACTTTAACTACTTCTGCATACTTTGTGCTATTTTAACCATTCAACTTTTCAATTATTCAGCATATTCTGCTCTTTCCGGCTATATCTTTTAATATTCATAACCTTTATACTTTTTATAATATTCAACTTTTTATGGTTTTTTGTGCTCCCATTGAAATGAATGGAAAACCTCAAAAATTACGCTAAATTTCACCTGTTTTGCAAAACTAACTACTTCCACATACTTCCACTTAGAAACACCATTCAAATCTTAAAATGTAGTCATACTCTTCAGCTATTACTGTTTGTCTCGGCTTCTTCCTAACTTGTATTGTTTTCATACAATCCTTCCTCAAATGTTTGGCCCCGAAATTATCAGATTTCTGAAAATACATGCATTTCTATGGGAGCGAAGCAGTTAAGCTAGAGTGGCCCACTCTAGCAGAATTACACTTTTCCACTTTCCTGATTTTCCACGAACAACTTCCGCTCACTCGCTCATATTTCACTCTTTCTGCACATATTATATATCAAAACGTAGGTTTTCAATTTTTGCTTCAGGAAATGTTACCAAAATTTATGTAACAGCTACAGTTCTTTGGCAAACCGACCCGAAGCAAAGTGGCGGCACCCAGGAGGGACCATTGGAATGCATTGGGACTGAGCAAAAATTCAGAGGAGGACAGCTGGATTCTGACCAATATTCGTAAAGTCATATCTCATAAACGATGCGACGTAGAAAAATGAGCCTTGTACCGATAAAACTTCAGACCTTCCTGACGCTCATGATTCAACAACTTTTTTGATACCTGTTACCTTTTCTCCATAAGTTTTGTTCGAGTGTAACAAATCTGCTCTTGGCTAAAACGGCTCAGATTCAAAAATGCCAAAAGCAAGCTCATTTTTACAAAATCACTGCTCCTAGACAGATTGAGGTACACACATGAAACGAACCATGATTCTTCATCAAAGCCTGCTGATACTCACAGTGAAAGAATAATTTCGATAGGCCTTATATGTTCCGAGTAAGAGGATGTAGTTTGGGACCAAGGAAGGACAGATTAATGTTTCCATCAAATTTATCAACATATTCGACGTCATTTTACGGCTGTAATATTATATCTTCAACAAATTGAGTGGTTTGAGAGCGTTCAACTATCCGTTCCGATAAAAACGGTACATTGGTGACGTCGATAGGCCTTACGGTTCTTAAGTGGTCAAGAGTAGTTCGGAAGCTGCGTTGCCTGTTGAAACGGCTGAGAAATTAGGAGACTTAAGTGAGGTGCTGCACTCAGGCTGTCTCCCCCAGTGACAGCCTGCGTGTGATTGGTCGAAAAATGGCAGGCCTTTTCATGGCTTTAGGTGGAGCTCCCTCATGTGGTAGAAAAGATAATTACTATACATTATGGCCTCCACTGTAAAACTGACGTTTCAGGGTTATTGTAAGATATCTCAAACAAATTGTAGATTTAATACAAATCAGTTCACCAGTACTTTTGATTACTCTGTAAAATATGATGATCAATACAGTCTCATAGGTACTACGCAGGCAACAGTGGCCATTTTACTGTTCCAACACCTGGAAAACAGTGATTACTTTTTAGGGCAGTTACACAGACTTGTATGTTTAGGGGATTGTAGGCATTATAAATGGAGTAAGATATTGTTAGCTAACATGCTATTGTTATCCATTATACTAACACTAGCATTTAAGCTAACATTAGCATTTTAGCTAATTTTGACTTAATAGCTAAAGTTAACATACTGAATGGATTAAGATAAAGTTAACCAACATGTTAGTGTTTGCCAACATGATATCTGTGGCATTTTAGCTAACATTATCATTTAGCTAACATCGGCATTTTAGCTAATTTTAGCTATCATTTGGTTTTCGGGTTGATTTTAACATACTGAATGGGTTGTTCTTGTTAACCAACATGTTAGTGTTTGCCAACATGCTATCTGTGGCATTTAGGCTAACATTAGCATTTTAGCTAATTTTAGCTATCATTTGGTTTATGGGTTGTTTGTAACATACTGAATGGTTTGAATTATTGTTAACCAATATGTCCATGTTTACCAACATGCTACCAATAGCTTTTTTACTAACCATTGCAATGTAGCTCATTTAAGCTAACAATAACATTTTAGCTAATTTTGACTTAACTGCTAAAATGAACTTAATGGATGGATTGAGTTACTGTTAACCAACATGTTGGTGTTTACCAACATGCTATCTCTAGCATTTAAGCTAACATGAGCATTTTAGCTAACATGAGCTATTATTTGGTTTTTGGGTTGATTTGAACAAACTGAATGAGTTAAGTTATTGTTAACCAATGTATTCATAGTTGCCAACATACTACAAATAGCTTTTTTGCTAACCATAGCAATTTCGCTCATTCGGGCTAACAATGGGATTTTAGATAATCATTTAATTATTTAGAATATTTTAACACACTGAAAGGATTAAGTTTATGGTAACAAACATGATACTGTTTGCCAACATGCTGCCACTAGCATTTAAGCTAACACTAGTATATCAGTATCAAAATTTAAGCTAATTCAGCTAATTTTAGCTAACACTTCCCTTTAAGCATATTTTTATTATACTGAATGGATTGAATTATTGTTAACCAACATGTTTGTGTTTGTCAACATGCTACCACTAACATTTTAGCTAACATTAGCATGTTAGCTAATTTTCAATAATATTGGTGTTATAGCTTGTTGTCAATTTACTGAATATAATAGGTCTTCTTTTAACCAACATAGTTGTGTTTCCCAACATGCTACTACTAGCGTTTTGGGTAATATTTGGAATTTAGCTGATTTTAGGTAACATTGGCATTTTAGCTAATTTTGAGTTTTTCTATGCGGTAGTGTTGGTAGACTACTTTTCTGTTTTCTGCTGATTCTGTGCATTACACTTCAGCAAGTCTTCTACAGTTGACTTCAAATACTTCAGGTACTAGGCAGGCAACAGTGGCCTTTTTACTGTTCCAACACCTGGAAAACAGTGATTACGTTTAAATAACAGTTACACAGACTTGTGTGTTTAGGCAATCTTAGGCATTATAAATGAAGTAAGATATTGTTAGCTAACTTACTATTGTTATCCATTATACTAACACTAGCATTTAAGCTAAAATTAGGATTTTAGGTAATTTTGACTTAATAGCTAAAGTTAACATACTGAATGGATTAAGATAAAGTTAACCAACATTTTAGTGTTTGCCAAAATGATATCTGTGGCATTTTAGCTAAGATTATCATTTAGCTAACATCGGCATTTTTTTGGGGGTTGATTTTAACATACTGAATGGGTTGTTATTGTTAACCAATATGTTCATGTATGCCAACATGCTACCGATAGCTTTTTTTACTAACCATAGCTATTTAAGTCTTTCAAGCCAACAATGGAATTTTAGCTAATTTTGACTTAACCAAAATTAACATAATGAATGGATTGAGTTAATGTTAACCAACATGTTGGTACTTACCAACATGCTATCTCTAGCATTTCAGCTAAAAATAACATTTCAGCTAATGTTAGCTAATATTTGCATTTGAGGAAGATTTTAACATACTGAAAGGATTAAGTTCATGGTAACGATTATGTTAGTGTTTGTCAACATACAACCACTAGTATTTAAGCTAAAACTAGTATTACAGTTAGTATCAAAATTTAAGCTAATTTTGACTTAACAGCTAAGGTTAACTTGCTAAATAGATTTTGTTAATGTTTAGCGCCATGTTAGTGTTTGCTACCTTACTACCACTAGCATTTTAGCTAACATTTGCATTTCAGCTAATTTTAGCTAACACTTCCCTTTAAGTTTATTTTAATTATACTGAATGGATTGTATTATTTTTAACCAACATGTTTGTGTTTGGCAACATGCTACCATATGCTTCCATACGTTTTTTGAACTTCAACTACTTCTGCATACTTTGTGCTATTTTAACCATTCAACTTTTCAACTATTCTGCTCATTTTGCTTTTTCCGGGTATATCTTTTGGTATTCATAACCTTTATACTTTTCATAATATTCAACTTTTTATTTTAGCTAATTGTGACAGTTTTTCTTTGTGGTAGGGTTGGCACACTATTTTTCTTTCTTCTGCTGTTGCTGTTTATTAAACTTCAGCAAGTCTTCTACAGTTGACTTCAAATACTTCTGCCATTTTCTGCAAATAAATTCAGCTTACCGCATTCACACTGCATTTTCGCAGGAAATGCAACTTTTTCTAGTTAATAATAATTGTCCCCATCAATATGGTTTATGGTTGTCCCCAGCAATTTTAAAAATACACTGGCACTCAGTGTTGCGTGTTTTAATTTGGGCTCATAATTTATAAGAATCAATTAATCTAAAGGATTAGAGAAAAAAATAAAATAAAATCGGGAATAGAGTATAATATGAAGGTTTCAGATAATGTACAAATTTTCCATCCAGTGGACTGTGATGAGAAATTGCTTTTTGAAGCAATGCTGTAGTTCTTGTCAAATAACTGAATTAAGCTATGTGAGACTCTGGGATTTGTCAGTACATCATGAAAATTGTCATCTGTGCAGCAAAAAATACACTGACACTATGATTTGTGTACAGGCATGAAGAAACTGACCTGGGGCAAGTTCACCTTTTACAACCGTTTTAATATTTAACCTAAACACATGATCTTCATCATGCATGTGTGTTTTATTTGAAAGTGTCTGAAATGCTCTTTAGATGAAACCACTTGAAATGACATGCAGCCTCTCTGAATTTTCTGACATACCCACTTCTAGCTTTAATATCTGGCATCTGTTCCTACTTGCAACAACAGCACTGCACCCTTGGACCCCAGAGGGACCCCGAACCACAGCTTGGAAAACTTTGATTCTGCATTAGCAGCCTTAAGATGTCATGTTTTTATTATAATTTAAATCCCAAAGTTTGAGTTAAAGCATGGAGCAGCAGAAGGTTTCAGCAGACAGAGCTAGTTAGTTGTCATTCCCAAGTCTTTACTCTTTAATGTCCAGCCTTACCCTGTCAGACTCCAGGACAGCAGATAAATTTCCCCCTGGTGTCCCCACGCGTGTCACCTTCCGCTCTCCTCTTTCTTTTCCCACTCTTCTCGTTGATAAAAAAAAAAAAAAGATAAACGAGGGAACACAGTGAGCTAAGGGTGGCTAGTTTCGCTGAAACTAATCCCAGCCGTTTTAAATCAAAGCGAAGGAATGCGGACGCTGACGTCGACAAGAAGAAGAACAGTAGTAGCAGTGGAGGAGCAGGGCGCACAAACTAAAAGGAAATAAAAGTAATACGGCAGCTTAATTTAAAAACACCTTCCTGTAGTACCGTTGGGTTCCTATGAAACGATTATTTCCTTAGACAGAAAACAACTTTCTCCTCTCCTTCTACCCTCCTCTCAGGTCACATGACAGCGCCTCCACTCCCAGTTTCCTGACAGACTCATCCCAGCAGACAGCGACACTATCGCTTATTACTTTAGGCACAATTTTAAGCAAAATGTCGAGTGTAGAGTATTTATTACTTAACACTAATCGTTCACATCAAAGTGAAAAACACAGAGGTAAAGAAAAAAGTTACATGATATAATAGAATAGAATAAAATAGAATATATTAATCTTTTATTGTCCCACAAGGGGGAAATTAGAAATCCATAAATCACATTGCTGCAGACAGTTTCTTTGAAATACTCCAAATGAGTTGACCTGCTGTGTCCACAAACTGTGGCAGTCCTTGTAAGACTGGCGCCCTGGGCGAGTACCTCCTTATGGGCCCCCACACTCAATCAGATTCAGAAAACTTTATTTATCCCACATGGGGCAATTCGGTTTGGTAATATTAACCACAATAATCCATAATAAAAAATAGTACAAACACTTACAATCCTACACACGCACATAAAAAAAAATCAAATCAATCAAACAAGAAATAAGGAGGAGTAGTGGTGATAGATAGATAGATAGATAGATAGATAGATAGATAGATAGATAGATAGATAGATAGATAGATAGATAGATAGATAGATAGATAGACTGTTAAATTTCTTAATGTTTTTCCATTGTGGTAAGTGGACTGAACTTATATAGCGCAGTCATACTGACCACTCAAAGCGCTTTACACAAACGCGCGCACATTTGCACACTGATACAGAGCTTGGCAGGCAACTTGAGGTTAAGTGCCTTGCCCAGGGGCACATCGACATGTGACAGGAGGAAGCTGGAATTTAACCTACGACACTTCTGATTGCAAGACATCTACTCTACCTACTGAGCCACAGTCGCCCCTGTGCTGAAAAAACAAGAGATAATGAGGCTCTGCTTGCTTCCCTGAACAAGTGCCAGCTTGTCTCCGAGTTGAGGCTCCTACATGATGTCATTTTTGTATAAGATGCAGGTCAGCGTGCTCGGCAATCCGAAGCGCTCGCCACGTCACTCACTTTGACGCAGCACAATATCACTCTGTCGTGGAACAACACAATAATAGATTCTGAAGAGGTGTGCACCGCCCTCCACCTGCTATGTGAAAGCAGCTTTAAACCACCCATGGTGTACAGGGATGTTCTTACAGTGCTTACACTGTGCATGCTTGAGTCTAGTATAATGTTTCCACTAGTTGGGTTTCCAAATGACCAACAGAAACTTGGGTAAGTACACAACTCAAAGCAAATGGTGTTTTCCGTTGTCCCACGTGTGGTGTGCCTCCCTGGGCAGAATGCAACATTAAATACTGCCACTGCCCACATATATTGTTATACAATGTAATTTGCTAAAAAGAACATAGAGTAGACTTTCATCTTTGGCAGTCAAAAAAAAAGCTCCCCTCTGCAAGTGTTGTCAGACTTTTTGCCACCATTTGCTCAGAAAGTAACACTTACTGTCCAACAACACAGCGTTCCTCCTCAGTGACACTGCTGGACTGGTGTTTAACTGCAGGGACATTAGATGTCCCAAAGAAGACTGGAGATGAGTACACGGCTATTCCAGACCGTCCTGCTCTGAGGATTTCATATCCTGGTGTTGATGAGGCTGAAGATGGTGGAGACGAGGAAATATGGACGCTGTGAATTCCCTCGAAAGCATCCATGTTTTTTTCTCTCTCTCTCTCTTTCTCTCTCTCTTAAGCAGTCCAAGCCAGAAGTAGCAACTTGTCCTTTGTGAAGATTTGATTTGGCAAATTGTTGATATTTAATTAGGATAAAACTTGATGTCTGTGGGGGGGGGGGGGTGGCACATAATAGATAAGAAAGTCAAAAACAGCACCTTTAAACCCACACCACTGGGATAACGACTTTTTTCTTCACAAGTTAGCTCAAAGATATCTCTTTAAGATAATCCAACATAGGTTAAGGACCACACATATAAAATATTCTGACTGTACATGTTTGAAAATGACTTTAGGACTAAGAAATACAAAGTAAATACTCACCAGGGTGATTCCCTGTTGCCAGAAAACAGAAATCTGCACAACAGCATTTTTCTGCTTAATAATCCTACGAGTTTAGGTCACCAAACTCTCCGCACTTCGCCCTGATCTGAGTCTCCTGGTTAGGCAGGAAGGGTTAATAACTAACCTCTTCTGACCAGTAACAACTCAGCTGTACACATTTCTTCCAGCTGAGGGGGTCAAACACAGTTTTCACCTTAAGTCTCACTACTGCTTCTATCAAACACATAAATATTTTTTTTTTACATTCAGAGATGATATGTTTAGAGAGGCTTTATTAAGGTAGTGAAATGACCATGTGTGTGTGTATATATGAATCAAACATTTGTGAGATTTGATCCTCAGAGTCAAATCACAGCACTCAACATTCATGTCTGTTTGTGGCAGCTCTGCGGTGCTCAGATTTGCTCAGATTAACAGGATCTGGCCTCACAATGCAGCTTTGTTGCACAGACAGATTAACACATCAAGTGACCGGAGGTGTGGGAGAGCCTTACTTACTTTTTCCTTTCCTTCGTTCTCGTTTCCAACATTGTTCCTGGGCAGTCCCGTCCCACATCTGGAGCAACAGCGAGTAGGATGGCGAGGTGTTTTTATTTTCAACGGTGAGTGCATCAATCGGTTCCGAGCATCATTCAGGTTTAATTTAAAAGTCAACTTTGTAAGGCTTTTTAACTGTTAAATTTAAAAAGTATCAAATAAAATTACTAATAAATGATAGTTTAACTAAATAAAATTGATTTTTCATCAGAACAATGTCCTGTATTTCAGCTCATTATGCAGATGGCCTTTTGGAATAATAAAAGTGTCACATATATCATAAAACTAAAAACTCTGTTCATTTTTGTAGATATGTTTCCAGGTTGGCCTTATGAGGTCCATGTCGAACACTGAAGCTGAACTCAAGCAAAGCCCAAAAAACACAAAGACGCTACACTGTGTTCTTTCATGTTAGACCAAAGACTGTCCACAGATTGGTCTAGCAGCAGCAGCAGCAATGACAGTGACATACTCTCGAAGAGTTGCTGATGCAGGTTTGGGGACCTTTTTTCACCTGCTTCTGCGATGGAAAGGCAGCATCTATAAACTGCTGTACAGAGAGCTCACCATCTTCACTGTGCTCTATTACTTCTTCAGCATCGTTTACAGGTAATCACAGAGTCTACTGATTATTTAAACCCAGCAATTTCCAATTGAAAAGAAAGTGATAGTACTCTGTATGAAACCAGATAAAATCAATCAAAATGAGGTTTGATGCTTGGTTATTGGAGTTGTTTGAGGAGGACAAGAGAGCTGCAATCAAATCAAGAACAAGTACATGTTATCATGTTGAAGGATTGAAGGATTGCACATAATAATTATGTTAAGAATCTAAGACAAACAGGAGTATTGCTCTCACATAGACAGCAGTAGTTCTTTTTTATCTACTTTAGAAATAGGTTGAGCTGCTTTGAATTATTTTTAGTGTGGATCTGCAACTTTGACCGATATTATTGTATGTGAATTCAAATTCAATTCAATTCAAAATTCAAAAATACTTGATCCCAGAGGGAAATTAAGTGTTGGTATAGCTCATATAATTAATTCTTTAAGGAGTTGTTGTAGATCATGATGGCTGTGGGCAAGAAGGATTTCCTGTATCGGTCTGTATTGCAGTGAGACTGGAGACGCTCTGTTGTTGTATGACTGTCTCATGAAGAGGATGCTCAGGGTTGTCCATAATTTTTTTGATTTTATGAAGAATCCTTCTTTGCATTATCATCTCCAGATGTTCCACAGTTGTCCCAAGAACAGAACCAGCCTTCTTTATCAGGTTGTTTAGCCTTTTTAAAGCCCTGGCTCTGATGCTGCTACCCCAACAGATGACAGCTGAAGAGATTACACTCTCCACAACAGACTTGTAGAAGATCTGCAGCATCTTTCTGCAAACCTTGAAGGACCTAAGCTTCCTTAAGAAGTACAGTCTGCTCTGTCCCTTCTTGTAGACGGTTTCACTGTTCAGTCTCCAGTCCAATCTGTTGTCAAGGTGAACTGCGAGATATTTATACCCCTCAACCACCTCCACTTCTTCTCCCATGATGGAAAGAGTGTTTGACTTATCCTTGTTTCTTCTGAAATCTACAATCATCTCCTTTGTTTTGTTCACATTCAAGGTGAGACGATTGTTTCCACACCATGTCACAAAGCGGTCCACCAGCTCTCTGTATTCAGCTTCTTGTTCATCTCTGATACACCCGACAATTGCAGTCATCTGAGTATTTCTGCAGATGACAGGTCTCTGATTTGTACTGGAAGTCTGAGGTGTACAGAGTGAAAAGGAATGGTGAGAGTACGGTCCCCTGTGGTGCTCCTGTGCTGCTGACCACCTGGTTTGACACACAATTCTTCAGTCTCACAAATTGTGGTCTGTTGGTCAGGTAGTCACTGATCCAGGCGATTGTTGAGGGCTCCACCTGTGTCTTCAAGAGTTTCTGACAAAGTAAATCAGGCTGAATTGTGTTAAATGCACTGGAGAAATCAAAGAACATGATCCTCACAGTGATGCCTGCTTTGTCCAGATGACAGTGGGTTGGTTGAAGCAGGTGGATGATGGCATCTTCAACTCCAACTCCACAACGATAAGCAAACTGCAGCGGGTCCTGATACGTTTTTGTTTGCTTACTCAGGGGTGCCAACAGGAGTCTCTCCAGGACCTTCATGATGTGGGATGTCAGGGCAACAGGTCTATAGTCATTGATGACTGATGGGTGAGTTCTCTTTGGTACTGGAACAAGGCAGGATGTCTTCCACAACACTGAGACCTTCTCCTGAGTTAAGCTAAGGTTGAAGAGGTACTGCAGAATCCCACAGAGCTGCTCTGCACAGGCCTTCAGGACTCTGGGGCTGACACCATCTGAACCTGCAGCCTTGTTCCGGTTCAGTTTCTCCAGCTGCCTCTTCACCTGACTTTTGGAGACAGACAAGTGGGAGGGGGAGGCAAAGGGGGTAGGAGCATTTCCTGACTTGGTTGAAGTCAAACTTGTGGAATCAGAAAAGTCCATGGCTGAGGTGAAGGATAAAACATCCGAGGTGTAACAGGGAAGCTGTTGATCAGAGGAGAGTGGGATGTCTGTTTGGCTGGCAACAGGAGAGCTGGATGCTGAGCTAGTTCCTGAACTGAACCTGTTGAAGAATATGTTCAGTTCATTGGCTCTGTCCAGACTTCCATCTATCCCATCCTTCCTGTCCTTAAAGCCTGTGATCTTTCTCATTCCTGACCAGACATCTCTGATATTGTTCCTCTGTAGTTTGTTCTCCAGCTTCTTCCTGTATGCCTCCTTGCTGTCTCTGATCTTGACCTGAAGTTGCTTCTGTATACTCCTCAGTAATTCCCTCTCTCCCTCCCTGAAGGCTCTTTTTTTCTTGTTTAGCAGTTCCTTCAGGTCACTGGTGATCCAGGGTTTTTTATTAGGGAAGCATCTCACTGTTCTGGTGGGGATGATGTTGTCCACACAGAAGTTTATATAGTCAGTCACACACTCAGTCATGGCATTGATGTCCTCTCCATGTGCTTGGCAAAGAGTCATCCAGTCTGTGGTTGCAAAACAACCCTGCAGGGCTTCTTCAGCTTCCTGTGACCATTTTCTCACAATTTTCTTTGTAACAGGTTGCCTCTGAACAAGTGGTTTATATTCTGAACAGAGAAAAACAAGATTGTGATCTGATTGTCCCAGAGGAGGTCTTGGTTTGGACATGTATGAATCCTTTACATTTGCATAAAACAAATCCAAGGTCCTGTTTTCTCTTTTAGAGCAGCTGACAAACTGTTGAAATGTTGGAAGTGTAGTAGAGAGCGAGGCATGATTAAAATCACCAGATATTGCCACAAATGCATTGGGGTGCTGTGTCTGTAGCTTAGCAACATCGGAACTGATGACATCACATGCAGTGTCGGCAACGGCTGAAGGTGGAATCTAAACAACAGCCAAAATTACACTGGTGAACTCTCTTAGTAAATAATATGGATGAAAACCTACTGCCAAGAGTTCGACCTCTGGGCTGCAGAGACGACACTTCACAGTAACATGTCCTGGGTGACACCATCTGTTGTTGACAACCACTGCTACTCCACCACCTTTTCTTTTCCTGCTCGTTTTCAGAACTCTGTCTGTTCGTACAGTCCTTGTAAGGACTTGGAGTTCATCCATCTTGTTAGCCAGTAATCTTACGTTGACCATTATGATCGATAGAAGAGATGGCTTGAACTTCCTCTTTCTCTGTCTCCTTTTCTCTCCTGCTCTGCATCCACGTCTCCTCCTTATCAGCTCATCAGGGATTTGTGGCTTCAGTTGAAGTATTATTTCAGCTTTTGCGATGTTAATCAGCTGCTCCCGGCTGTACACCACTTTGTTGCCTTGGTTACGTATCAGAACAAGTTGTCAAAAAGTGAAAAATTTACAGCAAAAATTCTTCCAGCTTCACAGCACCAAAAACTAGAAAGTAAACAGGTAAAAAAATGCAATCTTCCTCAAGGAAAAAAAAAAAAGAGGAACCAATTTACAAAAAACCAAAACTTAATATGTAGCCAACAGAGCTACATATTAATAATAATCAGCACTATAAACAATTAACAGTTTTTTTTTTATCACATAATCTATCAAATTCCCTCTTGAAGGATGGATTTATTACCCGTGACACTTTTCTGTATATTTCTCAGAATGAATTAATCATAATAATAAAACATACAAATACATATAATCAATATAATCAAGGATTATATCACTGATTTTTCTGTAAAAGAAACACAAAGCAAACACAAACACTAGTTCTATCACCTATGTCTACACAGAAAATTGAGTGTTTTCTGAATAAGACATTAATGTTCAAAATAAAATTTAAGCTCATTAAAGGTTTAACTTTTATCAAAGGTTTTAAGGCTTTTCTCCCAAGTCTATAAAAGGCGTGCAGCCTAAATTTGAGTTATAATATGTTAATTTTTTGTAAGAAAAGTTTGAGAGAGAAAAAAAAAGGAAAGAGCTGTAAGTTTTGTAACATCAAAACCATCCTGTTTTCATCTACTAGACCAGGGGTCTGCAACCTGCAGCTCTGGAATCGTAAATGACTCTGGCCTACTTAATATATTAAACGATGAAATATTGCACTGTTTTTTGTTTTTGTTTTTTTTCATTCTATTCTTATGTGACCCTGTTAAAAAACACTGCCCCCACCCTGGCCCCCCTTGTAAATTTTGTCTAGAACCGCCTCTGTTGTTGATGAAATATCATCTTTAGGCTGCAGCTGTTTCACAGTCAAGACTTCCAACTAATCATGCTATCAAATAAAACAAAAGCTCACTTTTGATTTAACACATAAATAACTATTTAAAATTTATTTTTCAAGATGTTCTAAATTTCTAAGTCGGCAATCTAAAAATAATTCAGATGTAAGAGAAGAAGTGACATGGACAGGTTTTCTTTTTCCCCCTTTGCTTTTTTGTCACATTAATGTTTCTGTTTCAGAACAACAAATACATGTTAGCATCACACCAATATAACCTGAGTAACCACAAAGTAACAAAAAATCCGATTTTACTTTTTAGGGGAAAAGCTGCCTGAACTAATTAGGCCCCATATGAATAAAGGAAAGACTTTCACAGCAAAAAATGGCTGCTGACTTAAAAAGAACAAGAACACCTTGCAGCTGATCCACAAGACCCTGGGAAAATGTTCTATGGATTGACAGGAATAAAAGAGTTGAACATTTTGGAAATCTGCTGGAAACAGCATTTTAAGTTAGGAATGTCATAGCAATGGTCACAAATCAAGCAAGATTTGAAGGACTTATTATTGTTATAATTGACCATGAATTCTGCTTCCAAAAGACCAAGGACGAGGATGTCTGAACATCCGTTTGTGAGCTTATGCCCGAGCACAGTTGGGTTATGCAGCAGGAAAAGTATTGAAGTATGTCAGACAGTCCAACTCTGAATGGCTCAAACTAAGCAAAGGTTTCAGAGTCGCCTAGTCAAAGTAAAAGATTAAATCAGGTTGAGATGGTGTGGCATGACCTTAAACAGTTCATGTTTAAAAGCTGACCAATGTGAGTGAAATAAATTTGCTAAAGATAGGTGGGCAAAAATGACTCTATAACAATATAAAAGAATAATCAGTCAGAAGGTTTGAGTTGCCAGGAAGGCTTGAACAGGTTTTTTTCTCTTAGGAAATGAAATAATCTCTGAAAAAACAGCTTTTATTTGCTTTTACTAAGCTTATCTTTGTCTGATATTGAAATTAGATTGCTGATCAGAAATGTACAGGACACAAAAAAAAAAAAACAGAAATCTGTGAGGGGGCAACTGTTTTTCACAGGATTGTCCTTTAACATATATTTGCAGGCATTCAGGAAAACACTTTTTTCAGCAGAACACTTCAGGGTTATGACAAAAGGGTGAGTCAAGGATATTTTGAAGCGCTTCTGGCTGAACTTTTTTTTACAGGTTCAAGAGACTTGAATGTAAATTGAGTGAATATTTTTCCTAAGCCTCAAAAGTCAGTCATTTTATCATAAGCGGGTTAAAAGATTTTTCTGAACATATAATTATGGGCAGTTAATACTTTATTTATAGAAGCTGAGACAACACCCGCTTTTTTGGTAGAACTTCAGATGTAAGAGATGTTTTGGCATGATATTTAAAAACTTTTCTGACACAAACTAGGAGGATTATGTGATTTTGTAAAAGGAAGAACAAAAAGCTTGTTTGTGACCACTTGCTATGTTTCAGAGACTTGCATAAATCTCTTCAAAGTAAAATTAAGTTTGACAGACGCGATAAGCCCCTTATGAGCTTTCAGGCCTGCAAACTGAGAGCCACTGACAGCACACTGAAATTACATTTGGAAAGAGAAATTGTAGGACTGTTGCTTCACCTCATAAAGGTCACTTGTTTAAAATTTAGCCAGGGCTTTTCTATGTGGAGGTAGCATGTTCTCTCTTTGGGTGGGGGGATTCTCTGTCTCTTTGTTGCCTTGTGATGGACTAGCATACCTCTCCAGGGTGCACCTCATAGCTGTTGGCTCCTGGAGGTACAGTATAAGCACCACTGAGACCCTATAAGGATTTAGAAAATGGAGAGATGAAAGTGAGGTTGACCAGGAGCTTGTCAAACCCATCAGTGTTTATGAATGAACTGAGGTTGGTTGTTTTCGTCACCAGGTTTCTATTAAGCAGCGAGCAGAAGAGGCTGTTTGAGAAGCTGTCAATATACTGTGATCGCTATGCTGAACTCATCCCTGTGTCGTTTGTTTTGGGTGAGTTGGTTTCCTGGTTTTAAGTCAAACACGTATCATTGAAACTGTCATTAATTTCTGTAGTTGAATATTTTCTTTTTAAATCAGGTTTCTATGTGACTCTGGTTGTCTCCCGTTGGTGGGGACAATTTGAGAACATACCCTGGCCAGACCGTTTGGCAGCATTAGTAGGAGGCCATGTCCGTGGGACCGATGAGACCGCCAGGCTGACCCGAAGAACCCTGATGCGTTACGTCAACCTCTCAGGAGTTCTGATCTATCGCTCTGTCAGTACTGCCGTCTACAAGAGGTTTCCAACCACCGAGCATTTGGTGCAGGCAGGTACGGCATGATAATGAAACCCAAGAACTTCATGAGTGGTCTAAAACATCCAACATGGCTTCAGATAAAACGTCTTGACGTGTTGTGTGCTTTTACAGCATCATGACCCAGAAACAGACCTGTGGTCCTAACTAAGCACACTGACACAACAAAACGTCATCTCCACAATGGGTTTTTTTTTCCTCTCAGGATTGATGACCTCAGAAGAACTGAGGCATCTGGAGGATCTACCTTCCCCCCATAACAAGTTCTGGGTGCCCTGCACATGGTTCGTCAACCTGGCTCTGAGAGCACGGACCGAGGGTCGCATCAATAATGATGTGGCCCTCACAGCCATTCTCACTGTAGGTCTTCATTTTACATCAGTCTGCTGGCTAAAGGAGCATAAACTTGTAAACATATTTTATTTTGGCTGGACCTTCTTTATTTTTCTCCATTCAGGAATTGAACAGTCTGAGGTCAAAGTGTATGAAGTTGTACGGCTATGATTGGATTAGCCTCCCTCTCGTCTATACTCAGGTTGGTGGGATTTGTTTTCCACAATGGGAATCATAATAACAGATGGATGTGGCATAGTGGAAAAACCCAGTTAAACACATGACCAATGGCTTTGAATCAGGTGGCAACAGTCGCGGTCTACAGCTTCTTTCTGGCTTGTCTGATCGGTCGACAGTTCTTGGATCCTGGTCAGGGATATCCGGGTCATGATGTGGATTTCTACCTGCCGATTTTTACCCTGCTGCAGTTTTTTTTCTATGTTGGCTGGCTGAAGGTGAGACAAAGATTACGTTCACTTCTCTTTTTCTTAATTTTTGCTTTTCTTAAAATGGTCTTTTGCTTTGATTGTCTCAGGTGGCTGAACAACTCATAAATCCTTTTGGTGAAGATGATGATGACTTTGAAACAAACTGGCTAGTTGATCGAAACCTGCAGGTGCTGATCTGAACCCAACTGTTTCTCAGCTGTCTTTTAAGTCTAATAGATAGCAGTTGTCATGTTTGACCTGTGGTGGGGGTTTGGGGTTGTTTCTCAGGTGTCTCTTTTGTCCGTGGATGAGATGTACGACAGCCTGCCACTGGTTGAGAGAGACATGTACTGGAATAAGGTGGAGCCCCAGCCTCCCTACACTCCTGCCAGTGCTGAACACCGCAAACCCTCCTTCATGGGTTCAGCTCTAGATATCAGGTAAACTAAGGTGTTCATTTCTTGGAAAACAATCAGAGACTGCTTTACATCTGCTTAATCATCTACTGGATGTCCCCCAGTGTTCCCAAGGAGGAGATGGAGTTTCAGTCCAACTTGGAGCAGATCAAAGAAAATGAAGAAGCCAACTATACCACCCCATTGCTTGGGGGGTTGGGTCGTCTTTTGGGTGTCCAGTCCCCAAACTTTCCTCGCTCGTCCCGGGTCCCTCTGCTGCGCCGTCGTCCTGGAGCTCCACTCAGCCGGTTTCCTCTTTACTTGCACTCAGAAGCACCATCAACCCCTACTCAAGGCCACCATCCTTTGAACCAGGAGAGTGATCCTGACTACGCCTTCTCCACTGTGCCCATGTATGAAAGACCCGGATTTTACAGTTGCCCCCAAACACCCATTCACTGTGTGCCCCCTGCAGTGCCTCGTTCTCGACATGCCCGGCGAACTCAAAACGAGTGGGATCGCAGCTGCAGCGCCATGGCCCCTCAAATAGTGGGCTCCCAGTTACTGGCTCCGGACACACCAAGCCATCTCCCACCACCACCATCTTCCGCATTTCCCTGGGTAAGTGGGGAAGGAGATTGGCAGAGTGGACCAGCATTCTCCTTCCCTGACCCAGCACCGGAACTCTGTCCAATATCTAAGCTCAGACCAGGACATGGCCTGCTCTCCCGACGGCCTCTTCCCCCTCGCCTCACTTTAGAAACGCTCCCACCTGCTGACAACCAGCCAGGACCCCCAAGTGCTCGAGCTACGGGAGGCGGAGGTGAAAGAGCCTTCTCATTCACTCCTCCCTCTCACAGAGTGGTACCAAATCCCGGTAATCCCAACAGCAGCTCCGGCAGCATTAATGCAACAAGCACCAACAGCGCTGCCACAACAGGAAGTCTTTGCAATGGAACAAGCCACAGTGGTTTTAGTAGCCATGGAAACTTCACCTCAAACTCTAGGACAAGCATTGGTGGCACAAATGGCGGGTCGACCACCACTATGAACACAGTTTCCACATCTGCGCCTCCACAAGAAGCGAGTCAGCAAAACTCAGCCAATGATTCGGGAATCTCATTGGCTGAGGGGGACCTGCTGGGAGTTCTGGTGGACAATGGGATGAATAAGGAAGAGAAAGGGAGCAGGACTGAGGAAAAAACGAACTAATTTGAAGCCTCCTATGTGTTCAATGAATCTGGACTGAAATACGTGGAATGACGAGAAACATCATGGAAAAAAAGGAATTACTATTTTGTCAGACAGTTTGACACTTTTTTAATTAGTCTGTTGGAGACAAGACTTTTAAAGGCCAACACCCAGTTACACGGAACCTTTAAGTGGCCTCTTTAATCTCTTATGTGAAATCAGTATATGTGACGCATTGCTTTCAAACTGGACCACTGCTCGAGTCAACAAACTCACACCTGCAAATTATTAAATACTTTGTATTAAAGCCTTTTTCCTGAATTAACTCTCAGAACTGGCCTACTTCTTATGCAAAAATCCCCTTAAATGACTGTACTGACACTGAGCCAGTAAGAAATTTCAAAAACTTCTACACTTCTGCTGAAAACTAGGCTTAACCATTTATATCCCAATTCTCAGCTGTGTGTCTATCAGTGTACTATTAAATTACATATTACGGTAAATAACATGCTGTGATACTTTACTCATTGTTTATTTAAATAAAAATAAACCCCACAAATAATTTGCATACTGTTGCTTTATTTTCTTAAAACAGGCTTTTTATACACACAGTATAACATATAACCAAAACTAAGAATATTTGTTTTTAAGTAACAGCAAAAATATTTACACTTTGAAAGCTGTGGATAAAATGACAAAACAAAAGGAAATTACACAGACAAAACCTTTTAAACCAATGTTTTTCAATTAAGGACAACGTATTGTTTAGTTAATTTAATATCATAAAAACAGGTAACAGCTAAATCATGGGTAGCTACCTCTTGAAATATTTAAAAGATAAATTTAGATAAAATAAATAAAATCTATATTTTCAATATGTATAATACTGTGTTTATGGCTTTGTTTCTAAGATTAACATAATCTTCTAACTTCTAAGTGCAGGTTATGGCTTTAATGCTATTAAAAGAAACCATTGCCTCATTGGTTATATCTTTCTGTAAGCCCTCTTTCACATCGGACTAAGACCGCAACCTCAACCTCAACAGTGAGCTAGAATGTGAATGGTCCTCATCATCAATAGCACATCTCTAAAAAGAAATTGAGACTTCAGAGCTTTAGTGTGACTAGCTCACAGTGATCATAAAAAAAATTCAAAAAACGTTTTGGATTTTGCGTGGCTCATGCACTTGCCGAAGTGCGTGGTAAAATAATTACACAGAATGGCGCACAAAGTGGTCCACTGGTTTCTGTACAGAAAAGCCCTCACCTGCATCCTCTTGTGTTGTCAAAAAGCTGGTGAAAATACTTCCAATGTAAATTATGTTTTCTGTTCGGCAGTAAGGCTGAAACTGATGACTGAGGTTCAGAAACCTATATTTATCGGGACATTCTGCAGATTATGAGGAAAAATCCTAGCATAAACGTAAAACCTTTGGCGACAGCATTGTGGTAGGATAGCCAATAAAGGAGCAAGGACTAATATATGTGCGGAATATGGCAATGCTTCCAAATTAGCTGTAATCCAAAAATATTTGAATGGTATTGTAAATTGTGGAGATCATAGGGTGGTCTTAAACAGGTGTGAAGGTGGCCATTTTTACATTACACAACGACTAATAAATGTCATTTTGCCATGGTCTAAACTCCACACACCTATTTATCTAAATCTTGCCACAGAAGGCTAATACATAAATAGCTGTAATGTCAGATGAAATAATATATTTTGCATGATCTATAACACATAGAAATCTTGCTTCCCCAGATGTGAAGAAGGATGATGATTGGCTGCTGAGTTTAACTGCCTTCCTCTCCCATGGTGTGCTTGTCAAAGAGATACTCGGCCATCCCATTCTGCGGGGCTCCCATGCGACGCAGACTTGAGATCCAGTCTGCCAGTTGTTTGATCGATTTCACCTGCTCATCCAGATAATGTGTTTCTATGAAGTCGCATATCTGTACAGGAAGACAACAGACATTCTATTACAAAAATGTCAGCTCATAAGAACAGACCTTAGAACAGGATGTTCTTCTAGGATGATTCTCACATGAGGATCATTGTGCTCGGCGGCCATTTTCTGCAAGTCCAGCAGGGATTGGTTTACACTTTTCTCTAGCTGCAAAGCACACTCCAGGGCCTCCAGGCCGCTCCCCCATTCGTCTCTATCAGGTTTCTAACACACAAATAATTCATGTTCACACAAAATCGTCTACATAGTCAAGAGGACCGGTTTCAACACACAGCAGTGGCACCACTGGTTGTGAAATCAGTTTTAATATTCTAAAAACACCCCAGCTATTGACTATAATAATTTATTTCCATTCATTAGTAAAAATATCCTTGCATACCCTGATGTCCTGCAGGAAAATTCTGCCTCCGCGCTTGTTCTGCAGACTCATCAGCTTCTCTGCATGCTCACGCTCCTCTTTCAACTGGGTATTAAAGAACTTTGCAAAATTTGGTAGGGATTTATCATCCCTTTCAAAATAGTATGCCTTAAAGAAAAGAGAAAACAGAGAGAAACAATAAATTTTTCACAAATCTATAAAATAATACATAGGAAAAATGGCTTTTAAGTGTTTCTCACCATTGAGAGATAAACATAGGAGGCATACAGCTCCAAGTTTATCTGTCTGTTGATTGCAGCCTCGCAGTCCTGATGGAAGTTCTGTCGGATTTGGGAACTCATTTCTATGAAGATTACAACGATGAATGAGAAAATGACCTTGCATTCTTCTGCAGGTCAAATCTAAGACATAATACACCAGGATAAAATAAGAACAAATTGATTTTAGCTTCCCTTTTGAGATGACATTGAAATGTGATCCAACATTTAAGGGACTAATCTGAAGAAAAACGTCACAAACTAATCTCACCCAGACAGACCATTTTGCTTACATTGTGGTAAAAGCAGACTGCACCCAAAGGTATTTACACTCTATGAACATTGTCATGTTAAAACCACAACCGTCAGTTTATTTCACAAGGATTTCATGTGACAGATCAACACAAATTATTACTATTTGTAGAAATGTTCTTTCTCATTACAGCTGCAAGTTATTTGGAGTACGTCTCTTCCAGCTTTGCACATTTAGAGGGTGGATTTTTCTTTGCAGAACCACTCAAGCTCAGACTGGACAGAAAGCACCAAAGAACATTGGAGAAAGAGGAAACTTCATTAGTCTCAAGTCATTTGAAGCCTCTAAAGGGTTTTCTTCTGGTATTGTCAAGTAATTTACCTACACCCATCTACCATCAACTTTGACCAACTTGCCTGCTCCTACTTAAGCATCCCTACAACATGATGCTAAAGTTTCATTGTGGGAGGGGTGTGTTAAGAGAAATGTGCAGTGTTAGTTTTTTTGGCCAAACTTTCTTCCATGCTTGCTTTTTCTACATTATTTGCTACCATCTTCAAAAGGGATGTTTTAGGACTTCTTTCAACTCTTACATAAAGTCAAGATTTGTGGAGTACCCCATTAACATTCAACATATGTTCCCAACCGAGCTGTGGGTCTCTGCAGCTCCCCCAGAGTTACCATGAATCTATTGGCTTCATCTCTGTTTAATGATCTCCTCGCCCAGCTATCAGTTTAGATGAACAACAAAGTGTCCAACTGTACCTTACTAGTTAAAAAAATTTGACTATGAAATGAAAAGGGCTCCATAGCATATTCAAACTTTAGGGTATCGTTTTAAAACCCAACCCTGTCTTATTACAGGGTAGGGTTTTAAAACTTCATCCTCAGAGGAGGCTAAAAATGCACCGTTAATCATTTACCTTCTTCGCCTTAAAGCTCTACTTTTTGTTAGCCGTCATATAATACCAACTTTATACAGTTTGTGGTTGTAACACAAAATCTGAACATTTGCGCATTTGGATGCACTGAACTGCATCCATATTGATCCAAACACGCCCTCTGCCTGCTAACAATCCGCTCATCAACCATTATTAAACCTGTATGAGATGGTTTCCATCTTAAACTTGCAGCTGGTAAATCATGAAAAATCAAACAAACTCAGCATTAAATCAAATCTAAATAATGTGGAGCTAAATTAATAGTGGGACTGAGCAACTAATCGAAGCATGAACCTACCTGCTTTAAATATTGTCCACTCTCCTTTTCACTGCAGTGATAAAAAAAAACTGGTTGTAATTCAGTTCAATCGTTTTAATATCAAAACATTAAGAGACACAGGCCACTTGAAAGTTACACAATGTCACCGTTCGCAAAGGCGCCCACCATGTAAACACGTCAGGAGGTGGAGTTGACGTTCATGTTGCATTCACTGACTGTGGGATTTCAGCATTTGCGATCCGTGGACATCGTTTGTACCCGTTAATTGTTCGCTGTTTGCATGATATAAACAGATTATGTGCGTATTTATCGATAAATATAACGACAGAGCATGCCACATACATGTGGCAAAAATTGTGTAAAAAAATAAAATTAAAATAAATCACAAATAAGGTCACATACATCCCTCTTCCGAGGTGACTTGAAAGTAGCAATAACTAGAGTAAATGCAAGGTTATTTTTTTCTGCTCTCAAACAGGGTGGTGGTGGTTCTGGACCAAATTTACCAGGGGGGCAAAGAACAAAATAAAAAACAAGGCAGTATTTCATTCCTTAATATGTTAAGTGAATCACAGAGTAAAAAAAGCCACTTTGACTCTGGAGCTGCAGGTTGCAAACTCCTTTTATAGTAAATTAAAACTTTTGTTTTCTATTTCAATGTGGCTGAAGAACAATAACTTTCAATTCATCTTTTAATTAAAACTGAAGGTAAAGAATTAAAGTTGGTTTCGTATTCTGTGCCAGCGCATATCATCATTAAGAAACGGATTGTGATCTCTTCAGTATAGTGGCCAGGAACAGTTCTACAAGGGCACTGGCCCCTGTCTAGAACCACCCATGCTCTCAAATATGCAGTTGCGAAAACATTACTTTACACAAAGCTGTGAAAATGTCTCAGATCAAACTAATTCTGACATCATTTTAAATGACACCTTTAAGTCTCGTTTAAAAATTTTTTTATTTCCTTGGCTTTAAATTGCACGTAATAATTTTTTTATTTTTCTCTTTTATTCTACTATTTACTATTGCTTGGATTTGTTCTCCTATTTTTTAATTAATCTTGTCATTGTGAAGCACTTTGGTTGGCCTCCGTCCCATTGTTAAATGTGCTATAGAAATAAAGTGGTATGGTATCAAAGTTAACCTCAGTACATATAAAATGCTTTTCTAGTTATTTTATCATAGGGGGAAACACTATACAATCCAAGTTTGCTCTTTGTGAAAAATAATTGCCACTTAACAAAAAAAGCACTGATTACCCAGTCTTTTGGTTCAATTTTACAAGCCAGACACAGAATGAATATATCACTTCAGCATGAAGTGGGTTAAAATAAAAAAATAAAATAAAGTATAACACACCATGCACTAATCTCGAGATATTTAAGAAATCAATGAGAAGGTCAATGACATCCATCAGTCTGAAAAGGTTTACTAAGCCAGAGACTAGAGAAGAAATTACATCTCTTTCTACTTTCTAGCTCAAAATCCTGAAAAAGTATGCGCACCCATCACTTTAAAAACAGAAGTGCTCAGGTTATGTAGCATAACAATGAATAGCAAGTTCACTCCTGAATATTTCAACACAAGAAAGATGAACTCTGGTCCAAGTATGCACTAAGATCCAATGGATATGACCGTAACCTAGCATATTTGACAATCTGCGTGTAAAACTGAAGTTTTAGTCATCGGTCCTGAGGCTCAGAGAGATAAGCTTTTACCAAAACTACAATCACTGTCTCTTAACCCTTCTTTACAAGTGAAGAACCTGGGTGTGATTTTTGATTCTGAGCTGACTTTTATCCCTCACATTAAAAACATTACTAAAATAGGTTTTATCATCTAAAGAACATTGCCAGAGTCCGCTCCATTCTCACTCGGGCCAACATGGAGACACTGATGCATGCTTTTATCACCAGTGGAATTGATTACTGTAATGCCCTGCTTTCTGGTCTTCCCTAAAAGAGTATCTCAGGTATACAACTTCTACAAAATTCAGCAGCAAGTGTCCTGACGAAGACCAGAAGCACATTACACCAGTCTTAAATTCACTGCATTAGCTTTTTGTATGTTTTAGAATAGATTTTAAGGTTCTTTTAATGGTTTTTAAGACTCTTGGGCAATCTTATCTAACCTTTGTGGTCTCTTTGTCATCCCTAAAGTCATAAAACACACTGATGGTTAGGCGTCTTTCCAGTACTATGGCGCTCACCTCTGGAACAGGCTACTGGAGGACGTTCATATTTTAAGAGCAGGCTCAAACGCACCTTTTTAGCCTATCTTTTAAATGATTATTGCTTATATTTTCAGTGTTTTACTGCAGTCATATATATATATATATATATATATATATATATCCCCTGTTATTTTAATCTTCCTGCCAGTGTTTCCTCTGTTGGAGCCCTCTGCCTCGGTGGTCAGCTGTGGCTGCTCTCCAGGTAGCGCTTGGGGTCTCAGCTTTGCCTCCTCTGGGCGCCCTGTGTGCCTTGGCTGCTGCAGTTGAACTGCTGCTGCCGGTGCAGATGGCTCCCTTAATGGAGTTTCCTTACCTGACTCATCTGCACTTGACCCAATGTCTTTTTTTATTGTTAAGTGTTTGTGTGCATGGAGTTGGGGTGTGGGGAGGGATCACTGATCATGCTGTGGGTCAGGGATGGGGGATATGGTTTATGTGGGGTCATTTTAATCTTTAAAGCACTTTGAGTTGCATTCTTGTATAAAAAGCACTTTATAAAGTTTGATTGATTTAGGTGTGACCAAAAAGCAACAGAAGAAATCTACTGCAGCATAGCTCATTGAGATGAGCAACGTGATCTCATGTTGATGAAATTTTTCTTTAAAATGTAAAAAAAAAAAAAGAAACAAAAAGAACCATATTCAACAACTAGGCTAGTAAGGCAAGCAATGCCAGATTCCTTCATTAATCATAGGATTTAAATCACACAGATGGTCCTTAGTTTTATTCCAAATTAAATCAGTGTTGGAAAGTTAAAAATATCACTTTGAAATCCTTTATACAAAACGTATGCAGCTCTCAAACCAGCAGCTATCCCACAGAGTTTACAAAGGTTCTGGTAAATACTGCACGGCGCTGGTTTTCTCAATGCATTTATTAATTTAACTGAAATAAAAACAAAACACTTTATATGCCAACTGGTGACTATTTTAGCACAGATTTTGAATGAAACACTTGCTATGAGATGAAAGTCAAACAGGAAGAATAAATTCCCACATTCCCAGTACTGTACATGCTTTTTCTAAGTTTCTAACAAAAAATTAGCACTAAATCATATGTTTTACATGTTTTCTCACTATAAAGAAGATATTCATTTAAAAAAAGGAAAAAACAAATTACACAGAAAAAAAAACATTACTTTATTTGAAACAGAGAAAAATATAAAATTTTACAGCAGCGTACAACACCCATACTGTATCAGTGGAGAGCTCACTTGGCTCCAGCTGGAGGCGAGTGCCACACTGCAGAGCTGGTGCGTTTAAAGTAACGGGGCTTGCTTTTGTAGAATATGTCCTCCAGTCTGGGTGGCTCGATGGGCCCAAAGAAAGAGTCCAAATCAGGAGGGTTGAAGTATTGCTTCATAATTAGCTGTTTCAGATTTGCACCTGGAAGAGTGAACAAAACAAATACAGTTTTGAAATGGCATACAAGAATGTAATTAAGACTAATATACACTAATATACAAGGAGACACAATTCACCACATTGATGTTTAGAACCCCCGAACTGATGAGGTTGCAGGAATCAACCGAGAACCCCAGACAAAAGAACCGAGATCTTAAATGATGGCCTTTACAGCAGAGAGCAGCCCCTCCGATCTAAATACCCAGACTGATTTATACACACCTTCGGCCCAGGAGGGAATCGGTTTTCTAGGGGCAGACTCATCGTCCGTAGAATCGTCGCTGTTCTGGTCCATTCCATAATCCTCTGGATTCTTCGAAATAATCAAATTCCTATTTCCGCCGTTAGGGGTGATGGCGTACGACTGAGGTGACATTTCCTGCTGGAGCAAACAGAAAGCATACAATGAGGCTTTATGATGAAAAATATTAATGCTTTTAGAAAAAAAATAAATAATAGAAAACTGTGTCAGAAAATACCTGCATATCCACAGTAACATTCAGACCACCCTTTCCTACAGGCGTCTTCATTACAGAGTGCTGGGAGAAAAAAAACAAACCACAAAACAATGACAGTGGGTCAGGAAAATAACTTAACATGGAAGTTACATGAAAACTGACAACACCGTTGTAAACTGGGTAAAAAAAACAACTAAAGCCCCACCTGGTACACACACGTTCTTAGGCTGCACCACAGTGCATCTACAGAAGATTTATTGAATTTAAAACATTTTTACAATCTGAGCAATGCTTACCTCAACATCAACCGTTTTATTCAGCATGTCAGCAGAATGCTTTAATACAGTGGAGAGAAGAGAGAGAAATCTGTTGAGCATTTAGATCAGAGAATGATAAAATCCAAAAACAGACCAAAAAAAACATCTATTGATTTAATAACTTTACATCCCAAAAAAACATTTTATCATTAAACTTCTACTTTAGCTTTTCAATATTTCAGGTTTCCGCACCAGTGCCACACTGTTGCTAGAGCTTGCTTAGCACCAGTGTGGCAGTGACAGTAGCAGAGGAGAGAAGACATGCAGAGAGTGGCTCAGGTCAAGATTTAAACCTGGGCCAGTCCTAAAGACAACTCTCAGCTCCACATATGTGGTAAGCATGCTAAACCTGTGCCACTCTGTGTATCGTTTTTTTTTTTTTTTTTTTTTTTTAGGATTTTAATGGAACCATTAAAGGAACAGGGGGCAGGATTTGTAAATAAAATAAACATCCATGTCCAGTTTTTTTAATGCTGTTGGGTGATGAAGCATTATAAACCAAAAAGAATGAGCCCACCCACGTATTGCTCCATTTTCTTAAGCTGTCTGTGTGCTGCAGTTCGGGGCCTGAATTTCCCGCGCTGTCCTACGGATGTGACTTCAATTGACACGGCTTGCGCGTTCTCGACAGCTTTAAAAGAGGAAGAAAAATGGTCGCAGACCTCCATTGATTTAATTGTGAGAATGGATTCTTCTCTTCTGCAACTGGGAAACGACCAAGGACGACTCGCAGCCCACTAAAAAGTGGCACTAAGATAAAGAAGTATGTCACTGTGAAGAGGTATGTTTTTTTGTGAAGCGTTTGTGCGCGCTCCCGTGCGGCTGGCTGCAGTTATTTGCAGCGCCGCTCGTGAGTTTCTTCATTCTGCCCCATGCTCCTTTAACAATGACAGTCATTTTTGTAGTAAAATTGAAAGTATGACTGGTAGTGTGTGGCTGTTTTCACCTTCTTTGTTACAGTGGATCAACTAGATCTAGTAATACAACTGGATGTGTTAAATTATGAAACAGCTTGGACTGTTGAGAATTTAGTTTTTCTACCGTTAAATTCAGTTTTTAAAAATCACAATATATAGTCTTATTCATAGTATTGCAATATATCATATCGTCTCCTCTGTATCCTGATACATATCGTATCGCCAGATTGTTACTATCCCTTTTACATCCCTATTTTAAACACTAAAAACAATTCAACTAATTTGAAAATAGTTTCTACCCAAAGTACAGTGGATGGTCAACATAAGTATTCTTTTTTAATAACGAGTTAAAAAAAAATATGACCAAAAAGAACAGAATATAGCGTTAACTTGTTTAACCTTGAAACTAAGATTACTTTAATGGTTTTATTTTTGTCCACCAGTTTACCTGTGTTTTGGCAGCAGCTTCTCTCCGTTTTGCTTCTTCCATTTCTTTAAGAGCTTTCTCTTTTGCAGCCAGCCTCTGCCGTTCCTCCTGAAATAATACAGAAAAAAAATTACACCATAACATAAATCATTGAATCAACATTATTTTGGGAGTTTTAATAAGTGTTCTTCAAATATTCCCAGCTCTAATTTGGTCTGAAAGTGTCTCAGCACAGACTTCAAATCATTCTTTACCAGTTTCCTTTTTTCTTCCAATGCTTTCCTTTTCTGCTCCAGCTCTCTCATTTCTTTCTCTCTGGCTGCCCTCTCCACTTCACGCTGTAAAGCAAGAGCCTTTTCCTTTTCTACGCGTTCTCTGCACACACGTACAAAAAACGAAACATTTATTATAACCTGCTAAAGTGTCTCGGCTAAATTCAATGTGCCTCTTGATCCGTTTGCACTTTGATGAGTTTCATTGAAATGGAGAAATTATTTTATATACTGGACATAATAACTGCAATTATGTTAGGTTGGGTGGCTGTAAAGGAAAAAAGAAAGTGGGTGACATGAGCTCAATCTGATCAATAGTTTTTTTTTTTTTTATAAACTCAACCATCATTAAAAAGGGCACTTCACTTTAACAGTTGTATTGGGTAGGCCATCTTTACAACACACATATTTGAAAACAAAGACCTAGCAGTCATTGATGATTTCATGGAATAAACAGCACCACTTTGAGTGTGAACTTCTATAAAAATAAACTTAACAAAATGGGAGGGGTCAAAGAGCTGTTAGTTTTACTCTACTATTTAGTTGTTTTTTTAAACCAACAGATAATTGTGGTCACGAAAATCTTTGCCATCTTATTTCTAACAGACCTTTCAGCAGCAGCTTGCCGTTCTCGCTCCAGTTCCTGCTCCCTCTTCAGCTCCAGAGCTTTGCGAGCTTCCTCCTCCTCCTCCGCTTTCTTTTTGGCCGCCAGCTCCTGCTGTCGTTTCTCTTCCTCCTGATAGTTTCAAGGAAAGACAATATTAAGTATTACATTACAGAATAAAATGAGTGTTTTAAAACATCTTGCAGGCAGTGAATTTATAAACATTTCAGTTGGGTGAGAAAAAAGAAGACGAAAATTGTAAGTTGACAAGTGAGTAAGCAGCCATAATTTTCTTTGCAATACAAGGTTTGTAACTGGAGACAGGGCAACAACAACTAGATCGAAGGACAAATAAATGAAAAAAGTTTTCACCTGCTGAATCTTTTTCTTTCTGGCTTCTTCTTCTAACTTTTTCTTTTGCTCCAGTTCTTCCTGACGTTTCACTGCCATCCTCTTTTTAGCCTTCTCATCGGTCTGGCGCTGTGTAGACACAAAACTTTTAAATTACTATTAAAGAACCTACAAACAAATGAGGAGCCACCAGACCGTTCACATACTTTATCATTCTTATCAATTTGAGCCATCTTTTGTTCAATCTTCTTTTTCTTTTCTTCCTCTTTCTGTTCTTCCTTTACTTTGGCCTCAAACACTCTTTTTAACCTCTCCTCTCTCTTCCTGTGAAAACATTTTCAAAGTTAAATTTGAATAAACAGTCGGTCCAAATTCAACAAATAAACAATTTTAAACCTTTTCAGTTCTTCCTGTTTTTTCTTCTTTTCTTCCTCCATTTTCCTCATCCTTTCTTCCTCTTGTTCCTGCTTCTTTCTAAGCGCTTCCAGCTTGTGACGCTCTTTTGTCTGAAAGAAACAAGATATTTAATGGATAATAATAAAGATACAGCCAAGAGTTATAATTAAATGTCAGCTTTAAAGAATGAAATTATTTTGATACAGAGTCAACATTAAGATAGCTGTGAGGAAAAACAAAACAAAAACGGAACCAGTGAATTAGAAACACGAGGTATGTTTGGATGCACACAATTTAAATGGAAGTCGGAGGCATTGTAAATGTGGTCCATGCCCATATCTTAAGAGAACATTTTTGACAGTGGTGTGAAACCATGTTAAAAACTAAAACAAAAACCATCACAGTAGACCAGCAGGAATTTCTTTCAAGTCCATCTCCTGCAGCTAGAAGAGGGCAAAACTTGAGGCAAGTGCCGACACACTGCAGACTTGGTGCCTTTAAATTAACGAGCCAGCTCTGCAGCTTATCCAGGACACATCAAACAAAAAGATATAAAGCTGCGCTGCCACAGATCTATGCATTGTTATGAAGTAAGTACTACAGTTATGCATATTTTGATGCCAGCGTTGTCTGCAAGCTAAATACTTAAGTTATAGGAATATTGTAAAGTTTGAAAATATAATGTGAAATGCAACTAATTGAAAATTGATGGCACACAAACCTAAAAGGACTGCCAAGTAAATGTTTGAAAATTTACTATGGGGAGAACATTTGTTAAGTGAAATTCAACGCAAATTAGTTATGAAGTAGAGCAACACCCCCCAAATAATAAAGAAAATCTGTATTCTCTCCGAGGCTCTGTCAACACCTATATGGATATTTTTGCAATATGGAGGGAGGAAATTTGTTTCTAAAAACCTTAAAAAGGTATGAGGGGGAATACTTAGCAGCAATATTCATTGCCGAGTATTCAGCAATGAATATAAACAATGACACTGAGGCCCATTTTAGGCATGCTAACTATATCATCCTATTCTAGAAACAACTACAGAGCTCTAAATGTTAGCTGAAAAGATTATGACTGAAAGAAAATGGTAAACAACAGCTACAATTGTTTTACAAGCATCTTTCAATACTTTAGCCACACTCAGGATTTTATTGTTCCTGTTGACAATGTGTCCCCCTGCAGGCGTAGAATGGGCATTAGAGCTTTTAGAAAATTGCAACAAAACTATAGAAACGGATAAAAAAATAAAAAGGAAGAAAAACAAAAACACAAAGTACCCCAAAGACCGATGTATGACTAAACACACAGAGTGAACTGATCTGTGTGATACAAAACACAGCTATTGTTAGGTTATGGTGAAATATAAAAGAAAAAAAAAGGATATACTAAAAGTCAGACAGAAATTACAAGCAAAACAGATTCCTATATTAATAATAAAGGACCTTCTGGAAAAAAAGGTCTCTATTGTCAGCCTTTTCCACACGTGGACCCCAAACAATGTGAAATGGAATCACCATTTTGCTTTTAGACTAATTTTCAGTGCAAAGAATAAATTAGTCTCAGAGCATTCTTTAGGATGCAACAGTGGGAAAGGGGCTTTATGTGCTAAGTGACATTAAATCCATCACACCGTGTTTGTTAAGACACCAGATTCCTATAGACAGAGCTTTAACAATACACTTACCACAGTACCCAAGTTCATCTGAGGAGGAAACAAAAACATTTAAACCAAAATGTATTAACTGAAATAAACTATGGCACAATATTTAATAACCAACAGGATTTTAAAGTTTAGGGGGTTTTGTGCCTTGTTTAGAACAGTCAGTGGGAAACCAACAAAATCCAACTCCAGAGCTCACTAACGGGGTGTGATTAGCTCACAATAATAATTTGTTTTCAGTGCATGATTTGTTCTGATTAGACACAATGGGATATCACCTCAAAGCACAGGGTCCAAATTAAAAATTACGTGGAAAACAGGCAAGGCACATGTAATTTGAAAGTATCACAGCTTTGCCAGTTCTTTATATACTCAGAGGAAGATCAATGAGGGTCGATCGCATTATTTCAGAAATCACATCGGTGGTGAAACATTTCAGTAACAATAGTAATTTTATTTATATGACATTGTTAACAAGAGGGAAACTTACTTTAGGATCAGCTTTCAGAGGAGTGGTGTGTTTGATAAAAGATTTTATCACAGCGGTTCGGCCAAGGGAGGTAGGAGTCATCATCAGCATCTGATTCTTATGCACAGTGTGAAGAAAAGATCTCATGTTTGGTTTGACGGCCTATATATAAAGAGAAATGAAAATGTTACATGTACTTCGTCATTAATAAACCCACTCAGCAGGTTGCTCTGATCTGTTTAAAAAGCATGTCATACACTTTGGCCTTTTTTTGGTGGAGAGAACCGCTTCGAAGGGCTGTCCTCTACGGTATCCGGGGCCTTCCGTTTCGTGCTGAGGCTCGATCTGAAGACACAGGACATTTTTCAACAAAGATACTAACACCATTTACAGCACTGATAAGTATTTATTACTGCCAAGAGGAGAAAGCGCTCTCATATCTCTGCAACTTAGGAAAGTTTCCGAGACCAAGTGTTAAACATTCACATCACACTATAGGTAGAAGCACACACCTTCGAACTGGCTGGGTGCGTTTCTTATCAGCAGTCACTGAAAGAAAAATTCAAACATCAATTTAGGAAAGTCACACAAGTCACATTTTATGCAAAAATTACAGTCAACAAATAAAAAACCGAAATATGAAAAGGATCTCATACCGGACTTCTTGGCAGGAGTGCTCATTTTCATCTCCGAGCAAAACAGCGGAGGGGGTGCCAGTGTGGGAGAATTAGCCGCCACAGAGCGGGTCACGCGCTCCACAGCAGACACAGCGATATTGCGATTGGTTTGAGGCTTGTTTGATGAGAAGAGGAAAAGAAATTACAACCGTCAAAGACGTCAACTCAAAGGACTAAGTTAAATGCACTAAATTAACGAAAGCTACCTTTGAAGCTTCCTTTGCTTTTTCAGGCAAGTTATCAACAGCGTCTGCAGTTTCTGCTTTGCTGTGAAAGGGAAAAACATGAAAAGGTGAGGGACACTGGATACGGATTCATAAATCCAATGGCAGCACCTAGTGTCAGAGGGTGCATTGTAAAAACAAGGAACATAGCGCCATGGTTCTTAGCACTGTTGCTACTTAAGAAATCTTTACAAAGAATAGAAAGAAAATAGAAAATTGTACCCATTTACAGTTAAATACGATGCTCTAAGTCAAATAGGATAAATAAATTAAAACTAGGAACTTCCACCATTTCTAGTAAACAAAGCAAACCTGTAATATGTACATAAAAATGTATTATGAAGTATGTTTTTTTTATCAGTAGTTGCATATGTAGAAATAAAAGTTAAGTCATAAATTTGTTAACATTTACAGTGTACTTTGAACAGCTGTAGTTTTAGAAAAACATCAGCTCATATTTTAAAACAGAACTGTGAACCAATTTTTTTTAACCTTAAATAGACATCCATTCCTAAAATTGTAAATATAATCAACATTTGCCAAAAGAAAACACCACAACATTAAACGCAAAGAAAGTGGTTTTACTCACACTTCACCGTCCTCATCTGCAGCATCCATGGAGGAGTCTGCTCCTGCACAAAAAAGTCAAATAAGACAAAGGAGTTAAATAGAAGCAAGGAAGACGTTAGTATTGCAAAGATTAAATAATTTAAACACGATTAAATCACTTGCCAACATCGCCACCGCTGCTTGCGGAGTTGTCCATGCGAGCAGACATCCTCTTCAGCATAGAGCGACGTGAGGCCCGGCGGACAGATTCCTGTGTCATACTGTGCCGAAGACCAGCCAGTGAGTGACGCAGCTTGAGCGAGCACCGCGCAGAGCTTCGCCTCGACCTCCGAGTAGCTTCAGCTATTGCCATCTTTGTAGCCGTACGACCTGGAGAGGCCTCTGGTTCCCTGGCAAGCTCGGCAGACAAGCGATCCTCTGCTGAGATACTGACAACTAATTCAGGTGAAGGCATCTTTGGAGGAGACTGAGAAGGGCCGCATGCATCATCAGATTCGATTTCTGCATCATCCATTTTTTTCATTTTGTCCACTTCCTCAACCAGCTCTGGCTTCTTGTTCTGCTCCTCTTCCGGTTTACTGCCGTCACTAGATGACAGGCTCTCGTCTTCAGGCTTTGTCTGTTTGTTTTTACGAGTGGTGCGTTTTGGCTGCGATGCGTTACTAGCCTCAGAGGTTGGGACCTCAGGGAGCGCTTCTTCTTCAGCAATCAAGTTCAAGGATTTAACAGATGATCCACGAAGATTGCTACGCTTTCCCTTTGAGAACCTTTATCAGATACAAAAAAAAGATGCTGGAGATGCAGGTACAAAATTATTTTAGTTACCACCCCCTCCCCCCAATAAAACAAACCTTTTCCTTGTTTGACCTTCTTCTTGGCGCCCTAAAGATACACGCTTCCTTCGACTGTTCTTTTTCTGCGACGGTGTTTTTGGCATCAGTTCTGGTTCAGCATTAAAATCTCTGTAACAACAATAAACAGAGAGGTACATAGAAAAAAGAAAGTCCAGTAGGACTCAACTTAGCAGATCTTCATTGCATTAGTTAAGACAAGCCTACCTAGAGAACATGCGATTTGCTTCTTGTTGGATCTCTTCGAGCCAAACCATGTGGACATTTTCGATCTCACTGATGAATTCCTGCGCTTTTCCATCAAACATCTCCATGAGGGAGTGCACCGACGACAGCACAGAGTTCATGGTGGCAGCTTGAGGAGGAAGATTGAGGGATTAAAATTTGGACTAGTAAGAATATACTTCCACAAAATGTGGGCAACATTACCTTTTGATCAAGAGACTATGTTAAAATGTAGGGCTGCACAATATCACTTGCGATTTTATCGCTAAAAATTTATGATGATTCTATCAATTATGATTACATAAAAAAATATTTTCCAACAATTCTCTATGGCTAAATATGCTAGATATCCAGACAGAGAGTACATTACACTTGAAATGCAGATTTTAAAAACCTTTAGCCTAGGTGTGTTAAGATTTGAACTTAAGAAATATATTGATAAGGAAAACAACTTCTTTAACTTAATAATTTATCTTATAAACAAACTTGAACCAAGTAATCACTTGTCCAACTGTGTCTCTCGACAAACATTAACATTCATCACCATAACTGTAAGAGTTCCAGTGTTTGCAGTGGATTTTTTTTTAACACCCGATCTTAAACAATACAGTATTGCTCATTTCTAGAGCAAATGCTACTTTTCAATTGCATGCATTGTCATGTTGTACTTCATTGTACTTTTTGGCCATTAAAACAAAAATCTGCTTCTTTGGGATGAAAGCAATATGAATTTTTTGAAGTGGCCGAGCAAGTGCATTGACTATAATCCAAAAGAAAATCTGAACAGGGAGAAATACCAGTGGAGACATGTAAAAAATAAAATTGAAATAAAAACAGACAAAAGCAATTAAGAGTTTTTGCTTAGTGAAAACCCAGTAAAGGCTTTTCCTGACTATGGAGTTCAGACATGTTTGTTGTTTTAAAAACTACCACCACCACTACAATGACACAACTACTACTACTTCTATTACTACTACTACTACTAATAATAATAATATTATACACCTCATAAACAATCTTAACTTTTGGGAGACATGGCACATTTCAAATCAGAAACAAACTTTTTGGCTGATAAAAATATAATTTAAAAACTAAATTGTGAAAGTGTGTGAATATTTTTGGGATCAACTACGCTTCTTATAAAATGCTAAAAAAAAAAGAGAGAGAAAAAGAGAGATTTTACAACTCTTTACTGCACATCTCAATTCATTCCAAGTCATGTTAGGCGGTGTTATCTAATGTTAATATACTTTATAAAGTTATGTTGTGTACATTATGTTGTTTGCACTTTGTAAAAAGCAGCTGTGACAAAAACGCCTCTCTGGATCAATAAAACTTCTATACAAATGTGTGTAGCTCTTTTCAGGGTTTTAAGTCCCACTTTATTCCATGTCCAGATATAAACAATTTAATGAAATTCAGATTTTTTTTGACAGTGTTTTAATATGGGGGTTGCTAAATAGAACCGGAAGCAGTTTGCTGTAGTTTGGGTTATATCAGCAGCAATGGCTTTATCATAGCAACATGACATAACAAAGATAGATATCTGTTTTTTATTCATTAAACCCAACATCTATAATTTCCAAACAATTTACGCAAAAGTTGTTTTAAAGTATCTAAATCTGCTGTGTGTATTGGGGCCTACTGAAACATAGCGTGTTCGACGATAACAATAATGTAATCTTTTAGCACTTGCAATAGTATTATGATAATTAAAACACTTAGAAAAAAATGACGTGGGCAATGTTAACGCTGCAAACTACCGGGTTTCAGAGTGTAGCAAGCTAGCTTGGGAGGTGGGTGGGGGTTTCGTAAGATTATCTAAAAACTACAAACAGCCTCAAATAAAAACAAACTGTGAAACAGTAACATTAATGTTATTTTTATCTACTCCAAAAAACATCAAAAGACTAACGTTAACGTGTTAGCCAGGTAAGCCTAAATATTTACCTTTAATATCCGCGTTGCTTTAAAACGGCTACGAAGACTGCTGGTCTGTTATTTACATATAAAAAAAGGCTAAATCAATCGCATATCTACACTAAACGAAAACGAACTAAACGGTAATGATCCCTACTTTCGGGTGAAAATACGCAGCTCCTAGCAGCCTGGGAAGACAACAGCAATCCTTCCACAAACCCGCTGAAACCGTTTTTAACTTGTTCAAACCTCAGCAGCCAATCAGAGAGCGGAACCGCTGTTCGAATTGCTCGATGTATACACCCTGACATCCAGGGTGAGCGGAGTTAACCTCGCAAATAATAGCAGCGGAAGGTGCGGGGAGTGGCAGCTACGAGGCCTGAATTTATTTTATACAAACGCTGCAGAACCTCAGGGCGGGGTTACGGTTCACGAGTCAGATTTAAATCAACCAATCGTCGACTGTTTAGGGTTTTTTATGTCCATCTTACGACACTTTTGCACATGTTTATGGCACAGTGACAAAAGTTCACGTTTTTGTAAAAGTATAAGCCTTGTGAATTATCAAGACAGCTTCTTCATGCGTTTCATTTATATTGTCTTGCAGATATGGTGGAACGTTTACATATTGTTTGAAATACTGTAATATTAAAAGAACTTCAACGGCATTATTTCCAGCCAACACTAGACAGATAAGACAACCTGCTAAAAATAGTACGAACTCAGACTGCATCCAGAGCTTCTGTGATCTCAAATCCCATGACTAATTAAGGTGATACAAGCAGTATAAACCATTCGGTCATTTAACAATTGGCGAATAAACATGTAAATTAACTGGAAAACTTCAACATCATGGCTTGGCGTCATTCAAGTCAGGCTCTGGTTAGAACCCCTTTCTGCTAGAATGCTTTTGAATCTTTCAAAATCTGTCAAAAGTCACCAGTCAGCTACAGTGCTTAATGACGTCAGCTGATCCATTCCATTATGTGCCTCTTGAGATGTAATCAACATAAATATACACAAAACAGAATTAGCATATTTTGTTTTCCTTCAGTGCACGTTTCAAAACCTTTGTACAAAGTGAAATCCTGCTGTGGAAATCCATACTTCTTTTCCCAAATGGGTTTTTATACCCAGTCTGCCTTTGTTTGTGAATTAAAAGAAAGTATCTTCAAAGACAAGACACTTCACATTGCAACAGCAAAGTAAACCCAATTTATGCTTCTTCATTTTCTTCATTAATATCACAGAGTTACGGAAACAATATGAACACCTTTTTGCGTTCTTCGTTTTTATTGAACCAAAATGAAATCAAGCAGATCATTTATGACAATGTTCTCCAAGCTAAAACCAAAAACCAAACAAAACAAAACAAAATCAAACATTGTCTCTTTAGAATATTTCTTACAATTGTCCACATTTATTGTTGAAAATTGTAAAATACAACACATATTGCAGAAATAATAACTTTTCATATTTTTTTTTATCAATGGAATGATGAGGAGAACTGAAAAGGCTCCTGTTTTAAAGTGGCCAGCAGGAAGATTGGGGTGGATCCATTCTACTTATGCAGCCGGCCTCTCTAGGAAAAGTGACAGGCTGCCCTGAAATGACAGAGTTTCAGTATTAAAAGACAAAAACTACTTTCTTTTTCTAATTTCAATGTTTGTTTATTTGAACACAAACTGCTGTAGTTGCAAGCTGCTGCTTGTGTGTTACCTGGTGTTAGAGGGATTTTAGCTCCTGATGCCTTCAGGATAACCTGCAGCTTATGGGGATTAGTATTTCCAGCTCTGCCGGTCTGCTCCCTGAGTATGACGCAGACATCATCTTTCCTGAGCAGCCAGTCCATCTGATTGCCCAGGTAGTTAATGCCACGGACACACAGTTCACAGATCTCATCTGGAAGCAGCGGCGAGAAGGCCAAGCGTTTCTTCTGAACTCTTAAAAAAAAAAAAAACAGTGTTTGAAGCCCTTAAAACACTGACAGTAGACATACGATCATCTGTACTCTGACCTGAACTGACCTGAAGCCAAAGTATCCAAACAGAACAGCCTGCAGGAATCCTCCCATACCAGTGAGAAAGTTTACCGCTCCAGTCCCATCTGATGATTCACTCCATACCTGTGAGGAGAGGTGATGAAGCCTTCTATGAATTAATGTTGGTGTAATGAGGGCCTGTGAGTCACTGCATACCTGAAATGGCCCCTGGATGTTCTTGAAGCATTTTTCAAGTAAACGTTGAGCTTTCTCAGCTTCCCCCAGCTCCAGCCAGCCTATTGCAAACATACCCTGACAATGGAAATTAAAAAATAATTTGTGATCAAAAACGTCAACTAAATAACCTAGAATGCTGGATTGTGTACTAACTTTTCAACATTTACATCCACAAACATCAAAGTGTTTAATATGGATTTTATTTGATATACCAACACAAAGTAGTGCATAATTGGCAAGTGAAGGGAAAATGACACATAAGCACCCCCCACCTCTACCACCAGTTTCTAGGGTGTATGTCTTAATCAGTTTTGCAATCCCTGCATTTTTTTTACAAAGAGCTGAAATGTGAACATCAAGTTTCAAGCCTTGCCACAGATTCTCAATTGAATGTACGTCTAAGCTTTAACTAGAATGTTCTATAACACAAATATGCATAGATACATACCATTTCATAATCGCTCTGGCTGTATGTTTAGCATCATCATCATCATAGAAAGGGAACCCCCACCCCAGTCTAAAATTTTTAAATCTTCTAACAGGTTTTATTCCAGGATTATCCTATTATTATTATTATCCTATTTATCACCATCCACTGTTTCTCCCTGTTCCTCGGTTTTCACGATGCTGTTTGTTCCCTAACAAACTTCAGAAGTCTTCACAGAACCACTGGATTTACACTGAGTTACATACTTGTTAGATGACTTTTGAAGGCAATTAGTTGAACTGGATTTTTTTTGTCTGGGTAGCAGAGTAAACTGGAGTGAAAACAAGTGCAAATCACATTTTTCAGATTTTTATTTTTATGTGAAAAACTTTTAACATTTTATGTTGGTCCAATATGTATAATCCCAATAAAATATGTTAACGTTTGTGGTTATAAGGTGACAAAATTTGAAAAAGCTCAAAGGGTATGAATACTTTTGCAAAACACGTTATTGTTCATATTTGTGAAACAGTTTGTAAAATCTGTTAAAAATACAACTTGTTGAGTCCAACTTACCCATGTCATGGCTGGCCCGTTTGGGTCTGTGACTGGCTCGTAGGCTTCCAGATCATTCCTCCTAACCTCCGGAGACATCGGCAGCCCGAGGGGATACCCCAGCATCACCGTGTCTGCCTGTTTCACTGGTTGACCTGAGCGTGACAGCCAACAAAACATTTGGATGTTTTCTGAATGTTTAAACTTTTCTTTCTAGTTTGGTGTAAAGAGAGGCACAGACTCCAACCTTTACTGTAGCCATCATACTCAGGATGGTACTGCAACTCTTGGTCAAAAGGTATGTCGATGCGCTCGGCCACTTCTTGCCATTCTTTTGGTGCCGGATGTTGGAGGAGGTCAGCCAGCTCAACAGCAAACTGTAGACTAACAGAATAGAAACTACTTTTATAGCTAATATTCACGGCCTAATCTGTAATGTACACCAGCCTTCACATTTTTTGGGTTGCCTGGTAAAGACGTGTAAAAAACAAAAAACAGTATACTCATGTTTTGTTACAGAAGCATAACCGGACACTAGAAATGGCGTTTCTTCAATCTGATCAAAATAAAGTATGAATGACAACAAGACTTGAGTTATAGCCTACTTAATCTTGAAGATTCGTCAAGGAAGCCAATCACTTTTTTATGTTTCAATGTAAGATACAGCTTTCTGCATGCTTTTACCAGGGTGCCAAGAAATCCAGAAATCCAACTCTAACACAAATACCTGAGTTTGGCCACTGTGTTGGTGTACACCGAGTTGTTGACGTTGTAGTAATATTCATCTGGTGGCATAACACCTAAATGCAAAAAAGGTAAAGCATTTTGCAAATATTTATTAAATGTCCTATGAATAACTATAACAAATGTATGCATGACAAACAAATTTCTAAAAAAACCTAGTTTAGTTGAGTCTATTAATGCATTCAAAATGGGTTTTTCCAATCGTAATTTTTCCAAGTTATGAAACCTTTCGCAAAAAAAAGAAAAAGATGTGGCCTCAGTCTTTGTTCAATACCTGAATAACTACTAAAGCCGTGCATATTATCCATTATTCAAGTTTTAGCAACTTTTAAGGATTTTTTCTATTTGTGCTGCATCACCATTGTCAGTGTCCAACATGAATAGCAAAGATTTCTGTTTAGAATATCCCTACATTGATGTTTTTATTTAAGAATAAGAAACCTTTAAAAAAATTCAAGCTATTACAGCATTACTTTTATTTCAGTCAACCATCTTCTTATCCTTTCAAGTAATTTATATAATCCAAATTTTCAAGAAAGTAGTTTTTCTATGTTTAGCAGTATATTAACGGAGAAAATGACCAGACAAATTCAAGTTAACTTCTTTTTAGTTATGTTTTGCCTGTTAATTTAAATGTATTATATTACATTTTTATTGTAAGGGGTAACCAGGTTCACTTTCAAATAGATTTCAGTCCAATTCAGTCTAATAATATTTTAAATTAGAAGTATTAAGGTTAACATTTAAAATAGATTTCCATATACAGAAATTACCTCTAATCCCTCAACATTAAAAAATGACTATTATTTGTTGAAAACATAACTGCTTTCAACATGACTGAGAAAGTAAACATAACTTCTTATTTTTTTTAATATTCTGTTGCTTTTTAGCAATGTTATGACAAATACCACATAATTAGAGGTTATGAAATCGCTAATGGACCTCTTATAGCAGAGGTACTTTCTTTATTTTTTACCTAGCAGGTGATATTTCTGGTCGTCAGGGTTCCAAGTTGCCCTAGAAACCCAGTAATCAGCCACCCCGAAGATCACCTCGCTGCCCTTTCCCTCTGTGAACATGGACAGATCCTGCAACAAACAGCTTAGTTAACTTCACAGAGGCAGAAAGCCTTATGGGAAGTAGGGATAAGTGATTGTTTACCTCAGTGAGGTAGAGATAGTGTTGGAAGGCCAACGTGACATCTCCGTTGATGTGAATCTCTTGTTGCCCATAAATGTCTTCTGGACACACCTCTCTCCCTGACACAGCGCTCTCCCATGGAAACTTTAGCCCCTGGAAGATAGTATCTGCTCTTAAGAAACTCAGACAATGTTGTTGTTCTCATTGTTAGAATTTGGAATTTGAACTGTACACGTAGGATTCCTTTGCAGCTTGGAAAAGTTTTGATTTCAGCATTTCCCAGGTCTGGATAGGCACGGAATAAGAAAATGAGTATTGAAAAAATATTAATTCAACAGACTTTATTCCAACCTGGTAGTCTAAATGTCGTGTCCTTCCTTTCTCTCTAATTTTGTTTTTTACTTCCATCTTTCCTTGTCCCTTTACTTCTATCCCTACATGTTTTCTGTTCTTTTCTTCTGTCTATCCATGTTTCTGCCTAATCTCCCTATTATCTGTCCTTTCTTCCTTCTAAAACTCCTGGTTTCACACAGGTGATCACACTTGCTGATCAGCTCATCAAATTCAGTTTAGTTTAGCCAAAAAAATAATACAAATGTGTAATCTGTTGTATGTTTTTAAGTACTTGAGGTTAGATTTTAAACATTTCATCTACCTGAAAGAACAAGATCATTTTTATGATGTCCTAATCGTACAATATATACTTTCTACTCATTATGACTATGTGAGGCAGACCCAAATCTGTCTCTAAAATAGTTTGCTTTTTGGTTTTGTGACAGACTAGGGTTTTAACAAATACTGTGTTCAGTGTTTCATGGTTTAGTAGAAGAAAACAGTTTGAATTGTGTCACCGCTCTCCTGCTGATCAATGTACCTTGTAGCCCTGCTTCTGGGCGTTGGCCTTCGCACCATCTACAGTCCCCACTCTGTACTCCAGGACGGATCGGGCGAGCTTAGGGTAAAAAAGTGCTATTCCTGGATACATCCACACATCCTGTCAGAAAGAAAAGGGCATTGTGTGAGATACATATAGCAAATAAACAACATAGGTTGCAATCAACTTCCTGAAGCTTCACCTGATCCCAAAAAACATGGCCCCAGTAATCCTGGCCGTCGCCGCCGTTAGAGAGCCCGCCTGGACTCAACCCTCCAAAACAGCTGGAGGTGTCATGGATGGATGGGAAGGCGCTTAGTAGGTAGAACATGCAGCCGATAACAGCCTTGCAGAGGGTCTCAGACCCAGTTACATCCACCTTGCTCTGCAGCCACAGCTCTTTCCAGGCCTTCTCATGGGACGGTCGCAGGTTTCCAGTTGCCATCAGGTTCAGGCCCTCATCATAGCTAGACTTGGCAGCTTCCAAGCTGTTGGCCACAACCAGGATGAATCCCCAGCGAGACTTTGTTTGCTCCGGTGGCAGCGTCAGAGTGGAAGGCACAGGTGTCCAGATTAGGTGGACTGTGGGACAGGAGCCTCCTGGGAATTCAGCTGTGGTTGTTTGTCCTTGAACATGCCTGGGTGGACAACATGATTGCACAGGACAAAAGTGCAAAATTTCTTGAACAACTTTAACATTTTCATTTGATGATTCATTATAATCATAGACTTCAATGTATTTTGTCGTGCTATTATGTGATAGAGCAACAAAAAGGATTGCGAAATTGTGAAGTGGAAGGAAAATAATATATGGATATCAGAATTTTTAGCTTCAGCTTTATAGTTGCTGGCCAGCAGGAGGTCACACCTCAGCCCGTCTCCAGACTTGACTGAAGCCTCTAGAAAGTTTTCATCCTGGTTTGTTATGTATCAAGCACCATCCATCCCTGAAGAGAAGCTCTCCCATAGCGTGATGGTGCCACCACTATGTTTCACTGCAGGGATCATTGGCAGTTCTGACATGAATGCCTTGAACTTTACAAAAACAAATTTTATAGATGTCTTATGGTTTATAGTTTGTCTCAATTTAAGGTTGTCCTAATTCCAAGAAAGAAAATAATAAAGATGTCACCCCCTCCTGGTTAGAGAGCAACCCCACCCATTTCCAGAGGCCCAAAATGGTGGAGATGGTGTGTTCAGGGTGACATGACACGTTATTTTTAGTCCCACATATAGTATTTTGACTGTAGGCAGACACGGTTGCTTATAGCTCTCTTTTTGCCTCTCATTTTAATGCAAATTGCTCTGAATTCTGTTTCAAGGTATTAGAGTAAAGGGGGCTGAATACAATTGCAAGCCCCGATTTTAGATTTTTATTTGTTAAAATAAGATAACTAAAAATTGAAAAAAGAAAGTAATTCTTTGAAATTTTACCACAGAGTAAAAAACATGTTGAAAGCCTCACCTTCCGCCTTTGTAGTCAGGAGAAGACTCAAACTGGATGTCTTTGCTCTGAGGGGTGAATGAACTGACCAGATTAACTACAACTGGCTCCTCTGAGGTCACCTGGCGCTCCAACAGAACCTCCATCACCAAGATGTTAGCGTAAAAACGGTGAGAATATAGAGACTGGGAGGCAGTCACACTGGCTGAGCTCAGAGTGTGGGAGAAAATACCTGACGATGAGAGGAAAACAGTAAAAGAAAAGAAAAAAAGACCCAGCATCCACTGGAGAGTCGCATACTCTACCTGTGTGGGTGTTCAGGGTGTAGCTGTGTTGGGCAGGTTCCTCTGTCTCAATCTTCACAGCCAGAGGGCAGGGGACATCAGCTCTGTGGCAATCCCCCGCCTCCCCATTATAAACACCACCCATGTGCATGATGTTGCTGAACACCTTCCAGCCCAGGAGCCCATTTGCAAGCGGAGGGAGGAAGCGGAGGTCGCTGGGAAGGGTGTCAGTGGTGAAGATGTAAGGGTCCGAGTCACTAGACATGTTGTGAAGGTGCTCTTCCCACATTCACTTAATGAGAGGGTTGCAGGATGATTTTATCTAAAGAAACCACAGTTAATGTCATTAATATTGACGTACGTACAGTTAGGTTGAGAAATGTTTGCCAATTTACAGGTTTAATGTGTTTTGGTATATTTGTCGCCCCCAAATGATTCAGATCAAACTAATTTTATTAACGAACAAAACCTGAATAAATACAAGACTGGGTTTTCAAGTGATGACTTCATGTATAAAAGGGGAAAAAGCTATCCAAACCAGCCTGGACCTCTGTGAAAAATTAACTTCCCCATAAACCTGATATATGGATACACCGTAATTTGTTTGTGATAACTGGTTATGAGTCACTGTGGGGAAAATTTGAGCCACTCTTCTTTATAGAAACGTTTTAATTTAATTAAACCGCGAGTCCGAACTTTAACTAGGACACTCCAAAACCTTAATTAATTTATTTTTTGGGCCATTATGAGGTGGGACTGGTTGTGTGCTTCAGACCATTGTGTTTGAGCTAAAGCTCACAAACTGATGGTCAGAGATTATTTTTTTCTAGAAGAGAGCAGAAGTCGTGGTCCTATCAATCACAGCAACACATCCAGTTATTGATGCAGCAAAGCAGTCCCAGACCATCAAAATACCACCACCATGTTTGACTTTCAGTTTTATGTTCTTTATCCAAATTGCTATGCTTGTTTCACACTAGATAGACACATTTTAAAAAGGTTCCACTTTTGTCTCATCAGTCCACAGATAATTTTCCCCAAAGTCTTGGGGATCATCAAGGTATAAAGAACATTTGGCTGCAAAAACATGTACATGTTGTGCCTTTATCCTTATTTTATTTCCTTTAAAGTTTATAGAATTATAGTTTATGTCTGTATGCAGTGAGCACTTGAAAACCTAAGCCAAATTCCTTGTTTGTGCACACAATCTTTTTCAATAAAGCTGATTTTGATATTTTTGGTCAAAAGACAGTTTGGTCATCATTGGTTTTGGCCTTGGCACTCTCCCAGAGATGTTTTTTTATTTAAATAGTTGAATCACAAACACTGACCCTAACAGATGCAAGTTAGGCTTGCAGAGCTTTAAAAGCTCTTATTTATTTTGTGCCCTCCTGGATGAGTCATTGATGCAGTCCTGGAATAATTTTGATTGGCCAACTGCTCTTGGGATCATTCACCACTGACACATGTTTTATTTATTTGCGGATAATGGCTCACACTGCGGTTCCCTGGAGTCCCAAAGCCTTACAAATGACTTTGTAAAGCTTTCCAAACTAATTCACATCAAGTACTTTTTGTTCGCATGTGTACTTGCCTACTTCCTTTGGTCAGACATTTTCTATATGAGGGATTTTATTATTCTAAAGGTCTGGTAGTAAACTGACCAAATACCTTTTGTTCATCACAGCTGATTTAACAAGAGGGGCAGTTGTATTTTCATGTTGGCCTGGGAAACTTTTTCACTAAATGAATTAAATAAGAACTTAAAACTGTATTTTGTAATACTCAGTTTATCTTTGCCTAAACTTATATTTTGCAAAATGGTCTGAAATGTTCCAGTAGGATAAAAAAAGCAAGTATTTGTGTGCCTTAAGCTGATAAAACAAGAAGACACTGGATCAATTTTTGGGGCTGTGAGCTTTGACCCTTTGAATATCACAAGATGACCAAATATAAACTTTAGTCATGTGCTTTAGTGATTAGCATACAACCAGATGCAGACTAAGCAATAAGCAACAAGTTACAACAGGTTAAAAAGTAACTGTAAATCAGTTTGAAACCATTCCTCAAAGCTCAGTGATAATGCTCTCCTAAACACAGTACATCAGCAAAGTTGGAATGTTTCACTGTCACATAAACAGGAAGAAGGATCTGTTTCTGAAACAAAGAGGAATGTAAAAAAAAAAAGTGGTGAAACAACCTGAGAAGGTCCCAAACCGTCTGTTCTTTACATGATGAGTTGAAGAAAGCTTCCAGAGTGCTCTGATTTTTCTCAGCTTTAACACTGACACAGAGAAAAGCAGTGCAAAGATGTTCATAGAGTGAATCCAAGTTATTTCTGCTGAAAGAGGAGGCCTCTCTACTTTTTTTGTGCTGCAGGGAAAATCTGGACTTAGTTTTGATCTGCCGAAAAACCTGGCATGGATTTAACATGGAGGATGAATCTTGGTCTGTCTCAACCCATGCTGCACAGCAGGGATTTAAAAGTATATATAGATTTTATTCAATTTCCTCCTCTAGAGTTTGATCATGTCTTGAGCTTAAAAGGCTGCCGTCGGTGTGTGTATGTTTACAGTTTTAGCAGCAGGATGGCATGACTTGGCAGAGGCAGTAGAAATACTCTGCAGGTCACAGTATGAGTGTTTATGTTTTCATCTCGTCACTCTGTTCCAAATAATCTCTCCTGTCTGCATCTAATTAGGCCCTCTGGAAACCTTTATGGCTGCCACTCCTTCGTTTTGTACTCTGGATTTAAAGAGGACAAAAATTCCGCGTTTGGCAACGAATTGAAACTGGGACAGAGGGTAGGAGGGTTTTGATCAAGGTAAATTCATGTATCTGATTTCCAGGCCTAAATCCAGTCAAGGACCTATGGCTAGATAGGAAAATTGCTGTCCACAGATATTCTTGAGGCATCCAAGAGGCTTCTTCAGTTCTGAAAACTGGATTGGGAGTATCAGACTTATAAGTCTAAGTGCATCTGCTGTCCACAGATGCACTCCTTCTAATCTGACCAATCTGTTTTTGCAAAAACAAAATGCCAGAATTATCCGTTTCTAGATGTGCAAAGCTGATAGAGACACTTCTGATTTTTATTTGAAAAAAGAGCAACTGCAGATAACTGGTGAATATTTGTTGAGATGTTTTTTGGTAAAAAAAAAAAAAACCTTAAACACAATAAAAAGATTAAACTTGTGGCATCAGATTGGAACTATGTTAATGTAAAAAAAAAAATCAAACAATGAAGTAAACTTGCCAATTCCTTTAGGCTATACATTTTATACAATGTAAAGCCTTTTTATTGATTCTTAACCTATCAAATCAAACTTTGTAGTACTCCTATTCTCAATAAAAACATATAAAAATGTTATATGGTCTGTGTTAACATACAACCATTTATGAGAGGCCCAGATCAAGACTTGTTCATCAGTTGTGATGAGTGTGAAATGAGTTCTTATGAGCATGTCCCTCTTCTCTATGTGGAATTAAAGCACATGAAGTCAGAGAAAGCTGGTGATTTCATTTACATCCTTCCACAAGTTTAAATGTTTCCCAAGAATATCTTTGGTAAAGAAAATATTTGCAAAACCATAACCGTCTGAAAAATTTACCAAAATAGTTTTTTACCAGCAAACTATATCTGAAAGTCAATGTTTTCTTTCTGAATATATTGTGCAGACCTGGGCCTCAATAACTATGCGAAGGTCAATTTGGACTTATAGAATGCAAGATCAAACATCCATTCATTTATATAGCGCCGATTCACAACAGATGTCATCTCAAGGCACTTTACAAGAAATGTAATTTCAGTAGAATCATACAAACATCCCAATTAGTTTAAAGTTTTAGTTGGCTTCCTATTTAAGGAATCCCAGCAGATTGCATGGAGTCATTGACTTGAGGTTGCGTCCTGTTGATGCAGACTTTCCAACCACAGCAATCCCTCAGCAATCCCTCATACTGAGCAAGCATGTAGCGACAGTGGAGAGGAAAAACTCCCTTTTAACAGGAAGAAACCTCCAGCAGAAACTGGCTCAGTACAAGTGGCAATTTGCCACGACCGTCTGGGGGTTCGAGAAGACAGAGCAGAGACACAGAAAGAACAAGAAGATCTGATATAAGAGTACTTTCTATATTTTGCTTTTGCAAATGTTTCTTTTTACTGAAGAGAATCAGCAAAACTTAAACCTTGAAGCAGATATTACTCATTTTAGATCACTGCATGTTGAATTTCCTTAGCTCCTGTTTGTCTGCAACAAAAAGTTGTTGTAGGGGGTACTGTCTAAACATACCGTTAAATTAAGTACATAAAGACCTAATTTTAAAAAGTATTTACTAAATAGCATATTATGTTATGTAAGATGGACAAAATTTCAACACAAATTACTTTGCTTTGAGTTTCCCTTCTGAGGGCTTGACTCAACTGCTTACCAAAGTTACACTGTTGTACAACTTTATAAGATGCAGCGTAGCACAAAAGTCATTTGGAAAGCTTCAGTACTCTTTGCTATTATTGGTGCATCATAAAGATGTGTAAAAGTAACTTTAGAATAAACCTTTTCCTTCTGTTAAAAGTTGACCCGTTTTTTTCATCCTATTCACTGTCCATGTTGCCAAGATAAACGTGGGTTGTTGTTCAGCCTCGTTTGTCACTGTTCCAGGTACAGGAAGTAGTTGATCACTTATTAAAAGTTCCTTGACGCTGGCAGTTTCATGATGTTCATGATGTTCTTCATTCTAACCCACCTGAGTCTTTGTTTCTGAAAAGTTTCTTAGTCTCCTCTGACTGATGCCCACAGTTCCAGTTAAAATACCAGAGTTTAGCAAACTCCACACATATACCTTTGTTATGGTAGGATGGAAAGAGATTCTTCCTGGCATTACTCCCCAAGCAACTGGTTGGCATGCTGCTGCAATAAAGGGTAATTTCTTTTAACACTTTTAGCACCTCTTTCACTGAGGTGAAAATAAATACGAAGCATAGTGTACAACACTGCAAAACACCTGGAATGACTTGCAAGTGTCTGCCTGAGGCACCGAGTTAGGACCATCTTTGTTTAAATTTAGTTTTTATGGTTACAAAACCCATCTTTGTTCAAGAAAACCCTACTGTACATATATAAGACACTCCCAACTTTAAATTTTCCCAGCTAGACTGGAGCATTACATCACTAGAACCTCTTGGTGGCACCAGGGAGCCATTTTGTGCAGTATCTGGCATCATGCCGGGTGTCAGAGCCCCAAACCCTGGGAAAAGCAGCGCTTTGTCCATATAAGGCTGCAATCCATCCGCTTCCCTCTTCCTCCCCAGCTCCCTTCCTATGCCTTTCTCAGACCTAAGGGATATTTACGGAGAGAGCGCCTTGGACGGCCTGCTCTTCCTTTTTAGGAGCTTCGCTTGCTGTCATGTCTCCTACCATCCAGGACAGTGGTCCATCTCTGCTCTAGGATGGGCCAAACAGATGGATAACTCGTGTCAGCAGCGGTGCCAAAAGACATCAGGTCTCACGCAGCTTTGCCCCAGATGTGCTCCTCCAGCACACACACTCATTTCTGTCCCTCAGACTCCTGTGATGAATGGTTCACCTGGGAACAGCAGCAGATTAATGCAACAGTCGAGACATGCTGTAAATACATCTGTGTAGCTCCATTTCCTCTTTCAGTCTCAGTTAGTGCTGCAGCTGTTGTCTTCCTCTTTTCCCACAACTGATATAGGCCATCTGTCTACCAACACACAAAAAAAGCCAGACTACATGCAGCAAACATGGAGCAGCCTGATAACTAATAAACATTACACGGTGGTCAAGACACATATGGTATACAGGTGCATCTCAATAAATTAGAAAACATTGTTAAAAAGTTAATTTTAGCAATCAATTTCAAAAAGCAAAGCTCCTACATTCAATACACAGTGATTTATATTTTAAATGTTGACTTCTGCTATTTTTGATTATTATGGTTTACATCTAATAAAAACCCAAAATTCGGTTTCTCAGAAATTCAGAATATCTAATATAGACAGTCAATGAAAGGTCATTTCTAAAACAGAAGCTGACTGTTTAGAGAATGCTATATGTTAGCATTATCTATAGTAGGTTGAGTGGAAGGAAAAACTGATCTAAAATGATGGACAAGCTTTAACAGAACAGGACTGTTGCTCAGGGGTCCAAAATCCTATTTTCAGATTAAAGACATTTTTACATTTTATTTGGAAATCAGTGGAGAGGTCAGTGTTTTCTTTGAGGAGGCATATCATCTGCTTGTGTTGGTCTGCAGAAGAGGAGACGCTATTGCTATTAAAAGCAACCTGAGCCTTTATTGCATCTTAGCAGGGCCAAAGGCTGATCGCCCCCATGCATTAATGGAGTAATTCATGCAAAAGGAGCCCTGAGCAAGCACTGAGAGCATGTAACTTACAGTGCATAGAAATGCTTCAGAGCAGGTCAACATTTCTGTATAAACACTTTTTTGTTGTTGTTGGTCAAAGAATGTGACAGTTGTAGCTTATGTCCTAAAATCATGTGTTGGGGTTCCTGAACCATTAACTCAGCAACACACAACAGTGAATATTTTCCAAACTCATACATTAGCTTTGCTTCCAATCATCTCAGCAATGCTGTTATGTTGCTAGTTGACCTTTTTCAACCAGACTTCTTCCTTCCACTGAACTTTCCATTTAGATGAGCCCTCTGAACAGACATCCCTCTGAACAGACATCTTTAGCAAAGGCCGTTTGTGGCATAAACACTTTAGTAAATGACAAGACAATTGTCAAGTCAGCATTTATTCCAGTCAAGTGTTCATCTGAGTTTGTGAGCAAAAAGATTTCAATATTTAGACATACAGTGGTGTGAAAGTGTTTGGCTCCCTACAGTTTTTCTTCTCTTTTTGCTTTTCTGTCACACTCAAATGTTTCAGATCATTATATCAAATTTTAATTTTGGACAAAGAAAACATGAGTAAATACAAAAAGCAGTTTTTAAATGATAGTTTCATTAAGGGAAAGAAAAGCTATCCTAACTGACCTGGCCCTATAAGGGAAAGTAAATGCACACCTTGTTAAATCATGAATTAACTGTCAGTAAACCAATATTTTATTTAGAAAGTTGAGTTTAATTCACAATCCAAAGACAGGCCTGATAATTACCTCCCAGTATCATAAATATAAATAAAACCTCTATGATGGCTGAAAGATCTCAAAAAGCAACACAAAATCTAACATTTTTTAAGAACTGTAAAAAAAATTTTTTTTAAAACCCTAAATTACATTTATAAGTGTGGAAAAGGATACAAAGCCATTCCTAAGTCGTTGGGATGCCAGCGATCTAAAGTAAGAGCCATAATCAACAACTGGGCAGAATATGTAGCATTGGTGAACCTTTCAGAGGTAGATCAACCAAAATTACTCTAAGAGCTCATTAACCATTCAACCAGGAGGTCAGAAAAACAACCCAGAACAACATCTATAGCACTGCAGATCCCAGAGAGAAAAAAAGTGGAACATGTTGGAACTAATGCAGCGTTACAGAAACAGACCATCGTACTGACGGCCAAACATGTGGGTGGTAGTATGAGGGTTCTGGACTTCTTGGCTTCCTCAGGTTCTAGGCGACTTGCCATAATTGACAGAATCACGCATTTTGCCCTCTACCAGAAAATTAAGCTGGAAAATTTCCAGCCGTCAGTCCAGGATCTTAAGCGAAATCAACACTTTGGTTATGGATCAGGACAATGATCCAAAGCACAGTAGCAAATGCACCTCTGGATGACTCAAAATAAATATTCAGTTTGGGAGTGTCTAAACCAAAGTCTGGGCTTAAATTCGATTTAGATACTGTAGTATGATCTAACCAAAGTAAAAAATCCTTCGATGTGGCATAATTAAAGCATATCTGCAAAGGATAGTGGACCAGACTCCTCAGTGTGGATGTTAAACACCCATCATTGGTTACAGCAAACTCTTGATGTCAGTTGTTCCTGCTAAGGGTGGCACCACCAGATCTTAGGTTTTGGGGCCAATTATTTTTTCATATACATCCAGGTTGTTTTGGATAGCTTTTTTTCCCCTTAAAGAAACTGCTGTTCTTGTTTACTCAGGTTGTCTTTAACCAATATTATAATTATTTAAAATCATCCAGAACATTCAAGTCTCAAAAAGGAAAAAAACTGAAGAAATCTCTAAAGGACAAACACTTCTTCACAGCATTGTAGAACCTAAAAATGAAGTTTGAAATAAAAGCCCGTATAATAAGTCTACACAGGATTCACTGTTCATACTGAGTTATTGAAATAAATCACTTTTTTGATGATATTCAAATTAAATGAGCAGCAACTATAGGATAGTTATCTTGCTTCAAGTAAAAAAACCTATGATGGATAAAAGCAACAAACTGAAGGTTCATATAATAACCAAGCAAGCTTTGAAAAACACTTTATTAGGGTGCAGAGATCCATTTAATATATATTAGAAAACCAACATGTGAAGCAAGGCTACATGGAATTTTACTTCAAAAGGGTAATATTATAGACATAACCATGCTTCTTAGTAAAAGAGGAATAGAAAATGGAAAAAATAAACTATGAAAATATTTTCATCAATGGTAACAATTAAAAACCATTCATAGCATCATAATAGGCCTGGACAAGTTGGTAATTTCCACAACTGTGCAACCTTTGAACTTGGATCTTCTCTGGCTACTTCGTCAGTGAGGATGCTGCTGTGGTTTTAAGTCGTCTTTCTAAAAAGACCGGGCAACGGCTCACAGATATTCTTTTTTCATTGCTTTGCAGAGAGTAAAGTGCTGTGGTCCACTGACCTGGTTCATCTTTAAGAGCATGGAGTATGTATGTGACTACAGAAATAAAACAAAAGATACTGGGAAGTGCATAGGTGGAGAGAGGTAGGTGGGTTCAAACACTTGCATGTGGCAGCAAAACAACCCAACAGAGCTTCACCGACGCCCCTCGCCTTCAAGGCATTGGCTTGCTGCAAAAAAGTAGAGCTCAAGATGAGCCCTGAAGTTATGTGACAGAACAGAAACACCAAAACGCTTGGAGCTGGTGAGGGGAAACTTTCTCAACGTGTGAAGTGAATGTGTTCACAAAGAATAAATACAAGGTGGACGCTTTAAGAACCAAGCCATGTTGTGTGCTCAGTGGAATGTGCATCGTGGGAAGGAGGGATGCACTCAGCGGGACTGTGTGTGTGTGCAGGTTCCCTGACGAATAGTCACAGTACAACGACATGGTGGGAAAAAGCGAGTGCACAGGTCCTCCTGTGGCAACTGAGCAATAAGGCACACAATAGACACGCCAGCTGTTCAAGAAGAGGCATCACAATCCAAGTGAAGCTGTAGTGCTCGTGTGCGTTCAACCCCCCCCCCCCCACTCTTTGGCACTGAGAGGAATGTATGAAAGCGGTGGGATGGATGAAAGAAGTGGGGGGGAAGAGTTCGCTGGTGGTCGTCTCTCTCAGTCTATTTGGAGAGTTTGCTGATGACGCGGATCAGTGCTCCATTTTCATCTTTAAGACGCTGGTTGTCAGCTCTCAGGTCAACCAAAACCTGCAGGTAGAAGTTAAAGCTCACATTACTACTGCAGATGAAAAACCCATTCAGTGACAAGTACAAAAATGAGGATCCCAGGACCTGAAAATTTGATCAAGAGCCAATCTTTATGTTTATCAATAGCATATAAGATGATACCCCCACATTCAACTGAATTGTAAAATAATAAAATATAAAGCGAAGTCCTTAAAATAGTTTCTTTTTTTGATTTCTTGAAAACCAGAGCATGATGTTTATGTTTATAAACACAGCTAATTAGTAATAAAGGATTTCACAAAAAACTCAAAGAAAAAAAATCCCCCAAAAAGACACGTTGCTAATACCAGTGTGTACTCTGACTGATTATGTCACACTGATAGGGGCCCAGTACGCATGTGTACCAAACGAATTCACACATAATTTTTACCTGAACACATGTAGAATGTGCACAGTGCAACGTTCCACAGCGCAACTTTGAATAGTTACACCACAAAAAAACCCCAGAAATGATTCCTAGCTATCACTAAACTCTCCAATTTAAGGAACATTAAGTAGAAAAAGAAAGATGGACCAAAGCAGAACTTTGTCAGCGAAGGCATCTTTCAACAGCAACAAGGTACATAACACTCTCTGAACTGAATTACTCATCTGAAACAATGTCAAGCTGAATGTAAACATCTCTGATACTAGAGAAAAACTAGCTGACGTCCACATGGTTACTAGCAGGATTCAATCAGCCCAAACTCATTATTTTGTACAAAATCCCCATGATGAGAAGGGGTTTTCCCATCAGCTGCCCATGCTGCATTCAAGTACAGCTGGGAGACTAGACTGTCGAAATATAAAAACAATGTCAAAGTGATTTATGCATGTTTTATTCTGAAATATGAGCAAAATTATATTTTAACATTTATAAACATTGTACTTTGGCTTTGTCTGCTTTTACTATTTTATTTCTTTAAAAAAATCAAATCAAATCTCCAGTCAGTTCTACACTTTCAACTTTAAGTTATAGAACATAACAAAATCTAATTAATATCAGGAATTGAAAGGAAGGGATTGAAGAAAAAAGGTTAATCAAAGGGGGAAAAAAAGACATATGCACATTTGTATTTCTTTTTCTGATTAAGGTGTACCGAAAACGTACTGAACCATGACTTTAAAACCCCAAACACATACCGAACTGTGATTTTTGTGTACAGTTATACCCCTACACAGAGAGAGCGAACATTAGTATAAACTACTAGAGATCACCTGGGGCGCTCCCTTAGTTTTCACCTCATGCCTGTCCATTTCTTTCATTAACATTTTCAAAAACAGCCAAATTAGTCTTTCCTGTAAGTAAGGAGAAGGTGTCATAGCCTTCTTTCAGACAGCTGACCAGGAGTCCACAGGAACAGGCAGCGGAGGGGTGGCACTGTATTACTCTACACTTTTAACAGCTTCTGAAACCCAAATCTTTAAAGCACTTTCCTCATGGAATTTAGTTGATAGAACCTTGAACTGTAGGAAGAGTAGGATGAAAAACATTAGCGGTTCTGAAGCTGTAACTTTTAATAACCTTGTTATGACACGATGCTGGTTACCAACTCATGTTAAATCTAATGATTAATTTGCACAGTTACCAATTAGACAACTTCTCAGGACCCATTAGCAGTATCCCTCTTGTGCCCCACATTAGCAAAGTATTTAAGCCGCTGGATAAGATGAAGATGTGTGGTTTAAGGCAACGAGCTAAAGTTGGAAAAACAGGTGATCTTGCAGCTTCAGAAGGAATGTCTGCTGTAAATTCCTTGTGATTCATGAATCCACCTGGCAAGTTTGGCAAGACCATCCATGAATCTGTACTGAAGCTCAAACAGAAAATTGTTCTGTTGTGTACCAAATTATGCAACAAACACCACAAGAAACCAGGAATAACTCACAAGTGGCTGCAGCCAAGATATTTACAGTATAGCTACATTTCCTTAAAAGAACTTGCATTGTTTCCCCGCCATCTTGTTAAACCATCATAACTGCAAACTTTACAAAAATGCAAAGATTGTGGTGCTTTAAAGTCAAAGCGTTGACATCTCAGAGTTTAGATAATACTCAGGTAAAACTGGCTAGGCAGGTGCTAAACACCAACCTTATCACACCCCCTGACCAAAGTGAGAGGCATTGCTCTGCAGTGTGCTCCCACACGCCAAAGCCAGGGCAATCGAGCAGAGAAGCATGCAAAGTGTCAGTGATCCTGATGAGACTCCCTCTGAACCATTCCTCACCTTTAGCTCCTCCTCCAGCTCTGCCATGCGCCGCTCCAACATCCTCCGGTCCTGGCGTCGGAAAGAAACGTGAGGGGATGGGAGGGGGCAGAGAGGAAGCGACGCAGAGGAGGAGGACAGAAGTTGAGTGGAAACAAGTGAGGAAGTGGTTTAAGTGGGGGAAGAGAGGAGAGTGTGTCAAAGAGCAGTGGTGGCAGTAGTGAGGCTCATGAAGCTACAACAACTACGAAAACACAAACCGAGCAACAGAAAGTATCAGCAGGGAGGGGGGAATGGTTTTACCTTTCTCTCTAGCTCCAGTAGTGCTGAACAGTCAGTGAGGCGCTCTTGTCTCTGTTGGGCAAAACAAATACTTCATCATCAACACCGCCAAAGGTCTTGAAGAAGTTGGATTCCCTGTTTAAGATTTTTCGACTATAACTGCTTAATCACCTGTGTTGCCTTCTCCAGCTCCACCCTGGTCTGACTTATAATCCTCTGAGTATCCTGCAGCTGAGTTTGGAGCTGGCTGTTTTCTCTGGAAACCTCCTCAAACAACTGTCACACACACATGCAGGCAATAAATAAATGAAATATCACCACAAAGCCACTCCCATCACCTCCAGCGGCTGACCTTTTTAAAATCTTTACTCTCTGATCCTTCTCTCTGGGTGCGGTTGTTATACGAGGTGTCCAACCTTGAACTTGCGTCTTTCTGCGTAGAGAAAAACAAAAACAAAGGTAAATGCGGCTGCAGTATTTGAAAAATTACCTTTGATTGCACACGTGAAGTCCAACCTGTGGATCCAGCCCACTCCCTGAGAACTCCTCCTCTCCACTGGGCTCAATTTCCTCCCCCTGAAGAAGACAGAAGGTATAAAAGGTTCTTTAGACACTAGAGTCAAACTGCAGCTTCTAGCTGCTACAACCCATCCTGCAGTAGTGTTAGCAGCATTTACTTCTCCGCTCCTCTGTGCCTTCCTCCTTGCCCGAGCCTGTCTCCTCTCCCTGCGCTCTCTGGCCCATTTTTCTGTCTCGCTCTCTCCTGTGTTGGACTCAACATCTGAGCAGAATCGGACAGCATGCGAGACGCAAAAAAAAATAAAAAGAAAGGAAGGGAACATACAGTGCCTTTCAAAAATATTCATATAAAATGAACGTCCCTATTTTGTCACTTCAGAACCACAAACCTTCATGTATTTTATTTGGACATTATGTCATAAAGCAACACAAAATGGTGCATTATTGGAAGGTAAAATGAAAAGAATAGATGGTTTTCCATTTTTTCCCACAGCAATTCTTTTAGCGCATGTTTCCACTAGCTTTGCACATCTAGAGAAATGTCAATCTATTCTTCAAGGCAAACCAGCTCAACGTCATTCAGACTGAATGGAGAACTGGGAACACAAATTTTCAAGTCCAGCATAGGATTCAACGTTGGATTTAGGTTTGAACTTTAACAGGGTCATTCTAATACTAGAATATGTTTTGATCTAACCTATTTGATTGTAGCCCTGAGGTGTGTTTCCACTATCAGAATTTCGGGGTAATCTGACTGGACCTTCCCAGTATCTGAGTGTCTCCACTTCATCGCACCGGGCCAACAGGGCCATTTCAGGAACCAACGGTGTACCTTTATGGGGGTATGTATTCAGAAATGGTCCGATTAAGTCACTCACCGGGAGCTGTGGTTGCATTGCGCTGATTGGTTGTAAATCAGAGGGAAATGAGTAGACTCGCCACAGAACTGGCTTTGTAAAAATAAGAAGAGTTACTGGTGAAGCAGTTTGCAACAACATAGGAAGCAAACGCAGCAACAAGCCCTGCTTCTTCCATGTCAATCTCTTGTTATTTCTGCTGCTCTGGGTGCCTTTTTGCACTGATCAGTGATGATATTTGCTGACTAAAACAATCTTGATATGCGGCTGTCTATAGTTGATTCCTTAAAGGGCCGATTGTGTATGGAGACACGGTTGGCTGAGAGGAGCAGGCTGACAGATTACCCCCGACAGAAAAAGATCTGGTTAAATTAGCCTGAAGTTCCGATTTTGATGATTATGATGCTGCTGCACCAATGTTTCTCCATGATGATTGTGTTGCCAGGGCGACATTCAGCACTAGTTTTCCACAGGAGGCCATGTAAGTCATGAAAGCTTCATTTTGGGCTCCTCTGACCAGACCACATTCTTACACGTTTACTGTGTCCCCCAGACAAGGCTGGTTGGCAAACTGCAACCGGTGAATTAGTTCAGATGGTTAACTAGAGTTTAAACAATGCTCAGTGAGATGTTCAAAGATTGGGATACTTAAAGGTTCTATCATACAAAATCCCAACAAAACGCATTCAAGTTTGAGTTACATGCTTTTGCAAGGCACTGTGGAAGAGATTACCTTTTCTTTCAGTTGTCTGAGGACGAGCAGAGCCAGCAGGCTGCGTGAGACCCAGAAGGTCTGACTTCTGCAGGCTGGCTATACGCGATCTCCAGCTCACTTCCTGTAAATGCGACACTTTAATCTCTCGAGATAATAAATACATGAGCAGCTCATTCAAACCGGCCTGCAACCATTTAATAATGTTCCTACCCCTTCATCTGCCTTCTTCTGTTTTGCTTCCTTCTCCTTGTCTTCCTCCTCATTCTTTTCTCTCCCTTTGTTGTCGGTCTTCATGGTTTGAATGGTCTTCTCTGCCTCTTGCAAGTCTGTTAGCGTAACTCCCTTTGAATAAAACAAAATAAACAGTGATGAACCAAACACACACAACCCAACAGAGTTTTACAAGCATAGAACATGTAAGCAGCTAAATCTATACCTGGGTGGAGCGCCGGGATTGCCGTGCATGCCGGGAGCGGGCTTTTCTCTGCGCCTCCGCCTCCTCATCTCGTACAGGTGTCAGATACGACCTTATGTGATCAGAATCGCTGTCAGTGACAAAGCCAGGCTACCATCTTTGTTTAGTTAGATGTTTTCTTCTTACTTGCGCCTCTGTTTGGTCTCCTGTTCACTTGTGGTCATGCTTTGAGAAAAAGAGGTGTTGGTGGACGGCGTTTCCTTCTTGTCCGTCTGTTCCTGAGGAATTCTTTGGGAGAAGGTTTTAAGGTGTTTTAAATTGGGCGAAAAAAACAAACACATGGAGCCTAAACGGTACATGTGATCATATTTTCCAGCCATAGAACCTTTGAATATTAAGAGTAGGGAACATAAATAAATCATATACAGCCTTTTCGTTGTTTTTAAAATCAGATTAGTAACTTTAAAAGCCTGTTTTAACAAAAAAAGCCTTTGTAACCACTCATTTCTTAGTGAGTACCATATATGGAAGATGAGTTGACATGTTGATCTACAGTTTTTATTGTAATTTTCTCATGACTAGGACACAGACTGCTTTTTGGACAAAGCTATTTCAATTGAAATATGTTTATTATATGTTTGATAATTTTTGCTACAATGGCCATCTATGCAGAAAACATGTATGAGCTCCATGAAAATGAAACAGGTGAAGTGGACAGATTACCTCCTACCCAATAGGAGTTAAAAAAAAATTGGAATCTTGGATTGAGGGAGGACATATAACTCATGCCCCAGCTACTGCAGATAGTTCGAGGAGGGAGTAACCAGTCAGACCTAAATCACAACTGTTGTTTATAATCATAACATTTATAAGATCAGAAAATAATTTATTTTCCCACTTTTCTTTCTTCTTTCTGTCTTGTCTGTTGGTACAAAACATTTGCTGATGTCCACAGATCTCATTAAACAATTCTCCAGCACCATAGCTAGCCGTAGCAGTTTTTTCCCCCCTCTAAATGAAGCCAAATGAAGGAGACAGTTTGACTGCAGCTGCAGTCAGATTATGTGCCGTATTTCAAGTTCCCTTAAACCAACCCTTTGTAGTGTTAGCTTATAGTGACCTTTGGGGTGAGACTTACACAACCACAGCATGGCGTGTTGATATGAAGTAGGCTATTCTGTTGACACACTTGTTGGGAGAAACATGCTGATTATTACTCTGATCCAAACAGATTAATAATGCTGGTCAGAACTGGAGCAGAAACTACAATGATTGTCTGAATGTTGCGACGATTTAAGCATTTCGGATGATCGGTTTTGATTTACAAGCAGACCAAGAATGCTACAGAGCACTTTTAAAACACTCGTTCGGGTGCTGGTTTTTAAGGTCGCAAAACCACTGCCATTCAATACCTTGACTTTCTCCTTCTCAAGAGATAAATTACAATATAAATGTTTAGCTTAGTCCGAAGACTTAAACGTAGGTATCCCTACCTTTGTCTTAGGTGGATAATATGTTATGCATTGATGCTAAAGTTGTGCATTCCAAACAATTACTCTTCAGTAACTTTTGGCTCCCTTATTCTTGTTTTTGGCTTGTCTTATTTTAATAGTTCCAGAATTTCAGTATGGAAATGAATATAACAATTAGGAGCCGTGATTCTGAACACAACTGAGAAGAAAAAATACAAATCTCTGCACTTTTAAGGTAAAATACCTCTGAGCTAAAAGACTATTAAGACGGCTGAGTCCAGCAGAGCTTGTTCCTGTACTTGCTGAGGTCCCGTTGGCGTCATCCAGTCTCTTTACATAAGATGAGCTAGTAACAGGACAAAACAGGGAAGATAAACAAAAGCACATATTTCACAGTAACATGTACACTTAAATTAGCATTTGCACCTATGGAGGGAAGGAGGGTGGGGGAGGGAGAGTGCTGTTGTGAGGTGTGAGAATCCAAACACAATCACAAACAAACAGCAAAGCAAACAAGTACAAAACAGGCGGTGCGCAGCGTGACTGACCTGTGTAGCAAAGATGGTGTGGAGCTAGTGAACTCATTCCCTAACTGACTATGAAGTCGTCGAGTGTAAGACGAGCTACGGCTTAGCCAACTAAGAGAGAGGGAGACAGGGTGACAGGGACATATACGCAGTGACTTAGATTCTGCTTCTCTATGTTGGACAGTTAAATCCCACCTGTTGGAGCTGTCAGAGCTGTTATCTGGAATACTGAAGAGTCTCCGAGTCGGAGTGGGCGGAACTCGAGCGAGTCTTGGCTCCTGGAACAAAACAAAGGAGGGAGACTTCGGTCTGTTTATCAGTTATTTATGCAGCTTGGCGAGAGAAAGTTCTAATAGACGCCTTTATTTGGCCCGTCATGTTCTTGTTAAGAGAAAATAACGGCTATGCTTTTGCGGGCGCATAAATCTTGGAAACGAGTGTGTACCCTGGTGTCGGCGTCAGAGCTGAGGCGGGGGCTGGAAGCAGAGCGGCTCATTCCAAGTCCAGACTGCGTGGACCTGCTCGGGTCCTGGATGGAGTCTGAGAGCCCGGCTGAGCCCAGAGTCACGGAACTGCCTGCCTTCCTCAGGGACGTTCTCCATGAGCCAGGAGACTCGGTGGCTGGAGGCTTGCTTGGTTCCTGCCACATATGCAAAAGTTCAGGATTGCACGACTCTGTAAAGCACTTGATATCCATGCAACATCTCCACAGGGTACCTTCAATTGGCTTGCAGTAGTACTCTCTGACATGGAGGTAGAAAGCGCACTGGTGGTGTTTCGTTTGTTGTTCAAGTTGTTTATGATTTCCCTGTTTTTTGCTTTCTCTGCATCAGCATAAGTGACAGCAGGTAAAACATTACACAGCTCTACAACCCAACATGCAGTTTAGCCGGGATATCACAAAGTCACAACAAAACAAAGCAGCAGCTCCCCTCCCCTACCTGACTCCGTGTCGCTCTCAGACTCGCTCTCCTCCTCTGAACTAGAGCTGCTGGAGGCTTTTGCCTGGCTCTGCCCCGTCTGGCCTTCCTCCTCCTCGTCCTCGGCCGGACTGCTCGGCAAGGCGGGAGGCGGGTGCTTCTCTCGCTCATGGAGGCCTATCTTCTCCTTGCTGCTCATGCGAGAGATAGAGGTCCTGCGGGAAGGGGGCGGAGCCCAGGGTGGGGAGGGACGACAGGTGGCATGCAGGGAGCCAATCAGTGAGGGCAACCATACAACGTGCAGCCAATTAAAGCGAGCAAGCGTCAGTCAACACACGAGGGGCTGGAACAGCTGGACTCTTTTACCGAGGAGTTTTTTGAGGTTTTTCAACAGATTTCCAATAATTTTTTTTGCTTTGATTTGCTAAAAAAATGCACAGATAAAACAATGCCTTGTCTCAGTGTCATGCTACATACTAATGGTCAACATTGTGATACAGTGTACAGTTCTTTTCACAACCCTTCAACTTTTTCACACTTTGCCATGTTATGGCTACAGATCTTTTTTTAGCAGCTCCCCTGTCCCTGCTGAAGAAAAGTATCCCCACAGCATGATGCTGCCACCACCAGGTTTCACTATAGGGATACAGTGTTCCGTTTAGATTTCCAGCACACATTTAACTATGACAGATGTTAAACTTTGTCCTTTACATTGTTTTGGGGAAAACTGCAAATGTCAGACTTGTGGAGTGCCAACTAACAGTTGAGCTCTCAACAGATATTCCTATTAAAGTTGTAGCTCTCTGCAGCTTCCTCAGAGTTAGCGTGGATCTCTTGGCTGCTTCTTGGATCAATTCTGTTATTCGCACAGCCTGATACATTCTGGTAGAGGACCATGTCTTGGTAGATTGTATCCCATATCCTTTCCCTCAAATAAATTGACCCTATTTGATAGTTTGTTATATGAAGACAACTGGTTGCATCCGATTTCATTTAGTGGTGTTTAGAGTAAAGGGTGAATGAATAAGAACGCACACCACATCTTTCAGATTTTTATTTGTGAAAACATCTTGAAAATCATGTATTATTTACCGGTACTTTGTGCTGGCCTATCACCTAAAATCCCAATAAAATACATTCAAGTTTGTGGATTGCAACAGGACGAAATGGGTGAAGATGTATACATTTATTTGCAAAGTTTTCCGTTCTGCTGCTTACAAAACGGAGTGAAGATTTTCTTTTATTGATTAACCTGGTCATTTTAATTTTGATTGAGGTTCTAATATATAAGATGCTCTCCAGAAGGCTCAGAATGCTGGATTAAATCTTTTTTTTTTTTATGGACACCCGTTTCCTCAGCTGAGTCAATAGTCTCAGCTGAGGAAACCTGTTATTCATGCTGCTGTATAATTAGCATTGTTAAAGCTGTACTAACTGTTGGAGTTCAAATTAAAGAACACTGTGTGCAGCTGTTGCATTATAAACAACAGGCTCTGAGAGAGTGCCGAGTGGTTTGTGGAACAGACAAGTCAACCCTGTCCCGATTTAAAACACTGATGTTGAGAAAGGTCTAAGAGCCAAAAATACTGGCAGTAAAGTGGGACATGAGCAGAGTGCTTCTTAGCCCTGTCGTTACATCATTATAAAAGGACAGGGACACAAAAACATTATTCACAGCCTTTAATATATATTGTGTCATTACTGAAAGAACGCTGCAGAGCATTAAGAATTTTGAATGGCAACATTTTAAGTTTTAAGACTTTTTAGTAGTAGCTTCTCGTACTTCTTGGTGACTGCATTTGTGATGTGGCATGGTAATGTTCACTACCAAAAGCTTCTAATTATTAGGCGCTGCTGTGAAAGTATCATGCATGGCGTCTAGTCAGTCGAATTATATTGACCAACAGAAAGCCAATAATGAAACTTGAGGTTTTTTTAGGGAGATGACCACACGGAGCTGCAATGAAATAATGTCTCTTTATTTAAAACAAAACTTAGTTCTGTGGTCAAACAGAATGCAGGCTAGTCATGTTTTTCACTGTCCTTCATACAATTTTGTACCCAGCCTTAAAAATGAACATTAAATTCAAGATTTCAACAGATTTTTAAACAATATTTGACACTTTTAAAAATTTATATTTATGCAGTCTATTTTGACCAACTTTTAATTACAAACCTTCTAGTGGTAGATAATTTAGTATGGAGTCTGATAAAAACAACAGACTTGACATAGATGGACGGATGGACAAGCGGATGATGGGCAAAGGGACAAAGTAAAGGATGAATGAATGAACAAAGAGATAGACAGATGGATAGACGGCTGGATGGGTGAAACGAGGGATGAATGAATAGACACAAATGGGCGAATGGATGGATGGGGAGTAGAAGAGACTTACAAATCCATGGAAAAAAACCTGGATGAATGAACAGATGGATGGGCAGATAAACGGAAGGGTGGATGGGTATAAGCATGGATGATTGGATGGACAGACAAAACAAGGGACAGATAGATATTTGGGCACACAAAATTAACCAATGAATGGACAATAGGATGTAGGAACTGATGACTTGGCGAATAAATGAAAAAAAGGATGGATGGATAAAAGGATGGACTTGCAAAAAGACAGACAAAACAATGGATAGACAAAAGGATGAATGGATAGATGGATGGTCAGATAGACTGACTAATAGACAAACAGATGGATAGTCCGATACATTGGCTGATGGACGCATTAACGAATGGACAGGCAGACAGACAAAAGCATAAAAGGATATACAGACGGACGAAGAGATCAATGGATATATTGGAAAGATCAATGGACACACAGACAGATATTTTTTTTAAATTCTGATTTATATTAAGTAGATTGGGACAAGGAATCAAGAATTTATTTTTCCCCCCATAATTACCCAGACCTGGAAAGTGCTTCGTTACGTCGCATCCTCTGATTTAATGGTTTGATGTGTACCTCTCATCCACATCTGTACAGACAGTTCTCAGCACACGCGTTGAAAAGGAAAAGAGCCAGAAGCGCCTGGCAGCAGTAAGTGGCCACTTTAAAACTGCTGATCAAAAACCGATAACAAGAGACGTACCAGATGTTTAACTTATAAAGTGCTTCACATGAAACACAAAAAAGCTCCTGATCACTGCTAAACAAATGAACCCGAAACTACTATTCAGAATGTTTATTGAGGATGAAGGGCTCTCCGCAACTTACAAAAAAAAAAAAGAAAAACTGACGTGCCAGTATTTAGGTCTAACTTTCTGTTTACCATTTATATATTTATTTTTACACAATTTTTTTTCCCGTTTTTATAACTTCTTCTTGCTTCATCCGTAAAGTCTGGTGCTACATGTTGGAACTTATTAGTATCCAGTACGGCACTTAGACAGACACCGTCACCTCAACAGTACATCTATTCAAGTCAGCTCACAGGAACATTTGGACAGTTAAAAGCAGACTTGTGTGCATGCAGAAGACTAGTACTGGTCTTTATGGGATTCAGCTAAGGATGAGCAAAGCGTGTACCAGCACACACAAACACACACAGTGGCACTAACCTGCGAGTGCGGACTGGTACCATGGAGATTGGTTGATTGGTCTCAATAACAGGATTCTGTTTCTGTTTCTCGCTGCGTAGCTGAAGAGGAATATAAACAGACATAAACACAGAGAACATTCTGTGCCGCAGCACCATCAATCAGATCAGGTTTATCTGAGTGGTTGATTATAGCTCCGAAGCTCGTTTGAAGGCAGACTTACAGCGTTTTGTTTCTTCTGCAGCTCCTCCAGGGTGTCCACGAGGTTCTCGTCTGCAACATCTAGAGGCGTTTGCCCCTATAAGGAAATTAGCAGTGTTTTATCAGCTGTAACAGGCAATAAAGCTTTAGCGACTGATTTAGTAGTGAGTAAAGGTCATTTCAGGCAGCCTCACCACATTGTTGACGGCAGCCATGTCGCACATGTGGTCAGCGAGCAGGGTGCACACCTCCTCCTGTCCCCAGTGAGCTGCTGCATGCAGAGGCGTCCACCCGTCTATGTCCCTGCAGTCCACATCCACTCTACACTGTAACAGTACCCTGACAAGGTGAGGAGGAACAGGAGGAGGAGCGGACACGGCTATGAATAAAAGCTGATACCAAAACAAGACAAAAGTCCCTCATTGGTCTTGTGTGAGCACTTATTCTTACTTCAGGACTTCGATGTAACCTTTGGCTGCAGCCACATGCAGAGCTGTAGCCTTGGTGTTCGGGTGAGGCGTCAGGGAGCCACCTCTATCCAGCAGGGCTGTGGCGTCCTGGAGCATGATTCTTTCCTCCTCCTTCCGGGCTTTATCCACGTCTATGCCTGTTAGATGGATGTGAACAAGGTGAAAATGACAAAAACATTTTAAAAAAGCATTTATTCTTAATGCACTCAACTAAAACCCTTCCCAGAATGAAACCATAAAAATTAGCTAAGGAGAGATTCTTCCAATTTCTTTTTTGGGAATTCTCCAAGCAATTGTGAGGATTTGACTTAGAGCTCCACAACCTCTTTAATCACAATCTTCATAGCAACATCATTGTGAGCAATACTCGCACAATACTGCTTGGATGCAATATTTGGTAAGATAATATTTTTCTTTCCCATGCATGTAAATTCTTCATGCCGATGGCATATCTGGCATAATGCATGGACTTTTCACAGCCCTTGATGCCCACAGGTCATGTATAATTTTAGTTGTTGAGATGCAAAAGCTCAATTAGGTGGGATTTTGATTTATTTAATTATGACATCACAATATTGAAGTAAAGTATTGCAACTGCATGCTGTTGCGATATTACACAGCCCAAGTTAATGTTCTTATATTAGTATTTATTTATGCAAACTATGATAAAACAAACAGAATTCCTCTTGCTTAACTTCTGACAAACTATTAATTCTTCAATAAATCTACATTTCTCCTCAAATACTTCAACACTGTCCCTTCATAATAGTGGAGATGCAACGAGAACTCGGCTAGTGACCACAATTGTTCATAACGTACAAATCCAATATTTTTCCAATGTCAGAGTTATCGGGTCAAGCGGGCAACAACAATCTTTGGCATAAATGTTACTGAGGGAAGGACACTCAAAGTTACCTGCGATAGAAATTTAGACCAAGGAATATGCAGGAAGCCATTTAACATCCCAAGACATTGTCTGTGGTTCATTAAGGCTGTGAGATGGCAAGAAAGAGCAAGACTCCAGCAAGAATGAGTACAGCAAATGTTCTCTGTATCAAATGGGCGTTTGAACTCTCAGGCTGTCAAGGAAAATTCTTGATTAGGGAATGTTTGAAGCCTTCTGGAAAGCTTAGTATTAAGGTTAGGGTCTACATTCCTAAAAGGAATTCCCACAAAGACTGGTGTTTGGAGTTAGTAAAGCTATCCATGCTAATCCCTAATATAAGTTCAATTGTCAACACTAAACTTTTTATTTTTTGGGTTTTAAAATGACAGTTAGCACTCCAAAAGCAATATTTTAATTGCCATTTCTTATTAGATTATAGTTCCTATAAAGAGAAGAGGTTAAACGTTTTTAAACCAAAGATTGTAAATCGGACAAAATTCTGATCAGTGCACCTCTAAATAAAATCAATCAATAAGAACCCATTTTCTACACTATTAAAAGGTTGTTATAAAACACCAACTTTATTAAAAAGTTTATTTCAACTGTGACAGAATCTCTCACTAAATTGAAGTATTTGATTCAGATTTCAGGCGTTGAATCTATTAAAAATATGAAATATGAAAAAGATTCAAATAAAGCCGTGAGAGTTCATTGAATCTCAGGCCATTATTCATTTTAAAGTTACCTCCATGATTCAACAGGACAGACCCCATCTTAATTGTGACGTGGTGATGTTTTAATGCCCCCACCTTGTTTTTTGATTTCAGCTCTGAGAAGCCTCTCCATTGCATCTTCGGTGGCCACATCCAGAGGGAGCTCTCCTTCGCTGTTAACTGCCCCAACGTTAGCACCGTGCTCTATCAGGTACCTTAAAAACAAAGAGTTGGTCCAAAAGCAGTTAGAAGAAGAAGGAAAAAAAAAACTATTCTGATTTATTGATTATGTCCTGAACATTTTTTTAAATCTGAAACAGAGAGGCGTACACAGACTGGGCAGTAGCCAGATTAAGGAAGGTCGGGACTCACTTGGTGATCTGGATGAAGCCGCAGGAGGCTGCAGCATGCAGAGGAGTCCAGCCCTCATTGTCCCCTCGGTTGACGTCGCTCCCGTTTTCCACTAGGAACTGCACCATCTCTGCGTTTTCATCGATGCAGGCCTGACAGCAAGACAAACACATTGACATCTCTGTAAAAAAGGACTTCGTTTGATTAATTAAAATCCAAACTTCAACAGATGTTTGTTTCAGAAGGTCTCTGACCCACTAAAAAAACAGTTTACATTTTCAGTGAGAAAGGGGAAAACTCCAAACATTTCCAAAATCTATTAAACCCAACTAAAGCAGTCGAGCTAAAACAATGACCACACTGTGTACTTGGTGTAATGACTTTCTGCTAAGTGGGCTGCTAAAAGGCCTCAAGTAGTTTTCTAAAACAGTCATTTTGCGCCATGAATGAAACCGTGGATCTGTTTGGCAGCTTTTCCTGAGGAGAAGTCTATTAAAGATCTCAACGTGATCCAACCAAAGTCCCGAAATAAACTTCATGTGAATCTCATGGGATTATTTTATGCCGTTTAATTTATATGAATAAACTCAGATAGAACATCTATTTTACCAATTATGAAACAGTTTGCTTCATATTATTCTGTTATAAGTTTCACACCTAAGCACCTAAACACAAATCCAAGGATGTGCAAAATTTTTTTGTAAAACTACTGTTAACTCTGGGGCAAAGTTACAGTCCTGTGGAAAAGTATTTCCCCTTAACAGACTTGTTTTTGCTTTCTATCACACTTAAAATGTTTCAGAGCATAAAACCATTTAAATATCAAAGACAACCTGAATATACACCAAATACAATTTTCAAACAATGATTTTATTTTATTATGGAGGAAAAAGCTAACGTTATGTAAAACGTAGTCACCCTCTGTTTCTTAAATCCTGATTTAACTTTGGCTCAATTTTACCAGCTTGATCACTGCCTTACCTGTAAAATAAAAGAAACTATGAGCCTTCTTAGGGGTGGCCAGTCTTCGTTATCCAGGAACCCAAAGGAACCCAGAACAACATCTAAAGCCCAGCAAGCTTTATTTGCCTCAGATAAGTCCAGTGTTCATGGTTCAGCAATTAGAAATACAACTACATACATCCATTGGAGCATTTCAAAGAACACAAAGATCCATCTCACATTTACCCACAATTCTGGAGACTGACGAGATTAGTCTTTTTCAGAAAAATAAATATCACACCTACAGTCAAACATGGCGGTGGTAGTGTGATAGTGTGGGGCGAGGCAAGGCAACTTTATTTGTATAGCCCACTTTCAACAACAAGGCAATTCCAAGTGCTTTGGGTGATTAGGGTATAAAATAAAACCAGCAGAAAACCAACAGCAAGAGCATAAAACACAAGAGACCTGTACAATTTTCCACCCTTAATGGAACGATGCTTTCTACCATAACATCCATAACAGAGAATATTCTGCAAATAGTTTGTAACTTTAAGATCAGACGCACTTGCGTTATGACGGAGGATTAATATACGAAGCACACCAACAAATCTACTTCTGACTGAAGGGTTTGGAGTGGCCAAGTCAAAGTATGAACTTAAATTAAATTAAGATCCTGCAACATCACCTTAAACAGGTGCTTGAAAACCCTTGGATGCACCTTTATTAAAACAAGAGAAGAGTGGGTGAAAGTTTACCCGCAGAAATGTAAGAGGAAAAAAAAACGTCACTGCCGATTACCACAAACACCCGATGGCAGTCACCACAAGTTATTAGGTTTGAGAGGGCAACTACTTTCTCACAGAGAGCAAAGTTTTCCCCCAATTTACTCAGGTTATCTTTTTCTGATATATAAAATGTATTTCTTTCCCTAAAACATTTAAGAAAAAAAGAAGAGGAAATTTGCAAGGGGGAAATATATATATTACACTACTGTATAAAGCTTCCTGCAAAATAAAATGAAAAAAAAATTCTGAATCAAAACATCGATTCCTAAAACATAAAAATAAAGTGAATCATTAAAGTGGGATATCTGTTTTTCCTACTTTTTTTTTTTTTTTTTTTTTACATGTGAAGAAGACATCTGAATATAATAATGTTTCTGTAAACATGACAGTCAAGTCACACAGAGTTCTTGATGCAAGATGATAACATGGATGATATTAATGATGAGCACTTTAAGACTGTGGGTTATAAGTGAGTCCTTGGGGTTATGACGTGTTTTCCTGCATCTATTTTTATTTCAACATGTCTCTGATTAAAACACAGCAGAAGAGAACAAATAAACTTGTCCTAAAATGGAGAAATCAATGCAATATTAAAGGTGTAGATTATTTTGCTTTGAATTAAAAGGCTGCAAAGTATAGAAGTATTTAGTTCAACTAAATGTATGCGTTTCATTGAGTGACTTTGTGTCCTCCCTGTTTCATGGTGACACTGGTGCTCATAAAGCATTTTCTCTCTTGCTTTGCTCAGATATGTACAGTTAAATGGGTTTATTGCATATTTTTTGCATGGTGAGGCTAAGAGTTAGTAGTCAAAGCCTTTTTAAATTATTGGGATTCCCGTCCCTAACGTAACTAAACTCATGGTAAACTATAGTATGTTTACCACCTGAGACTTTATGTCAGCCGCTCCTATATTGTTGGCCACTGGAGAACTGCAATTTGCATGTCTAATACAAAAGCAAAAAAACCCAAAACATTGGCTATTTTTCCACGTGCATATTCTGCAAAAATGTATTATAGAGTGAGCACATTCGTTTAAATAACAATCTAAGTGTTAATCACCCTTTACAGGAACATTCCTAATGAATAAGAGACTGTACTGGCAATATTGCTATTATAAGCAAAGTTCGCAAAGCAGTAGAACAACTTTTGTCCACACCTGATGAACTGGAACCGCAGTGGAATATGTTGCAAGTTGAATTATCAAAAAAAGTTGTATCAAAACAGAGAGTGTGAAGGCTAATGTTAGCATTCCTTTTGAGCAAATAGCTCTGAGTGAAAACATTTTCAGGAGGAAGAAAATAACAGAGTTTACAGAAAACCACACCAGGACTTGTCACGCCAGATATGCCTTCAGAAACAAAAAAGTAAAGCAATGAATACTTTACATGACATGTTGATAGAATATTATAGCCGCTTTCTTAAACTGAGTTAAGCTTGTGCTGGAGCAGCATATTGAGGCTGAGCTGCAGAAGGTCTGGTTGGAACTATCGTCAAGCATGCACATTGCATTATATTTAAAATTACTTTAAATAATGTCTATCAGCTACAGAAATTACAATAAAATTGACTCAAGTTGCTTGTGTTTTTACGCATAAAAAAGTAACCTAGATCTAATTCAAACTGGACTAGACAGTCCTGTCTCTGATTGGCACATTTATATACTTTCAATCCTAACTTAAGCACCTAAACTAATGCACTAATGCACTAATGCATCTGTTTACCAAGATAAAAAAAAGAGTCGGCATTGATGTTATAAAAATACATACTTTTATTTATGTGCATTCTACAAATGCTTTTAATCCCATGACAAAAAGAACAATAAATACTGAAAAAATAGACTAAACAGTTATTCAAATAAGTTTGAAAAAAGTTTTAAATTAAAGCTCAACATCGTTTTTGATCAACCAAAAATTAAATGAGCACCCATTTATATGCCATATCTTTTATTTATGGGAATATTACTTAATTGTCATCTTGTAGATTACCTGGCTAGTAAATAATGAGTGTTTAAGGTTGAGTTTTTCTGTTAAATGGTGGTGAGTGATGACCAGGCGGACCATTTATGTTTACATTAACTGCTGACGACATAAATGAGCAATAATTAAATATAATCTACCAGAGATCAGCTCTCTGTTAAACACAAGAATCCATCATATTTTGCAGATAGCTGACTTTTTTTGAAAAAGAAAAAAAATTTTTTACGTCACCATCTAAACAAGTCTGCTGTGTTGTGTCAGTCACATGGTCCCAGCTGACGTCCTCTGCTCGTGCTGTTGGATGCACCGGCTTATGTGACGTTTGAAAAGGTGTGCGAACCACGCCTAAATGGCGCACCGAATGCCTCAACAGATGACAAACGCTGCACACCTAGTGTCACACCATGTGGTGTGAAGGAAAACAGGATCCTTCTTCCATTGCTCTGTGGTCAGATGCCCTCGGTATATGGTTTAGGTTGCAGTATGGACATTTGCTTAACCCTAACCCATACATTTTATTTCTTTTAACCCTAAAATGTATTGCTATGCTCTGAAATCTCTCTATTAAAAACAGTACAAACCTTTGAGACTATTTGAGACAGGAAGCTTCACACCGAAGCAGCAGTTCTGGCCTGCTAAAACCCAATCTTATCACAATGTGGCTCTTTTCAGGTTCAATCCAATTCTTACAGGTGAAATTTTTTTCCCTGCTTTTAGCAACTTAATGTGAATATCTCTATAGTAACCTGCAGCCTAATATCTCCTCTCCCCCCCATTGCCTTGTAGCACTGTATACCATTTAGCAGGTAAAAGAAATCAAGATTCTTCACTTCATCCATCAGTGCTCACAATGTTTTTGCCAGCGGAGTAGACCTGAGGCAGTTCTTGATCATCTGCTTGCCTTTCCAGAAAAAAAAGGGACTCCATACCTAGATTTTTGAACCTGACTGTATATGTGCGGGTCTTCATGTAGTGTACTGACAAAAAAAGTGGCATGGAGGTAAATATAAAGACAAGATAAAGGCGTTTTAATGGCAGTCAGCTGTTTTTGTCTTAGCGATGAGTCAGAAATTGGCACTACTAAAGGTTTCAACCAGCCTCAGGAACAAGAACTCTGTCATCGCCTAGAAATAAAAACACGGATGAGATGGCCTACATACAGTGCACTGCAAAAATATTCACATTCCTAAAAACGTTTCCCCATTTTTTCACCAGACCTCAAAATAAAATCAACAGCAAAAAAAATTAAGGACACCTTATGATGAAAATAACATCCATTAGTTGTTCATTTAATTGATGAGAAAAAGTAGGACAACTGCATACCTACCAATATAAGACAGTAAACATAAGCTGACAGGTCAGGAAAGCAAAGTCCAATTCAGAGGAGCCCATGATAACTCTGGAGGAGCTGCAGAGAACCACAGCTCAGGTAAGATAATCTGTGGAAAGGAAACCCATCAGATGCTCCACAAATCTGGTGCTTTATGGAACAGTGGCAGGAAGAAATCTATTGTTGAGAAGAAGCCTATGCAAATTTGTGAAGGAAAGCCAACACTGCACATCACCCTGAACACACCATCCCAACTGTGAAACACGTTGGTGGCATCGTGTAGTGGGGACGTTTTTATTCAGCAGGAACAGCGACGCTGGTCAGGGTTGATGAGAAGAAGGGAGCTAAACACTCCTGAGACTAAGGAGGAGGTTCTCTCTCCAGCAGGACAAAGATCCTAAGCATAAGAAATTGTTTAGTTTAAAGCATATTTGTGTGTAAGAAAGGCCCATTAACAGCTGGGCCTAAATCTAATTGGCAATTTGTGACAAGCTGACATTTATTTAGTAGTGGCCGATATAAACTGTATAAGGTAGAAATTATAGAAATGTAGCCAAAGATAGAGACAACCGCAACAGCACATTTTAATGATGTCATCAAGCCGTGCCTACGTACTTTGTACCAGGTACGGAAGGAGGATAAAAACTGATGTTCAGTGTTCATCTTCACACTGGATATTGCAAGTTTAAAATTTGTTGTTTTCCATTTAACGGAAAAGAAACCTGTTGAACTTGAAGCGTTTTTAATTCAAATATGTGCAGGTTTAATTTTGTGGGATATTAAATTTTAAAATAAGTAACCAGGAAAGCAAGAAGTAATGTTATTTCTCTTTTCACATTTTGCACTTCAGTTTAAACAATTTTGAACTTTGTTTTCATAACATTTAACTTTTATTTTATTTAAAATATTTTCACCTTTATTTATGTTGTGAGAATTTTTGCGTTGCATTTATTTTGGGAAAAAGATGTAAATATTTTTTTTAATGCATTTTGCGCAATAAATGTTCTTTAAATGGCATTTGAAGTTGTTGTTCTGCTGCAAATCTGGAAAGTGAGAATGTTCATTTTGACAAATATAAAGAAAAGAATATGTCACAATAGATATTGTTACTGCACATGCTTTACAATATATACGGATGTGTATTGGTAAAAATCTGGCGATACGATATGCATCCTGATACAGGCGAAACTTTGAGTAAGTGTATCACAATACAGGGAGGACAATACTATGAGTAAGACATAATATTGTGATTTTTAAAACTGAATTTAACTGTAGAAAAACAGTCACAGCATTCCAAACACTCCAACCTGTTTATTATTTAACACATCCAGTTTTATTACTAGATCTAGTTGATCCATCGGAACGAAGAAGGTGAAAACAACAAACAATTACCGGCCATACTTTTAATTTTACTACAAAAATAAATATAATTAATGGTTCCATTCAAATTCAAAAAAAAATTTTTTTATCGATGTTTTGCTTTAGAATATCGGTACAATATCGGGAAATAAAATATATCGTGTATCGACATTTCTTACATCCCTATATCGCTATTTAGATTTGAGGCCATATCGCCAAGCCCTACGTTTAATCCCATCTTATTTTATAACAACACTAGAATGAATACAGCAGTCCAAGTTAGACATTTTGACTTTATAAGCAACATGTTTGTTTCAATAAGAAAAGAGCAGCCGAGTCATATCTCATTTGTTGACTGATCCTTGTAGAAGTGACCACACAGGAAGTTCAGACCGCACTTGTCTTTAGGAAAAGCATTTGCACTCTACAGATGTATGCTCAAACTTCTCTAAGTCCATACATAGGCTGCAATGCTTAAAAAAAGCCTGACATCACAAAAGAAAACACAGCTGAGACATGAGGATGGTGTTAGTTTTGCAAGTGTTCGCTCATGAACTGCTGTGTTGAACAAACAGCGTTTTGTCCTCCTCCCAGCACCAGATGAAAAGTCGAGGGATCATCGATCTGTTGAAAATGACTAACCAGCAGGGCGGGGATGTCTGCAGAAAGTTTTATCAGGATAAATCATATAGGAGCCAAGTTGTTTAACTGAAAACCACAAATGTCAACCGGTGGCCCGAGAAGTGAATGGACCACCAAACCAGCAGGAATCGTCCTCTGGGGACATTTTCTGGCAATCGCTGCTGAGAAACCTCCTCTTGCTCTCTCTTTTTGATTTGGATGCAAATAGCAGAACTTACTAGCTAAGCTTCAGCGATTATTATTCCTCAAACTGAGCCGACAGTAACGGGTATGTTTACAGGTTGCTAAAGCCTGACACAGAACCGCGCCCTCCAGGAGTGACTTAAGCTACCTAAGAGGCTTTTCTTTTTGGTCTCAATCAACTAATCGCAAAGCCGTTACGGGCCTTCCTTCGTTCCTCATATGAGACAATCAGTGGGAAACCAGAAAATGAGGATTGCAGCGACGCCAAAAGGCTTATCCACCAACAACTAAGCATTGTGTGACTGTTTGGTGGTGAGGGTATCCTAAAAAGTAGCCGCTCCTGGCTGAATGAAAGAACAGAGGGCACTTCTTGTCCCCCTGAAGGCTTCAGAGGTGCGCGCAGACCCTCCAAGCAGAGTCTTTCTCCAAGCTATCAAGTGACTCATTGTGGAAATCGCCTTTGAGGGCAGCAGCTTGTGCTGTTTTGAGGAATGTTTTCCATTTCTTCATCCGAAATCCCCGAAGTCCCTTCCATAGGGAACTGGCAAAGAGGAAGGAGGAGGAAGAAAAAGAGAGAGCAAGGCAGTCAGAACAGGAGGAGGAGGAAGACGGTGTTGTGGAGAAAGTCTTTGGTTGGTGAGGATGGAAAGTTTGGAGAGCGCAGGCCTATATTTGATTCAAGTTGCGAGGCAACAGATGAGCAACAGGGGAGAAACGGGATGGAGGGAAGGATCGAGACCTCACTTGGTCCGTGGTACCGCATGGGGATCATACTAAAACAGGAACGCCTCACACAACTTTTAACTTTGGGTCACAACCACTACCTTAAAGAGAATACCCAGCTGTTCATATTTTAATACACACTGGCATTAAAAGGGCACCGTAAAAACAAACTGCTAATTCTGCTTTGAGTTTATTTGGGTCAATAACATCACAAGAGGCACAATATGCACATTGATCAACTGATTATTAATAAATATTAGGGTGGACAAAAATGGATTTGACTCTGGAGACCACCAAGTCATCGGGGACACCGAGTGGATGGCAAGGCAGAAACAAACTGAGGCGATGAGCTTCGACTGGTTTAAATCTGATTATTTTTATTTAAATTGTACCGTGTGGCTGGTTTCTGAGCGTACTTGCCAGAACACTCTGCATGCATGTTTGTATTCTAGGGGTAACTGGCAGTACTGGGCTCATTAGAAATCTGTTTGATTGGCGACCACTTTTAGCAGAAGTGGAAGATAGTTCTAAATTTGGATTTGAAAACAGTATTTTTCCTTCTACAAAGAACGATTTACAATAAAATAGCAAGAAACACAAACAAAATTTTTAAAAAAGCTGACCAGGAAACCTGTGGCAAGCTTAATTGCTTTCACAGGAAAGTCCCACTAGTGGCTATAAATGACAGACAAGCGCTTATAGCACCTCTGGGAACCTCAAATATGGACAAAAATAAAAGCATACGTCTTCTTGCGTAATGTGAATACGATGTGTTTGACACCCAGTGTTATACATGAAGAGGAAATGCAGCATCACAGAGGGTTTGTGTGACAGTGATGTTGTCCAGACCGCAGCTCACTGATGAGACTGAAGTAGAAAGAAGTAAGGGTCACTGAAGTTGCAAGAAGACAGAAGAAACTTTTCTTTAAGTGCAGTAATCCTCAGTCAGTGGACGAGAGAAAGAATATAAAGCAACTTTAATTCGCTCACCACATCATACAGGTTTTCATAAGGATCATGGTACTTCTGTTGCTATGAAGATTATGAATGCCATTACAAAAGCCCCTGGTGATGACAAGCAGTGCCAACTTTCTATGCAAATGGTTTCTCGAATGCCGTTGACAATAGTTTTGTTTTTTTAAATAACAAAAATTAGCTTCAAGACAAAAGTAAGGTGGTTCTGATAGATGCTCCAAGCTTGCAACTGGGTTCCACAAGGCTCAATTCTTGGTCCATTACTGTTTTCCATCTAAACATAAGCTAGAAAGCATTCTGAATTCAGTTTTACACTTCTACACTAACGACTATGTAATTTCCTGCTCTGCATCCAGTCTTGCAAAGACTTTTGAGTAGCGCCAAGAACATGGAGGTACAAGAACTTAACTCAGGATGAACTTAAACATCATTCGGAATAAAACTTTGCAAATAAAATTATTCATTGAACTTCAATCGCAAAGCTCTGCAAAGGATGTTTTCTTAATTCCCCACAATCTCTACCCCTGAGTGAGTTCAATGTCTGGATTAAAGTTCAGGAAAAATAAATGTTGGACTGTATTTCTACTGCAATCAGCTGTGTGATCACAATGGAAACAATCTAGGTAAATAAAATTGAATGAAACAATTGACATGCTGAATCTATAAACTTTAAGTTGAACAATCTTTTTTGAAAGAACTTCTCACCCCTCCCGAGGATTTAGTTTTTCTACATGAGGACCGGTTTATTCACTACATGATTACAATATCTCACTATACAGGGAGTGTCTGTCTCAACCCTGCCAGTCCGCATCTATAAAAAATTTTTTTTAAAGTGATCCCAGCAGATTTTATATGGTCTCATTTTACTGTGTGGTGTAAAACTAAAAAGAAGCTTTGAAATAACAAAAGAAAAAAAATAAGACGGACTTGTCAGGCTAAAGTAAAGAAGCTGTGACAATCCACACACAGGCCAGAAATTCTGCCTAAACCTCCCTGAACAAATCCAAGCATTCCGTTGAAGCTGCAGAACCAGCTGAGGTAAACATAAAGCAAATGTTTGCGCTGTTTCCTAGAAAGCAACCCAAGTTACCTGACGGCTTAGATCCCCTGAACGCATCATTTCTGTGAGGATCATTAACTGATCAACGTTGCGGTTAGTTGAGAGACAGTCGGACGCCTGAAAAAAAGAAGGAGAAAAACAAACTCTCCTGATAACAAACACAAAAGTTGAAGTTGCCCACCTGGTGAAGCGCTGTCAGCCCGTCTACGTTGGCGTGGTTGATGTCAGCTCCTTGTCGGAGTAGCGCCTCAACCTCCTCCCGGTCCCCGGAGGAGCAGGCGGCCATAAACACGGCTCCCTGCGCGAACTGTACTTTCGCCCGCCGAGTCCCAGAACCGCCCGTAGCTCTCCGGGCCTCTGACCCCGTCCGGTCCGTCTCCGAGCCCAGCCATCGCTGGAGCTGATCCTGCCGTCGCTGTTTGGCAGCTTCGGACCGGGAATGGTCAGTGGCCGCCATCTTCCCCTGGTGTGTCACCGGACAGATTCAGCTCATGGTACGAGGAGGAGAAGCGGCGGTGTGCGGTGTTTAGATTGAGGCTTCTTCTCACCCTCCCCTGCCCGGGGTGCGCCACCTGGTGGACGAACTCTAGAAGTGAACCCGCAAACTTCGCTGAGAACTTCTGAACACAGTCTCGCGGTGCCTTCAGGGGCTGCTCGGAATTTACGAAAAGTGTAAGAGAAGCGTATCAACGTTAGCGTCCGACTCGCTGCTTCAGCCTCAGCAAAAGACAAGCTTTCCTGTTGCATTTAATGCTACCGAGCCACCTTTGGTCCGCGTTCGTACTATTTGTTAAATACTATGAATGGACATGTTGTGGTTTAATTATTTCATAATCGTTTAAAAATAAAAAACTCGCTATAAAACACAGTTGGCCATTTGTGGAACATAATGTCACAGTAGTGCAGTTGCTAGCACTGTTTACTTGCAGCAAGAGGTTCAGTTTCCAGCCTGGAGTTTGCATGTTCACTCCGGGGCCTCTAGTTTCCTTAATTTGACTCTCTAAATTACCCCTGCAAGGATGGATGTTGTGAAAATACTATAATTACTCAATCCCTTCAAAATAAGTAAGTATATATTTTTGTGACACCAAATAAAACAACAAAATATCAGAAATAAAACCACAACTTGACAAGTGAAAAAAGGGACACACCTAAAAAGAAAAGTGCTTTGCATATGCTTTATGCATTTATGCCAAATTCAATTTTAAGATGTGGTTCATAATGGAGGAATGATAAATCCAGTTTAAGTTTTTGAATGACTAAATTGCTGATCCCACAAACATCTAGTGTTGCAGTCCAAACCTACAGTGGTTTTAGAGGACAGCGAAAAGAAATCTAGTCTAAATTTGGTGCATGAAAAAATAAAATCTGCCAGCAACTATTTCTTGCTTTTCTTTTTTTCAACCTGGCATTTTTATAGTTTTCTACTTCAGTGTCCCGCCTTAGAAACAGTTTATATCGATCTTGAACCACATGAAGTGAAAGAGGCTCTGCAGTTTACAATCAAACTTGGATGATTTGCAGCATTTGTATAGTGCTGCTCCTGTTTGTCAACGTGATGTTGTCAGACAGTTTTTCTGTTTACAGTAAGAGTAATTGTTGTTTAACCGAGTTGTAGTCATAAACTGTAGTTAATCATGAGGAGTACCAGTTTATTTTCTGATCACAAACTGTAAATATGATGACACCTGGTGACAATTTCAGCGCATTACATCGAGTTGGCAAATGATTCATATAAGTTTTTAGCAAATCAAACGACATCATAACTCGATTAAAATGAAGCACACAGTACATGATGAGTGTTTAAAGAGCTTGGTTACTTAATAAGTAGAAAATGTGCAGTTCAGAAAAAAAATGATTGGTTACAACTGACACTGAACAAAACATTAAAGATATGTTAAAAAACAATTAGCAAGTAAAAGGAAGTAGCAATTAAAAAAAACACAATGAAAATCACAACAGGTATGTCTGGAAATAAACATGACCAAACTATATTATTCACTACAGTATTTTTCTTTTATACACATCAATTTGTTTTAGACAATTACATTTACATTAAGTACATCTGTTAAAAGGCAGGCAAAGAAAGCCTTCTTTAAGCATAGCACATTGAATATTGCATCACACAAATGGAGTAACTGCTTGTAACAAACCAACTCTAATGCTTTCCATTTTGTCCCACGCTTTCCTGTGAGCCAGAAGTAACTGAAAGCAGGAAAATGCTGCTTCACTTTGTCCCTGATTGCCTTCCACTAAAAACATCAACGCCTTTTTTTTTTTTTTTTACTGTGCTCTTTTTTTTATAACATCCTGTAATTCAAGTTTGTGCATGACTGAGTACCTGCTCAAATTTTAAGTGTGCTTTTTTTGATGTAACACCCCCTGACTGCCTGAAGCTAATGGCTTATTTCAAAGTCAGGCATTGGTCCAAAGACATCTAACATCCAGCAAGTGTGGACTGAGTGAATCACTGTGCCTTTAAAAACTATTTATGCTTCTTGAGATTTTGTAATTTTGTCACGTCACAACGACATCTAACCTCACTGTATTTTCGAGGGGATTTTATGGGCTCTTCTTACTTTTCTCTAACACAGGAAGCACTCCTGATTTGTTCTTCTGTTTGTTTTCTGTGTGTCTGCTCTGTATTCTCAAACCCCAAGTCAGTTGTGGCAGACGATCATTCCCAGTGAGCCAGGTTCTGCTGGAGGTTTCTTGCTGTAAAAGGGGAGTTTTCCTTTCCACTGTCGCTACAGGCAGGCTCGGCATGAGGGATTGCTGCAAAGTAAATGATGCAATGCAAGGGATTGTCCACTGTTGCTACATGCTCGTCCAAGAAGACTGAATGCTGCATTGGATTGAACTGACTTTTTTGTGAAGTGCCTTGAGATGACGTGTTGTGAATTGGTGCTATATAAATAAATGGAATTGAATTGATTGTGAAAGATGAAACAGAGAGGAGCATAACTGTGAAGTGAAAGGAAAAGGGACATGGTTTTTCAGGATTATTTGCAAATAAAAATCTGAAAAGTGTGGCATGCACTTGGAAAACAAAAACACTTTGAGTGGCAGAGAACAAACGCTTGGAGATAACCCTGAACACATCATCCAGACAGTGAAACATGGTCGTTGTGGCATCATTGTGTAGGAATGCTTTTCTTCCACAAGTATAGGGAAGTAGGTCATAAGTTGGATGGAGCTAAAACAGGACTAGAAAACATGTTAGAGTGTGCATTAGACCTGAAAGTGAGATTCAGTTTCCCTTTTTAGCAGGCAACTCTAAACATAGAGACAGAACTACAATGGAATGGATTTTATCAACCGGTAATTATATGTTGGAAAGGCCTAGTCAAAGTCCAGACCTAAATCAGGTTGGGAAAACTGCCCTTCAAGGGGCCCTCTCCATCCATTATGACTGAGCTGAGGTATCTTGCAAAGACAAATAGGCGAAAATATCAGTCTCTGAATGTGTAAAGATGTCAGATACATCTCCCAAAACACGTCCAGTTGTACATGCAGCGAAAGGTAGCCCTACAGGCATTGACTCTGGTGGGCTGATTACAAACACACACTATTTTCACATTTTTATTTGGAGAGAAAAAAAGTAAAAACCATGTATAGTTTTCTTTTCCACTTCACAGTTATTTACAACTTCTTGTTGGTTTAAACTTAATGGAGGTATAAATGGTTTTGTAAAGTACTACATGACTGCTTCAAACACTACACAAAGAAGCTGACTGCATCTTAAATGTAACATCAACACTGCAGCTTTAACATATCTTAGTGTGTGAGAGAAAACAGGCCCATAAATCTGCCATATTTTGTTTTTCCCCATTCGTGGATCAGGAGTATGATCACAGCTGAAGCCTACCAAAAGCTCTTAGATCTGCTCAGAGGTTTAGCAGGTATGTCACCTTGAGGGTTTTTAAAATAACCTTTGCGTTCTGCAAAGTCTTGTTGGAAAAAGCTGGCCACGCGACTGGTGTCTGGTGGCATCCCTCCGGTTTTGAAGGAGCCTTGCAGGTCCATATCAATGCAGAGAACCCCAGACAGCAGCCGGTTCTTGTACCGGTCGAAGACATCCTGCACTGAAGAGCTGCTGTTGCTCATCCAGGTGGTAAAGAGGCTAGTGGAGCTGGGTTTGGATGGGAGGGACCTGTAATGGTGTAACTCCAGGTGGCAGAACAGCCTATTAGAAAGGGGTTGCAAATGAAAATTCAAATTATTTTAAATAAATACAAGACATTTGAAGGATAACCCCTTGAGATGCACCATCTAGTTTTCGAGGGGTCCTTAGAACAAGCAACAATACAGACAACAGAATTACAGTGTACAACACATAATACTTCATATTCACACCAACATTCATACAGCTCTCCATAACTATCTCCTCACATACCAGCCCTCTAAGTACATTGATACAGTAAGTATACAGTTATCACACATAACATACAGGTTCAGTACAGTTCAGTATAATGAAGTTACGTGACAGTTGAGAGTGGGTATAATCAAAAGCAAGAGCATCTATTCTGCAAATAATCCTGCATTAATGCCGTAAAGAGATTACCAGAGGTAATGGATCTGATTGCTCATGGTAAATTGTTCCAACCTGATGGAGCTTTAAATTTGAATTTCTTTATTAATTTAGGGAACGTAAAAAAATAATTGTTCAGTGTGCCTTAAATTATATGAAGAGCTAAATGGAATTAAATATTGTTTTAGAATCGGAGCATAATTTAGGAAATGACATTTGAAGATAAACTGAAGCCAGTGAAAATGCCTTCTTGAATTTAATGATAGCCAATTAAATGATTTATACATTACTACACATTAGAATACAATCTTATGAGAAGATGATGAAAAAAATGTTGTGCTGAGCTGACTTTGCTTTGAAAGTGCCATACTCAGCTTTTCTGCCAAAAAGACAGCTCAGATTGTTACTACATGGTAAATAGATACAGTTAAGGAGCAGAGTGGGTTTTTTTGTGTTATGTACTACTGAGGTGAGGCAAACGTACAGCCAAAACTATTGTCAAACTAATATTTTGACATCTGGGTGTGCAAATAAGCAAAAATTTTTAATCCCGTATCAGCTTGATTGATGACATATCAGTCATTTTGCGTTCCTTCCTGCCACCCTCAAACGGCTAAAATCATATGGGTCTGCAAGTTCTACGAAGGCGAAATCCAAGATCATACGCTGCCGATAAAAGCCTGTCAGTCGGGTGTGTACAGACGAGTCAGTAACTGTAACTGAGTCTGGTGGTTTAGGACCTGTTTGAACTACCTGGCAGATACGTGCTGGGAAAAGTTTCTGGAAGCTTGACAAAGCATACGCTGCAGGATTTTCAGTATCTGCTCTCGAATCCAGCCCACATCCTCCTGCACATCGGGAAGCCACTCCAGAAGTCTGCACATGGAAGACATCATCACCAGTCAGTGCACAACGTAGGCATCCCCAATAATAATGATAAACATTGTCCTCAACTATCAAAATGGTGCAGTTGGTAAAGTTTGCATGAAAGCCTTAAAATAAAGTGAAATTATAGAGACTTGGTGATGCAGAGATGCAATTTGTTATGTAGTTCTCTAACAGTAAACTTCATAGATTTGTTTAACTATCCTCCTCACTGTACATGGTTTTGAGATAAGCTCGGGTCTTCACTCAGTCTTGTTTGTCCCAGTCCAGTTGTTTTAAACATAGTAATTGTTGACATGAGTTTAAATATGGGCAAATCTATGGCAATTAGCATTTTTTCCTTTAGCCTTTATCTCCTGAACACACATTTGCCATATGTGAAGGAGATGTTCCCTTGTCTTTCCAATTTTTAGGAGAGGCCAAGATAAATGGGCAACTGTACTGTCATATGTATATTTAAGAGGAACAGTATGTCTTTGATTCGAAATAAAAGTTCTTAAAAACTGCAATCAGCTGTAAAAAAAAGAGTACAGTCATATTTCTTACGGTGCCAATAACTGTTGTGCCAGTGAGGACAAACAAACACGCCAAAGTTAAAAGTTTTATATTTCAAATTTTTTAGTGTCAGAATAAGTTTCCACACTACAAAAAGGAAGTTATTTTACATCCTTTTGCACATTTGACCAGGGTTGAAAATAAGTGAGGAGGGCTCTGCAATGCTTACTGTGCTAAACATACAATCAGACACATACTGAATCATCAAAAACAGAGGGAATGGGGACAAATGTGATGAAGTCACACAGCACCTGAGAGTCAAGGACAAGGCAGACTCCAGGGGGAGAGTGTAGGGGAGCATCATGGCTGAGGCCATCCTTACAGGGAGCAGGTTGCCCAGGGACTGCACCAGGCTCCTCCTCTCCATGCAGGCCTCAAGTAAAGCTGCAGGGGGCGCCAAACATGGAGAATTTACCGTCTTTTTTACAGCACAGATGTTTCAGAATTTCACATAATCCATAAATTATATAATATAAACACTTGCCCAGTTTAATTTAGAGTTAGTTTAGTTTATCCCGTTCAGGTTAGTGAACATAATTTGCCACCGCTGTTAAACTCATCAGGGGCATGAATGTAAATTAACTTTAGGCTTTTAATGATGCATTCGAACCAATTTTTCAAGGTGATGTGGGCACACAACATACAACCTAATTTAAAAATATATATTTGCAGGTATAATCTGATATATTTAATTTGAATTTCTTCACTAAACATCGGCTCAGATATATAGATATGCCCTTAGTAAGTTCCAACTTGACCACAACTTAACCATATTCTTTGCAGAGACCTACCATGTAAGCATAGTCCATACATTTTTAACAGCATTTAGGATAGTTGGGTTTTTGTTTTGGTAGACTGATCAGAAAGTTTAATATAGATGTACGAAACCAGTTATGCTGTGTGTTTGGGATAATTGCCCTGTTGGAATCCCAAACTTTGTCCAAGTCTAAACGGTAATTTCCAACCTTTCAACATCAGATTAAATGGAATTTATTAAGATGTTTAGGAACAAACAAACAGTCATGAAGGCTCCATGAACTGGAAACATATTGGAACAGCATTGTCACTGGCCACTGTAAAGTTTTACATTGACATAAACTTAGAGGGTGCTAGTCAATAGGCTTCTGGAGAAAACATTTTTTGTCAAATAAGACAAAAAGTGTTAGTTTGTGAATTTTACAAGCATTATATTTGGGCGAATCAAGTTGAAGCTTTCAGACAAATCAAAACTGCATCAACTGTCACGCATGGTGGTGGTAGTAATATGCTGATGGCCTGTTTCACTGCCAGTGGTAATCGTGCATTGCCCAAAGTGGGGGGCATAATTCATTTCAATTAAAAAATACTGAATAATACTGAATAATGAATAAGGAGGACTAATTCAGCATTTAAATGGCTCAAAGTTGGACAGAGGTGGGTGTTCCAACAGAAAAAATATCTGAAACACACAGTAAAACTGGCTAAGAATTAGAAAAGGCTAGCAAACATTGAGCTTCTGGTATGGCCCCTATCTCAGCCTTATTGAAGATTTGAGAACTATGTTTAAGAAACCCACCAACCTAAAGTATTTTACAATTGACATAAAGAAAATGAAGCAATCTACATTTGCAATTATTAAGGTCAAAGAAGGCAAATTTGTTGATTAGAAAAATGTGCCATGCATCAGCAATGTCTAAGAAAAAAAATGTGTGCAAAGTACCAAAACAAGAAAGCAAACAAAAACTGTCCAAGGAAGCTGTTAGATGCATAAACATTAGTGAAAATGTGTTTTTAAAAAGCTGCAGTGAAAACTTTAAAAATGACTAATGAAAACATGCTAATGTATTGCTGTAACCCTTTGAAAAAATCTGATTTTATTGAACCAGAAAAGCAAAACAAAACAAGGGCTAACTGAAGACTGTCACTCAAAACTGTAGATAGATATCTTATATATGATACACTGACAGGTTGAGCCAAAGTCAGTCGTCTCATGCTGACACTGATCTTACCTTTGTGCACGGCGGGTGGAAGATACTCAATGATATGCTCATCTATTGAGGTTCTGGCATGAAGCATCCCTTTTGCCTCCATCTGTGTCATATCTTCTGCCCTGTTTTCCTGATCCTTCCCTTCATCACAAGCCTTGTTTTCTTCTATGTTGCCCAGCAAAGGTCTGTCTGTTTGAGGCCCAGTGTAATTAAGCAAACCTGAATTTCACACAAAATAAACATAAGCCTTACTCGTTCATCAGTCTACACAGAACTATAATATCTCTGGTAAAGGTGTTGTTTAACAACCTTATTTTAATTACACTGTTTGTGTGCAGATAAATAACTAAAATGCGTAATTTGATCTTATCACAAGGAAAACCGGCCTATTGATTGGCTGATATGGTAACAGGAAGCACGAGTTCGAGTAATCTATCAGGGGCGACACGCTGTGTACAAACTAAACTTTTGTGGTCATGAGGCAAAAAAAAGAAATCAATGATACAAGTTTGTAACAAAATGTATTTTAAAAAGCTTTGAGGCTTTTTGCAGAATAAAACAGGACTTACCATTTCTCTTTAAAAAGTGCAGAGCATCTTTATATCCCTGCTTGCACATGGCCTTCATAACCTGCATTCAAATACACATGTATGTTAATCTCTCATGTGTCAAAGCAGTCCGGTGTGCTCACTGCAACTTAGAAAGTCTTTCAAAAGTATTCACAACTGTTAACGTTTTATCGCATTACAACTCTATGTGACACAACATAAAGTGTTAATCGAAGAATAAGCCAAACACGGTTCATCAGTCTGAATACACCATCCCCACAGTGGAAATAGTGGCAGCAGCATCATGCTGTGGCAATGTCCTTTCTCTAGTGGGGTCAATGTTGATGGGAAGATGGATTGAGCTCTATACATTGTAATCTTAAAGGAAAACTTATTTGAGGACAATGACTTTAAACATTCAACCTAAGCAGCAATGCAATAGTTTAGGACAAAGCATAGAGAGACCCAGTCAAAGTCCAGATCCAAATCCAATGGGGAATCTCTGAAAGACTCCAGAGCAGATGTTCACGGAAACTCCCCATTCAGTCTGACTGAGCTTGAGCTATTCTGTAAAGAAGATGGGCCAAAAATGTCAGTCTCTGGATGTGCAAAGCCAATAGAGACATAGCTCGAACGTTTTGACTGTAGCAGTGGGTGGTTCTGTAAAGTAATGACTCAGCAGGGGTTGAACGGCCACCATGTTTTTTAGATTTTCTTTTGTAAAACAATTTGAAAACCACAAATCCTTTTCCCTTTACTAGGCAATCATACACTACTTTATGTGAATTTGTCATACAAAATGTCCAGAAACATTAAAAGGTGAGGTTGTAGCATCAAAAAATATGTAGAAAAGCTAAAGAGGTGAACACTTATACAGCACACTGTATCTGAGACAGGCCTACCATTGGATCTGGTGGAAAAAGAGCCCTAGAGACTCTGTATAGGTTGGTGAGGGTGAACTGGATGCTTGTGTTGGTGAAGCGCAGCTCGTGGATGTTGGTGGAGGTATCTTGAGGGCAGATGTCGCTCTCTCCGGAAAAGGGGGACACCGTGATGGTGTTTTTCAGCTCATACTGTGGCAGGTTGTCAGAGATGCCTCCATCGACATATCGCTGAATGGTAAAAAGATAAATAGCAGCAGAGCAAACAGAGTTAGATCAATGAGTGCACAAAGTTTCCAGAAACGCAACTGAAGGGACATTCATCCACATTGCAGGAAATAAACAGGATGAGATACTAGTGAGATCATATCCTCTGTATTGATAAGGACATATTTTTTATCAAAGATTATGAAATGTTAAAGTGACCAGACTTTTCTGTAAAATCAATCAAACCCAGTTTAGATATAGTGTCTCTCCAACAGAAAAACATCTCAGTTTTTTTTATTTGTCTTGTAATTCTTGCTATATAATCAAAATTAAAGATTGCCTCAAGCTTCCACGTAAACCTGCCTCTAGTGACATCACATAAGGCACAAGACCACAAATCACAGTTTTTTTATTTTACCTCTTTATTCTCATGCTTTTAGCAAATTTCCTTTTCAAGGGTGGGCACTTGTATTTTGCAGAGCTGCAAGCATTTGAACCGTACATGAGAAGAACGTTATTAGTACCATCACCAGTTGCTTTAGCTTGGGAGGTTATTAAGAGTCAGAATTTGGCTCAAACACAAAGAGTTAATCCCTTACAACTCAAATTAAATCAAAGTGCTTCTAAATCTCTGTCAAAATCTGTAAAAAGTCACTTGTCTACTATAATTTTCACGGATGCCAGCTGTATGGGTGATCTCATCAATCCAAAAGACACACTGAAATCTTTTTTTTAGGGAGCTTTTCTGGAACGCAGTATTCTGTGAAATCCTGCAATGGACACCTACTCATTATTGTTCAACTGTTATCGTCAGTGTGGATTTGTGAGACAAAAAAAATGCTGGTTAGTCTCTTAAAACATGGGGGTTGATTCAGTGTGTGTAAACAGACTGTGACATCAGGATTTAAGTCACAAGAGGGCACAGAAGAAACATCGAAACACATGCGAGTACACCCGATCACATTTTCGACCGGCCACTCTCTAAGTTTTACCCCAAGCCAAACACACACGCGCATGCACTTATGCAGTGCTAAACCCTGAAAAACTCGTCACAAAGGTCACACTGGGAGGGCGATACTGCTGGCATTGCTCAATAATATTTCTCAGAAAAAAAAAACTTTGCACCAGAAACATGAAAATAGCAGAAAGTACATTTTCCAACCTCCTGAGAGTTACATTTGTGACAAACACTAATGCTAGTGGAATTTATAATCATTGTTTACACACGTGTCATTAAGAACAAACACATTCCGAAGGAAGGGAGGACCCCAGTGGGCAGGGAAATGTGCCAAAAGCAACAAAAACAAACAGAATGAAGGGAAGCACTCTTACTTAGAAACCAAAGCAAACTGTCCCTACAGCTACAGAAGAATCATTTCTAATATAAATCCTCCCAAATCACAGAGGTACATTTATCTTAATTAGCCTGAAAACAGAAAAAATGGCAACAACAGAAAAAGGAACTCAAGTAAATTTACTTACCACTCCTTGAAGTGTGGGAGGAATGAGGCCACAATACACTGGGATGTAGGCACTGCAGACACATGCCTAGCAATAAAGTAAATAATATCATGTTTACCATGTTTATGCTGTAAAAAAGTTACATTAGGTTATACTCCATCCTGGGGCACCTCCTATTTAACATCTACACACTCTCACTAATCCACATTATAACAACAAGTGTAGATGAGTCAGGTAAGGAAACAACATCAAAGGAGCCACCTGCGCCGGCGGCAGCAGATCAACCGCAGCAGCTGAGACACACAGTGCACCCAGAGGAGGCAAGGCCGAGACCCCCACCTCCACCCAAGCGCTACCTGGAGAGCACCCAGGGAGCCACAGCCGACCACTGCTCCCGAGGCAGAGGGCTCTCACAGAGGAAACACTGGAAGGAAGATTAAAATAACAGATTAAAGTATAAAAATAACTGGATATATATGATAACGGATGTGCCATAATTTTCTCCAGCAGTATAGAAACAACGTACAATATCTTTGGACCCAAAGAGGAACGATCAAGTATCAGCACACAGCTTCAGTTAATACAGCTAGAAACTACTAATCAGACCTGAAATCTAGGTGTAGTAATGGACTCAGACCTGAACCTCCAGGGTCAAATAAAGGCAATAACAAGGTCAGCACTCTATCACCTGAAGAACATTTCTATGATTAAAGGACTAATGTCACAACGGGACCTCAAAAAAACTCATCCATGCATTTATCTTTAGTAGGACTGATTACTGCAATACTGTCCTCACAGGTCTGCATAAAAAGCTGCAGATGATCCAGAACGCTGCTGCTTGCATCATCACTAGAATCAGGAAAGTAGAGCACATCATCACAGTTCTAAAGTCCTTACACTGGCTTCCTATAGCTAAGAAAATAGACTTCAAAATATTTTTACTAGTTTATAAATAATTGAATGGCTTAGCACCAAAGTATGTTGCAGATCTGTTCCCACTATAACAACCCCCCAGACCACTCAGGTCTTCCAACTTTAGTCTACTAGTCATCCCTAGAATTAGAACCAAACACAGAGAAGCACCTTTCAGTTTCTATGCACCCCTTATCTGGAACAAACTTCCAGATCACTGCAAAGCTGCTGAAACACCGAGTTCCTATAAATCACAGCCCATCTGTTTAGAACTGCCTTTGAGTAAGTGAAGTTGTATTAGTATATCTTCTGCATATTTGCTGATCTTGTCAGATTATTTTTGCTGATGTGAGTTTATTTTATTTCTGTTGTTGTTCTGCACTATGGTACAACCTTCTTTTTAACCCTGGAAAACAACTAAAACCATAAAGCACTCCAGGGGATTCTTAAAAAACTCTGACTAGAGGCAAAAAAGAAAGCAGAACAAAAAACAACAAAAAAGTGGATCCTGATATTTCATTTGTCATCAACCAGCTTAAAGTGAAGGTGTGGACATATTTTGAAAAGAGTGTGAATGGAAATGGGGTGAACAAGAGCAAAGGACTTCTCACACAAACTATGTAGATCTCAAAACTTTAAATCCGTTACATGCGTCAATGATGTGCCTACTTTAAAAATTCTAAAGAGGAAACTTTAAGAAGTCTAAAAAAAATGTAATCAAAATGTAGGAAATTAAACAACTGGCAAATGTAATTCACATTATTTTATCACAAGGAGGAGATTTTATATAGTTTATGATGATTTAATATGAAATGACTGAATGCTTCATTAATCCTCTCAAAGCGCAAATTAAAGAAATACAGTCTACTGCTATACAACAAAAGACTACATATCTAAGTAAATGGAATAAATAACTTAAAAAACAAATGGGAAGACAACAAGTGGTGCATGCTAATGACACCACATGCTTAAATTACTGATGCCCCCCCCTTTCTTGTTAGTGTTGCATTGTTCATTTTTATGGCCACTCTAAAGAGTGTATGAGTCTGTTAGTCCACACAATATTTGGTCGGCTCTTGCGAGGTAAGTATAAATACATATTATGCAACTAATACCTAATAATATTCATTTTTTAGAAACAAGAAAAAGTCAATAACATTTTTTTTTAGAAAACAACTAAAAAAGTTGTCATTGCATCTTGGTGTACTCAAGTAATTACTGCCATTGTTGCATAGGAATTTTCTTTGAGCAATTTTTTGGTGTCAATTTTTCTGGGCAGAATGAGAATTTAATGAAAAGCTTGTTTCATTTCAGAAGAGTGAGAGTTGGCAATCCTGGAAGTAATTTTAAAAAGAGTCCCAGTCTTCAGTTATATAATATGTACCTGCACCAGCTCCTCCTTATTATTGAAGTGAGACACCAGAACATTTTCTCCGTCCACGACACGGGTCAGAGAGATTCCCAGTCGCCCGTTGGCCCGATGGTGGCTGTCGGCGGGCAGAGTGCGCCTCAGTACGTGGCGGACAATCCTCACCAGGTTAAAAGAGGGATGCATGGGTCCAAGGAACCGCTTCCTCGCCTCCTTGGCAACCTCAATGATGCTTGCCCCAGCATCTCCTGCAGGATATTTAAGGAACAGAGGTTCACGATCAGGTGGACTGCAACCAGAGACCAGGCTTGGACAATATGTGTTGCTTAAGTGAGTGTAAACAATTAGACTGATGTAAGATATGGGAAATTTCATAGACAAATAAACATTTTGTACAGCTTTACTTAGAATACAATGTAAATGTAGCACCCAATATAATTCTGAGATGGTCTAAACAATAGATAAGACCCTCTTTATGCATACAGTTCATCTGGGTACATGGGAATTATTGAGCAGAGCCTAGAGCTAGAAAAAACTGTTAGTAGCAATCCAAATAGTAATTATCAATAACAATGTTAAGGTACAATAAAGAACAACATTTAGCATTTTGTTACCCTGAATTGTTTATTAAATAGAGAGTAAATTGCTATTATGTGGGGTTAATTAAGTCACTGGGTGAGAGATATCATTTTAAAGTCTGCAAAAAAATAAAAATCAGCTCAATAACAAAACACTTTTCTTCTGATATTATTTTAACATAACATGAAGCCCTGTGACTAAATTCAGCCGATTTGTGGAAACTTGTCTTGAGTCATTTAAGATTACTTTTTTAATAGAATAAATTACTGGTATTGTTTTATTTAAAAGTATGTATGTGACTGTTCATTAATATTTGTTATTAATGTTAATTTGTATTAATGAAGTTAAGTTAAACTAAATGTTTTGAAGTTTTTCTCTTTCTAAAGAGGACTAAGTTGAGCCAATTTAAATCTTAGATCTACAAGCTCAGTTCAAGTGAGGAAACCTATTGCCTTAGGTCACTTAAGTATTGTTAACCAATTACAAACAAGAAGGTTTATTTTGACAGGTAAACGTTGAATAAAGTCATTGCATTTTTTACTGTAACTGAAACTGACACTGAAAATACTACATCTACTGGTAGAATTAGCTGTGGTAAATGCGGTAGGTTTATGGTTCTTAGTCACATTGTTGTTCAGGTCAGCTTGAATATAAGCAAAAATAAAAGTTTATCCACACAAATGAGTTAAAAATAAATAGATATTGTTCATGTGGAGTTAATGGACTCAAGTAAATATTTTGTGAAAATTGTGTCAGCGTAATTCCTGCATTAAGGTTTGCTGTGGAGTTTTACAGTGACATATTGAAATATATTGCATTTCAAGATGAGGGAGATGATTTTATGTGCTTTTTAGGTACTCATAACTTTTGGTTTTGCCATTAGTCTTACTTTGGCAGAAAATAAACTGCTGTGGAAGATTTGGAAAGCAGGATAAATGAAAAATATTTTTGCAGTGCATTAAAAAATAAAAATACCTCCTCAACCTTTATTTTAGAAGATATTTGAGTTGAAGCTAAAAGTTATTTTAAAACATCATATTCTACCAATTTGAATCGAACCTACATTTTTTGCCATTAAAATAGGATGCGATAGTGTCTCCATTCTATGCCGGTGCAACGACATTGTACCTACCAAGACACACTCCAGTGACCAAAGCAGTGGCGGTGAGGGCTCCAGCGGAGGCTCCATAGATGTGTTTGGCGTTCTGCACCAGGAAAGGAGCCTGCTCTTGTAAACAGCTGGCCACACCAATGTGGTAGATTCCCAGGAACCCGCAGCCTGCGAAGGAGATATTCCAGGGCGAGTCTAACGGGAACATGCTGGTAGCTGTGCCCAGCAAAGGAAATTATTTACTTTGAATTTAGATGTTACCCTTCACGAAATAACTTACAGTCTTCTTCTGCAACTAAAGACTATCTGTTTTAGCCATTCCCCTTTGCATGCTGTAGGCTATTTAAAGAATTAAACTTTAACCAGTTAGTTTTGTTGTTGCACAGCAGACTCCCTGAGCAGCTGACGATGACAGAGGTTAGAAAAAAATTTCCCAAAATAGTGAAAGTTGTTAACAGCTTTGAATAATGCTAGATCGGAGGAGATTAATACAAAACTTTGGGCGATTGTTATTATTTCACATGCTTTGTTTGCGTAATGAAGAGGGAGGGTGCAGGATGAACAGCTATCCAATCACATGTCACCCTGAAAAGAGCCTTGACCAATCAGAATTCAAGGAACTTGCATTTTAAGCAATCATTGTCCTCATCGCTGAGTGCTCGATGAAGTCACTTCGCGGTCACTATTTCCGACGTTGTCAAAAGTTGTTTCCCTTGGCGGGACTCCTTGTTTTGTTTTGTTCAGTTTTTATGTTCCTACTTTTTCCAGTGACCAGAATACTTCTTATTTTGAATTTGTTTCGCAATATGTGTCTTAAAATAACATAATTTGGATTAAAGGTGCATGGATTTTCTGTGTGCATTCTGGAACCCTCTATTTACATATCAGTCGCTGAAATATATGAGCCTTTCTTTCACAATAGTGCCACTAATAGAAGGCGACTTTTAACAGTATCTGCATATTTATATAATGGATAATTAATTATAAAGTTTCCGAATATTACTAACAAAAATGTTGGATGTTTTGTCACAAAATGGAAAGCTGAAAAGGTGATGAAACTCCAATCTAGTATAGAAAGTGCACTCTGCAATATCACTGAGTGACTACTTCCTTGAAAAAGCTGTTCACAGAATAAGACAAAAAAAGTCAGTGTTGAGAAAGAATAAAGGTCCAGATTAGAACATCCTATTGTGAAAGTAGCAGCAGCTAAAGTCGCTGTTAATAAAAATATCCCCCTTGAGCTTCCAAACAAGGTCTAAAGATAATCAGTGATGTGTCTTTTTTCTCACTAACACACTGGGGGGACAAATAAAATGCAGTGCAAAAAAAACTTGCAATAACACAGATTTCTGCACACATTCTAAAGTACTCAAGGTGCATTTAAGCTGCAAAGGGGTTCAAACTATTTAGCCACAAGCCATGATGTATACTGCCTTTGATAGAAAACCGAAGCAAATGGTAATGATGACAAACCCTAGTGCAAGACTGAATATTTAGCTGCAGCTGCAGAATACAAGTAAACACTTTTAAAAGACGAATTTTATGAAAGATGTGAGTAACAGAAAAAAAAAGGTTTTAGTAGCCTATGTGAATGAAGGCTTCTTTTTGGGAGAGCAGATTGATTCCTGGATACAAAAACCTTACAAAAAATAGCAAATCAAATAAAAAACTAACTGTTTTTTGTATAGAGGACAAACTATATCTAGTGCTTTGAGTCTCTGAGTTATTAATTGAACAGGTGAAATTACTCATTCTTTTTAAAATAACATTTTCAATATTGTACTTACAGAATGTGTTTAGGGTCATATTTATTTTAACTTCCGTTTTAAACAATATTGAACAATTGTTCAAACGTCCTGCTTCAACTACTGATAAGAACCCCCACACAAGAAACATAGCTGTGTATGTTTTTGCTCGAAAAATGTGTACCAAAGCAAAACAACGAAACCACATTTTTAGGCAATCACAGTTTATCACGTATCCTGTCAGAATAAACAGCGCCACCATGTGGCAGACGGTGAAGTTGCATCGACTAGACACGTTGACAAAGCTGTCCCGCCCGTCGTTGAAACTTTGGCGGCGCTACTAACTTCACACTTGATGTAAGAGAGGTATGAACCGAAGAACGGGGCGGGACCTTCAACACCAATTGGATTCTAATACCCGCGTCAGCGCTCGCTTCAAACCGGCACACAGTATAACTGAAAACAAGCGCGCCACAGTGAAAGCTATGGTTTAAAAACGTTGCGGGACCAGGAAGTAGCGTCGCACAGCGGAGACCAGTCAAACCCGTAGTTAAAGCTTCCATTTTTATCATTTAAAACCTGTGATAGCTAAGAGAAAAAGACAAGTACTTAAAAGTAGAACTATAATAACGAGCTTTGGTGGACTATGTAAAGATAGTTGTGGCTCACGGTTACGTACAAATAGTGTTTGGGACAATGACGGTTACACTTTCTTCATACAGTGAAACTGTCTCGATCAGGGGTTCCAACCACTTGTCTTTGCTACAATGAGCTACATATATCTGTCTGTAATCCGCCATGTAACGAGTAAGGACGAGAGAAACCTCCAGAGACAGCATTGCAGTTGTCAAAGTGCTGTTATAAACATTTGTTATGGAGAGAAAGACTGGAGCTCCTTGTGAGGAAGGCGGAGATCGTGATCCTCGTTGGACTGTAAAACCAAGCAGGTCAGAGGATGTAGAAGATGATGGCGCTACACCTGCTTGTCATGCATCAAGGAAAGCATCCGAGAACCTGAACGTCTCCACAGCCTCGCAGGCTCATGGGGAATCGGTAACTGGATTGTCCGGAGGCCAAGCTGAGGTTGATGAACCAGAGAGGGAGGCTTACCCAGGGGACGCCTGTGATCGCACCATCTCAAGCCTCTCCTCCTCTTTCTCCTCGATCTTTCATCCTAACTTTTCTCCATCTTCCTCGTCTTCCAGTGGCTCAGTCCCGTCTCTGACGCCACCCTTGCCTCCCTCTGTGGAGCTCTCATGGGTCCTGACAGATACAAGGCTGACCCTGGATGTGTACCCGGGAGGAGCAGCTGCGTTGCCCTTGTTATGGGGGTATGTCCCCGAGCAGCTGAGGGGCCTTCAGTACCTGAGACTGGGCTCCGAGGATGAAGCTGGGCTTGGTGCTGCTCTGGATGTCCTTCCCCATCTGACAGGGCTTCTCTCTTTGGCTATCCGGGGTAATATAAAGTATCACCAACAAATAAGCATTCCCTGTATTGCCTGACTATAATTTTGCATTTAACTTAGGCAAATACTACTCAGACAATAACTCACATTTTCAGATATCTATACAGGTTTTTTTTTATATTTGCAACTTTTCAGATATCCAGGTCATTTTTAGCTGTAGATATCCACAATGTTCATTTTAGGTATTGAGAATAAACCTAGTGGGTATATGAACTATACTCTTTAGAAAGGGAAATTCCCTTTTTAAGTTTTTATTTATGACCCCCCCCCCTCCAAAAATTTTTTTGTGGTGTTAGTAGGGCTGGGCAATATGGCCTCAAATCTATACTCAACAACAAAGGACACACCCTGGACTTGGTCATCACGCATGGCCGGTCCACCAGTGTGTCCTCTGTTGTTGATTTGAGTGTCTCTGACCATTACTGTGTGTTTTTTTTTTTTAACATCACCAGTTTTATCCAGAAGGAGACCTCTGTGAGAACTGTCAGGAAGCGCCATCTAACCCCTGAAGTGGCTGCCGGTTTTCTGGAAATTTTTGAAAAGAATCCTCCTATTGTTTTACCTGCCCCCTGTGATTTTATTGTTAATAATTTTAACAGAAGGCTTCAATCCGCTCTTGACCTGCTGGCTCCATTTAAAGTTATAAACACACACTCAAAACCAACAACTCCATGGAGAAACGAAGACCGTAAGAGAATAAAAAGGAGCTGCAGGGTGGCAGAGAGAAAATGGAGGAAAAATAAAATCACAATAAATCATCAAATGTACATCGAACGTCTCAAATCTTATAACAATGCAGTAAGAAATTCCAGAAACGCATACTTTTCCAGAATCATCTCATAACATAAAAATAATCCCAAAATTCTGTTTTCCACTATAGACAACATTTTTAACTGTACTACTAATGCATATCAGAAACCCCCCTCAAATGCTCTTTGTTAGGAGTTTGCAGACCACTTCAGAGGGAAGGTAGACACCATCAGATGTAAGATTTTATCTTCTCAGAGTAACATGGTTTTAGACAAATCTGAATGTGTGTCTCTACCAGAAGATAACGCTGGACAGTTTTGTCCTGGTAGAAGCTGGGACTCTTGATAAAGTTTTCTCCTCAGTGAGGCCCACCACATGTGTTTTGGACCCGATTCCCTCTTCCTTTTTTAAGCAATTTTATGAATCTTTTAGAGATGAGATTTTAACCGTGATGAATTGCTCCCTTCAGACGGGGGTCTTTCCTGCCGCCTTTAAAGGGGTGGTAGTGAGGCCCCTGTTGAAGAAGAGCAATTTAGATTTTAATGATTTTAACAATTTTAGACCGGTATCTAACTTACCTTTTTTAAGCAAAGTTTTAGAAAAACTTGTTTTAATTCAACTTAATAATTTTATTAAAACTCATAATATCCTAGATAAATTTCAGTCTGGTTTTAGGGTGAACCACAGCACAGAGACGGCTCTTTTAAAGGATTTTAGATTAAATTATGACGCTCAGAAGGTGACAGTGTTGGTTCTACTGGATCTAAGCGCTGCCTTCTATACAGTAGACCACACTATTCTTTTAACCCGTTTAAAACAGATCGGCCTCTCTGGTGCTGTTCATAAATGGTTCACATCCTATCTCACAGACAGGACTTTTATGGTAAGTTTATATACCTGCTCCTCTAAGGTCCACAAGATTACATGTGGTGTGCCCCAGGGTTCGATTTTAGGCCCAGTGCTTTTTAACCTCTACATGCTCCCTCTTGGCAGTGTCATCAGAAGACATGGAGTTAACTTTCACAGTTATGCTGATGATACACAGCTGTACATCTCCATGTCTCCCGATGACACACGGCCAATGGATGCACTTTTTAACTGCATTTTAGACATCAAATCCTGGATGGCAGAAAACTTTCTCCAGCTCAACCAGGACAAAACTGAAGTTTTAGTCATCGGTCCTAAAGGCTCAGAGAGAGAAACGTTTAATAAAACTGCAACCACTGTCTTTTAATCCTTCTTTACTAGTGAAGAACTTGGCCGTGATTTTTGATTCTGAGCTGACTTTTATTTCTCACATAAAAAATATGACTAAAATAGGTTTTTATCAACTAAAGAACATCGCCAGAGTCCGCCCCATTCTCTCTCTGGCCAATACGGAGAGGCTGATGCATGCTTTTATCACCAGTAGGATTGATTACTGTAATGCCCTGCTTTCTGGTCTTCCCAGAGACTACCTCAAGTTTACAGCTTTTACAGAATTCAGCAGCACGCGTCCTGACGAAGACCAGGTGGCGGGAACACATTACACCTGTCTTAGAATCACTGCATTGGCTCCCCGAATATTTTAGGATCGATTTTAAGATTCTTTTAATAATTTTTAAGTGTCTTAATGGTCTTAGGCCTTCTTAACTTTCGGAATTTATTTTACCGTATGAACCTTCGCGGTCTCTGCGCTCCTCTGGCAGCCGTCTCCTTGTCACCCCCAAAGTCAGGACACACACGCATGGCGAGGCGTCTTTCCATTATTATGGCGCTCATCTCTGGAACAAGCTGCCGGAGAACCTCAGGGCTGCAGAGAACGTTCATGTTTTTAAGAGCAGGCTCAAGACTCACCTTTTTAACCTAGCTTTTAACTGATTATTATTTATTAAATGTGTTTAATTTCTCTGCATGTTTTATTTGCTTTAATTCTTTTTAGTTTAGCTATTAGCTGGCTATTTATCAATTATTGTTTATATGCTTTGCATTTTTATTTGATCATATCTTATAATTGTTTTAATTTTAATATTTTAACTTATTTTAGTTTTCCTTCCAGTGTTCCTTCCTCTGCCTCGGGGGCGGTGGTCGGCGGTGGCTGCCTTGGTGCTCTCCAGGTGGTGCTTGGGTGGAGGTGGGGGTACCAGCCCTCCCTCCTCTGGGCTCCCTGGGTCAGTGCCTTGGCTGCTGCTGTTGATCTGCTGCTGCCGATGTAGATGGCTCCCATGATGACGTTTCCTGGTTCATCTGTACTCAGCCCGTTCTGTTTTGTTAATGTGCTTTTGCTTGTATGTGTGTGCGTGCATGGGGGGGATGGGGGGGGGGTTATAGCTGTGGTGATGTTTTTTACTTTTGGGTTTTTGGAAATTGGGGGGTTGTGGTTCATTTTTAATCTGTAAAGCACTTTGAGAAGCTTTGTTATGGTTTGAAAAGCGCTTTATAAATAAAGTTTGATTTGATTTGATACTCCTATATAATCTAAAGCATGTGCGGTAACAATATCTATTGCAATACTTTCTTTTCTTTTATGAACATTATCACTTTCCAGATACATTGTAGCAGAACAACAACTTCAAAAAAGTTTAGAATGCCATTTAAAGAATATTTATTGTGCAAAATTCATTAAAAAATATTCAAATCTTCTTTCCGAAAAAATGCAACACAAAAATTCTCACAACATAAAGATGAAGATATTTTAAATAAATTAAAAGCTCAATGTAAAAAAAAACAAAAAAAATCCTAAGTTCAAAATTGTCTGCTTTCCTGGTTACTTATAAGTTTATCATCGCACAAAAATAAAGGAGCACAAATTTGAATTAAAAATGCTTCAAGTTCACCATGTTTTTTTCCGTTAAATGGGAAAAAATAAATTAATTTAAACATGCAATATGTAGTGTAAAGGCGAACCCTCAACATCTGACATCTTTAAAATGCACAATCACGGTACGCCTGTATAGTCAAAATCTATACCTTTGGCTAAATTTATATAATTTCTACCTTATGCCTTTTATATTGCCCCCCCGGCCACCACTAGGTGTTAGTAACCTTTATTTATCAGTAGAAGGACAGTAAGGGACCCAGGGTTCGGAATCAAACCTAGGGCAGTTGAATTGAGGACTATACCCTTCATTATGGTGCACGTTCTCCATCACTGGGCTATGCGACACCCTGGAAATTCACATTTTATCAGCACTAATCCTGTGACACATTGGTGTATTAGATTTAGCCAGTTTTATGTTAAATTATCCTTTCATCAAGTCCTCAGTAGAGATCCAAGTTGCTTGATAAGTGGAATAATGTAGTTGCTATTCCTCATTTCTACTACTGATGTCTGATTTATTTATTTATTTATATATATTTTTTTGATTAGCCAGACTTCAAACTCTGGAGTTAAATTTTTTTCAACGTTGTCTTTAGAAATATCAGAAATAGTTTTTCATTTTGGAAATCTCAAATGAAATTTTAGTAGAAATGTAATTAAGAGTGATGCAGAGTAACTGTTATTTAAGAGTACAGCACATTGACATTGAGATTACAATTCATTTAGATATCATAAATAGAAGTTTTATTCTAAGCAAACATAGTTGCTGATATCTGGAACTGACTGCCAACATATTTGAATGATAAGAAGTGACACAATTTGTCTTGGATAGCTAGAATTTACAAAAAAATCTGCTGTGAAGCTCCCGTTTAACTTTTGTATTCTGATTTCACTCAATCTGTTGCTTTAACCGCCTTCTATGTTTTGTTTCTGATTCAAGGACACTGCCTTTGTGACTCACAAGGTGATCCCCTGCCTGGCCTCCTCACCACTTTGCCAGATTCAGTGTCGACTCTGTCTCACCTGAAACACCTCGATCTCTCCTTCAACCGGCTTACTTGCGTGCCACCATGCCTGCTCCGACTGCCGGCGCTGTCCACGCTGCTTCTCTGCCACAACCACATCTCTGCTTTGCCTCCTGATATAGGCCAATTAGCATCGTTAACCTACCTGTCCCTGATGGGGAACAAGCTGGTCTCTGTCCCCCCAAGCGTGGGCCAACTGAAAGCGCTGCGGAGGCTCGATATGTCCAATAACATTCTCCGTCAACTGCCTGATGAGATTGGTTCCCTGGTGGAGCTCGTGAAGTTGGAATTGTCTCACAACAAGCTGAAACAGCTGCCAGAGAGCATGGGTAAGGAGTTCAGGGTGAATGACAGTTTTAGAGATGCAGACCATCTTAGAAACAGACAGGATATTCTGTTAACTGGGAGTTAAGTTGGTGACGAGTCGTTAAAAGGTGTAACTCCTTTTCATTTATTGCACAGGCTCTCTTCTTTCTCTCAGGGAGCTGGTCATCTACAGCAATGAGCTCCGGGTGATCCCAAACTGTCTGAACGAACTCCCTCTGGTTAAAATGGACGTTCGCGATAATCCTCTGGGAAAACCTCCAAAACCGCCTCCTCTGCCTCCCATACCTGGTGAGCAGAGATCAAATAAGCCTCAAGTTGATTTATGTTCAAATTACTTTTATTGTAATCATCCAATGCAATTTTTGTATTCTATGTCATTATAATTGTCCTGTCTTACCAGATCACACACAGACAAAAATTCCAAAGTTGCACCTTAGATTCAACCAGCACAGGTACGGCTCTCCAGTAACGCGATCAAATTTCTGAACGAACACTTTCCGCTCAAGCTTTGCAAGCTGTAACCAAACGTGTCCCCTTTCCTGGGCTCTTTAGTTTCGTCGTTTCGCCTGCCGGTTGTCATGTGTTTCTCCCAAAGGGGGCAGAGCTGATTTTCCCCCCGGGATGTCTGATGACAACCACCAAACTGAGATGGGCTGAGAAAAGGCCGGACAGAAAGTGGGTGTGGCTAGAGGAGCACGACATCCTTCTGAGTCGTCCTCTGGAGCTTCGTCCTCATGGTGTTACGTTTTTAAAGGTATGAAAATAATTCGGAATAGTTTATTACATTAAGAAAAACATTTGTACAGTGCCTTGCGCAGATATTAATACCCCTTGAACTCCAGAGAAGTATTCCACCCATTTTACTCTTATGCCCTTAGACAAAATCCAGTGCAACAGCTTTCAGAAATTACTCAGTTATTAGAGCTCATCTCTGTGGGTTAAAGTTCGAGAACATTGGTGAACAAACAACATCATTAAGAGCAAGGAACACACCAACTGCAGTCTATGGTTATAATCCAATGGTTCTTTAGGAATGTTTCGGGCTTCAGCCTAAGTTCGTATGTTGGTTGATCTGCTTGCAGCCTGTGGAGGTGTGTGTGCCGTATCATCGGACCAAACGAGGGGAGGTGGTGTTGCGCACGTTTGATGGACAGTCATGGAGCACTCTGCCCACTGACCTAAGGAGAGGAAGTGAGGAGCATAGTTGCCATCCCGGGGGACGTCCAGCCAGGGTAAAGAATCAAATCTGAAATTGGAACTTAAAGTTTATTTTTCTATTTAAATACAGAGCTTCGTGTTACCGGAGGAATAAAATATAAAAAATTTTGTGTGTGCTCTTAGGTGGCGTGCTCCTCTGTGAGCCACTTCTCCTGGTTTATGGCGGTGTCCAGACCTGTACGGGATACTTGCTCTGTTACACCAGCAGGAGCTCTTCTGGTGTCAAGCTCTGACCCCGGAATAAAGCTTCACTTCCCTCCTGACTCCACTGCACAGACTCGCATTGTTACTTTACAGGTAAACTCAGCAAACAGCAGTGAAAAGAGCAGGAGTGCCATTGTTAATCTTGCCAGACTCTGATGCTTCTGTCTTTCTGTAGGTGCTGCAGGTGTCTGAGTTAGAGGTGCAGGCTCTGTGTGCTGATCCTCAGGCCAGAGTCAGCCCCCTCCTTTGCCTCTCACAAACTCCCAGCTTACATTTCCTGCAGCCAGTTAAAGTCCAAATCCCTCTGCCATCAGGAGTCACAGGTACAGCCAGCATGATTTTTCACATGCGTGCATGAGGAGAATATTTTAGCATGCATTAACATTTGCTGTGGATCCACAGGGCATACAGCCGATTTGTCTCGATTACATCTGCTTCACGGTGATCTCACAGCCCAAAACTGGACTGATATTACATCACAAGTGTCTCTGTATGTTACCCATCTGTACGCCATTTTCTACATTACACATTTCTCCTGGTAAGCCCCTGTGCTTTGTTCCTCAATTCATAACTGACGTACTGTATATTCTTTACTGAAGCATTGCAAATCTAGTTTATCTGCGCTTTTACAGGTACTGGCTGTGGTACACCACACAGCGCTGTGTTAGCGGGATGGTCAGAAAGGTTTATCAACGGCTAAAACAGTTCAAAGTCCAGTTCCTCAGCTTCCAGCGGAAGACGGATCCTGCTCAGGTTCTGCTGCAGTGCCTCCCTGCTAACAAGGTTTGGCATCCTCCATTATTTAAGCTCAAATCTGGTGTCTGCTTGTTAATGTGGTTTTTCTATGAAATTTCTTTTTGGATTCTCAAGCGCAGATGCTGAATATTAATTGTTGGGGGTTTCTGCACAGATAGAGGCCAGAGTTCAGTCTTTGTCTGAGCAATATGATGGACCCCAGCCCTCTGACCTGTGTGACATGCTGGAAGGAGAGCAATTCTTTGCTGGATTCGAGAGGGGCTTAGACATCGTCACGGGTTGGAATCCGTCTTTGCTGCCATTAATATTGACATATGTTTTGTTGTGCAACACTTGTCCCTAAGCAGGTAATTTTTAAAAAAGATTTCTTGAATTGATATTGTTAAATGTTTTTTTTATTCATTTATTTCTCAGACAGGCCGGATTGTGTTGAGGGGCGTCTGTGTTTTGTGTTTTACTCAAGCCTGAAAAACGTGAAGGAAGTGTACGTCTGTCCTGTTCAAGGACAAAAAGGACTAGTGAGGGGACAGGTAAGAATCAGAATCAGAATCAGTCTTTATATTTACTTCTGCACTGACTTCTCCACTACCATTAGAGGCCAATATGAAACTGAGACAAGCAGCTCCTCTAAAGGAAGAGAACACAGTCACACCTCACCCCTCTGATTTCACATTATTTGGATAATGAGAATAAAGTTAGATACTGGTTTTATAAGACAGCTTCTTATCTATTTATATCTTTCATTAGCGCCATTTTGTGAGATTTTAACAAATTCCTTGCAGTTTTGGTTGATGAGGAGTGGCATTTTGTTTGTTAGTTTTTTCCTGTGGACACTTCACATTGGATCTAGTTGTGTCCAAATTAGGGATGTAAGACAATACTGATACGCTGATATGTCGCAATATTTCAGGTAACTATATTGTATCGATATTCAAAAGCAATATATCGATTTAAATTTTCTTTTTTAGAATTTAAATGGAATCATTAATGATGGTAGTAATTTTTGTAGTAAAATTTAAAGTATGACTGGTAGTTTGTGGCTGTTTTCCCCTTCTTTATTCCAGAGGATCCACTAGATCTAGTAATAAAACTGGATGTGTTCAGTATGAAACAGGTTGGAGTGTTTAGAATGCTGTGACAGTTTTTCTACAGTCAAATTAAGTTTTAAAAATCACAATATTATGTCTTTCTCATAGTATTGTCCTCCCTGTATTGTGATACATATCGTATCACCAGACTCTTGCCACTACACATCCCTATCTTTCATGTTACTTGCCTTGCCACAAGATAAAAAATATTTAGTTGCAGCTTTAAAAAAAACTATGGACTGGAGGCTGTTTATCAGTAAAGTCATTCTTGGAAGCTGCAATGAGCATAAATCAGTGTGTTCTCAGGGCTGTGGCTAAAACAGTTGTCATTAGTGGGGTAAAGGTTGAACAATGATGACTTTCTGTTCTTGTTTATAGGGAACAAGTTAGATGGTGTGGTTCATAGCCTTTTCTATGGGGTGCCCCCTGGGACATTATTCAGAATTACCTTACATATTCAGAAATAATATTAAACTCTTCCACATACTATACTGAAAACCTTGCACAAAGACTACTGAAAAGCTTGTATATAAACTCAGTAGAAGATATTCCTTTTATACATACTGGTGAGAACCTTTCATACAAACTAGTGAAAAGCTCTCATATAACCTAGTGAAAAGATTAACCTTTTATGCACACTGGTGAGAATCTTTCATACATACTAGTGAAAAACACTCATATTTTCTGATGAGTTCAGTTGAAAAGGAAGGCATTTCACTTAAACAGGAAGATGATTTTGCTAGGTTATATGAGAGCTTTTCACTAGTTTGTATGAAAGGTTCTCACCATTGTGTACAAAAGGTTAATCTTTTCAAAAGGTTATATGAGAGCTTTTCACTAGTTTGTATGAAAGGTATATCTTTTCAGTAGTTTATAGGCAAGCTTTTCAGTAGACTTTGTGCAAGGTTATCAGTGTAGTATGTAGAAGAGTTCAATTTCATACGTGTATATGTAAGGTAATTCTGAATAATGTCTCAGGGAGCGCCTCATACTTTTCCACAGTTCATGCTCTCACTGAACTTACCGTCTTTCTTATATGGTTTAAGTTTGAATTTGAAGGGAATTGTGCACATATGGAAACAAAAAAAGACCAAAAATTGGACAAATACCTCTGGGAATGTTTACTGTGCAAGTTGCAGTTTTCCATCTAAATGTTAGTTTCTCTTTAATTTTCCAGGTGTCATTCTACAGAGGGGAGATTCCCAGTGATCTGCCAGAGGAAGTAGCCAAAAAGCGGAAAGGACTTGACAGCCAGTGGCTCGCGACTTTACCTTTAAGACTTCCTGTCAGTTAAAATGCCAGATGTCGTTGTTTCCCACTTCTCACTTACACTGTTGCTTTTCTCATGTTTCTAGGTTAATTTTTTACCTTTTTAAATGTGAAATATTCACACTATTGTGATTAAATTGCTATTCCTACTTTCCACTGACAAAATTGCAGCTTTTATGAACTTGTTTGTCTTCTTTCTCTGAATAATATCGCTACCTAAAGGGGAACATTTATACATTTCTCTTGCAGGCTCTAAATTCAGACAACAGTTTTAACATGGAAGAGCTGCAGTATCCTCCCCTGAACCTGGGTGACCCAGAGAGCGGATACCTTACAGAAGCCAACCTGCTGTCCATTTCTCTGCAGATTTCACAGGACTGGCAGATTATTGGTATTAACCTTGGGATGAGCTATGAAGAGTTGGACCGAATACAATACAAAAACAGGTGAGAATAATAAACATTGTAAATTTAAGTAAGTCTGTTTTCTTGGATTATGTTAAAAGTGGAATTACACTGTGTTATTGCAAAACCTCTGATTGGTTGGGTTTAAGGGCACAGTATAACTTTCCATTTTCCTGGTTAGCACTGATTTACTTTTTTTTTTTTTTCAGTGTCCTAAAAGGATGTTGAAATAGTGTATTTTTCAATTTAAATATTAGAACTGTCTGAACATCCTCAAGGAAACTTGACTCAGATGCTTCTAGATTACCCAGATCAGTCACAGCATTAAACCACTTGTCTTGCCTTGGGCATTTTGTCCTCCTACTAAAACATACCATGTTCTGATTGTATCTTGGCTCATCCCTGATGCTGTTTGGGTTCATGGACTGTAGCAGCAGATCATTTTTCATTATGCAGGATCTAGATTTGAGCCTTCTTGTTCTACCACATGCAGATGCTTGATAGTACTGGGACTGTGCTTTTTCTGTAAAGTCAGTTCAGAAGCTTCACTTCTTTTTCGTGGGGTTTTAGATGTTTCCGATATGTTTTTGGAAAAAGGGAGGCATTGCCAAAGGAGAACTGTGTTTTTGTTGTTGTTTTTAGAGTGTCTTGGTAGCCTATTATGTTGCACGAGATGTTTAAGAGTTTTAATTTCTCTTTTTAAGTGTTCTATTGTGGCCAATAATCAGAATAAGGGAAATGATTTGAATCAACATTGTTCAATGTTTGAAAAAGAAATTCCAGTACAACTGTTGTCTGGATTATTGTGTGAATATGGATGAGCTTTTTTCTGAGCAGTTTATTGCAAAAATATTCATACCCCTTGAACTTTCTCACATTTTGTGGAGTTGCAACTGCAAAACGCAATTGATTAAATTTGGATTTAACATGACAGACCAACACAAAGCAGTGCGTATTTGTAATAATAATAATAATGGCTTGCATTTATATAGCGCTTTTTTTCGAGAGACTCAAAGCACTGACAGAGGCGAGGCTGCCATATCGCGTCATCGGTCCCTCTGGCCAACACCAGTAGGCGGGTAGGTGAAGTGTCTTGCCCAAGGACACAACAGCATCTAGCAGTTGGAAGCTGAAATCGAACCCACAATTTCTGGGTCGCAGGCCGACAACTCTACCACTGAAGTACAGCCACCCTTAGCCCTTGTGAATTGGAAGGAAAAGGTTTCTTGGTTTCCAGACATGTTTACAAATTAAAGTCTAAAAAATGTGCTGTGCATTTGTAATTCACCCTTCATTATCCTAAAACCTATTACTTCTTTAACCCAGAAGGCTTGCAGCTGTAATTGGGTTCTACGAAGGATTGAATCAGGAATATGCCACACTTTTCAGTGTAGCACTTTCCTCCTTTACTATTATGCACTACTTTTATATGATCCATGCACATAAAATCATAATAAAATACATTAAGGTTTCGAGTTTCTATATGGCAAGTGAAAAAATTTTGTTCACTTTTGCAAGCTCCTGTATGTTGAAGATAATAAGAGATATTCATTAAAAAAACAGCAACTTAAACTAGGGTTTTTTGGTATGAACTGTGAAGAAGAATGAAAAACATTCCAACTGTGAAGGTATTTTACCACATGACTGAACTATGTCATCAGTGTGCAAATATGGTAAAAAAAACAACAACTTCTGTGGTATCAAGATTGACTGAGTTGGTATGTAGGGGAATCGGTAGTGGAAGATAAGTCGGAGAGAATTTTGATTGTTTCAGTCTGCACTGTCAGCCATCACTGAGCCATCTGGGACACTGCAGGAGATTACACACAGACTGTTTGCTCATCTGGCCCTCCCCCCTTCGCCTAAGCCCCAAAAAACCCACTCATGATGCATCCTGTAGGTGGAAAAAAGTGTGTTATGTAAAGCCAGAGATTCATGTCCTCACAGCGGGAATATGGGTAAATGTATTATTTGATTATTGTATGGGAATACACATTTCTTACTGTTAGAGGTGTGGTTTATTCACATGCAACTAAAACAATATACAATAAATCTATTATAAATAAACATTTCTTTCCAATCTCCATATTGCTGCTAGCTGACTGTGCTTCTGACAGTTGTATACATCCATGTCCGTAGCAGGTTAGCCTGGTATATTTCTACAACACCCTCTTTTCCACCCAGGCAGCTGCAGCTCGCAGCTTTATAACAAAGTAACGTAACATCTCTTGTTTGTGTTACTCACCAGGGACAACCTGGGCGCCTTAGTGCTGGACATGCTGTTTCACTGGGCCCGAGGACAGAGGAATGCAGGACCTGGGTCGGTGTCCAGGCTCGTGGCCGCCATGATAGAAAGCGGCAGGAGGGATCTGGCAGAGGAGATCGAGGACATTGTCAGTCTTGGAAGGAGAAAGTACACAGAGTCACTAAAGAGAGTTGGTCTGGATGCAGAGAGCTCCTCTCTTGGGGAAGCACAGCAGTAGATGGTTTACACTCGAGTATAACCTGCTTGTTTGCACTGAAGCCCCAATGATTTAGTCTGATCCCTGATCAACTGTCATAATGCACCAAACCCTCTCTTTAGACACCAGTCACCAACTGGTGGTGATTTTTATAAGACTTTTTGTCAGCCAAATGGATGAACTGCATCAGCACCTGTTGCACAGTCTGCTGGCATGTTAAAGATAACAGTTAAAAAGTAGAAAGCTACTTCTAATGTAATTTATTAGTAATTGTGTAATTTGTTATAGAACACTAATGTGTTAACATATTTTGACTGTAGGATCCTACAGATTTTCTAAAGTACCTTGGACTGGAGTCTAATATTGCCAAAGAGCATCAGATACAGAGCTGGGAAAATAGTGGTCTTGGTTTCCTGAAAATTATGTTGGTAATTAAAGAATAATGCTACAATGCAACTGACAAAACATGGGAATGTGTTAAAATGTCTGTCGTACAACAATAATAACAACTTGGTTATTTAGTCGGTTCCTATTAATATGGTTTATAAGTCCAAAGGGCTTTCTCTGCAAGTCTCTGTAATCCACACAGTATGTCCTGTCTTCATACTGGTCAAAATGGAGGTCCATAAAGAATAAGGGTCAGTCTAGTCTCTTGTCTAACATAACAAATCGATCACAGTGTTTGATCCAATGTTAAACCCAACAGCATAACCCCATTATCTGCATTTAGGGAATGTCCCAGCAGTTGTTTGTGCATTTCAGACATCTGCCAGACCTTAGCCACTTCATCCTTTTTTTTCTTATTTTTCAAAAAGAATTTGTACGGATGAGCTCAAAAATACTCATACCCTTGGCCATTTTTTTTTAAAGCAATCTTTGTTTTACCAACATCGTTCTTCTGAATGGTGGTAATATTCATGTTTTGGAGTGTCCAAGCCAGATTCCTGACATGAATTTGATGGAGAATCGGTGAAGAGAGCTAAAGATAATGGTGATAGCTAGGAGACCTTCCATCCTCCAAGGCTTAGAACTTATCATCCAATATAAATTCTCAAAATCCCATTGGTAACGTGTAAAAGCTTTTCTGCACTTATCAGAAGCACTTTCTGTAATACCAATAAAAGGAATTTGCATTATTTAGAAGAGTTCAAATCAGTTTCAACATGCCAATTTTTGTGTGTGTGTATATATATATATATATATAAATTGTAACCTTTTGCTTTGTCTTGTCGTTGTCAAATCTAAATCTCACAGGGCTTTAAATCATTTTGAGCCTAAAGTATTTTATGCCCTCAACTGCTCCTTAAAGTATTTTCATTGGTAGCCTGTTTAGGCTGGACAGCTTTTAAGATTTACTCAAAACAAACATTCATATCACATTAATAGTGCAAGTGGATGATATATTTGTGGTTGATTCTTTTTTTAAAACTGTCCACCATTGGTTAAATATAGTGAATATTTGAGCCTTACAATATAAGCTCTATACCAACTTTCGGCATTGTAATGCAACAACTGGCTTTACTAACTTTTTCTGTAAAATCAACCAAACCTGATGCACTCACAACAGAATGAACCTTTTTTTGTCTATGTTGCGCTTTTTAAAAACTTTCTTTTTAATCAAATTTCTACTAATTTTAATTATCAGCCTGGATTTGTTAGTATGCAACACTGAACAGTCCTGTAAAATCCATGCAATGTTGTGATCTTTCATTTGGCATGTTGGGGCTGAATGCTCAGCCTCAACCCCAGTATAGCAGCTCTTGCCATTTTTATATATTTATCTCCAAGGTCATCGTGCAGCTATGAAACGTCATGATGACGTAGGCTCCCCTTCCCCAGCCCCTTACACCTTTACTGCACTTATAAAATGTGTATGTAATTCTACTACACGCCACTAGAGGACTCCTTCAGATTCTCCTCTATGGTTTTGTAGCAGCTTCTCTGTTACCAGCCAGTCTGCTTCCCTCCCTCCCTGCCTGGCTGGCTGCTTGCTTTCACTCCTACCTCCTCCACTGGACTCAAATGCTAGTAATTCCAGTAGGTTAGCTGCTGTTGGTTGTGTCAGCCAAAAACAGAGTGAAACCACATTGATTTCACCCCAGAATCACCCCGGTGGCACACGAAGCGGAAACGACTCGTAACTGTGGTATGTACATAAGGGGGATGCTCGTTGGCGTCTTGTTTGGGGGGGGGAAATGAAAAAAAAAAAGATGGCTTTCCTTTACAGGGAGGGTTATGTATCGAAAATATCATCTGAAGATAACAGAAAGGCTTAGCTTAAATTGTAGCTAGTTTAATGGAGTAGTGGCTGGTAAATGTTGCGCCTGTCTGTGAGGTTGTGCCATTGAGTAACGGGAAAGAAATCATTTCCCGTCATGCAGTAAGTGTAGCAGTTTTAAGCCAAAGGGGATTAAATATGTATACTTGGCACCAACGTCGGGTTTAATATTTATATTGTGAGAAATGACTCATTTATACCGGAGCCATTACGTGCCGTAAAATCGCTACGAACCGTTAGACACGTACAGGTATAACTGCTGGTTGGTTGGCTCTCATCTTTAAGGGTTTGTATGGACTTTTTATTTTTAGCTCGCTTGATATTAAATATTAGCAACACATTCGCGCACTAAACTGTTCTTTCTTTCTTTCTTTCTTTCTTTCTTTCTTTCTTATTTATTTATTTATTTATTTATTGGTAGAACAAGGTGAAGGTGGAAGGGATTCGGTCTTTCTGGTTGAAAATTAGTTCTGTCCCCCCTTTTTTGTTGTAAAGTCTTGTGAAATAAAATATACAGTCAAGAGTATTTTATAAATAACTGCCTTGCTAAATTATTAATACCCTTTGAGCTGTTTGACATTTTGTCTCTCTCACCAATCACAATCAATCACAAACGTCACTGTGTTTTATGGGTCAGCTGTCCTGCTGGTGATATTTTGCATCCTCATTAACTCTCAACAAGTTTCCCTGTCTCTGCTGGAGAAAAGCATCCCCACAACATAATGCTGGCACCGCCGTGTTTCTTAATGGGTTCAGGGTTAAAAAGAAATTGATGGTCTGCAGAAAAGTTCATTTTGGTCGACCTGACCAAAGCACATGGCTCATTAGCACTGTTTCCTTGCAGCATGAAGGTTCTGGGTTCTAATCCCAGCCTAGGGTCTTTCTGCATGGAGTTCTCATGCTCTACCTGTGCCTGGGTGTTTCCTCCGCACAGTCCATAAAAACATGGCTGTTCGGTTGATTGGTTGCTCTAAATTACACAAAGTGTATGTGTATGGTTGTTTACCCCATGTGTTTCTCTGTTGCCCTATGTTGGACTGGCGACCTGTCCAGGGTTGTACCACACCTGTTGCCCAGTAGGTGCTGGAGATGGGCAGGTATAGACAATGAATGGAAGGATGAGTGGTATCAAAGAAAAAGGATTAAAAACTAATGCGAGGCGTACTTTCTTATTTTTAAAATAATTGTTCTTGCACTTTAGCTGTGCAGCTAGTGGTGGGCGATATAAAAGGTATAAGCTAGAAATGATATAAATTTAGCCATAGGTAGAGATTTTGACTAGGCCTATACCAGCAGACTGTTTGTTTTCCATTTAACGGAAAAGAAACCTGTTGAACTTGAAGCATTTTTAATTCAAATGTGTGCAGGTTTATTTTTGTGCGCTATTAAATCTATAAACAACAACAAATGACATATATAAACAAAAGAAAAGATTATATCGCACTAGAAATCACTGCACACGCTTTGGATTATATTGCAATATAGATATGGGGCCATACCGCCCAGACCTACTGTGCGCTACTTTGTGTCCAAATCCAAGTAAATTATGTGAATATTCATGATTGTAATGTGACAAAATTAAAAAGTTCAAGTGGCATGCTTACTTTTGCAAGCCACTGCACCACCTAGAGCAGAAATGCTTTGATTTTTTTTTATTTCTTTATTTTTTAAGGAGAAGGCTGGCACTGTGATCCTTACTGGTGTATTTATGGAAAGACCAGGCCATACAGTGTAATAAAGCATTCCTACTGCTTGGAAATAATTCATAAGGTGAGTCATTCTGAGGTGTAAGGTGACATCCTGTTCCTTTGTGCTGGAACGGTTCTGCATTTTAGAACAGAGCTTGGAAATTACTTTACTCTGATTCAAAATACAAACCTTGTTTTATTTTAACCAGCTTGCACGCAAGACCGAAGGTATTGCACAGAAATGTGCTAAGATTCCACAAGCAGGGTCACTGTATGAGAAGGATAGTTTTGTGTCATCGCTGTGTGATAGTTCTACCTTCAGGTTATTTTGTGCTGCAATCTGGAAACTGGCGCTGGTGAAATGTCCTCTTCTATTCAGTCCTCCTGGCTGCAATTTTATCTTATGCGATTTTATTCCAACTGGTAAGAAAGATGAGGTCTAGGCAAAAAGCGTGAAGATGGAGAAATCTCCAGATGGTTTACAGAAACAAAGCCACCATGCATTACCGGTGGTGTCAGAGGAAGGACCAAACTCTTTACTTTTACTCTGCACAAAGGGCCTTTTTCTAACACATAAAAGCCTGACTCAACCTGATATCGTTGGCCTGCAACAGGTGATGATAAAAAGTACACTATTGTTCTGTTGTAATGGCTGCAATATGATCTCAGAGCAGAGCATCAGTGACACAAATGTGTTTCTAGGCCCAGATCTCACTCTTCTGGTGGCAGATTGGGGTTGTGAGCGAGCTCTCATAAGTGCGTATTAAGTTTATAATCCTGATGATGTAGGGAAGAGGAAATGATAATCAGATTTGACACCGTAAATTTCATCCCTTGGTCCTGCATTGCTGCGTAGGACTAAAAATATTCAGTATATTGTAAATATTTGCAGCAGTGCAGTGAAAGTTTAAACTCGGAGCACACAGATGGATGTCAGTCTAGAGGATTATTGAAAGCATTCCTTTTATAAACAATTATGCAACCAATATGGACACATTGTCATGTAGCTAAATCAGATCGCAGATTAGGCATGAGTCATTTTATTACAATACTTTCTATTTATACCTCTACATATTACAGACCCTTGGATTCATTTAAATGATTCTTTGGCCTTGGACTTGAATGGACTTTGAGACCCTTGGTGGTTTTTATATTCTCCTCTTTTTATTCTCTTACATTTTTTGTATTCTACTCACTTTTTTTTATTCTGGATTTATTTCATTGTTTGGCAGCTTTTAAATGTTGTAAACAAATTCTACATTAAGATATTTAAAAAGAAGTATGACAAAAATTATATACATTCCTATAAATTGTAATTAGATTTTTGTTAAAAATCTAAAATGTAATTAAATACAATTACATATATTAAATATCATACTGTGATTCTTTAAAAATCAGCGATCTGCTGCCATAAATCATTTATGATAACTGTTCATCAGTCTTGTATGTCACTGTGGAGACATTTTGGTCCTGTCTTTATTGCAGAATTGTTTTAATTCAGGCACATTGGAGGATTTTGGAACATGAATGGTCTGTTTAAAATGATTCCCTGGCATCTCAATTGGATTTAAGTCCAGACTTTGACATGGCCACACTAATGGTCCGAGATCAGTGAGGCAGACCTTCCAAAAAGGTACACTTTTCGTTTCACCCAAGAACGTTTTCCCACAAGTTATCAAGATTTTTATTTATTTATTTATTTTTGGGGGAAAATGTAATGCTAGTCAGCATAGCTTGCAGTGCTTCAGATGTTGTTTCTGTGTGACATCCCAGTTAAGTCCTTGATGCGTAACCACTCCTGGAAAGGTTCGCCACTGTTTAATCTGTTCTCCAGATGTAGATATTGGCTTTCAATCTTTTGTGCTGGAGGCCCAAAGTCTTAGAAATGGCTTTGTAACCATTTCCGAACAAATATACACTGTCCAAATAGTCAATGTCTTTGTTTCTCATCTTTTCTTGAATACATTTCGATTGTAGCATGATGCGTTGCTTTTTGAGATCTTTCGCCTACTTCATGTTGCCAGGAATGTTCTATCTAAGTGACTTCTTGATTCTAGAGGTCTGACAGTCATCAAGCATGGGTCTGACTAGTGAGACTTAACTAAAACATGAGGTTATTCCTAGTTGTATTATGAATTAATAAAGGGGGGTGAATAATATTTTCACAAAGGGCCAACTTGGTTTGGATAACCTTTTTTTCTTTGAGAAGTAAAATCATAAAACTGCTTCTTGTGTTTACTTTGATATAAAAAAAAATTATTTGCTGAACTGAAACATTTAAGTTTTACCAAAATGGTTTCAAAACAATGCATATGATGATGATGATGATGATGATGATGATGATTCTTATTATTATTATTATTATTATTATTATTATTATTATTATTATTATTATTATTATTATTATTATTATTATTATTAAAATATAAATAATAATCTATAGACAATTTAGCTCTAAGCAGGAGCTTCACATTAAATCCGACCTCCGTGATCTTGGAGCTCATAACAACATCCAATATATCTGATACCGTACAGCAGAAACACACTTCTGCTGTTGGGAGCTCAGTGTGCAGAGTGTCAGTCGAACCAGCTGATGTGAGACTGATGGACTGGTATCAACAGCCTACACCGGGCTTATGAAGACCTCGCATGTGCTTTTAATTTTCTTCGCTGTCTTCCTTTAGTCACATGATTTCTTTTTTAGTGCTGACTGCAACAAGGCTTTGTCACCATAGCCGCTCACTTCCTTGTATCTTGAACCAAACCTTACTGTCATTCATTCACCAAAACCTTTACTCTCTCGGCACTTAAGAAGAGAGGAGAAGCCCAGGATCTTGGACTGAAAAGGTATTTGCTTCTGACTGGTTGATTTGAATGACGGAAATATGCTTTGCATTTAGTTTGCATTGGAAATAAATTGAGGGGGATTTGGCTGCAGATTAAGGCTTCCAGTTTTATCTCTTCAAATCTGACCCAATGCAGAGATACCTTTAAAGTAATTTAGTCCTATCAACCACATAACTTCTTTAAATTATCAAGCATTGACCCTGTTGACTTTTCTCCAATGCATCTGAGTACAGACATGCATCTATCCACTTTGATCACTTTATTTATGGCTGGCAGACTACCATAGTTTTTCAGTATGGCTGCAATGATATGAAAATCTGGAAATCCTCAAACTTTTCTAGTTAAAATAAGCTAATTGTCCCACTTAAGATTAAATATTCTTAATTTAAATCTACTTTATTAATCAGACTAAACAACTGTGGAATTCACTTTCTTTAAGCAGAGCAATGGCCATGAAACATGCCTGTGTTTAATAACAAATGGTTTTGAATATACAAATTGCTGTCTTTTAACCGTTAATCTTGAATGTTCTCTAACTTGCATCAACATGTTATCATATGTTTCTATCAGAAAGAAAGGGTTAAAATTTCAATTGAATAACTTGTTCTGATGAACAAGGGTCAAAAACCGGACTGTTATCTTTTTAAGCACCATCACTGTGTTAGCTTTTTAATCAGCTGCATCCAATAGCTGCTTTCGTAGATTGGCTAACATTAAGTTCAAGGTTCTGCATGGGTTGCATAATCACTTATTGTGTACTCATCGCTACTTATCAGCTCATGCGGTGCAAACTTAAAACATGACCTTTGTTTAAATATGTTCAAGAAGGTGAGATTTTTTAGGCCACTCATGGTCGGATGATATTTTTTGTTTTTAGCTGGGTTCAGACTTGTAGCTAAAAATAGTGATAGTGATAGTAATCACGATGCATTGTGAAGGCTGAACTCTGGCATGAATACATAATACAGTGGACAACTAAGAAATAAGAAGTTATAGCAAAGATTTTATCTTAAGTTTGAGTTGACAAAACAAAGATTTCTGTCTGTCTTGAGTGAAATAGCTGAAAGATCGAACAAACCGGCATCCTATGGTTGGATTTTTAAGCAATCTGTGGTCAGCCCAGTCTATGTAATAAAATGTCCACACTTTGTCAGAAACTGTAATTTGAAAACAAATCATAAAAAAACCTTGCAGCATTCAGATAGACGTTGCAGTTTCTGCTCCGGCTCTGAGCAATATTCTTACTCTAATACCCATGCATCCCCTTTCACCAACAACCATGTCAACACAATACTTTATATCAGGATGCCACACAGTAATTGCTCAAGTTTCACTTTTCTCTATCAGTTGTCCACCATGTGGGTTTAACTGTTCTTTAGTAATGTAGTGTAGGCCACCGAGGCAACCGCCACTATCTGTCCTAGCTGAGATGTGATCTCTCTCATGTCCTTGAGAGACTGTTTTTTAATTGGTAAAAGGAAACCCATCCTCTCCACTCGTTTGCTTTCATGGAAGTCAACCATTTTCCTCCATAGATTATCCTGATAGCAGAAGTGCTCACTGTATTCAGTGGCTTTGTCATTATTAACAGGGTGCACAGCCATTCAACATTGTACCGTTAAGAAATTTATTTTTTCCTAAAGAAAACAGTTTAGTAATTACTGTGGGGTATTTCCATATTGCAACATTAAAGACGCTATGTCATCATACATACGGTGGGGCAAAAAAGTATTTGGCAGCCACTAAATGTCCGTAAATGTCCACTAAAACAGAAAACACAAAAGCAAAGGGCGGTGGGGGGGGGGGTGGTTGGGGTATTTGCAAGTTTCCCCACAAAAAAAGAGAGGTCTGTGAGAGACACAGAATGTAAAGAAAAATCCAGTAAATCACATTGTATGATTTAAAAAAAAACTTATTTGTATAGTGGTGCAGAAAATAAGTATTTGGTCAATAACAAAAGTTCACCTAAATACTTTATAATGTAACCTTGGTTGGTAATGACAGAGATCCAACCTTTCCTGTAGGTCTTCACCAGGTTTGTACACTGTAGCTGCTATTTTGGCCCATTCTTCCATGCAGATCTCCTCTAGAGCTGTGATGTTTTGACTTTCGACTCCCTCCACAGATTCTCTGTTGGAATTAGGTCTTAAACTGATTGGAATCTTTGTATTGAAATTAATTTCTTGTAAAGTGCTTTGAGATGATATTTGCTGTGAATTGGCGCTATATAAATAAACTGAATTGAATTAATCCTTTCCTTAATACGGATCAGTCATCCTGTCCCCTTTGCACTCTCATGCTTTACAATGGGTATGGTGTTCTTGGGATACAACTCAGCATTCTTCCCCCTCCAAACACGGCGAGTGGTGTTTTTACCAAAGAGTTCTATTTTAGTTTCATCTGACCACATGACATTCTCCCAATCCTCCTCTGGATCATCCAGTCTGTCTCTGGAAAAGTTTAGATGGGCCTGGACATGTGCTGGCTTAAGCAGGGGGACCTTTAGAGCACTACAGGATTTTAATCCACGACAACATAGTGTGTTATTAATAGTAACCTTTGTTAAAGTGGTCCCAGCTCTCTTCATGTAATTGATCAGTTCCCCCTGTGTAGTTGTGGACTGTTTCTTCACTGCTCTCTAGATCATGTGTTCCCCACCATGTGAGATCTTGGATGGAGCACCAGGTTGAGGGAGAATGTCTGTGATATATTTTCTAATAATTGCTCCAACAGTTGATCTCTTCTCACCAAGCTGCTTGCCTATTGTAGATTAGCTCATCCCTGTCTTGTGCAGGAGTACAATCTTGTCCCTGGTGTCCTTGGACAGCTCTCTGGTCTTGGCCATAATAGAGGTTGGAGTCTGACTGTTTGAAGTTGTTCACAGGGGTCTTTTATACAGATAAAGAGTTGAAACAGGTGCCATTAATACAGTTAACGAGTCGAGGATAGAAGAGCTTCTTAAAGAAGTAACAGGTCTGTGAGGGCCAGTATTCTTGCCTGTTTGTAGGTGCTAAATACTTATTTTCTGCACCATTATGCAAATAAATTCTTTAAAAATCATACAATGTGATTTCCTGGAATTTTTTTTACACTCTGTCTCTTACAGTTGTAGTGTAGCTATGATGAAAATTACAGAACTCTCATCATTTTAAGTGGGACAATTTGCAGATACCCCCAGTATATGCTTTTTTTTCTAGAAATGCATCTTTTAAATTTACTTATGAAAACATATAGAAAGGCTGATTGTGATTTATTTGTTTTTTTACTTTTAAAATTTGGGGGTTTTCTGGCCCTAACATTTAATGAATACATTGATTTTATTTTGCGCCTGGCTTCAAAACAATGCAGTAATGTATTATTTTGTGGTATAGAGCGCCATTTTGTGAGATTGTTGCAAATTCCTTGCAGCCTTGGTTGATGAGGAGTGTAGTCTTTTTTTTTTTCTGTGGGCACTTCACAGTGGATCTAGTTGTGTCTAAATACAGACTCCGATTGTCATGACAAGACACTGCAGCCAGGCTTTGACTTGGAGACATGTCCAAGCACAGATGCAGTCGTGTAGAATGAAGTCGACAAGTAATGGTGATTGCATGGTGGAGAAGGATGGAGCTGTCATCATCACATTACATCTCATGAGGTGGCAGTAATCTAAGCAATTGCTACATTTATCTTTGGTGCTTGGTTAATAGATTTAAAAAAAGGGCTGACTATGGAGTTAACACGTGTTCGTTCAAGGGGAAGTACGTGTCTGAGAACAGAAACCAAAGGAACATGCTGTGAAAGGAAAATTTAGGCTAAATGTCACTGCTGTGAGAGAAAACAGAACAAGATGAGCTACAGAGGTGGGCTGTGGAGTCTAAGCTCCAGGAAGCAAAGAGACACTCTCAGTGACCTCCTCTGAACCTCCTCTCTCCTCCTCCTTCCTCCACCCCTGAAGCAGCCAGTAAAAGCCTCCAGTCCCCCATCCACCTAAACACGGCAGATGCTGCTTCACTCAGTGCAAGATAAGGTTGCCATGAACCTAAACACCCACTCCTGCTGTTGAGTCTCCCAGAAAGAAGATCCGAGGAAATTAGGACACAGCCGTTGCGTGTACGCGCATGAATTTCAAACTGCAAACAAGCCAGTCAGCAAAGATCTGAGATGCAAAATCTGCATTTGCCGAGTCGTGACTCGTGACTGAGAGAAGCGATGGGGGAGGGCTGGTGGGAAGGAGAGAGGAGGAGAGCAGAGGCAGGTTTTTATTGGTGTATCAAGGGGTGGAGGGAAAGAAAAGGGGAAATTGGAAACATCTTTTCACTGTAAAGACCATCTGCGTCAAAAATAGCGACACACATCTTGGATGTGGTTTTTTTCCCAGTTTTCTCTTTGGATCTGAAGCAGATTTAGCTGTGCTTGTTTAGCTCCGGTTTTCCAGTGAAAGCGTGTTTGCATAAAGCACGAGGCCCCAAGGTCACATGATGAACAGATGTAGCGGTTAGTTGGGGTGCAACAGTAGGCATAAAGTCCCGGTTCGGTACGTAAATAAAAAAAGGTTTTGTGTAGTTACATTTAAATTAAACTGTACTTGCAGCAAATTTTCCAACACATTGTTCTCGGAAAACCTAAAAATGTATATAATAAAATGCAAAATAAATTTTTTTTTTATTATTTATATATTTTTTATATATTTTCTTTTTGTGAAACTGCACCATCAATACTTCGGCTTTCTGCCAAAGTCAAGACATTCTGAGATATGAAATTAATATTTTAGACTACTCTCTGTGTCAACAGTGGTAACAAGTTAATCAGGATTAAGCTGTTACCTGAGCCTGCTGACAAGATTTTGCATTGGTTATACAGGTGAAGTGGGAAGGATTAACCAACTGATAACCAACTGGGAGTTGGTAACCAGTTAACATGAAAACACGTTCCGTAACACCGGAAAGTGTTCCCAAACTGGGGCTTTGATAGCAGAAGCAGGCCTTCAAGCTCCTGCTCTCAATTAAGAGTCTCTGGTCATAGCTTCTTCTAGCGGGAGGCTGCCTGTGCAACCCAGTTATGGTTCCATGTGAAAACTCGGTACGCCTCTGTGCCGTACCGAAGGTTCTGTCCAAATACATGTACTGTTTCACCCCTTGTGGTTGGAGTGATTTAACTAAAACCACTAACGCTTTATATTGAGAAATCTATCAGAAACAGTGCTTTCTGATATAAGCTACTCTAGGCTAGCTTACAGCACTCCTAATATATCTTGGCACCCCTGATAAGGATGTGTAAAGAAGTGGGAAATGTATATTTTTATTTTAAAAAGACATTTTCAGATGGTTTGCTTTTTTCTATGTACAGTGGCTTGCAAAAGTATTCGGCCCCCTTGAACTTTTCCACATTTTCTCACATTACAGGCACAAACTTGAATCAATTTTATTGGAGTTCCACGTGAAAGACCAATACAAAGTGGTGTACACGTGAGAAGTGGAACGAAAATCATACATGATTCCAAACATTTTTACAAATAAATAACTGAAAAGTGGGGTGTGCGTAATTATTCAGCCTCCTTTGGTCTGAGTGCAGTCAGTTGCCCATAGACATTGCCTGATGAGTGCTAATGACTAAATAGAGTGCACGTGTGTGTAATCTAATGTCAGTACAAATACAGCTGCCCTGTGACGGCCTCAGAGGTTGTCTACGAGAATGCTGGGAGCAACAACACCATGAAGTCCAAAGAACACACCAGACAGGTCAGAGATAAAGTTATTGAGAAATTTAAAGCAGGCTTAGGCTACAAAAAGATTTCCCAAGCCTTGAACATCCCACGGAGCGCTGTTCAAGCGATCATTCAGAAATGGAAGAAGTATGGCACAACTGTAAACCTACCAAGACAAGGCCGTCCACCTAAACTCACAGGCCGAACAAGGAGAGCACTGATCAGAAATGCAGCCAAGAGGCCCATGGTGACTCTGGATGAGCTGCAGAGATCTACAGCTCAGGTGGGGGAATCTGTCCACAGGACAACTATTATTGCACTGCACAAAGTTGGCCTTTATGGAAGAGTGGCAAGAAGAAAGCCATTGTTAAAGGAAAACCATAGGAAGTCCCGTTTGCAGTTTGCCACAAGCCATGTGGGGGACACAGCAAACATGTGGAAGAAGGTGCTCTGGTCAGATGAGACCAAAATGGAACTTTTTGGCCAAAATGCAAAACGCTATGTGTGGCGGAAAACTAACACTGCACATCACTCTGAACACACCATCCCCACTGTCAAATATGGTGGTGGCAGCATCATGCTCTGGGGGTGCTTCTCTTCAGCAGGGACAGGGAAGCTGGTCAGAGTTGATGGGAAGATGGATGGAGCCAAATACAGGGCAATCTTGGAAGAAAACCTCTTGGAGTCTGCAAAAGACTTGAGACTGGGGCGGAGGTTCACCTTCCAGCAGGACAACGACCCTAAACATAAAGCCAGGGTAACAATGGAATGGTTTAAAACAAAACATATCCATGTGTTAGAATGGCCCAGTCAAAGTCCAGATCTAAATCCAATCGAGAATCTGTGGCAAGATCTGAAAGCTGCTGTTCACAAACGCTGTCCATCTAATCTGACTGAGCTGGAGCTGTTTTGCAAAGAAAAATGGGCAAGAATTTCAGTCTCTAGATGTGCAAATCTGGTAGAGACATACCCTAAAAGACTGGTAGCTGTAATTGCAGCAACAGGTGGTTCTGCAAAGTATTGACTCAAGGGGCTGAATAATTACGCACACCCCACTTTTCAGTTATTTATTTGCAGAAAATGTTTGGAATCATGTATGATTTTCATTCCACTTCTCACGTGTACACCACTTTGTACTGGTCTTTCACGTGGAATTCCAATAAAATTGATTCATGTTTGTGGCTGTAATGTGACAAAATGTGGAAAAGTTCAAGGGGGCCGAATACTTTTGCAAGCCACTGTAAAAAATGAACACTCCCATTATCTGTCTGTATCAACACATATGGCTAGATTTCAATCTGTGTGTTTGATGTACATTAAGACAAGGCTTGAAAAACTGATATCAAATCAAACTTTATTTATAAAGCGCTTTTCATACAAGAAGTTGCATCACAAAGTGCTTTACAGATTAAAATGACCCCACATAAAACCACCTTCCCTTCCCTCCCCCACAGATTTAAAAGCATGGTCACAGTTATACCCCCCTCCCCCCAACCCAACTCCCATGCACACACACAGTTAAAATAAAAAATAAAAAAGGACATTGGGCCGAGTGTAGATGAACCATGCAAGGAAACGGCATCAGAGGAGCCATCTGCCCCGGCAGCGGTAGACTAACAGCAGCAGCCGAGGCACCGACACAGGGCACCCAGTGGAGGCAAGGCCAAGACCCCCACCTCCACCCAAGCTCCACCTGGAGAGCACCCAGGCAGCCGCAGCCGACCACCGCTCCCGGGGCAGAGGGCTCCCACAGAGGAAACACTGGAACGGGGATTAAGATAAATTAAAGTATAAAAATAAACAGTAAATTAATGTGCTAAGATTAAATAGTAAAACTGATAAAAATATTATCATATAAAACATGCAGAGCAATTAAACAAACAGTAATAAATAATAATCAGTTAAAAGCTAAGCTAAAAAGGTTAGTCTTGAGCCTGCTCTTAAAGACATGAACGTTCTCTGCTGCCCTGAGGTTCTCCTGCAGCCTGTTCCAGAGGTGAGGGCCATAAAACTGGAAAGACGCCTCGCCATGCGTGTGTGTCCTGACTTTTGGGGTGACAAGGAGACGGCTGCCAGAGGAGCGCAGAGACCGTGAAGGTTTATATTGTAAAAGCATTTCTGAAAGATAAGAAGGCCCAAGACCATTAAGACACTTAAAAATTATTAAAAGAACCTTAAAGTTGATCCTGAAATGTACGGGGAGCCAATGCAATGATTTTAAGACCGGTGTAATGTGCTCCCGCCTCCTGGTCTTCGTCAGGACACGTGCTGCTGATTTTTGTAGTAGTTGTAAACCTGATATACTCTATTTGGGAAGGTCAGAAAGCAGGGCATTACAGTAATCAATTCTACTGGAGATAAAAGCATGCATCAGTGTCTCCGTATTGGCCCGAGAGAGAATGGGGCGGACTCTGGCGATGTTCTTTAGTTGATAAAAACCTATTTTAGTAATATTTTTTATGCGAGGAATAAAAGTCAGCTCAGAGTCAAAAATCACGCCCAAGTTCTTCACTTGTAAAGAGAGATTAAAAGACAGTGATTGTAGTTTTGGTAAAAGTTTCTCTCTCTGAGCCTCAGGACTGATGACTAAAACTTCAGTTTTGTCCTGGTTGAGCTGGAGAAAGTTTTCTGCCATGCAGTTAAAAAGTGCATCCATTGGCCGTGTGTCATCGGGAGACATGGAGACGTACAGCTGTGTATCTTCAGCATAACTGTGAACGTTGACTCCATGTCTTCTGATGACGCTGCCAAGAGGGAGCATATAAAGGTTAAAAAGCACTGGGCCTAAAATTGAACCCTGGGGCACACCACATGTAATCCTATGGACCCTAGATGAGCAGGTATCTAAACTTACCATAAAAGTCCTGTCTGTGAGATAGGATGTGAACCATTTATGAACAGCACCAGAGAGGCCGATCTGTTTTAAACGGGTTAAAAGAATAGTGTGATCCACTGTATCGAAGGCAGCGCTTAGATCCAGTAGAACCAACACTGTCACCTTCTGAGCGTCATAATTTATTCTAAAATCATTTAAAATCTTCAGAAGGGCCGTCTCTGTGGTGTGGTTCACCCTAAAACCAGACTGAAATTTCTCCAGGACATTGTGCTCATTAATGAAATCATTAAGTTGAATTAAAACAATTTTTTCAAAAATTTTGCTTAACAAAGGTAAGTTAGATACCGGTCTAAGATTGTTAAAATCATTAATATCTAAATTGCTCTTCTTCAACAGGGGCCTCACTACCGCCCCTTTAAAGGCGGCAGGAAAGACCCCCGTCTGAAGGGAGCAATTAATCATGGTTAAAATCTCATCTCTAAAAGATCCATAAAATTGCTTAAAAAAGGAAGTGGGAATCGGGTCCAAAACACATGTGGTGGGCCCCACTGAGGAGAAAACTTTATCAAGAGTCCCAGCTTCTACCAGGACAAAACTGTCCAGCGTTTCCTCTGGTAAAGACACACACCCAGATTTGTCTAAAACCATGTTACTCTGAGAAGATAAAATCGTACATCTGATGGTGTCTACCTTCCCTCTGAAGTGGTCTGCGAACTCCTCACAAAGAGTGTTTGAGGGGGTTTTAGGAAATGCAGTAGTAGTTCTGTTAAAAAGTTTATCAATGGTGGAAAAAAGGATTTTGGAATTATTTTTATGTTCCGAGATGATTTTGGAGAAGTATGAATTTCTTGAATTTCTTACTGCATTGTTGTATAATTTGAGAAGATCTGTGTATATTTGATGGTTTATTGTGGTTTTACTTTTCCTCCATTTTCTCTCTGCCGCCTTACAATTTCTCTTCATTTTTCTGAGGTTTTCATTTTTCCACGGCGTTGCAGCTTTAGATTTAGAACATTTCACTTCAAAGATTAAGTACCTAAATATTAAAAGAACCTCATTTGCACAGATTGTTTATATGTTTATTTGTATAGCACGTTTCTTGCAACCAAAGTCGGCCAAAGTGCTTCACATCACAAAAATATAACTAATGTAAACTAAATAAATACATTAAAACAAATAGCTTAATAAACTTAATAGTTTACACTAATAAATTGTAAACTTGTCTTTTTGGAAAAGTGTAGCAAACCAGTCTCTTCAGGATACAGTTTAGTTCATTTTGCCCCAACCATGCTGTTGAGCATTTATTTCCACACCAATTTTTTCCCCCATCCTCTAAACCAAGTTGCAAAGATAAGAGCATCCCACATTATGATACAACTACCGCCTTGTCTGATTGTAGCTGTAGGTGTGATGGTAATGAAATGAAAAGAATTAGTTGGTTTTCTTCCTATAGGTTTAACTCTATTATAGTGCCTTTTTGGTCATCCTGAGTGAGTTATTCTGATGCTACCATGTGAATTTTAGCAAAGAGTATCATTGATCGTGTCCCGTAAGCTTCTCCTACCTCCACAAAGATATGTTGACTGGGCAGTTAGTTGTACCTAACTTAATCCATGTTGATCTATCAAAGTCTGTTTAGCTTTAGTATCATATCTGGATTTTTACACGTCCGCCCTGCTTCAGGGTGGGTTCGGATGATTGACACCCATTAAACTATGAGCTGATGTAGGTACGATAACTGAAGTTAGCGGGGACTTTTAGGCTTATCTGAGACCTGTCAATCAAAAGGACACGTCGCTTTAAATTCATAATTTCAAGCTTAAATTACATCTAAACGGATGAGTTATAAAAGAAATTCAGTTATAAAAAGAAATTCTGCTGTAAAGTTGGCATTTTTAACATGGGAGTCAATTGGAATTTGCTTCTTTCTGGAGCCAGCCCCTAGTGGATGAGGATGGAACTGCAATTTTTGTCACTTCCGCATTGGCATCCCATTTGGCGGCGGAGTTTGCCTCTTGGTTGTGACATACTTTGGGTCCCTGCTTTGTGGAAAGAAAGTTAGAAAATTATTCTCGTGTTAAAATGTTCAAGAGATCAGTTTATACTTCAGCAATAACTTTAGTGCATTTAACATGCACCGATAAATCTGATCCTGTTTTCTGCTGGGAAGTTTCATCATGAGAATCACTTTATGCAAGCAGGTTTTTCTCTCTTTTCTGTTACAGACTTACTTGAAGTAACAACAACTGGATTAAATTGAGTGGGAAAACAAGGTCCACACCACTTTGTCTCACTTAGACGGCAGAACACCACTGGAATTATCAACCAAAATTAAAAACATCTCCTGAGTGACCAGCTAATCAGCGTGTTTAACTGTGACCAGCCGGGGGTTCAGATAAATGGCTGATAAACAGATCAGGTAAAGATGACTGGGGATCACAAAATCTCAAGGGGGGAATTTTTTTTTTCTTCTCTCTTTTATTCTTGTGACTTGTTTCTCTCTGGTCTTTCGTTCATGCAGTTTGCCTGCCAAATTGATCAATGGAGGGATTGCCGGGATCGTCGGCGTGACCTGTGTGTTTCCCATTGACCTGGCCAAGACTCGCCTGCAAAACCAGCAAAATGGATCTCGCCTTTATACCAGCATGTACTGTATAAATGCGCTTGACTTTATTTTCAGCAAAGTTTACATGTTGCCATATTCAGAACTGATCTGTACTGTCTTTCAACTTGTCCAACTGCGCTTTGTCTCATATGTGTTTCCTGTTGTTGTTTACTTTCAGGTCAGACTGCCTTATTAAGACCATTCGATCAGAGGGGTATTTTGGGATGTACAGAGGTATGTTGAAGACTTTCACCTGAAACACTGAAAGACACTGTTTTTTCTCATGGCTCCCTCTCCTTTTTTTTCTCCTAGGAGCTGCGGTGAACTTAACACTAGTTACACCAGAGAAGGCTATCAAATTGGCTGCTAATGACTTCTTCAGGCATCACCTCGCCAAGGATGGGTGAGGCATAAAATTGTTGAGAGGTTGACTTTTGCTCATCTACTCCTCTAATTCACTCTGAAAATGACATGTTTACTAACATATCTATAACCCAATTGCTGTCTGCACCTCCTCCCTAAGGCTCCTTTTAATCCTTCACCCTTTTCTCCACTCCTTCAATGCTCAAAGTATTTCAACACGCTGCGAACTTTGTATTTTGGTTTAAAAGTATCTGTGCCACTAACATTTTTACACATTTGATCACATTATCATAAATGTCAATGTATTTTCCTTGGATTCTATTTGGTTTACCACTATAAGGTGGCACATAATTTCAATTTTAAGGAATTAATACTTGGTTTAGAAAATTTGTTATGAATAAAAATTGAAAAAGTGCTGTGTGCATATGCATTTAGCCCCTTAGATTTGAGCATATTCATGTGTTGGTATGGCCCTGTCCAGCACCGGACCTTTTTACAACTTCTCAATTGTTGTTCTCTGTCCAGTCTGACTGAGCTTTTACTACTTTGCAAAGATAAATGGAATGAAAAATGTCAGTCTCTAGATGTCAAAGCTGCTAGAAACATATCCAAAAAAGACTTTCAGCTGTAATTGCAGTGAAAAATGATTTTATTTGTAAAAGAAAAAATGAAAATGATGTACAGGTACATCTCTTAAAAAATTAGAACGTCATGAAAAGGTTCAATATTTTTTGTCACTCATCTAAGAAAATGAAAATCACATCTTAAATAGATTCATTACACATAGAGTGAAATATTTCAAGACTGTTTCTCTTATAAGTTTGATGAATGGATGGAGCTAGACATGATGTCCCAGATGTGTTCAGTTGGATTCAGGTCTGGGGAATGGGCGGGCCAGTCCATAGCATCAATACATTCCTCCTGCAGGAACTGCTGACACCCTTCAGCCACACAAGGTCTAAACATTGTCTTGCATTAGGAGGAACCAAGGGCCAACCGCACCAGCATATGGTCTCACAAGGAGTCTGAGGATCTCATCCCAGCACATGGAGGGCTGTGCGGCCCCCCAAAGAAATGCCAACCCACACCATTACTGACTTACTGCCAAACCGGTCATGCTGGAGGATGTTGCAGGCAGCAGAACGTTCTCCACGGCGTCTTCAGACTCTGTCACGTCTGTCATATGTGCTCAGTGTGAATCTGCTTTCATCTGTGAAGAGCACAGGGCGCCAGGGGCGAATTTGCCAATCTTGGTGTTCTCTGGCAAATTCCAAAAGTCCTGCACGATGTTGGGCTGTAAGCACAACCCCCACCTGTGGGGCGTCGGGCCGTCATTCCCCTCTCATGGAGTCTGTTTCTGACCGTTTGAGCAGACACATGCACATTTGTGGCCTGCTGGAGGTCATTTTGCAGGGCTCTGGCAGTGCTCCTCCTGTTCCTCTTTGCACAAAGGCGGAGGTAGCAGTCCTGCTGCTAGATTGTTGCCCTCCTACGGCCTCCTCCATGTCTCCTGATGTACTGGACTGTCTCCTGGTAGCGCCTCCATGCTCTGGATACTACACAGATAGACACAGCAAACCTTCTTGCCACAGCTCACACTGATGTGCCATTCTGGATGAGCTGCACTCCCTGAGCCACTTGTGTGAGTTGTAGACTCCGTCTCATGCTACCACTAGAGTAAAAGCACCGGCAGAATTCAAAAGTGACCAAAACATCAGCCAGAAAGCATAGGAACTGAGAAGTGGTCTGTGTTAACCACCTGCAGAACCACTCCTTTATTGGGGGTGTCTTGCTAATATCCTATAATTTCTACCAGTTGTCTATTCCTTTTGCACAGCAGCATGTCAAATTGATTGTCAATCACTGTTGCTTCCTAAGTGGACAGTTTTATTTCACAGAAGTGTGATTGACTTAGAGTTATATTGTGTTAAGTGTTCTGTATATGTTTTAGTAGTGTACTTTATGTGTAATGAATCTTTGTAATATACAACTGTCACTTTCTGAAACGAGTGACAAAAAATATTGAACTTTTTCATGATATTCTAATTTCTGGAAATGTACCTGTATAATTTTCATTCCACTTCACGGTTCTGCATTACTTTGTGCGGTCTGTCACATAAAATCCTAACATAAATTAAAAATTGTGGTTGTAATGTGAACAAAAGTAAATAACTCAAAAGTAGTTCAAAGAATATAAATACTTTTGCCTGGGACTACAAGTAATTCCACTTGTATGTGTGTCAGCAGCGCTCTAACCTGAGATCGGGTTATCAGGTAGCATATAATGGTTTCAGATCTCAAACATTAGCATCCATAATCTGGTTTTACTGAAAGCAAGAAGCCTTTGTCCACCCCTCAAAGCTGCATGCACCGATAAAGCTGAAGCTTTCTGGGACATCTATCTCAATCTCCATGGAAACAAACATGCAAGCTGATGAATGATTGACTTGTCTAGTCCCAGTTGCTCTCCTTGTGAATTATTAATCCGTTCCTCTTCCTGACATGTTAATACAGAAGACAAAGATTAGCATCACAAGTCCTAATGGTGCTCACCCATTTTTATTTTCAACGATATTTAAAAATAAAGTTGGCCATCTTTAACTCCATTATCTGATCTTTGCCTTTTATCTTTCCTTTCCCTCAGAAAACTCACTCTGGTCAAAGAGATGCTGGCTGGGTGCGGGGCAGGCACTTGTCAGGTAAGTGAGGAAAAGGTTGGTGTAGCTTCAGTTGCACCCTACTTTCCTCCATCTGAAACTACTGACTTGAGCACACTCGAGTTCAACTAAGCTGCTGGCTCATTTGTCTCTGTCCCTGCAGCTGCAATTAACCACAACCACATGAACACGAAACATAGTAGTCAAAGAAACAGGCTTGGAAGTCTGTAGATGGTGTTATCTGGATCTGATAGTGAACTGTAATGTTCTGTTCTAATGAGCGATCTCCAGTCACTGTAAGGCTGTGCTGTGAGCAGGAAGATACATGGCCAGCTGTGTAGATGTGTGTGATCAGATAGGCGACGTTGTGAGAGTGCTTGGCCATGTGTGCTGCGTGAGTGAGTCCGAAGGAAATGGTTCTCGTAAATAAGGGCAAAGACTTCAAGCCTTAGGACTGTGATTAGATTAAGTGCAGCAGATCTTGGATTATGATCGCAGCTGAGAACGTGGTCATCTCACCCTTAATCTAGTTAACCAGTTACTATAGAGTAGCTACAGGGAAGGCCCAGACTTGACATTGAGCCAATGGGCGCCGGTAGATTTACACCAGACACACTCTTACAGTCTCACTCACCATTATTCTAAATCAGTTTCATACAGTATGGAAAAAAATTTCCATACCAGTTTTGTCATGTTATAACTACAACATTTGTTCTATTTAATTGGAATTTTATTTAAAAGACCAACACAAAATAGTAAATAATTACAAAGTGGAAGGAAAATGATCAAAAAGCTCCACTAATAAAAATATGCAATATACACTTCTGTTCAATTCGATTCTGATTCCAGTTTAACCAACTGGCTTTGGAAAGTCATGTTATCAGTAAATAGTCCTCTTGTAATGTAGTTTGATCTCAGTGTAAATGCAGCCGTTCTGTGAAAGTTTTAAAGGTTTCTTGAAGTACAATAGTGTTAAACAGTATTGTGAAGATCCAAAGAACACAACGGACAGGTGAGGGTTAGATTTTTAAACATTTCACAGAGCATTATTTAATCTATCAGCTAAAAAATAAACTGTTGAGCTGGGGCAAGGGGAGCATTATTCAGACAAGCAGCCAAGAGACACATGGTTACTCTGGAGGGCTTAGTGAGATCCACGGATCAGAAGAATTTGTGATCAGAATCACAAATCATACTTCACAAATCTGGCCTTAAGAAGATGACAAGAAGAAACCCAGTGTGGAAAGAAACCCACAACATTTCTTGTAGGGAACACAGCAGGCATGGAAGAGTATGCTTTGGTCAGATGAGACCAAAATGTTGCTTTCTGACATACATGCTAAACACTATGCATGTTAGAAAACTAACACTGCCCATCACCCTGAACACACCATCTCCTTCTTGAAATACAGTCCTGATCAAAGGTTTAGGACCACCTGAAAAATGGCAACCAAAAAAATTTTTTTTTTCATGGTTGCATCTTCACAAGATTCCAAGTAGAGCTTCAACATGTAACAATAAGAAATGGGAGTGGGAAAAAAAATTTTTTTAGCATGCAATTTATTGAAAACAATGCCTTAAGCTGAAACAGTCTGTTTTACAGCTGATCAAAAGTTTAAGACCGCATGCCTTTAAAAGGCCAAATCTGTACAAAAATGTGGTTTCGTTGTCTGTCAGGTAGTCACACTTTCATGACGTTCTGATGGCAAAGGCAAAAAAAAACCTGTTTCCTTTTTGAACGTGGTCAGGTTGTTGAACTACATAAGCAGGGTCTCTCGCTTCGCGCCATCGCTGCTGAGGTGGGACGCAGTAATACAGTAATTTAGAATTTCTCAAATGATCCTGACGGTTATGGAACAAAAAAGTCAAGTGCAAGACCCAAAAAGATTTCACCAGCACTGAGCCGGAGGATCCAATTGACTGTCCGTCAAGACTGGACGATCCTCGACCCAAATTAAGGCTGTTACTGGTGCCGACTGCAGCTCCATAACCATCAGACGGCATCTGAGACTGAAGGGCTTCAAAAATTGTAAATGTCTTCAAAGACCTCGTCTCCTGGAACGTTCAGAACTGAGCATTTGGATTACGCAAAGAGAGCACCAAACATGGGACACTGAGAGGTGGAAGAAAGTTTTATTCTCTGATGAGAAAAAAAATGTAACCTTGATGGTCCTGATGGTTTCCAACATTACTGGCATGACATGAACATCCCACCTAAGATGTTTTCTAAACGCCACATTGGAGGGGGCGCCATAATGGTCTGGGGTGATTTTTCCTTCAGTGGAACAATGGAGCTTCAGGAGGTGCATCAAATTGCCGCTGACTATTTCCAGATGTTGCAGAGAGCATTCCTCATGACTGAGGGCCCTCGTCTGTGTGGGAACGACTGCGTTTTTCATCAGGACAACACCACAGTACACAATGCCTGCAGGACAAGGGACTTCTTCCAGGAGAATAACATCACTCTTTTCGACCATCCTGCATCTTTGCCTGATCTAAACCCAATTGTGAACCTTTGGGGAAGATGGCAAGGGAAATTTACAAAAATGTACAACAGTTCTAGACAGTAGATGCCCTTCGTGCGGCCCTTATCACCACTTGGAGAAATTATCCCACTCACCTCATGGAAATGCTTGCACCAAGTATACTGCAGCCAATTTTTGAAGAGATCAACAATAACGGTGGAGCTACTCATAACTGAGTTTATGCTTGGAACTTTGATTTCTGTTTTTGGGGGGAGGGGTTACGGGTTTTCTTGGAGGTGTGGTCCTAAACCTTTGATCAGCTGTAAAACAGCGTTGTTTTCAATAAATTGTTTGCTCAAAATTTTTTTTGTCTCACTCCCATTTCTTCGTCTTGCATATTGAAGCTCTATTTGAAACCTTGTTAGACCCAAATATGCAAAATAGGATTTTTCTTTTGCCATTTTTCAAGTGGTCTTAAACTTTTAATCGGGACTGTGGTGGTGTTAGTATCATGTTGTGGGAATCCTTTTTTTAGCAGGCATGGAGACACCAGTTTAGAGATGCTGGGAAGATAAATGAAGCTAAAAGCCAAAGAGAAATGTAGAAAACCTGCTAGGGCCTACAAGAGACTTAATACTGTGGTGGAGGTTCACCTTCCAAACCCTCCTAAACACACAGCCAGAGCAACAACAAAGTGGTTTAGATCAAACCAAATAACTGTGTTAGAATGGCCCAGTCAAAGTCTAGACCTCCATCCAGTTGAGAATCATATGCTCTGCATCCAGTCTTCCTGAGCATGAGCTAATATTTGAAAAGAAAACAGGGCGGAAACGATAGCCTAGATGTGCAAAGCTGGTAGAGACATACCCCAAAAGACTTGCAGCTATAACTGCAGGGACTCAATTATTGACTCAGGGGGGCTGAATACAAACCCATGCTAGGCGTCAAAACCATGCAACCTTCTCCTTTCACTTCATAATTATAAGCTGCTTTGTGTTGGTCGATCAGGTAAAACTTTAATAAAATAATTTGAGGTTTGTGATTATGACATAAACTGGAAAAGTTCAAGTAGCACTCTAAATATCTGCTATTGCATATTTTCTTTTCTTCACAGGTTGTTATAACAACTCCTATGGAGATGTTGAAAATCCAGCTGCAGGACGCAGGGAGGCTTGGTAAGAGGAAACTAGACACATATTTTGCTAACACAGCTTGAAGTGTTGTTAGGAAAGAGTGCCCCCATGTGGTGCTGTCATAGAATACACTGTGGTAACCATATACATTTTGCATTGTATAATATTATAATATATATATATATATATAGTGTTTTTCTCTTTCACTTCTCATGGACTTTAGCTGCTCAGAGGAAGCTCATGCCAGAGACGGTGGTTGCAGGAACTGTGGAGACAAAGTCCCCGACAGCCATGCAGATTACCAGAGAATTACTGAGGGAAAAGGGCATTGCTGGACTTTATAAGGGCCTCGGTGCCACACTGCTCAGGTAAATGAGTGATAGTTTTTCCAACAAACTCTAATCCATTTTCTATGTCCAGACGTGACGGTCTTTTTTTTTTTGTATATGCAGGGACGTTCCTTTTTCCATCATCTATTTCCCCCTTTTTGCCAATCTGAATAACCTGGGGAAGAAAGGTGCAGATGGCCCTGCTCCTTTTTATGTGTCTTTCATATCAGGCTGCGCTGCAGGGAGCACAGCGGCTGTTGCTGTCAACCCTGTTGATGGTGAGCCACTGCATTTTGATACATTTTCAGCAAAACACACACCGTTACTTGACGTTCCAATCTAACCTGACTTTATTGAATTGCAGTAATAAAGACTAGACTGCAGTCCCTGAACCGAGCAAGCACAGAAGACACATACTCTGGAGTGATCGACTGTATCAGGTGACCTCATTATGTCTGTACTGCTAAAGCAAGTGTGAAGTCTTCATTATTATCTCTGCTGGCACATTTTAAGGCTGGTCCTATGCTCTGGTGTAAGTAATGACTTATGTCTTCTCTAGGAAAATCATGCGCAACGAGGGTCCGTCAGCCTTCTTGAAGGGAGCTTACTGCCGCGCCCTGGTCATCGCGCCTTTGTTTGGCATTGCCCAAGTAGTCTACTTCCTGGGCGTGGGCGAATATATCCTCAGCTTCTTGCCTAAAAAAGACAACTAAGGGGCACCTCTGTTCTGCCTTCCCTCCCATGATGCATCACATCAGCTCCATGAGGAGTCATCTAATTCTTAGAGAGGTTTTATTGTTTTGGTTCTCATTTCTTTTTGTTTTTAATTTTGTTGCGCTGAATGTTCAAAAAGTTCAGAAGGGAGCCTTTGTTTTGCCAAGATGCCTGTGGCAGCGCACAAGTTTCCAGTTGGCAAGCTCCGCCACAGCAGCTTTCTGGAACTCACGCTACAAACAGAGTTCTGTAATTAAAAGATTTTATTGTACTTTTAAATATGATTGTCAAATTTAGCAAATTAGATGTACTGCCCTTGGCTGTTTCAGCTCTGCAAGCCCTTCAGTTATGTTTTTGAAGGCTTCATTAACCTTTTAATATCAGAAAATCCCTTTGCATTATATGTGAAATCATCATCACAATCGACTGCCCTAAATTAGAGCTATAAAAACAGAATATTCAGTTAGACAAAATAGAAGATCTGGAGTAGGCATGGGCCAGCATGGGGTTTTCATAGTATGACAACCTTGAGAGCATATTACTGGTAAAGACATAAATTGAAAACAAAAATATATACAATTAATAAACAATACTATATATATATATTGTTGCTCCTGCCAAAATAATACAATTAGTTATATATATATATATATATATATATATATATATATATATATATATATATATATATATATATATATATATATATATATATGATAAATAGACTTAAGCAAAACTCCAAGGTTTTAACTTCTTACTGGTTTTAACTTCTTACTGTGCAGAACCTGAATAATGCAGATATTTTTGTGGTTCTGTTGTTTAGAGAGGGGGTTCTGAAAATGTTATTAGCTGGTTTGTTAGTCAGGCAATCTGCTTGGGTAGCTAGCCTTCAGCCGTTTGCTAAACACACATACCAAGGTGTGATAACAGTGATAGGTGGCAGTTCTGTGATTTCTGCACAATGAATGTCCATGCTTTCATGAACAGCCAATTTTATTATTGTTGAATGTGAGGGCAACGTGTAGCAACTTTTTTCAGCCAGCGGACCAGCAGTGTGCAGAAATAATTTTGAGAAGGGGTGGGGAAAATGTCATCACATCTGCAGTGTATGTGGCTCCTCATTAAAGGGACTTTAAATTTAAATATTATAGGATCAATCTTTCGTAAGTTTTTGACCTTAACTTTTGAAAAACATAGTTTTACCTATATTTCAGTAGCCAGCCCATGCCTAATCTGGAGTTTTAGTGGAATTCTTAAAAACTCTGCTCTACGTAATAAGAGAATACTAAACAGTGGAAGCCTGTTTCATTCCAAGTCCCAGGGCAATGTGTTGATGTGATACCAGCTCACTCCCTGTGATCCTTCCAGGGAATCCACTTCCCTTCCCCTGTACAGTAAGTGGTTGTAATGAACTCAGCAGTTCAGCTCAGAGCAGGCTTTGATTGTCTTGGCTTTTTAAGGAGATCAGGTTCCCTCTGACATTTAGCTCAGCCACAATGGTTCGACTGTTTGCAGACAATGTCTGTGTTTTGTTCCCGCTGCATGCAACTTCTGAACGCAGTTAGCTGCCACAAAATAGATGTTATAGAAGTTTAAATTTAAAAGAAAATCACAGAAAAGTGATCGTTGTGGGGATTGCTTTTGAGCTTTAAGACCTTTCTGTGCTGCAGTTTTCTGCAATCTGTGATTTGTCGTGGATTCCTTTAAAAAGATAGTGAGACATCACTTTGTGGGAGCTGCAGGGGCAGTTGGCCATTGTGGAGCGCCTTCCTTCCTCCTAAGAGGCAGACATATGAATCATTTTTGTTTTGTTTACACAAGAGTTTGCGCTTAGTTTTCATGCTTTGTCCAAACTTGCATTCAGAAGCAGGACCCAAAGAGCTAAAGAAAAACCTTTTCATTCATGTGAAAACTCAGACCAGTGTGCTCTCAGTGTTGTATGATTTGTCCCAAACATATCTGCTTGTTTGCTTTAGAGGTTTTGTTTGCTTTAAGCTGCCAGGGGTAAAAAACAAAAATAACAGCCCTGTTGTATCTTGTTTATGAATCACAACAACACTGAGGCGCCCGACCATTGGTTTATCTAGTCGGAGATCAAGGTGACTTTGATGTGTATTATCCAATCACATTCCCTCCTTGCTCCGACTGGTCAAGCTGCTCTTCAATTATTCTGTTGGACTTCTGATGCAACTTTTTCAGTGTGATATCATTTGTGGGAGTGAGCTTTATTTATAGATATTCCCTCCTAGAAGCAGTATAGCGTCATATGTTTGTACGTATTTTTTTTCTGTGTTTTATTGTCTACTTTATCTACATTGTACATATTCAGATGAAATGAAATTTGTTTTAGAATTTATTGTTTTTGTACATGATGGCTTATTTGCACATCTACCTCTCCACCTTCCCCCCTTCAATTCATATTGTGGTGATTTTCTGTTGTGATGTAGTCAAATGAAGGAACATTGGATATTTTTTATTACTGTATGCCAAGGGGAACACTAGTAGATCTTTAGATGGATTTCTTTTTTCCAGAGGTGCCATTTCTCCTAGACTATGAGTTAAATCTGTGGGTTCAGTCACTTGTTTTAACATAGGACCAAATTAAGAATCCTACTGCTGATAGAAGTGTAGTTTAAGGTGAAGGACCTAATGATAAATGCACACTGAGAAAGACAAGCTCTCTGGAGGCTGTTATGTTAATATGTACGTCTGAATGGTGCTTCTTCTGCAATATGACAGAGGCTGCACTAAAATCAAGGCGGTGCCGCCTGAATCACATGCGGGCTAATCTCAGCCTTTCTCAACGTCTTACTGTAACTGTAAGCCATAAGTCAGGGAGGGGACCGCTAGGCACCAAGTGGCACCTTTCAACAGTGGAAGCCGACGATAAGTCTGAGAGAGGTGAAAAAGGCCGACCAACTCAGTTAAACTTGGCTTTATTATTAATATTTTTATTTCCTTTGACATGCCGACTTGATTTTACCTGCAGTTCTGTTCAGAAGTTTACATGCAATTATGGGCATGGATGTCATTGAATTTTTCCAGGTTGGCGAGACGATACTTTGTACAACTATGGTTTTTATTATCAAGAATTGGGTTATTTTGTTTATGCTTACTGTGATCCACACAGGGTCAAAATTATATGTACAGCCCGTAATATATGCACACACCCCTACTTATATTGGTTAAATGCACCAAGAGCACTGGCAGCGAAACAGGCCCACAGCATGATGCTGCCACCAAGATGCCTGTCATTTGTTACTTATATCTGAAAGCCTCACCTTGACTCCTCCACACATTCCTTTGCGCATTGTGGCAAAACTAATGCTAAGCTTCTTGAACAATCCAGAGATCAGCTCTAGTAACGATTTGAGAGTGATTTTTTTTGATGTGGGATCCTCGGCATGAACTCAACAGCCTTACAAATTTTGAAGTGAACATTGGTCAAATGTCTAGAATAATGCCAAAAATATGGACGATTGGCCTCAGAAAACATGTGGTCAAGGTGCAACATGCCAAGGGACATTTATCCAAATATAAATATGTTATATGTGAATACATAAGCCTATATCTATAATTTTAGCCACTAGGGAAATAAAAAATCCACACTATTCAAAATGTAAAACTTGTTTCTTGATTTAAACAACTGAAGTTGTATGATCTATCATCATTCCAACCTGGGACAACAAAAAGCCGAAATACATCATTCAAAACCCAAAGTCAAAAAGACATTTATGCTCAGTAGAAGTGAATGTAAAGTTCTGTCCAGAACCTGTATGCTGTTATTGTGCTAACATTGCCTGTTGTAGTGTTGTTGATATTACTGCTCTGGTTTACTTTCAAACCTCCTCCCTCCTCCTCCCGCTTTAGATTGTTTTCATCAGTTTTCAGCGGAATTTTGAAATTCTCCATGTGTTGTTTTTATTGAGCTGTAAATCGTTTTGCTGACCTCGTGCATTCGGTTGTGTATGTGCGTGTGTGTGTCTGACAGTGTAGTGTTGTAGATGAAGTGTAGTTGTTGGTGTGCTATGGTTTTTCTTTTCTTTCTATCTCGTTCTATCTCTCTCTGTGTGTGTGTTTTGTCACAATCCTCTGCAAGGATGCAGGTCTTTTGCAGAGGAACTTCTGAAAACACCAAATGTTCCATCCGGAGTGTATACAATCAAAGAAAGCACAAGGGATTATTAGGCATAAGATAGCACATGTTTCTCTGTTAATACTCCACAAGCTGATTTGGAGGACATGTATTAAACTGATGTATTTCTTTGAATCTATTGCTATAAATGCCATTTATATATTTATCTGCAGAGCTAGTCAGAACTTTACATGCACTCATCAAATCATAACATTTGATTTTAAATTCCTCATGAATTCTTTGTGCTGATCCTTTGCCAGGATGGGTTGTACACACAGCAAAAGGTATTGAAGCATTTTAAAACCAAGATTTGGGTGAATTCATTCTGATTAGGTGATGTTTTCAAGCTTTTATTTCTGTTAATTATGATGATTTTCCTCTTATGGCTAATAAAAGAATGACCTGCAATGTAAAAAAAACATTTGATACAGAAATGTGGGCATAATGAAAATTGAGTTTAATATCTTCTTATAATCTGATATCAGAATGCATGGTCCAGTTTACTGAATATATATATATATATATATATATATATATATATATATATATATATATATATATATATATATATATATATATATATGTTCTATTGGAACACTGAAATGTATTACGTTGTTACATTTCAACCGCCTAACCTAAAGCAGGGTTACCATTAAATGAAGGAAATTTTGTTGGAATGATCGGGAACAACCCAGGAATCACCAAGTTTATACCAGTTAAGCTAATCGTTACTTGGTAACATAAACAAGAACTCTGGTGTCCACTGTGAAGCAGATTTCATATCTCCCTGAACGGGGACGGTGAGCCCCTGCTCCTAAATCAACAACATCAAGCTTCCCTGACATTTGAAGTTGTCAATGGGGCAAGCCAAATCCCATCTGGTAAAAACCCAGATAACATGATGTTACTGCACTATCTATTATGCATGGTGGTGACAGCATCATGCTGTGGGACTGTTTTTCTGCCAGTAGTACCAGTGTAATGCACAAAGTAGAAAAATATTGAAGGAAGACTGCTTACAAATTATGCACTTTTATCTCGGATCAGCTAGGTGGTTGAAATCTAAGCACAATTGGGTGTTCTAATATAATATTGATCCCAAACACAAATTAGAACTGATTTTGGAATAGATAAAGCAGGTTAATGTTAGGCTTTTAGAAAGCCCTGACCTCTACTATACAGACATTTTGCGAACAATGCTACAAAACCATACAGCTGAAATGAACTCTATCTAATCAGTCAAGAATAGTGGTCAAATATCCAACCAGAATCATGTAAGATGCTGCAACAAGCATGTTATCAAGGTGCAACCTGATACTTTTTATCTAAGTCAAAATGACCTTGTGTGGCAAGAGAAAATCCACAATAAATTCAAACTTGCAACCCAATTCCTGTTTTTGAAATAAAGTTGTTGTATAGTCATTCCTCCCTGTGCAAAGATTAGTTTAAATGAATCAATAAAAGCACCCAAACTATTCGGAGTGTATGCAAACATCTGACCAGCACTGTGTATTTGTCTATGTTTGTAAACCTAGACGGGTCAGACAGATACCTACATGATAGTGTCCATTATGTTAGCTATAAGCAGTAAGCCACAAGACGTATATTGCCTACATATTCTATATGAATCAGATATAAGAATGTAACTTAGATATTATGAGATGTAATATAATAATCGTGAAGAGTTTATAACATTTTAACCTAACGATTTGTGCTTTACACTTTCACTGAAAAATTCATGAGCCAGCTTACTGTTATGCAATAAGTAGCCACACACACACTCATGCGTTAGCGAGGAGGCACTGAATGCAACCAAGTAATCACAGCATCACACACAGCGTATAACTATTGCAACTATGAAGCTCAGAGGCCTTTCGGGCTCTGGGCTCACCTCGCAGCCCTTGTTCTCTTCCTCCAAGAGGAACCGTGCAATAAAGCACTTTAAAAAACGACGACCCCCGCCTTGGATCTGCAAAGCCTCTCTATCACAGAGGCCGTTTGTGAGGTAGTGTGGTGAACGGCACAGTTGTCTGTTAACATCTGTCTGCAATGCAATGGGAAAAAAAGATACTGTGTTCTCTGTCACAATTTACTGTTCAATAAACTGACTGTCCTTAACTTGCCTGTTGTGGTTGTCTGTCCTGAAGGTTGCAAGCCTTCCACTCATCACTGTATCCGCTTTCAAGGTCCAGCAGTTATTTGACAAAAGAACTGACAGACTGTGTTTGTCTGTTGTACTGCTATGGAAACAGGACAACGTTTTTGAAGAGTCCAAGGACGACTGTGTGACTCCTCGAGGGCATCTGCAGTGGTCGCCTTAAAGCCACCAGGTGTCACTGTGGGACCGCTGTGGAGTTACTGAGAGGAGAGTGAGCGTCACCTAAAGGGCACTACAGGTGCTTGTTCATTTTTAGGTGGTGTGGCCTGTAAATCACACCTTCCAGACTTTTTCTGTTTATTTTTCCCCCCTAAAATATGCAAACGTCTACTCACTGGAGGCTTAAACACGAATGCCCTTCTTACCAGAGCTTATTGTGCTTTCATTTGATTAATTAAGCCTGTCTAAAAACTTAAAATATGCACAGTAAGACAAAAAAAAAAAGTTTTATACCTCATGTTTGGTTTTTGACTTAACAGAACTCATAAGAAGGGGGGCTCATTCATTTTTAATCCTGTTTTATTTATTTAGTCAGCATCACTTTCTGGTAGCTAACGCCAGAGTGCTATTTTGCACATCCCTGCAGCATTATTACATCATAGTACTTTCATGTAACCCTGCACGCGCACACACAGGGTGCACACCCTGCAGTCCCTCAATGAGCTTCTCTGTTCCTCATTTCTGTTCGAGTCAGATTTCATATTGAGAGACACCTTTCATCAGACCATCTTCTTCTGTGTTTACTCACACAACACACACTCGCCAGAGAGAGAAAGATTAGAGGAAGGCTCAACAAGACTTTGAAATCTGGAAATGAGCAGCAAGCCCCTGTTCCTATGCACACTCAAATCCTTTTCATGTGTCATGACTTAAGCTTCCACCGTGAACTATTATTAGCCCTTTCTTGCTCTCTGTGGCAAGTGGAGGAGGAAGGGAGAGGTAGTTGAGTTGAGCTAAGTGATGGAGGAGAGGCAGGAAGCAAAGAGGCAAAGAGACGGCACAGGGACCGGAGGAAGTGAGGGCATGGTGCTGATGTGTATATAGGTCAGTAAATCAATGGGAATCAGATTTTTGAAGGTGGTATTTATAGATACCAGTGGAGACAGATGCATCAGTGACAGGCACAATGTTGCTGGCAGCGAGGGGTTGGGAGGGGAGGGGAGGATCTGGGAACCGAGTGTGGTCAAATTAGTCTGCTGAGAATTCTGCCCGACCAGCGGGGGAACGATGCTCAGCGGAGTGCAAATAGCACGGAGAGCTCGGTGCACGGCCGAATATGATCAAATGAAAATCACTACAGGATGCTCAGGGTAAATGACTTTTTCGGCTTTATTGATAAAATGCAGGCAAACTGTTCAAAGCATTTGCATCAACGGCGCTTATTTACTCATATCCTATTGAGTTTCTAATCTGCGATATCACATGAGCCACATTATTGAATGGATTATCGGGCCCCTGTTTTGAGAGCTTTAGAGGGAAAAAAATGTGCAGATTTATAAATCAAAGTCATGAACGTGTCAGGAGTCGTTTTAGGATTTCTGCTGAATACAATATTATAGATTTATTACACAAAATCTGTTTTAACAAGTGGCAAAACTAGTGAGACATCCTTTTTGCTGAGGTTTTTAATAACTGTCATGCCTCATCCCATTTATTCTCTAATGCTCCATCTCTCTCTCTCTCTCTCTCTCTCTCTCTCTCTCTGCACCAAGAAGTTCCATTACAAATTGGTAATTTGCTCAGAGAACACGAAGGGAAAAAAATAATTAAAGAAATTGTTTTAAATTGCTTCCCATAACTGGCTTTTTCTAGGACTGTGTCAAGGTCAGGGGCAAATCAGTCCTTCTGCACTTCCAGAAGCCTGCCTGAGTGTGATGTAAGACCGCTTGGATACAGAGGGTTTAAATAATCTACATCTCATTCCTGCAGCTTATTCTTGGTGGAGGTGAAAATCAACCTTTTCCCCTTGCACCGAAAAGTGATACATGGCACACTTACTTACTTCCTGATCTGTTTACCTCCAACAGGACCATTATAAGTCTGAATATTTGCAGCTTAGAAAAAAGTAAAACACCCTGCAAAATTATTTTTGTCTGATTTAACTATTTGTAAATATGTACTTAAATAAATTAAGAATTTTTAAAAAAAATTCGTGAAACTAATGACATTTTTTCTGCAATTATGAGCAGGAAAGGGCAGCAAAAAAGTTATTGAGTTTTTAGACATACAAATCAAGTTCATATAAATATTTTAAACCACACAGTGGAAATGTTTTGACTCCAGAAGAGTTCAGAAATTAATGTTTGGAGGAATAACCCTGATTTTCAATCGCAGCTTTCTTGCATATTTGCGTGCCACTGGTCAGTTTAACATTTTCTACCACCATTTTCTACCTACGTGTTGCTATTTCTCCCTCTCCTACTGCTATTTCAAACCACTGAGTATCAGTTTATTCTTTTAGCTATTTAAATGTTTTAATTATTTTTTTGTGCACTGTATTAATAAAAGTTACAAAATATATATATATTTAAATATATTGTAGGTTTTTCTCTGAAAACTGTGTTACATTCTAAACTCTAAGTAACCTCCGCTGGTAGACATTTGCTGTATAGCACTTATTTAAGCACATTTCCTTAAAGTAGACTATGGGTAAATAAAAAAAAACACCTACCATAAGTCATCAGTCATCAAAGTGCCTCCCCACCAGTCTTTCACCATGCTGCTGGGGGACATTATACCCGTTCTGGTACAAAAGTTCAAAAAGCTTAGCAACGTTTGAGGGCTTGTGAAGTCCGTCGTCCTTGATCACATTCCAGAGATTTTCAAAGGGATTCAGGTCTGAAAGGTGGGCTGGCTATTGGAACAACCAATCCTGAGAAGATGCTAACATTGTCAAAACAGAAGAAAATAAGCTTTCCATGATAACTTTGTATATGGCTTCCTTTATTCCAGCCTTGCTAAAGGACAACATAAAATAAGAGAGGACAGGTAAAATGTTATGGTATTTTTGACCTATTGGCACAATCCTGATGGTCTTTTGCAGAGCTCTGTCTGGCTCTTCTTTACATCCCATTGAAGAAGAGATTTTGTTTTCTAGCTTCACACAACTTGAAGCCTGTTTTGAACTGTGCTTGCCATGCGTTTCACCTCAGCTGCCATTTTCTGTTGTCTTTGTAGGTCATCCAATGGCTGCTGGGTAACATTCGAAAGAGCTGACAGTATTCTGGTCAGTGAGGAGTTGTTGTCACCCTCTGCCGGTCTGCAGCGCTGTAGTCCCCAATTGTCTGTTAATTGACCATGTTCTTATCCACTAGCAACTTAAGAATCTTAAGGTTGGGTCCTCACTTTATTCCTCCACCAGTAAAGCCAGAATCACACCATTCTTTTAAGTTTTTAAGTAGAATGATATGTACCTGCACTGAAATTTTACAGAGACTGGAATAGAATGGTTGTCATACACATGGGGATATTTTTTTCAGAAAAAATATGTTGGTCTCTGATTTTTTTCCAAAGCTGTAGACAAAAGGCAGGTCGAGGTGCATGACAATGCTCAGCATGAAGCAATAATGCAATACTTGAACAGGAATATACCTGATCTTATGGGGAAAACGTGCACACTCCACACAGAAAGGTTAAATAAATACCCTGGATCTTCTTGTAGCATGGCTAACAGCTGCTCTACCTAATTGCCACCAGTGTCTTCGAAGAAACCTTCTTCCAGCTTTTATTTCCCCTTTGATTTACGCTGAAAATGCAGGCTTAATATTTTGAGTTTGAGCCTCTTTAGAGAGTCATGAGTAAAGAACAGCAACCAAATAAGCACACATTGCAAAAGTGTCCTGGGGGTAATGAAATAGAAATAAAAAGATTGTCGGAATGGTAAATAGGACCCAGATGCAGGCAACCACAGAGAAAGTTAGGGTCAATTGGAACAAAAGAAACTAGCTCTCACCCCACAGGGTCACGGGTGGCTTGTGCCTATCTCCAGCGGCCATTGGGCGAGAGGATTCACCCTGGACAGTTCGCCTGTCCATCACTGGGTAATTTAGAGATACACAGGACAAACGACAATACATGCACACACTTGTACCTAAGACTAATTAAGCTAACCGTTATATTCTTGGATTGTGGGAAGAAGCCAGTGCACCCGGTGAGAACCCACACATGCACAGAGAGAACATGCATACTCCTTCCAGAAAAACCCCAGGCAGGGATTCAAATCCAGGACGTTCTTTCTCCAACAGTACTACCAACTGTGCCTCTGAGCAGCCAGTATTGGTTTTTCGAAATGCTTAATTATCATAAAAATCAAATTGCTGCAAAGTTAAACGTGGTCTTAATCCAAATGTCAAAATCAGGGATGGATCTTTGCTAAGTATAAGGATGCTGTCATTTCTTTTCTTATTTAGTCCTAAGTAGGATTCTTGATTAAGTGTCACTAAGTGATATTTTTAAATAGAGAGTACTGTGAGTTACTGGGAAGGCCCAGCAACTTAAAGAAGAGTATCTGAATGAGACTAAAACGTTTATATGATTTACTGGTTTCTTTCTTTTGTTGAACACAAAATATTTCCTTTGTAAATGTGATTTCCAACTTTACTGAAAAGGTCATAAAGCAAGCTGTGTATTAGGAGATGTCCAGTCCACTTTAAACCACAACTCTGAGGTGCTGCTGTCCATGGTCCTGGACAGCCGATATGACCTAAATAAAATGGTGAATATTAAAAAATGCTGCAATAGCATAGTTTCACTAACAGACTTGTGCTTTATTAACTATTCATTCATGGCTATATTAAAGTTTTCTGAAAATATTTTTTATTTTAATATTTTATCAGAAAATTGCAAAATGACCAGAAATAAACTGGCTGAAGTGTTGTTTAGATTAGATTTTTTAATAAAGCCTATATACTCCAAAAATGTTGTAAAGTGATGTTAAAACAATGAGGCTGTTATTTTGTAAGTATCTGACAACACTGGGGAGATCGGATAACAAAAATTTATCAAATAATTTTAGATCACTTACATGAAAGATTATCTACTGTAGAGTTCAGGGTTTTCTTGAATGATTCATGAGGTTTTCACCAATGACCATATAGAATTATCAAGAATTTGTTGGAATAAATGGGAACAAACATGGAATGTAATTTATTGAAGATTGCCTCTTAACGGGATTTAAAATATAATTTGGGAAGCTTCATATCTGTCATGATTAGAGGTTGTGGTTGGACCCAGATGCAGACACAGAGAGGCAATATAAGTGTAAATGGTCTTTAATGAAACTGTATGTAAACTAACAGAGGATGTGGATGGACTGATAATAGGCAGATTGCATGGAACCAACAAACAGGAGGAGCTAATAGAGCATCAGAGGCAACGGAAGGATCCAGCTGAGAATGAATGAGAGAGAGGAATATATATACTGAGGAAGAAGTGGAAATGACAAAGAAAACCAGAGAAGGTGATCAGAGATGAGTCAAGGCAGCTGGGAGGGGAGCAGACTTTAAATACTTAAAATATTCAGCTTAAAAATCAATCTGTTGAAATGTAATGTTTTCAAATTCATTCAGTTGTATTGGACTGATGTCTATCAGTAAACAGAATCTTTATATTTGTGTGTTTATGATCCAGTTTGTTTTAACCACTTTAATTTCTAGTTAATTCCAGTAAACTCTTCCAATAGTCATTAAAAGTTTCCAATGTGGCATATTTCCCAAATTCCCCACCCAATCGAAAGCTTATAAGTTTATAAATAAATTTAAGTCTCTTGAAAGTTCTCAAATGTTTACTAGAAATGTTGCACTTCTTCGTAATCCCAGCAGCAGGATCATGACAGGAGGGCAGAAGTGGTAGAGAAACACAGGTAGGTGCAACTGGACTGGGCACAAGACCAGTATACATGTATATAATCAATAGAAAACTTTTTCAGATGCAATTGGACATAACTTTCTTTAACCACTCCTGGTCCATGCTGCCCTGGGTAATGGTCCATATCGCCCATGTCAAGAAATACAGTTTTTTTGTTTTTTATAAAAAATACTTAAAGGAATGTTTTTCACCACAAATGAAGAAACCCAATCAACAAGCTGCGACTGCAGTTTGTGTTTAACATGATGCACAAAATAAGGATCCAACAATTACATGCAGCAGAGCAAGCAAGCGCTGGAGACTTTACGCAGCTGCAAAAGTCACTCTCCCCATTTTGTCCTCTAAGTCACAGTACGGAGAGAGAAGGAGGCAGGAAGAGAAGAGAGAAGAGGAGAGAGGGAGGGAGTATAGGGAGACTCTCGGACTGGTTAGCCTACCTATCCTAGGAGGAGAGGAGAGGCAGCCGAGCAGGAGCCAAACAATAAACAGCTACTACTACAAATCACATCGGAGTTCACGGCACGCGCAATAAAAAGAAGGGGGAAAAAACCCGGAGTAATACTAACAGACAACTGAGAAAAAACGCCATTGTGTTCGGCCGGGAGTGAAGTCACACAGCCATGTATCTGAACAGGGAAGAGGACAACAGCAAAGGTAAGGAGATCCTGTCAAGAACTGCCACTCTGTGCTGGGAGAGCGTCCTGACAGTTTCAAGGTGTTTCATTTCTTAGCGCGCCTCCTCTGCTGGAGGTGACACCGAAAAAGGTGGGAATGTTCCGTCACACACCCTCCCCCTTAATGTGGGGAGCCTCGTCCTTTGCACGGACAGGGGATTTGCTGAAAAGTGTGGGCTGTCATTATGTAATATCGGTGCAGTTAATTGCCTCCTAAGATGATGCCTATCTGTAAGCCCGATCCTGCTTTTTGCTTCTTTAGCCTACTAAAACAATCAATTGCGAACCTGTTGTGGGCACAGCCACTTTGGTCGTGCAGGCATTTGTAAGTGTGCACTGGTTGGATTTGTGTGCTTATTTAATGTTGTGGACATTAAGGGCAACGTAGCACAAGGTCAAAACCTTGAGCTGCAAAGAAAAACCTTGGTCTAAATACGTTATTATCTTCCGCGCTCTGCAGCATCCTGCAAAAAAAAAAAAAACAGAAAAAAAACAGACACACACACAAAACAAACAAACGGAGTCAGCTGCAGCTTAACGCTTATAAAGAGAGATAACCATACCGCAGCGAGAGGGGTAAAGAAGGGTACAAAGGAGGAATATTTGAGTAATCTCTCCCACGTGTTTTTGAGGCGTGATTCCCTCTCTCCACGGCTACTCAGAAACGCACTCGACTCTCGTCCCCTGCTGCTCCCCACGAAGCATAAACAACTCCCCCGGGCTGAGATGTAATGCTAATTACCACCTAAATCTTCAGGTTGTACGGGAATAACACCTGCTGCTACTGGGGACCATTGGTGGAGAGAGGTGAGGGTGGTGAAAAGAGGGCGCAAAAGGTGGAGTGGGAGGAGCCGTTTTTGTCTCCCCCCCCCCAGCACAACACCGTGGATACTGTACGGTGAAGTGTGAGAGGTAAGCAGCTGCAGCAGCAGATCCGTGACTTGGTGATGGTGGCAGCTCTAAAGCAGTGAAGATCACTGGAGAGCCAGAAACAAGACCGTACAGCACCAAGCTTACAGCCCCAAACAATCGCGTCACTCTTTGACATTTTCTTTTGTATGCAACCATTCTTACTTTACTTAACAGGAAAAGACAATTACGTTAAGGACAGGAAATACACTCAACGGAATTCGAGACATCTTTTGCCTTCATGACTGACTTAATTCTTCAGAGCATTAATTTAACAAGCTGTCAAAAATAACAGTTATCCTTATTGACATGATTACACAGCTGTAGATTTGTTGGCTGTGCATCCCGTTCTGTCACATCCCAGTGGTTATCTGTTGCATTGGGATCTGGTGACTTTGGACTGTGAACTCATCGTCACATTCAATATGTCAGTTTGAGATGATTTGAGCTTTGTGACTTGGTGCATTTTCCCGTCGCAATCAGCCATCAATACACTGTGTTCATAAGAGGATGGATCTGGTCCAGAACCATTCTCAGTTTGGCAGTGATGTTTAGGCAATGCTCAAAAACTCACTGTCTCCAACATCAGTATACCTCCACCACCAGGCTGAACTATTTTTCCGAGACGGACCTGTGCTTTAATGTTGTTTATGCCTAATTCTGACCCTACTACATGAATGTTCCATTAAAAATCAAGACTTACTGGACCAGGCAACTGTTTTTCTAATCTGTTATTGTCCATTTGCGATAAATCTGTGGGAACTGTAGCCTCAGTTTCATGTTTTTACCTGACTGCGGAGACTCCAGATGTGTTACTCTGGAGGATAAGCTTAATTTTCTTCAAAAGTACAACTTTTACATTGTGAACACACAATCAAATCAGGGTAGCTTCCTTTAAAAAACCTGTAAGTAGCTGACCTCACCAAGGCAAGTGGCAAGATTGGCCGGGATAGGGGTGATATTAAGTGTAAGCCTATAAAAACCTTTGATTTCAGTCTGATTGACCAGTTTTAAAGTTCTGGTGAGAAAAAAATAAGTAAAAATTATATATCCAATACAGAGCTGAAGTTTTGTCGCACTGTTGCCTTGCAGCAAGAAGGTCCTGGATTGGAATGCCAGCCTGGGGTCTATCTGCTTAAAGTTTGCATGTTCTCCCAGTGCATGCATGGGTTCATTCTGAGGACTCCCTCTTCCTCCCAGAGTCCAAAAAACATGACTGTTATGTCAATTGAATACTATAATTTTTGTTCAGTGTTTCTCTGTGATGGACTGGCAACCTGTCCAGGGTCGCCCAACAAGTGTTGGGGATAGGCACCAACATTCCCCACGACCTTGCAAAGATAAGCGGGTGTAGAAAATGGATAAATGGATGGATGATACCTTTGTAATGCTTTTATAATTGAACACATAATATGTACATAATTTTCTGATCAGCAGTCTGATTGTTCTGCTTTTGATGTTGTAGTATCCCTCTGATGTCTCTGATGGTGATCAAAGCCCTCCCTTCCTTAAGCTTGTCTGAAACAGATCCTTGACAGCGAAGGGACAATCAGCTCCCCTCACTATCCTCTCCAGGGCCCACTTGTTTGCCATATTGCAGCTGAGATGCAGCATGTGAAAACACGCTGTTTTCTTAGAAAGCGCAGTCTCTGCTCCCAGTGGTGTTCTTCGACCAGGTGGGGTCATCAGAGATCTGCAGTTCGTGGAACTCGGTAAAATCAACTCTTTCTAATTCACGGTCACTGATGCAAAGGGTTGTAAACTCAGGTCATAACCTCTGGAAGTCGATGATAATCTTCCTATTTCTGTCCATATTGTGCACCAGGTTGTTTTCTCTGCAAAGTGTCTCTTGTTGTTTCACATGCAGCATAAGTCAGACATCCACACGAGTCCAAAAGTGTCATCATGGTCCCTCCATAGACCTACTATCCTCAATTACAGTTGTCAAATCTAGACCACAAAGAGTGCATACTATTTAAATCCACAATAAAGTTTTGACTTAAATCAACAAAATATTGGCACTGTTGCAATAAATTATTACGCTCATCTGTATTAATTCAGAAGACTAAAAGTAGAGACCTTGTAATGTTGAGCACAGAGTTCTGCCTGTACAGTTGTGTGCCTGAAGAAAAATAAATTCAGTTATATCATGAGTTTGAGCATTTGATTATAATGGTCAAAATTTTTTCAGTACAGAGTGATATTTAGTTATACTTGTTTCATTCAGAGTCATTGAAGCTGGAAACAATGGCTTCTTTTTGACTGACACATTCACAGTGTATTCTATAGCTGAGTGGGTTATATTACAATGGCTGTATCTTTTACACACAGTCTTTTAGAAATTGAGTTGTTTTCACTTCGTAAAACAATCTTTATTGACATCAGCTGGTGGATTTTCAGCTAAAGCCCACTGCAGTGTTTTCTGTTTCTATAAATGTTAATTTTGCAATTTTGCCTGTTTTGGTGAGGACATTACCTTAATTTACACTTGAAAAATTGACTCTCTTAGGTTATTTAGCACTAGAAAGCAAACAACAAATCTTGTTTACATTGTTGAGTTGGCATTAGGGAGGCACTGACATTTTTTTTAGCTCAAAACATAATTGTAAAAATGTACCCATAAAGTCATGCCCGGCGTTTAGACGAAAAACGGCCAAGCTTCCTGCTGTCCAAAAGACTTTGTGAGAAAACAGCAGACTCCTCTATTCCTCTTTGAGCTCTGCAACTATTTTTTTATTTATTTTCCTTTTTTGAACATTGATCTCCTTTAGAGTAAAACAGATAAAGCAGTCAGGTTGTGGACATATTGGAAGGCTTCATTGATCAAAATGCTTGAGCTGATTATGTTTCGCTTTTGACAAGACAAAGATTCTTGATTTCTGTTTAAGATGTTTTGAACTAGGGCAGCACGATATTATGGAAACATGATTGGGATGCTATCCCTGAAAACTGTGATGTAGATATTGATTATGATTAGCCCACTCTGTTTTTCTTTTCCTTCATCTCAATGACCCCAACACTGTTTTTGAAATTCAGCATCTCAGCCTCTAAAAATACACATCAAGTGTGGGCACTAACGGGAGGAAAAGTCCAACCAACAGACTAAATATATTACTCTTATGCAGAATTTGCATAACAGAATAGTTTGATTTGTTGGTATTATGATTTGATTTAAAAGGAGCTGAGCACATGTTATAGTGGCCCATTGTTGGGCATTCAAAGGGCACCCACGCGTGTATCCTCTTACACTGTGTTATCGATGCAGCCCATATGCCTGGCAATTGCTCGATACAACCACAAGGCCTCATTTAAACCCACAATACGACCCCATCAAGTACTGGTAACGCTGTCAAATACTGGGGATTGAATGCACTCGGAAACATATTCGAAAACAACGAAATAGGTCTTTAATCTAGCACTGATAGGAAGCCCTGAAGCAGATGCTAACTTTAGCTTTGTTTGCATCTAGTTGTAGTATCTCACAGTGCTTACAAATAGTTTTTATCTTGCATGTCAATGTTTTCCTTTCCTTTAAAGTGGTGTTGCGCAAACGATTTAAAAACAGTGGGGGTCTCATTGATGCTTTCTAACAGCTGGCTGTGTTGTCAGCCATCCTAATGGAAAATCTTTACAAATCAACACTGTTAAAACAACAAGACAATTCAAGAACTACTTCCTTTCTTACTTCAAAATAAGAGTCTCAAACATTGATACTAGGTGTCTAGCTTAAAGAACTCACCTTAGTATTTGGGGCTGATAGTAATAGGTTAGACTTACTTAACTATGCTAAGTCAAATACTGAAAGCAGCTTGATTGCACTTTGCAAGACAAACTTTTCTTTGACAATAAAATATCCTAGTATTTTAATGTTGCGGGATTCTGTGTAACAAAATGTTGCTGCATGCCTACTGTCCAATTGGCTGCCTGAAACATGGTTCGTGTTTGTTGACCTACAGTCCCTTTTTAGACTGACTGTCAGACACTTCTGCCACTGCCTGATCTCAATATTCTAGACGTGCCAGCTCCTTGCAAATAAAATCACTTATATGTACATGCCCATCTCAACTCTGCATGTTTACCAAATTACCCTAAATTCGGACTGTTTTTCCTTGATCCTATAACAATTTTCGGCAGTAGCAAGGTGATTCTCCTTAAAAATTAGCCAAGAACTTTTGGTTACATAAATTGATCAACTGCAGGATGAGGCCTTTTTTGGTTCATTGCCTTTAGCAAATTGTTGGCTCTGATGATTATTCATTACGTGCTTAGACAAAAGGGTGCTTATTTTGTGGATTATGAGAAGAACTTAGCATTGAACTAATGCTTTTAGTCGATTCACATTAGTAGGTGTTTCCCTTGCTGTGCTGCTGTGTCCTTTGAATTCACACCGCATCTCAAGGTGGATTGAAGGGAGCAGCAGAAAGGTCTACTACTGACATATTGATGACAGAGGATTAGAGAGGAGGTTTGTCAAACAGATTGGTTGTATGTAAACTTAAAAGTCCCACATGCGTGCTGATCTAACATGATGTGCTCCCTGACCAATGCCATTCTTAATGAAAGCAGTAAATATAGTACATAGAACGATGGGAATGAACAGGATATTGTGGCACCCAATTATTTACTCAATCTGATAGTTAAATGGCTTGTTATCTATGTCAGTGGTCCCCAATCGTTTTTTCGGCATGGACCTGTTTAATATCACGGACCAGCAGAAAAATGCAACAAAATAAAAGGAAACAACTGACATAAAATCGGGGTATTTTTAAATCTAATAAGAAATGTAAGATTGATGTGTACTTGTACTTTTATTAGCATTTGCATAACATCGCGCCAACAACATAACATGAGTAGTATCCTCTCTGCCCCCCTAAGGCACTCTAGTCGCTATGGTAACATTTAAACATGCCTTTAAAATAAGATTTACCTAAAAAACAAATGTAAAGTGCATTAAAAATACAACTCACCACAACTCTGAATCACTGAGAGCCCAGTGGGTGTTTCACTGTAACGAGACGGTCCAGTCTTGGGCAGTTTTAAAGGTTTCATTGCCTCATTAGAAAGCTGGTTGCCACAAATTAAGCAAAGCTGGGGTTTGGTGCATAGGAATTGCCTGCATGATAAATCCATATTTTCAGTAGGACTCCTGGTATTGTTTGCTAAATATATCTTTTCATGGAAGCTGTAGGCTCTTCTTTCTATTCACTGGACCTTTTCGCAAAGAAACTTTTCAGAAGCCCCCTGTAAAATTCATTTTGCAAGCCTGGGTTTGTTTTTAGCAGTGATGTATCACGTGATACAGGCATCAAGAGTGAGTTAAAGCCGGATGTAAAGGAGAGAATCCGACCATTTTTCAAAATGAAACATAGTTTGGACTCGGATAAAGATTAAACGGGAATACTGTACGATATTTATTCTCTCTGAGCGGCCAGCGGGCCAGTACCAAATGACCCACTGGCTAGTACCAGTCCGGGGGTTGGGGATGTCTGATTTATATCCTTGAGAAAACATTCAACAGCTACGAAGAGGGTTCTCCAGTGTGAGCCCTATAGTGCTTCTCCATTCATTTCCAAAGTAGTAGATTCATTCTCTTATGAACCATTGATTTTTTTGTTCTCTGTATGCAAAATGTTATCTTAAAATGTTGTTGCTGAAAGACTATTTAGGGCCAGGATTCTTCTCTGTACCCTTACTTTCACACATTGACCACTGGAGATAGTCACAAGCCCCGAGGCAACCCTGCAGGATTAAGTGGGTATGGGACATTAAAGAATGAATAGACATAACCGACCAAGATTTTATTTGATCAGATCAATATTTACTGGAATTCAACAGCATAGGTTGGTGCACGAGGTTTCTGTGTCGTTTTCCACAATAGTGTGTGTCTTTCCATTTTAACAACCCCCTGCGTGCATATAAGTGAGAGTGGAGGCAAGCGTCATCACCCCATGCATAACCAGAACTATCTGCCTGGCTGCTTTTGAAATGCCTGCAATGCTGCTATCACAGGAAGGATTTCGGCAGCGGATGGTTAATTTCCACCTAAACGGTGTTTTATACTTGCCAAAATGCCACAAGATTAGAAATTCAAAGCTATCAAGCTTCATTTGTTGATGGCTTTTAATTAACTGAGATTTGTAGGTAAGTGACTTCAGCCTTTAATAAGCATTACCACTGACAGAACAGGGTTGGGTTTGGAGAAATGTTATAAAATATGGTAGCTGTGGTTTCTTCTCAGGCGATTATTGTCTTACTCCAAAATGAAGTGCAGTTTAGTGCAAGCACAACTCCTTAGTGTTTTTACCTGAAAACAATAACTCATTGCAGGGCTTCGTCTTTTTGTCTTTTATCTTCTTGTACTAACAGAGTTTGTGCATCTGGGAAAAGCTGCTTTAGCTTTATTTACTGTGTGGTCTTGCATTCTATCTGGCAGCACCACAGTCTACAGCTTGAATATGATATATTGTAATACCAACAGGCTCACTATTGATTTAGGTTGACGCTTTCTTTGGTTTTGGGCCCGAGTCCAAACGTCTGGTCAAGGCCAGCAGCTTAAATGACTTATGTTAGGCATGCATGAGCTGTACTAAAGAGAGCAAGAGGAGGAGGCTGTTTGTTTATTTAGGCTTTTCTGACTTATTTGCAACTAGGAAAATATTATGCAGTATAGACCATATAAAGAATTCTTAATGTGAGCTGCCTGTTTTCTCTTTCCTCAGAAGATACCTGTGGTTCCAGTGCTTCTGTGTTTAACTCTATCTATGTCCCCTACAGAGGCATTGACAGATCAATTGCTGCCATTATCTTTGTGCAATTTCTTTTATTGTCTTTCCAGTGGAAAGTACTACTAGCTCAATAGTTACAGTGGCTTGCAAAAGTATTCGGCCCCCTTGAACTTTTCCACATTTTGTCACATTACAGCCACAAACATGAATCAATTTTATTGGAATTCCACGTGAAAGACCAATACAAAGTGGTGTACACGTGAGAAGTGGAACGAAAATCATGCATGATTCCAAACATTTTTTGCAAATAAATAACTGAAAAGTGGGGTGTGCGTAATTATTCAGCCCCCTGAGTCAATACTTTGCAGAACCACCTTTTGCTGCAATTTGCTGCAAAAAACTTTGGCTCCAATTACAGCTGCCAGTCTTTTAGGGTATGTCTCTACCAGCTTTGCACATCTAGAGACTGAAATTATTTCCCATTCTTTGCAAAACAGCTCCAGCTCAGTCAGATTAGATGGACAGCGTTTGTGAACAGCAGCTTTCAGATCTTGCCACAGATTCTCGATTGGATTTAGATCTGGACTTTGACTGGGCCATTCTAACACATGGATATGTTTTGTTTTAAACCATTCCCTTGTTGCCCTGGCTTTATGTTTAGGGTCGTCGTCCTGCTGGAAGGTGAACCTCTGCCCCAGTCTCAAGTCTTTTGCAGACTCCAAGAGGTTTTCTTCCAAGATTGCCCTGTATTTGGCTCCATCCATCTTCCCATCAACTCTGACCAGATTCCCTGTCCCTGCTGAAGAGAACCACCCCCAGAGCATGATGCTGCCACCACCATATTTGACAGTGGGGATGGTGTGCTCAGAGTGATGTGCAGTGTTAGTTTTCCGCCACACATAGCGTTTTGCATTTTGGCCAAAAAGTTCCATTTTGGTCTCATCTGACCAGAGCACCTTCTTCCACATGTTTGCTGTGTCCCCCACATGGCTTGTGGCAAACTGCAAACGAGACTTCTTATGGTTTTCCTTTAACAATGGCTTTCTTCTTGCCACTCTTCCATAAAGGCCAACTTTGTGCAGTGCTGCTATGGACAGATTCCCCCACCTGAGCTGTAGATCTCTGCAGCTCGTCCAGAGTCACCATGGGCCTCTTGGCTGCATTTCTGATCAGCGCTCTCCTTGTTCGGCCTGTGAGTTTAGGTGGACGGCCTTGTCTTGGTAGGTTTACAGTTGTGCCATACTCCTTCCATTTCTGAATGATCGCTTGAACAGTGCTCCGTGGGATGTTCAAGGCTTGGGAAATCTTTTTGTAGCCTAAGCCTGCTTTAAATTTCTCAATAACTTTACCCCTGACCTGTCTGGTGTGTTCTTTGGACTTCATGGTGTTCTTGCTCCCAACATTCTCTTAGACAACCTCTGAGGCCGTCACAGGGCAGCTGTATTTGTACTGACATTAGATTACACACACGTGCACTCTATTTAGTCATTAGCACTCATCAGGCAATGTCTATGGGCAACTGACTGCACTCAGACCAAAGGGGGCTGAATAATTAAGCACACCCCACTTTTCAGTTATTTGTAAAAAATGTTTGGAATCATGTATGATTTTCGTTCCACTTCTCACGTGTACACCACTTTGTATTGGTCTTTCACATGGAATTCCAATAAAATTGATTCATGTTTGTGGCTGTAATGTGACAAAATGTGGAAAAGTTCAAGGGGGCCGAATACTTTTTCAAGCCACTGTATTTCTTTAACTTTTTCTTTCCAACTCAAACCTTTTGTAAAGCCATTGCTGCCATTAACTCTGTGTTTTCTTTCATATAGAAATTACTCCTGAAAAAGCTATTGCTTCTATCAAGACGTTCTGCTCTAATCATAGTCAACTCCCACAAAAAATACTTCTGGCTGATTTGTTCTTTCTTTAGTTGTTTCTTTAATGAAAAATGTTATTGAGATGCAAACTGTTGCTATTAACTTTGGCAACTCTTTCACATAGAACGTACTCCCGATTCATTGCTACTATGTTCAGCTGTGTCTCTTTCCAGCTGTGGATCATTGATGAAACTATGTCTTATATTAACCCTGTGTATTCTTTCACAAAGAGAGTACCCTTGGCTTATGGAGTGTGAGTGTAGCTACATCACGCTGCTTGTCATTGATAGGACTGTTTCTGCCAGTAACTTTGTTTACCCCCTTTTCCATTAAAAGTACTACTACTAGTGCTTCTGTCTAGCTACATAATAAAGCCACTAAAGCGCTACTTTTGCCATTGACCCTATGTACTCTTTCTGACAGAAAGTGCACTTAACTTGTTGCTTCCAAGAATGCTTGTTTTTGTTTGTCTTTCTCTTAGAAAGTACTCCTAGCCTTTTCTCTTTATTTCCTGTAGAAAGCCATTGGCCCCATTGAGTCAATGTTTAAGTATGCCTCTTTCCTGGACAAAACTTTTTGGGGAGTTGATGTTGCCATGATCTCTGTGTACTCTTTCGTATGGAGAGTGCTTTTTTCATTTTTTTTCAAATTTCCATTTTCTTAATACTTAGCCTGATGGGCTACCAATTTCTATTCTTCCATTCATCAGTAAAATTGTTGAAATAGCTGTGTTTTAGCAGTTAAATAGCTTCATAACAATGAACAACCGCTTTGATGTTTTTCAGTCTGGTTTCCGTGCTCACCACAGCACTGAGACTGCCCACGTCAAAGTTTTCAATGACATCCGCATAAATACAGACTGTGGTAGAACCACAGTGCTCGTTCTAATGGATCTCACTCAGTGCAGCATTTGACACTGTTGATCATGACATATTATTAGAACGACTGGATAGCTAGGTTGGACTCTCTGGTACAGTACTTGGCTGGTTCGAGTCTTACCTAAAGAACAGGGACTTCCTTGTTTCAATAGGAAACTTTTCACCAGAACGAACAGGAATCACATGTGGGGTGCCCCAGGGCTCCATCCTGGGGCCCCTTTTATTTAATATCTACATGCTCCCACTAGCCCAGATTATAACAACCAATAACATTAGCTACCATAACTATGCAGATGATACTCAGCTCTACATTACAATGTCACCAGGTGACTTTGAACCCATCCAAATGCTAAGTACATGCATTGAGGAAATCAATGGATGGATGTGTCATAACTTCCTCCAACTGAACAGAAACAAAACAGAAGTAATTACTTTTAGACCTAAAGAGGAAAGATCAATAGCCAGCACACAGCTCCAGTTAATACAGCTAGAAGCTACTGATCAGGCCAGAAATCTAGGTGTAGTTATGGACTCAGAACTTAACCTCCAGGGTCACATAAAGGCAATAACGAGGCCAGCCTTCTATCACCTGAAGAACATTTCTAGGATTAAAGGACTAATGTCGCAACAGGACCTCGAAAAACTCATCCATGCGTTTATCTTTAGTCAGATTGATTACTGCAACAGTGTCCTCACAGGTCTGCCTAAAAAGTCAATTAGACAGCTGCAGCGGATCCAGAATGCTGCTGCTCGTGTTCCTCGCTAGAACCAGGAAAGTGGAGCACATCACCCCGGTTCTAAAGTCCTTACACTGGCTCCCTGTAGTTCAGAGAATAAAGCAAATAAAATTGCCTTGCCTTGCCTTACCATACTGGGCCTGGTTCTGCTGGAGGTTTCTTCCTGTAAAAGGGAGTGATTCATCTCCACTGTTGCCACATGCATGCTCAGGATGACTGCTTGTTGCAGAGATAACACTGTGATGCCACCTGCTGGGCATCTTTAGGTAGCTATACTTTTATCAAGTTGCATCACATAAATATTTGTACTGTTTTATAGTCAGAATTTAATTGACTTTTATGCAACTTGATCTGAAGCTCATGAAATTGTTGTATTGTAATGGAATGAATTAGATGATGCATTGATTCTGGGTAACTGGATATGGATTGGATCTGTTTGTATTGTAAAATGCCTTGAGACAACATTTGTTTTGAAGTGGAGCTGTATAAGTAAATTGATTTGAACTAAAAATAAAACAAAAAAGATGCATGTGTCAATGTTAGTCTCTTACTGGCTTAAAGGAATCCTGTTCAACATGCAGTATGTGTAGATACACTGTCAAAGTACTTCTTAATTAGTGGTCTTCAATGTGCCCAGGGATTTTACACTATCCACTTTCTGGTTTCTGTAAACTGGCGGTGAGCATCAAAGGATTTTAACTGTAGAGGAAATGAAATAGAAAACTGAGTGGATTTCTGGGGCGTCTTTAACATGGTATTAAGTGTAAGTGTCAGCAGAAGACGGTGAGCTCTTAACCTCTTTGTTATTATTGCCCTGTAGAAATTGATGATGTCCCACTACTTCATGGCTGTTTTATTAATGTGCGATGGGAAATTATTTGGGGGGCAATTGCTCCAGCAGTGTTGTAACGTCCACGCCTCTTAAGGCAGGATGAATTGAAACAGAGCTGGATGGCGAGAGAAAAAGGTATCTGGCTTGGCAGCTGGGCTCAACAAGTCTCTATTTCTTTGATCAAAACTTTAAAGGAGGATTTCCTGAGACCTTAATTCATGACTCCCTGTATTAAATTCTTTACAGCACAAATTAGCTGTGAGCCACCCTGTTGTCCTGTCAGCTTGCTGCATTGATATCAGATGCAAAGTCTGGATTAAACACAGCACATTCACCCCTGTGCACATTAGAACGGGGAACACAATCACAACAGAGAAATTTGGGTATGAAAGGAGCATAAACTGGCACAGAAAGACATTTAGGCATTCAATGGACACTGTCATTTGATCTTAGGTTAATTTACCTCAATTAAATGGCTAACGGCTCCAGTTAAGGTTACAAATGTGTGTTGTGAGCAAAAACCATAGGGAAAATCTCAAGGATTGCAAGAGTCAGAGAAACAGGCTGTGACTGAGTGCAATTAGATGCTTTTGTAGGAACACCTGCAACGAAACGTGGGTTTGAACCTGCTGTGTTTGTCAACCCCCTCAGTGGAAACAGGAAGGCAGTCACCTGATTAGGGCAAAGTCTAATAAAAGTTTGAATTGAGTAAAAGGCACTGAATAAGAAAACTGAATTGCATTTGTGCCAAGTTCAACTATTTGCTAATGATGAACCAGCACCTTTTTACGCTGCTGTATGCTGAAATCAGTCATTAGATAAAGAAATAAAAGCTTAAAGCTTTTTTTCTTATTCGTGTTATGCAATGCCTTGTATTCCATTTTGCTCATTTCATGACTTACAGTCACTACGTTGTGCATGTAATGATATAGGGTGTTTAAATTTTTTTTTTTACAAATAAAAACCTAAAAAGTGTAACCTGCACTTGTATTCAACCCCGTTTCTTCTTATACCTCAAAATAAAACCCAGTCCAGCCAACTGTCTGTAGAAGTCACCTTATTAGCAAGTATACCGCATGAGTGTAATTTATTCACAGTAGAAAGCCATCTTTTATGTGAAGGTCCTCACTTATTTGTTAGAGAACATTAGTGAAGAAACATCATGAAGACCAAGAAACACAGCCAGTCAGGTATAAAGACAACACCATATCATGTAGTACTGTTCAATCCGTCACGTACAAGTTGCAAGGGCATGGCACAACTGCAAACCTACCAAGATACCTAAACTGATAGGCCAGACGAGGAGAGTATTAAGTGACAAGAATAAAGCAAATGGTGCAAAAAACTATAATAAGTCCTGTTTGCGGTTTGCCACAAGATGCTCTGGGCAGATGAGCAAAGAATTAAACATCCTGTTTTACATGCAAAACGCTATGTTTGGTGGAAAACTAAAGCTGCACATCATCCACAAAATACCACCTCAGCAAATTGTGGTGGCAGCATCATTGTGTGGCAAGTTTGTTTAGCAGGGACATGGAAGCTGCTCAGATCTGATAGAAAGTTGGATGAAGATAAACAGAGCAACACTTTGAGACAGATAATGCAAAGACTAGGGTCTTTGGGTGTTCTTTTGCAGCTCTGGGGTTAGGCTTAGGGTCATTGACCCTGCAAAAACAGGGTCTTTACAGGGTCAATGACCCTAAGCATAAAACCAGAGCTGCAAAAGAATGCCTTACAATGGTATCTGGATTCTGGCCCTACTATTTGCCAAAATGAGTTTGCAGGGGTGTCAAACTCATTTCCATTTTGGGCCACATCAAGATCATGGATGTCCTTAAAGGGCCGGTTGTGGCAGAAAGTATTGCTAAAACTATCTAGTTAAAATTTTAAGAAATATCTGTCTCTGCGTTCGACAAGTACTTCTTAAAATTGATTAATACTGAACATCTTTTCACAATTTTGTGATTTAGGACTTTTCAAATAAACACGCATTTGATTTGTCTGATAAAAGAGTATTTAGGTGTACATGAGTAGAACTTAAAGGTTCTATTTATGTGGTCCTCTAGAGTTTTGAAGCCCACATACATGGCTATGGTGCTCGAGTTTGACACAGCTTAGATCAATGCAACTTAGAATTTAGGACCAGACTTCAAAACTCAGGTTCAGATCTTTTGCAAAGGAAAACTAGCAAAACCTTCAGCGTCTATGTAAAGCCGATAGATTCCCCAACATTCTTGCAGCTGAAGATGCAGCAAAACATGTTTTTTTTAAGAAAACACATCCAAGTCACACTTTTTTGGATTTGTTTTTTTCTAAAAAGTTTGAAAACCTAGTATGCTTTTCCTCACTTCAGAGTGATGTACTTCTTTATGAGGGTCTATTCCCTAACCCCCCCACACACACACACACCAAAAAAATACGATTGGGGTTGTATCATATCAAAATGTGAAAAGGTAGAAAGTACAGTAACTACCATCCATATAGCAGACTTGTTGATACAGTGTCTTAATACTGGAGTTATTTTTTCATATTATTCTCTCTCAGCTGACTCAAGGGGAAGGGGAGGTCCATCACTTCTCCTTTCTCTGCCATCTTCCGTTCCCTTTCTCCTCTGAGTCTCAGGGACGAGGAAAAAAAGGATCGCAGCGGTTAACATTAGCCAGCCACAGGAGGAGTGATAGAAAGCAAAAGCTAGACAGGCATACAATAGAGTGGGGGTAAACAGGGGAAAAAAAGATGCAGAGAACAAGTGAGACAGGAAGACCGGATAAGCAAAGAACAAGCCCCGGAGTGCTAGCAAGTCAAGGTCACTCAGAGGATAGGAGACCCTCTGCGTGTGTGTTTGTGTGTGTTTGTGTGTGCATGCATGCGTGTGTGTGTGTGTCTGTCCGAGTGTGTGGAAAAGGAAAAGTGCAGAGATGGAAGGCCGGTACAGGAATGAGCGACGGGTTGGTGACAGCCAACTGGTTTAGAATGAAATGGGTAGTAGGAGGCATAAAAAAAGAAAAAGCTGAAATAAGACTTAATGCTATACAGGACATGACTTAAAAAAATAAGATCAGAATTCATTTTTAGTACAATTATTCACCAGGGAAATAAATCCACAATAAGAAATAAACGGTTTATAACATACATATATTGGCAGTTCTTTAAAAAAAATTGTAACTCAGACATTCTTTATATATACATTTCCTTTTTTAGGTTCTTCAGAGTGTCAGTACACTACTCCATAATGTCTTATTTCACTGTGGTATAAATAATATGTAATACAGAGACCGATTTCTCTTCAAAGTAGGAAAGACAAGAGAACATGCCAACAGAGTAGAGCACATTTTTCTTGATATTCATGAGCCAGGAAATGCAACAAGAACAAAAGCTGCAAAAAACGTCCAGTTATCTACATTCAGAACAATAAACTAAAAGTCTAAAACAATTGGAACTGTGACAAAGTGAAGCCGATGAGAAGGCAGGTAAAAAAGATCTACAAAGCTCACTGTTAGAAAATCCTATTTCACATTTTGTCACACTACAGCCACAGACGTCAATGTAATTCAGTGACATTTTATGTGATAGACCATTAGCAAGTAATGCTTAATTATGAAATGGAAAGAAAATGATTTTTTTTTTTTATGGTTTCAATTGGTTTCCTGGTATGCTTAAAGCTGTGAATATTGTTTTATAACCTAGCCCAGCTTTAAACTTCTCCACAACTTTATCACTGACCTTTCTGTTGTGTTTCTTAGTCTCATAATGTTTTAATTCACTAATGATCTCTAACATTATATCATTATACTGAGATTAAATCTCACTCTAATTACTAATTAAACTAATCAAGGGAGCTAAATACATATGCAGATCATACTTTTCAGATTTGTGCTGGTTTATAATATATGTAACCCACGAATATACATTAACGTGTATTGTTGCAAATGACAAAATGTTGAAATGTTCTAAGGTATGAATACTGTTTTTGGAAGGCACTATCTATTCACCAAAACAAAAGACAAAAGCTTTGTATACATCCTACCTAGGGGTACCAATAAATACTTTAGACTTATATCAATTTCTCTATCCCAATACTGTTTAATTTGTTTGATTGAAATAAAAGGCAGCTGTGGTACATTTGTCCTGTTTAAGGTTAAAAGATGTGCATGCCCAGGGAGTATTTACACATCTAGCTCTCACAGTGTTTTTCCTTACTCTCTATTCTTCTCGTTGCTTTTAGTGACCTCCACTGTCTCATTGCAGGTGCAAATTGTCAGTAGGTGTGGTTATAGTGAATGTGTTTTGAAAATTAATCGCTGTCGCTCTGGCTGGATGTTTTAGTCTTCTTAACCCTAAAAGCAAACAGAAAGAAGAAGATGCTTTTAATCCCAACCCGAAACCTTGCTATTCTTTTGTTTAGCGCTGGAGAGAGACAGACCAATATGTAATGGATTTCATGGTGTTTGCCATTTCAGTAATATTTTTCATTCACTTACTCTTTCATGATACCACTTAGAAATGCAATCTCTGCTGTCTCTTCAAACATATCAGCCCTGTTTATTGTTCACACCCATGAGAGATGACGCTTGTGAACAGTTGCCATAGTGTTTTGAAACCCCAATGAAGTGATGCACAACATCTGAGGTTCCTCTGGTGCTCTGTGACATATTTCTAAAGAGCATTAAGTATGGAGTAATGACAGTGTATGACCTGGTGTAGGGCTAGGCGATATAGCCTCAAATCTATATTGCAATATACTGTAATCTAAAGCATGTGCGGTACCGATATCTATTGCGAAATATTATTTTCTTTACATATGTATATATATTCTTTATATACCCCCCCACACACAAAGTTCAACATTGTCAGCTTTCCTGGTTACTTATTTATAAATTTAATATTGCACAAAAGTAAACCTGCAAATATTTGAATTAGAAATGCTTCAAGTTCAACAGCTTTTTTTCCGTTAAATGGAAAACAACATTTTCTAAACGTGTAAAGAGGAACACTGATCATCAATATTTATCCTCCTTGATGACATAATCAAAATGTGCAATCTTGGTAGGCCGGTATATTCAAAATCTCTATGGTTGTCTAAATTTATATCAGTTCTACCATGTACCTTTTATATCGCCCACCACTAACCTGGTGCATGAAGGAGAATTTTTGCAGGTCCTTCCTTCCTGCAGCTGTGAGACTCTACAACCAGAACTGCTCCCAACAAACTCAATAATGTTTACACTCTTGCTGAAATTTGCAATGTTGAATTTACTTAAGAAACATTTCTGCTGCTGTTATTTGCACATCTGTTTTTCACAGATTATAGATTATACAGATTAACTTCTTGTAAATAATTCATTTACTTTTTAATTCACAACTACACATGTACATTCTGTAAATATTTTTTGTTTTTAAATTATCTTATTCAATTGCACGTTCAAATCTGAGTATGCCACTTTTTTAAATAACTGCACAGCACTTTGGTTTTGTAATTTTGTCTTTAATGTGCATATATTATTCTTAATTCTGTTTTTAAACTTTTCTTATGTGAATCTAAATGCTTCTATTACCTGTCACTTTGCTGCTGTTACAGCTGAATTTCCCCCTTTTGGGACAATAAAGGATTATTTGATCTGATTCAAATAGTGAACTCATCCCCCTTGTCAGGTGTCTTCCCCCAGACATTGTGCTTTACAAATAAAATTGCCTTGCCTTGCCTTGCCTTATTCTATTCTATTCTATTCTATTCTATTCTATTCTACCCATCTGTTTGTAGGAGACCAAGAAGTCACCCTATGCATGACTTCTGAGAACATGCTCAGCTCTTGCTGCTTTAAAGGGGCTTAAACCCAGTATTTATGCTGTGTAGATCTTATGCATTTTCTCTTTTCCAGTCTGTCAGTTTAAGATGCAATCACCACTAATCCATGTGTAAATAATCTTATAGAAACTAGGATTTCTTTAGATACAGTGGGGCAAAAAAGTATTTTGCAGCCACCGATTGTGCAAGTTGTCCCACTTAAAAAGATAACGAGAGGTCTGTAATTTTCATCATGGGTACACTTCAACTGTGAGAGAATGTAAAAGAAGAATCCAGGAAATAACATTGGATGATTTAAAAAAAATTTGTTATGTATAATGGAGCAGAAAATAAGTATTTAGCACCTACAACCAAACAAGAATTCTGGCCCTCAAAGACCTGTTACTTCTTCTTTAAGAAGCTTTTCTATACTCCATTCATTACCTGTATTAATGACACCTGTTTGGACTCGTTATCTGTATAAAAAACACCTGTCCACACCTTCAAACAATCAGACTCCAACCTCCACTATTGCCAATACCAGAGAGCTGTCTAGGGACATTGGGGACAAGATTGTACACCTGCACAAGACTGGGATGAGCCAATCTACAATAGGCAAGCAGCTTGGTGAGAAGAAATCAACTGTTGGAGCAATTATTAAAAAATGGAACAAATACAAGATCGCTAAGAATCTCCCGTGACCTAGGGCTCCATGGGGCGACTGTGGCTCAGGTGGTAGGAATTTGTCCAATGTAGTAGCTTGTCACCATCAATGTGTGAATGTGTCCGTGAATGACTAAATGTAGTGTAAGACGCTTTTTGGTTCTCTGACTGAAAAAGCACTACACAATGCAGGCCATGCAAGATCTCACCTTGTGGGGTACACGTGATCTTGAGAACGGTGAGGAAACAGCCCAGAGCTACACAGGGGAACTGGTCAATGACCACTTTAACAAAGGTTACTATCAGTAACGCACTACGTTGTCATGGATCAAAACCCAGCCCTGGAAATGGGCTGGTCCAGGCCCGTCTAAAGTTTGACAGAGAGGATTGGGAGAATGTCATGTGATCAGATCAGACCAGATACCTGTTCCTCTAGGGTCCACAAGACAACATGCGGTGTGGCCCAGGGTTCAATTCTAGGACCAGTACTTTTTAACCTTTATATCCTCCTTCTTGGCAGTGTCATCAGAAGACATGGAGTTAACTTTCACAGTTATGCCGATGACACACACTTGTACATATCCGTGTCTCCTGATGACACACGGCCAGTGGAAACACTTTTTAACTGCATTTAAGACATCAAATCCTGGATGACAGCAAACTTTCTCCAGCTCAACCAGGAAAAAACTAAAGTTTTAGTCATCGGTTCTGAGGCTCAGAGAGAGAAAAATTTCACCAAAACTACAATCACTGTCTTTTAATCCTTCTTTACAAGTGAAAGATCTGGGCGTGATTTTTGACTCTGAGCTGACTTTTCTCCCTCACATTAAAAACATTACTAAAATAGGTTTTTATAATCTAAAGAATATTGCCAGAGTCCACCCCATTCTCTCTCTGGCCAACACGGCGACACTGATGCATGCTTTTATCAGCAGTAGAATAGATTACTTAATCTTACCATACTTATTCTCTGTTTATTTTATACTTTAAATTATTTTAATCATCCTTCCAGTGTTTCCTCTGCGGAAGCCCTCTGCCTCAGGAGCGGTGGTTGGGTGTAGGTGTGTGGGTGCTCTCCAGGTGGATCTTGGTGGAGGTGGGCGTCTTGGCCTCGCCTCCTCTGGGCGCCCTGGATCAGTGCCTTGGCGGCTGATGTTGATCTGCTGCTGCCGGTGCAGATGGGTCCCATGATGGCGCTTCCTTACCTGGTTCATCTGTACTCAATCCATTGTCCTTTTTACTGTTACTTTGTTCACTTTGAACTGCAATTTGTGTATGAAAAGCGCTTTATAAATAAAGCTTGATTTGATTTGATTTGAGATGAGGAAGAATGCAGAGTTGTATCCCAAGAACACCATGCCCACTGGGAAGCATGGGGGTGGAAACACCATGCTTTGGGGCTGCTTTTCTGCAAAGGGGACATGACAACTGATCCACATTAAGGAAAGGGCCATGTATTGTGAAATTTCGAGCAAAAACCTCCTTCCATCAGTGAAGGATTGAAGATGAAATGTGGCTGGATCTTCAACCATGACAATGATCTCAAACACACTACCTGGGCAACAAAGGAGTGGCTAAGTAAAAAGAATTTCAAGGTTCTGGAGTGGCCTAGCCAGTCTCCAGACCTCAATCCAATAGAGAGTCTGTGGAGGGAGTTGAAAATCGAGGGAGTTGTTGCCCAGCGACTGCCCCAAAACATCACAGCTCTAGAGAAGATCTACAATGTGTGCAAACCTGGTGAAGACCTACAGAAATCCTTTGATCTCTGTCATTGCCAACCAAGGTTACATTACAAAATATTTAGGCAAACTTTTTTTATTGACCAATACCTATTTTCTGCACCATTATACAAATAAGTTCTTTAAAAATCATTCAATGTTATTTTGTGGATTTTTTCCCCACATTCTGTCTGTCACAGTTTAAGTGTGCCTATGGTGAAAATTACAGACCTCTCTCATCTTTTTAAGTGGGAAAACTTGCACAATCAGTGGCTGCCAAATACCTTTTTGCCCCATTGTAAGTATAGTGGCAGCTTTATTGTTTTCAGGCTACAGACTTAAACTATACAGACTTTACCAATACTTTTTTGCCCCACTGTAGTCACATATTAATATCCAATCTTTTTTTTATCTCTGGAAAAGGAAATAATTGAATTACAGGAAAATACTAAAAATGTTCTTGGTTTTACCCATTAAATAAAACGTATCAAGAAGAAATAAATTCTAAATGAGGAAAATGTTAGTTGAAATAACTTGAGTGAGATGCTTTTTCTATTCCAGACTCTGATATCGGTTTGATGAAAGTTTGCTCTACTCCTTACTTTGACTTGTGAAATATTTGGTAAGTTTCTTGATTGTTTAGCTAATCTTCAAGCCAGCCGACAGTCAATAAGCTCAAGACCTGGAATTAGACTCCACTACAGGACTCTTCATTTCTTAATTATAAGTAAGTCAGCCTTTGGTGTATTTACTGGTATGTTTTGGGCCAATGTTGCAGGGTCTGGTCTACGGTGGCCCCTAGAGACAAAACACACTCAAAACAAAAACACATGCTAATATAGAAAACACATTCAAAAACTGAAAACATGCAGAAACAGAAAGCGTGCAAAACAAAAAGCACGCAAAAGCACAAAACATTCGAAAACACAAAGCAGATTTAAAAAAAATTTAAAAAAATGCAAACTCAGAATGCATGCAAAAATACAAAACACAACTGAAGTGCTCCAGAACGCTAGGGCTCTTTTCCAAGGACCGTCCTCTGTCCTTTTCCAACCGTCCTCTTTTCCAAGGACATTTCCACTTGTCACATTCAACCAAATAGAGAGGGCACACTTTAAATATGTTGAAATGAAAAGTCTTCCTTAACTAAACAAAGTACAATATAAGTGTTTTAGGAATGAGCCAAGTGTCCTCTTTTTATGAAGTCAAAATATGGTTACCCTAGAGTGTTTGTATAAGAATAGCTACAATTCCTACATTTCTGATCATAAGTTTTTGTTCAACCCCTTGAATTAAAACTTCAAGTCTGCACTTCAACTACTTTGGAGTTTTTTAATCTCAAATGCAATATGGTGGCATGCAGAGCCCAAGTCATGAATAACTGTCCAAATATTTCTGGGCTTAACTGTATATACACAAACAGACACGAGGTAAAATAAATACTAACCACAGTGTCAGCGGTGTCAGACAGTGGAACTGCTCCTTTTCTTACTTGAACTTCATTGTCTTCTTCAGACTCTGACTCTGTGTCACAAAAAAAAGAAAAAAAACACATACGGTAGATTTTGCAGCTTATTTAGCGACAGAGTACCGTAAGGCATTCTGTGTCTAACCAAGTGCTACTGCAGGTCATTTATTCCCACAGCTGTAAGGCCTTACAACTCCACTGTTTAGGTGCCTAACCCCAGTTGTGACCAATGGGGTTACCATCTGCAGTTTTTGGACTTTTGAAGGAAGCTGGACTACCCGAACAGAGAACCCAAGTATGCATGAGGAGAACATGCAAATACACATATAAAGATTTCACTGCGCTGTATGGCTCCCAACAGAAATGTTCTGGGATACTGGGATGTGAACCCATAATGACTGTAGTCTGCTGTCTGTGTCATTCACTTGCACTTTATTATTTTTTGTGGGTGCTATTGTTACAAGTGAATTTTCCAACTATGTAACAATCAAATTTTCCGATAAGTAACAAATGGTATGGATGCTCTGTTTTAACTGTCTTAACTAAATTGATACTGAATTGTAATATTTTCAGAGTAGTATAAATGATAAGCGTTCCCTGCATTTGTCATGAGAAGTTATTTTTAACCAATGTGCTGAAGATTAACTGTCGTCCGTCATTGAGCATGATTGGTGCAGAACCACCTGCTTCCCAGAGGCTAAAGAACTGGTGCAAAAACATTTTCACATTATATAAATCAAATTCTAAATGCAAAACTGACTTTTTTTGGCCTGTTCTCTTCCAAATAATTTGCGCATGGTCATAGAAATGCCAGGGTCCCATCAAGAGCAAACAGGCTAAACAGATTGGAAAAAATTATGCTGCCTGTTAGGAGGAACATGTTTTAACAAGTGCAGACCCTTAGTAAATCAGGCTCACAGTGTAACAATTACAAAACATCTATAACACCTTAACTACTCTACATAAAATAAATAGTTAACATTTGTTGAAAAAAAAGTAATTTCCATATTCAATTTTTTTTCTTTTTCACAAATATTATACTAAATGCATGCCCACACACATCTTTGTCAATTTACCATTGATAAGTTTGTTCTTTTTATATTATTGCTCTTACATTTTGAAATGTGAGACAAATTAGGAAAGTAAGAAATAATCAACCTCATACAGTAGTCTATATGCTTTATGATTTTCAATGCAACAACAGAATTACTTACCAGTGTTTAAGAAGTCATCATAGCTACAAAGGTACAGAGTTATTCTTTGATAGGCTTTCCCGACAGCCTCCTTGTATTTTTGGATGGTGAAACGGGTGCTAGTTCCAGGAATTGTCTTGGCTTCCCTTGAATCAGGGTACAGCAGTACATATGGTCCATCATCCATGTCCTGGTTAAAATCCATATGTTTTTTCACACTGGCAGCCAGGATTTATTCTGATGACCAATGGAAATGAACATCAACAGGAAGTGTCTTTCCTCTGATAGGTTTAATACCATCACTGGTCCTGTGCATGATGCCAATGTATATCTAGAAATGTGATAAAGTACAAATATTTATTACATCATTGCTCTTTCATGCTAATCTGTCACATAAATATTAGATATAACATATGTAGTATGGCTCCAGCAGTACGATGACACAGTGAGTTATTGACTAATTAATTTTTGTAGGGGTCAAACATGATTGAATGAATGATGATAATGTACAAACAATCAGCCCATTCAGACCAGTTTAAAAATGTTCAGCCCAGTATGAATGGTCAACTGCTGCAGCTAAATTATTTCTTTGGACTGTCTTTGGACAATTAATTCATAGGTCCTGATTTAATAGACCACATTTAGGTAATCCACATAAATTTTGTCCATCCATCTATCCATCCATTTTCTATACCCGTCATTCCTATGCAGGGTTGCGGGGGGGCTGGTGCCTATCTCCAGCGGTCAAGGGGCGAGAGGCGGGGTACACCCTGGACAGGTCGCCAGTCCATCGCAGAATGGCCCTTAGTTTGGTCTTCATGTTTTTCTTAACGATAAAAGGGTTCCTCTTAGCACACCTCCGTTGAATTTTAAACTTTTGTAGTCTCTTTCTGACTGTACATGCATGTACATTCAAATCTTCAGGGGCAAGAGCCTGCTTTAAGTCCTGTGATGACATCCTAGGGTTTTTGAAAACTTTTTTAAAGCATTTCTGCCAGACTTGGGCAAGTTAGCAGCTGTTGAAAATGTCCTTCACTTGTAAAATATAGCTGATTTCAAATTTGTGACCTCTTCAATTACCAGAATCATAAGCAGTTACAGTCTTCTTACTGAAGGCTTTTGGCAGCTTTTTCATTTCAATATGCTGTTGTATGGTCCTTTAATTTTTTCACAACTGTATGTTCAGTCCATATATTGTATAGTAAATATGGGCACAGCCACAGCAATGTCCGTCGTTGGATTTCAAAGTGTATGTCTTTTTTTGTGTGTGGCACTAGTGGGCTTTATTTGCTGTAATCAGACAGGAAATTACTAACTTGTAACTTTTTCTAGTGGGTTATTTTGTTTTTCAAACAGAGAAAAGTGCCACTACAAACCATGGGAGAACATTCAGTCTGGAAGAAGGTGCTGTGTTCAGAGCTAGTCGAAAACATGGTGAAATTGATCATAATATTAGTATTTTTCTGGCTACTTTCTGAAAAGCAGAGGTGGGTTAAGTACCTAAAAATTGTACTCAAGTAAGAGTAGCATACTTTAATATATTTTTACTCAAGTAAAAGTAAGATGTAGTCATCCAAGAAATTACTCAGGAAAGTGTTAAAGTATTTTTTAATATGGCTACTTAAGTACTGAGTAACTGATGATGTCATCAGATCAAGCAAATTCCAGTATTTTACAAATTAAAATTGAATAGAAAATCTAAAATTTAGTCAAACTCATCCAATTTTTTCTATTTCAAACTTCTGAAACTAATACTTACAGTACTTAATAGGGATGTGTATAGGTAAAAAAGGTACTCCAGGTACTCCAAAAATGACTGTCATTAATAATGGTTCCCAGAAAAAATATCGATACAATATCAGGAAATAAAATATCTTGATATATTCAATTCAATTCAAAAATACTTTATTGATCCCAGAGGGAAATTAAGTGTTGGCATAGCTCATATAATTAATTCTTTAAGGAGTTGTTGTAGATGATGATGGCTGTGGGCAGGAAAGATTTCCTGTAGTGGTCTGTATTGCAGCGAAACTGAAGAAGCCTCCGATTGAAGACGCTCTGTTGTTGTATGACAGTCTCATGAAGAGGATGCTCAGGGTTGTCCATAATTTTTTTAATTTTATGAAGAATTGTTCTTTGCATTATCATCTCCAGATGTTCCACAGTTGTCCCAGGAACAGAACCAGCCTTCTTTATCAGGTTGTTTAGCCTATTTAAATCCCTGGCTCTGATGCAGCTACCCCAACAGAGAATGGCTGAAGAGATTACACTCTCCACAACAGACTTGTAGAAGATCTCCAGCATCTTGCTGCAAACCTTGAAGGACCTAAGCTTCCTCAAGAAGTACAGTCTGCTCTGTCCCTTCTTGTAGACGGTTTCACTGTTGCGCCTCCAGTCCAGTCTGTTGTCAAGGTGAACTCCGAGGTATTTATACTCCTCAACCACCTCCACTTCTTCTCCCATGATAGAAACAGTTTTTGACTTATCCCTGTTTCTTCTGAAATCTACAATCATCTCCTTTGTTTTGTTCACATTCAAGGTGAGACGATTGTTTCCACACCATGTCACAAAGCGGTCCACCAGCTCTCTGTATTTAGCTTCTTGTCCATCTCTGATACACCCAACAATTGCAGAGTCATCTAAGTATTTCTGCAGATGACAGGTCTCTGATTTGTACTGGAAGTCTGAGGTGTACAGAGTGAAAAGGAATGGTGAGAGTACTGTCCCCTGTGGCGCTCCTGTGCTGCTGACCACCTGGTTTGACACACAATTCTCCAGTCTCACAAATTGTGGTCTGTTGGTCAGGTACTCATTGATCCAGGCGATTGTTGAGGGCTCCACCTGTGTCTTCAGGAGTTTCTGACAAAGCAAATCAGGCTGAATTGTGTTAAATGCACTGGAGAAATCAAAGAACATGATCCTCACAGAGCTGCTCTGCACAGGCCTTCAGGACTCTGGAGCTGACACCATCTGGACCTGCAGCCTTGTTCTGGTTCAGTTTCTCCAGCTGCCTCTTCACCTGACTTTTGGACACAGACAAGTGGGAGGGGGAGGCAAAGGGGGTAGTAGCATTTCCTGACTTGGTTGAAGTCAAACTTGTGGAATTAGAAGAGTCCATGGCTGAGGTGAAGGATAAAACATCCGACGTGTAACAGGAAAGCTGTTGATCAGAGGAGAGTGGGATGTCTGTTTGGCTGGGAACAGGAGAGGGGGATGCTGAGCTAGTTCCTGAACTGAACCTGTTGAAGAATATGTTCAGTTCATTGGCTCTGTCCAGACTTCCATCTATCCAATCCTTCCTGTCCTTAAAACCTGTGATCTTTCTCATTCCTGACCAGACATCTCTGATAATGTTCCTCTGTAGTTTATTCTCCAGCTTCTTCCTGAATGCCTCCTTGCTGTCTCTGATCTTGACTTTAAGTTGCTTCGGTATACTCCTCAGTAATTCCCTGTATCCCTCCCTCAAGGCTCTTTTTTTCTTGTTTAGCAGTTCCTTCAGGTCACTGGTGATCCAGGGTTTGTTATTAGGGAAGCATCTCACTGTTCTGGTGGGGATGATGTTGTCCACACAGAAGTTTATATAGTCAGTCACACACTCAGTCATGGCATTGATGTCCTCTCCATGTGCTTGGCAAAGAGTCATCCAGTCTGTAGTTGCAAAACAACCCTGCAGGGCTTCTTTAGCTTCCTGTGACCATTTTCTCACAGTTCGTTTTGTCACAGGTTGCCTCTGAACAAGTGGTTTATATTCTGAACAGAGAAAAACAAGATTGTGATCTGATTGTCCCAGAAGAGGTCTTGGTTTGGACATATATGCCTCCTTTACATTTGCATAAAACAAATCCAAGGTCCTGTTTTCTCTTGTAGAGCAGCTGACAAACTGTTGAAATGTTGGAAGTGTAGTGGAGAGCGAGGCATGATTAAAATCACCAGATATTGCCACAAATGCATTGGGGTGCTGTGTCTGTAGCTTAGCAACAACGGAACTGATGACATCACATGCATTGTCTGCAACAGCTGAAGGTGGAATGTAAACAACTGCCAAAATTACACTGGTGAACTCTCTTGGTAAATAATATGGACGAAAACTCACTGCCAAGAGTTCGACCTCTGGGCTGCAGAGACAACACTTCACAGTAACATGTCCTGGATGACACCATCTGTTCTTGACAAGCACTGCTACTCCACCACCTTTTCTTTTTCTGCTCGTCTTCAGATCTCTGTCTGCTCGTACAGTCAGGAAGCCTGGCAGAGACGTTGGAGTCGGGGATATGATCCAGCAGCCACGTCTCAGTAAAACATATAACACTGCATTCACGGTACTCTGACTGAGTCCTTGTTAGGACTTGGAGTTCATCCATCTTGTTAGCCAGTGATCCATTATGATCGATGGAAGAGATGGCTTGAACTTCCTCTTTCTCTGTCTCCTTTTCGCTCCTGCACTGCATCCACGTCTCCTCCTTATCAACTCATCAGGAATTTGTGGCTTCAGTTGAGGTATTATTTCAGCTTTTGCTATGTTAATCAGCTGCTCCCGGCTGTAAACCACATTGTTGCCATGGTTACGCATCAAAACAAATTGTCAAAAAGGAAAAATTTGCAGCAAAAATCCTTTCAGCTTCACAGCACCAAAGACTAGAAAGTATACAGGTAAAAAAAAAAATCTTCTTTAAGAAAAAAGAGGAACCAATGTACAAAAAACAAAACTTAATATGTAGCCAACAGAGCCACTCCAACATGCAGCCACCCAGAGCAGCGCAATTCTAGAATTCTAGAATATCGGTGTATCAATATTTTCTTACATCCCTAGTACTACATATATACAGTATATACTGTATGTTAGAACAAGGTAAAGTATTTTCAGTGACCATATAAAGTTTTTACTACATCAACCCACAAATTGATATGCAGATAGGTAAAAACATTAGAACAACAAAGCTTGTGTCGAAACATTAGGTCTCACTTCAACAAACTGGTGGTTTGTGTCTGCGTCTGGTGCATTTTTGGTGAAAAAACCCTTGTTTTTCATTGAATAAAGTTACTCACAGTGAGATCCAGAAATTGTATACTTTATAATATTACTCAGTGTAAAGTGTAGTAAAACTAAAAGTAATTTTTTTTTCAAAACGTTACTGAAGTAAATGTAACTGCGTAAATGTAACTAGTTACTACCCACCTTTGCTGACAGGTATACTGAATGAATTTTGAGATTGATTTTGAGAAGAGGTCTTGAATTATGCTTTATGAAGAAGCAGCCATTGTTTATTAGTTTGTTTACTCTACTGCATTCCACAATAAAACGCATAGCTGGCTACGGGAAGGCATTTGGCTCAAGCTTAGAGAATACACCTGATATTTGGAACAACACCGAGAAAACCTTCTCCAAATGGTCTCGCAATGGTTGATTTTGTTTACACCATTGTGCGATTCCTGAGTTCTACATCACCGAACCACACCGAGGGGGGATACGAACCAGAGTTTGTTTTAAACAGACTAAAAGCTTAAAGTGTAAAAACATCTTCGCTTATGAGCAGCGCTGATACCTAAAACTATTGACAGCATGACCGTTCAGTTTTTAGTTAAGGGGCATTTACTTACTTGACAAATATCAGATTTTTGAGTTTCCAAAGTCATCCAATCACTGGTCAGGTCTGATCAAACCAGAAACCATCTGATTCCACTCACCAGCCGATTTTTTCAGTGCACTTCTAGAATTAGACTTGGTATGATTGGTGGGACCTCACTCTAGGTTGATATGAGCCAACCTAAGAATACACACTGTAGCATCTCTGCAGCAGAACCCACCTGGATGCTTTTTTTTGGACGTGGGTCACTTGTAAGTCTGTCCATTAATATACTGATATATGTAATCTGTCCACCTGGTTTTAAAAATAACATACATGACTAATAAATTCAGGAGCATGTGTTTAAGCCTCACATGTACTAAAAGCCTATCACAAACTAATTTAGTGCAATTACCACTTCATACTCCTCTACTGGCTAAATCAATCAAAAGTGGAGCATCTCTGCAGCTTCACAAATGCGGCAACAATGAACAGGTGATATGCCAAAAAAATAATCAGGTCAAAAAGATACTGTCTGTGGTGGAAAGTGAAGCAGGGAATGGACAACTTCAACCATACTGTTCTCTGGGTTAACAAAAACTATTTTAAAAGGACTCCATGTCCTTTGGATGGCCAACATGCAACGGACCTCCCATCAAAAGCACTGCTGTCCTTCGTACAAACTACAGTTTTATGGATTCCAATTAAATCTTCAACATTAAGCGTCAGTGACTGGGAAAATCGCACCATATCTCAGCTTACCAAAAAGTAATATTTCTGTTTCCTACATTTGTAATTTAGCAAAGTTACAAAAAACATAACTTCCATGTGCTCAGAAATGTATATTACAACCTAATCATACAACATAATCATTCAGTGCAGTAGTTTGATAGATAGATAGATAGATAGATAGATAGATAGATAGATAGATAGATAGATAGATAGATAGATAGATAGATAGATAGATAGATAGATAGATAGATAGATAGATAGATAGATAGATAACTTTGTCTGTTTTACCATAAAAACAGAAATTTGTCTTTGACACAGCTTCATTAAAGGAGTCATAACCTAGTATTATCTTGGATACCCACGCTCTATTATAGTCTTTCAGGCCCTTCTAAAAAAAAAAGTGAAAAAAATTAACACGCTCTAAGAGCTAACTCTTTGAAGTGAACGATTGGAGTCGGCTTGTCAATGGGAACCGTTTTTTTTTTTTTTTTCATTCCCCCCTGCTTGTTTTGGTACATTTGGTACACATCGTTTTGCATTCATTTTGGCAATAAATACACTTTAAGCCACAGAAAATCTGAGGAGCCGAAAGAGCCGGCTCTTCATGGTGAGCCAAGCCAAAGAACTGGCTCTCCAAAAAGAGCTGGAATTCCCATCACTAGAATTCAGTAATGGCGGCGCTCAACTGAATATGAGGGAGAGAGGAGCGAGGAGGAGAGAGGAGCAGGGCGGGCTTCCTGCAGCATAGGTAGGTCTGCGATGTCTATAAATGGTATATCCTGCGCCGACTTGACGTCAAATCGGGCAGAAATTAAAACCACATATTTGAGTGCGCGTGCACGTGGGGTGGTTGACGAACACAGGGGTAAACAAACGCTTCACTTTTAAATATCGGCTTCCCGGGCAGTGTATAATCGTTAGGAAATCATAACATAAATTTTTTCTCATGGAAAAGTGAAAATTGCAGGTCATGACTCCTTTAAAATAAAATAAAATGAAATGAAATAAAATAGTGTATAAAACATCCTTAAGAGGGGAACAGATTTAAAAACATCCACCACACATCCAGTGGATGTTTTTAAATGTGTTCCCCCCTTAAGGATGATCTATTTTATTTGCATACTGGCAAATTACATCAATGTGAAAGGATGTTAAATATTCTTTAATTTAGAGAAGTACTCATCGACTGCTGAAACTGCTATTTATTTATATTTTAGCAGTTTGTTAATGGATAGTTTTATCAATAGATTGTGCAACAATCTGCCCTTTTTAAGACTTTCCAGATCTGAATTTGGCCTGAAAAGAAAATTAGTTTGACATCCCTGATTTAAAACTTTTAAAAACCAAACATGTTTTAATATGAGTGTCTGGAGACTTCCCTCTCCTGCTCATTTCCAACCAAAAACAGAACCACTACCTCCTTTTCCAGTGAAGCCTTCTTTGCTTTGGGACCTGAAAATGAGATTCTGGTCTGTTACTACATCTAATTAGTTCCCTGAAATCAACACAGCAAGTTTGAGCTTTTGGACATTGCCCCAAAGTGGAAGCTTAGCCTTTAACTATATCCCAAATGAACATTCGATCAAACTGGCTTTCAAAAGAAAAACACTTCTAAAATAATACAAATAATGCTATCTGAAAGGGAAATATCTGAGTAAGATGGATGATGTACACTGAAAGAGAAGTATGGTTAAGAGGCGACTGTATGACTGTATGGTGTTTGGGCCTTTCTGTGTTTCTGTAGATGAGCAGTTTGGACCTTGTAAATGCGCAACCAAAATAAATGTTAATGTTTTATTTAATTAAATAAATATTATATGAAGGTAAGGGACATACAGTATGCTATAATGCATGCGGATAATCTTGTAATCCCTTTGTTTTCTGTTGTATCCAGAAATATTATCAATGAATCAGCAGCACGTTTTTTTTTCTCTTTTTTGTGTTATAATTGTTAAAAAAATAAGCAAAGAAAGAAATACAGAATATGTGCAAATCCTAATTTACAGGTCAGACCGAAGAAAACTGGAAATCAGAGCATCTCATCCAATTAATACAGCAGAATTTAAATTGCAGTCTGGAGGGTATAAATCTGAACTGCTCACTGACAAATAAAAGTAAAGAGTTTAGAGATATTCAGTTTAACATGTTTGCTTTGGTACACCATGTTCCATGGTGTATATGCTAGTTGCTGGAGCATTAATTCCTGTGTTTGTGTGTGTAGAAGCAGTATCTTGGTATTTAGCACAAAAAAGAAAATAGTGTGATCCTGTGTAAAGCACCCTGTATTTGGCAAGGTACTCAGACTGACAGATTGGGCTATATGAGTGCCATCTCCTCGACTTGGCTGACTGAGCTTTTCTCCCTCGTTCCTCCCTCCTGGCTTTCATTTCCTTATATCCCACTTCAGTAGTAATCAGCGAGGGAATGGACAATTTTTCTTTTCCTTTCGTTTGGCTCATTCAGGTATATGTTTAGTCACAACAGTTTGAAAAGGAGGAACCTAATGCCAGCAAACAGGGAGAACTTCGGAAGGTGAGGAACAAAAGGTTAATTTTAATTTCCAACCATAAAATCCAAGACTACAGGTCAGAAAGGCAAAATCTGAAATCCAAGTAATATTCCAGAAAGGTATTAAAGGACATAAAACTGGACATGAATAGTAAATAAGAATTCAAAAAAAAGAAAAAAACAGTAACATGACAAAGGCTAAATAAACTATTTAAATCAACCCGCAACCATATACCCAAAACCATAAATTGTGTATAGATGCGGCCTTAATGAATGACGGAACAGTCATACTGGAGGGTCCTCCCTGTAGTCGAGCCAATGGGTTCGCTTCTGACTGCGTGAGGTTAAAGTGTCTGAGATGGCAGCTAGCACACTATGTGCCCTTGCTTTACTCTCCTCCATTAGCAGCTTGTGGAAGTGCATCACAGCAGAGTAGAAATTACACACATACCATTGATGATGAGGCAGAGAGGTTCAGGAGATCGTTTGTCCCTGCAACCATAAGACTGTTCAACAATGTCATCCATGTTTCCTAAATAATTTATTTGGTTTTTATTTGTGTTTTTTAAATGTCTGTCTGTCTGTCTGTCTGTCTGTCTGTCTGTCTGTCTGTCTGTCTGTCTGTCTGTCTGGCTATCTATCTATCTATCTATCTATCTATCTATCTATCTATCTATCTATCTATCTATCTATCTATCTATCTATCTATCTATCTATCTATCTATCTATCTATCTATCTATCTATCTATCTATCTATCTATCTATCTATCTAGATCTGTAGTAAAAGGAAAATGTGACATGTTTTTAACATTTTTACAGAAAAAACAGAAAATTAGGGTATGTTTTTGTATTCAGTCACCGTTTGTGTTCAATTATACACGTAAGTAAAATCCAGTGCCTTCAAAAATAACCTAAAGAAAAGTCCACCTGTGAGCAAATTAATCTCAGTTGTTCTGTGAAGGCTTTAGATGTTTGTTGGAGAACATTAGTGAACATTAGTGAACAAACAGCATCATAATGACTGAGGAACACAACAGACCGGTCAGGGAGAAAGTTGTGGAAGAGTATAAAACAAGACTAGATAATAAAACAATATTCAAGGCTTTAAACATATCACTCGATTGTTATTGATAATCTGAAAACTGGAGTTTGGCATAATTGCAACCTTTCAAATACATGATCGTGCACCTACAATTTAGCTCAAAGTGAATTACACCACTGGTAGATTAGAATTCAAAATGATTTTTGATCAACCAAGAAGTTTGTTTATGATAGGTAATTGGACAGGCATCTCAGCTATGTAGAAAGAAATCCCTCTTATAACTGCTTTTTCCCTGTTTTTAATATTATTTTGATTATTCATTTTCAAGACTGGTGATGAGCTCCAAGTCTTATTATATTGGAAGGCTTCCTTATCATCACCCTAATCTTTTGTTTCCCTCATTGATTCTTCCTCAGATTTAAGTCAGGGCTCTGCCTGGGCCAATCCAAAACATTAATATTAGTTCCAGCCAGAAGAAACATGTTGGTAAAATAAAAAGATTAGTTCAAACTTAAATCTGTCAGTTATATAAATAATTTTGGCCTTTACAGTAAACTAAGATGCCAGGCAATGAGAGAATTTATCAAAGAAGCAGCCAAGAGGACCATAGTAACTCTGAAGGAGCCACAGGGAACAACAGCTCAGTTTGGAGAGAAGGTAAGATAAGACCAAAACTGAACTGGAGTGGATAACTTAACCCTGCAAATTTTCCTAAACAATCCCTGTCATGGAGTAGCCCATGCCATCTAATGGTATTGAAACCAGAATGGAGGAGCTTCCAGTATAAAGCTGGAGTGGGAGCACCAGGCGCGAGAGATCCATTTTGTGGTTTGGGCCTGGAAGGGTAACAAGTCCTAGAGCTCTATAGCTAAGGGCCTAGCCTTTAGCCTGAGATTGTTTTATCTCCCAAAAGACGTTTTTGTAGTTTGTTATTTTGTTAGAGTTTTTAATTTTTCTCCAGATTTTGCATTTTTTGTACCAGGCACTTGTCACTTTACTGGTGGGATAATAAAGTTAAATACCCGGATTAAGCGCTGAGTTGCTGCCTTTCCTTCCACCACCCAACCAAAACCTTACAATCCCCACAGTAAAATATAGCGGTATCATGCCGTGGGGATGCCTTTCAGGAGGGACAGGGAAGCAGGTCAGAGAGAGAGGCCGCAAAAGAAATGAGACGGAGATGGAGGTTCACCTTGTAGCATAACAACCACCCTAAACATACAGCTAGAGAGATACAGTGGAATGGCTTATAATAAAGCATATTCTTATGTTGGAGTGGCCCAGTCCAAGTCCAGACCTGAATCGATTCTGTGCCAAGACTCAAAAGTCAATGTTCACCATCACTCCCAACCAATCTGAATGAGCTTGAGTGTTACACCTCATTCACACCGAGGGCGGAACGGATGCGGTCCGGACTCCGTGTGGCTTCTGCAAAGACAAAAAAACATTGAGTCCAATCAAAACATTCTCACCGGCTGCGGTGTAGTGTGGATCCGGATGCGGAGCTCCGGAAAGTTTGCAAGAAGTCTATTTTTTCTGGCTGACACATCCAGATTTCCATGAAGTTTAAGAAATTACATGAGCCAGATAGGAGGTGAGATGTGGGCTAGTGAGGTGCATCCGGTATATTTCAAAATAAAACCCACTTTGCATTTTTCTTTCCTAGCTTTTTCTTTTATTATCAATGACAGGGATATCAGTTCACAGTGTATGATACAGTAGTTCATGTTATTTTTACAAGTATATCTTTAAACATATGTCAAATTTTGTCATTCTTTTGCAAACTATTGCTAAACATTCATTGCTTTCTCTAAGTGCTTTCCGGAAATGTTCCGCAAGCTGGAAACAGGGCCGCATCTGTTCTCCACTCAGTTTGAATGAGTCGTTATTGGAAGGAAATATTGGAACCTTTTTTAGTCTGTAGATCTGCAAGGCTGGCAGCGACAAAACCCAAAAAACTTGCAGCTGTAACTGTAGCAGTAGTTGAATCTAAACAACCAAAGACTCAGAAGGGCTGAATACATATTCATATTTTATTTATAGATTTTTTTTCTCTGCACTTCACATTCATGCACTACTTTGCATTGCTCTATTAAATAAAGTTTCAATAAAACAATTGAAAGGCTGTCTATGAAAGGAGTTAAAACCTTTGAACAACATTGCATTCATTCAGGAGGAAAAATAACTAATCACAGAACACTTTAAATCTTTATTCGTCATCTATTATACGTTTATTCAGCAGGTACTGTAATTTTCTGACTATAAGCCGCTACTTTTTTCACACGATTTGGAACCTGCGGCCTATACAACGATATGGCTAATTTATAGATTTTTACAGGCTAACGGCCTCTAGGGGGCACTATAGCAGGAAGCGTAAAAGTGAGACAGACATGTGGGGAAAGATTATGCTGCGAAGAAGACACTATCGGTAGTTTTCATTTTACACATCCTCATTATGGAAAACACACAAATAAATGCAGCTTTTAAGTTACAGGCAATCAAGCTGGCTGTCAAAGAATGGAAATAGAGCTACTGCACGTAAGCTTGACATCAATGAATCGATACTGAGATGTTGGAGCAGGAAGCGACTTTAGTAGCTTTAGTGAGGAAGAGGGAGATAGTGGCCAATGGTTTTTCTGGTAGGCGAAAGTATGTTTTATTTTCTAACCTGGCATGTTACTGTCATGTTGTGTTGGTGCTGTACAGCCAGTTTTTAGGCAGTTTGCAAAAAAAACATGCGTTAAATTAAAACCTAGAAAACCCCTCAGAGAGTGCAAACCTCCACCAGGGCCTCTAATTCTAAATTTAGGTACTTTTCCAATAATATGTCTCCTAATGAGATGCACGGCTGTGCTTGTGCGGCCGCCGTGCTCTTCCAGTGGAGAGCGGAAATTCGGGGCAGCTGCGTGAGGGGAGCCATTTCTGAGCTCCTTGACACATCAGAAGAGTAGAGCTTAGCACAGCTGGTTGGAGGGTGGATACACACTTCATGTCGGACCAAAGTTTATTCATTTATTCCTGGTCCCATTGTGGACATTTTCCTGAAAATTGTCCATTGTCCACTTTTTGAGTTATGTTGTTAACATAGACGGGCACGACAACATTACCTCCTGAGGAGGCAATAACAAATCTTGCGTGTACCGTCTTTCTGTGTAAATATCTCATGTTACAACATGAAAGGGTGTACATGCCTACGGTACAACAAATTGTTATTATGACATCAGGTATTATGTATTTTTAGCTGTTGTTAAAGCAATGACAATGTGTCATATACAACAAATCCTCAGATTTCTATGCAAACATTGTGAATCGACACAATGTTTGTGTTTCCACACTTACTTGAACTCTTTACTGTCATTACAACCAGCACTGCTGTCATTCGCCTTTGTAAAAGATAGCTGTGGAGTCTTTCTTCCTCTCTGTAATGACTCCGGCTCATTGCAGGTTTTCTTCTGGTAATGTGCTTCTGTCAAAGAAAACAAGGCAGCGTCTCCTAATTAATTGCTCAGAGAATCCACTGCTGATGGATCAGAGGTCCCCATTCTAACAATTTTGAGCACCAGCTGAGAATATGATGGAAATAGTGCAGAGAATTGACTGAGCAGAAGATGGAGCAGGCAGCAGACAGTAATGAACCCAAGGAGGAGGGAAAGACAACATGAGAAAACCTAACAAAGACAAAATAAATGCACAGTGCCATATCTTTTAAACCATTTATAGATTTAATCTTGATCATAATCATATGTGAACATAGGGACATGTATGGCTTTTGATTCATAAACTGAATATTTGAGTATTGAGTATGAACCCAAATAAGAATACAAGGAGACTTTTTGACTGCTTTTGTCTATTTTGGACTCTTTCTTTTTTCCAATTTACCTCCACTACTTGCCTTTTGTGGCTTTATCTCGACACCTCCACCAGTCGTGGAACTTCGTTGGTGTAACAGGCTTATCGTTCTATGTTTGCCCTGGCAGTGGCCTGAATTTGTGCAGCTGGAGGAGCACAATGAATTGAATTCAAGCAATTGTGCATGCACGGGTGGGAGATTTGGACTCAGTGGAGCCGAGAAACACCAGATTGGGCTGAGCAATACAATTCTGATTGGCCTCACCTACGGAGCAGAAATGTGCCTTTTGTGCAAAAAGAACTCACATGCTATCACCAGTCCCCCTTTGTTTACATCTATGGATCATGTTTCATTTACACAACATTCATTGATTAATGCCAACCGCCCTGAAACCCTTCTCAATGATTATGGCTCTCAGGGCTTGGAAGGAGCGACTAATAATCGTAATGAGTCATAAAAAGCAACAAATTATACATTCTAAAAGTCTTGACATTGGGTGATATTTCAATATTTGGCCACTTACTCTCTGAGTCTATTTGCCCTCGGAGTTGGCAGATGCTCAAAAACCCTTCAGACATGCATTTGCACAAGTAAACACTGAAATCTTGACTTTCCAAGTCTTATGGTGTGTTTTCTATGCACTCACAGGATTGCAGGCACAATCCTTTTGCACTGCTTGCAATAAAACAAACACAAGGGTCAGATAAAGGTATTTTGAATTATGTCGTGATTCTGGTCAGCTCATCACTACCAAATTGAAGTGCACAACTACACATTCAGAACAAGATGCCTGAGAGCCTGAAGCTACTATATGACATATGTCACAAAATGCTTCCTAGATTGTTGATTTTATTGAGTTCTGCCTGGGGTGCCATTTTGTTCATGATGGTATCGTTTGTTAGTTAGTATAAATCTGAGGCTGTTAAAACATCCGCCCCATCCCATCTCCCCCCAACTTGTGTTTAATTGCAGTTTCTTTTGTGCTTAGTGTGCTTGGTGTTCCACTAGGACATGACGTAAAATTAATAAAATATGCTGTGGTAACTCAGAAATCAGTGATCAGTAATCTCATGCTTAATGACTTATCTTTAATTACTTTGCTGTTTTGTTTCATGTTGTTTGCTGTCTGAAGAAAATCAAGTACTGAAATACATATAAGTAATTCCTTAGGGAAAAACTCAGTAATGTCATCACAAAGATGAAAGCAGGTGCTATTTTTAAAAGCTATTACTGCCTTACAACTTATTCAGGTCTGCTTTTTGCCCACTACAGCTGTTTTGTGAGGGGTAGAAGTCAGCCTCTGTAACCCCTTTGACTTATCCTTTTATAAGGGTCAAGGTGATGTTAGTGACAATGTGCGACCAGTCAGCGGCAAGATTTACAAGCGTAAACAAGACTCAAGTCCAGGGGCGGAGTTAGGGGGTGGCTACTTGGGCTTAAGCCCCGGATGTTGTCTGAGAAGCCCCGAATCTGAATTTTACTTTTGAGGAGAGACTTATTTCCTCTTGGAAATGAATGGAAATAAGTTGGTTTACCGGAGTCCACCAGAGAGGCAGCAGCTGTTTAAAGTAGCCTGCATACAGCCTACCTGAGTCCCCTTAAAGCGGCTATATGCAATTTTCTGAAATTTAAACTCGTGTTTTAAAGAATCTACAGTCAATGTAAAAATAACCAGCTTAGGTTCAATCATCCTAAGTACTTTAGATCTTAAAGCGGAGATTTTTAAGTGGGAAATAGATAAGGAGTCCGTTATCTAACCTGCTTTGAGAATAATACTTGAAAAGCAAATCCAGTCAGGGTAGTTCTATAAAATATAAGTAAAGCTGTGTAAAAAGCAAATATAATATAGCAATTTAAGTGACACTATTTTATTGATATTTACACCTGCCTTACTTTTTTTCTTTGATACTTACTTTGACCAGAAATGCTATACATGCTAAGCTCATGCTTCATACAGGAAGATAATTGGGGCACACTGCCTCCTAACTCAGTTTAATTCATAAGTAGTCATAGATTCCTGTGTAATTATCCACCCAAAATAAACAAGGCAAAAGTTTAAATGTTCATAAATGACCATTCAAATAAGCTGCTATAGGGTTTCTGAGATTGGTGTCCCGCTTTGGCCTTGGATCCTTTCTGACTACCCTTTAGCTTCAGCCTCCTGCACCAACTAATCTGGATAATAAAGTATACAGTATATAGTTACTGGTATAGAAAATAAATACACTAAGAGAGTTGTCTATTGCAGGTAAGATCTAAAATAATTCTGATTGAATCTCACTTCAAAAGTCTTGAGTGTCTCAACAAGTTTGAAACTTTAGCATATTATTATTTTCTTGTTCTTCTTTTTGTTCTTTTTGTTCTTCTTAATATTATTATTATAAACTTGTTGGATGGCTGGAGAAGTGTTACATGGCCTAACCATGTTAGATATAGTTTAGTATGAAAGCTAGACTTGAGAAAGTATATCCTGATATCTTTAGTTCTCTGTAGCAACATTATGCGTTTGATGTAAAGCACTGGCTCAGCGTTCTTTTTGTTGCTCTCTACTGCTTGAAAAATTATGTTACTTCAAAGTGCTGGAAGTCAGGCCGGTGCTAAAAATCAGCTTTGTTGAAGCTTGGTTGTTGTTTGTAAACAAACAAACAAAAAAAACATTTCACATGTGAAATGATTTTTTTACCCAAAATGTGGTTGTCACACATCTTTACTGCAGCTGTTGCTACTGGCAGTTGTTCAGGCAATCAATCCTCCAGTAACACTGCCAGAATTTTGTTGGAATTAGCAGCCTTAGTCATCGCTAAGCATGGTTTCTTCTTTACTCACAACTGGTTAACATAAGTAGTGCCATATCTCTTGTAAAACAAGATGAAAGGACCTAGTTGAATGTAGTAATTACTTATTAATTTCTATCTTTGATTTTAATAAGCAAATAGTGTTTTTTGCTTTACCCACGTGATAGACAAGAGTGGTTGGTGATGTGTCCAGGGTGTACCCTGCCTCTCACACAACAACTGCTGTAGATAGACACTAAACTCTTATCAATTTTTGGCTGGCCCTGGTATATAAGCTTGAAACCAGCTTATCTGTTATAATAATGTGTATCTATAAAAAGTCGTATTTTTATCCCTTTATGCTTCAAATGATCTTGACATTAATAAGGTCAATGTGTTTCAATGCCAGAAAACAATATATGTATGAACAACATGCCAGAATCAGCTGTTCTGGATGTTCAGTGGTTTCTAACTCCTGGTCTTCTGGTGTCTCCCCATCAAGCAGTTGTTGTGATGGGTCATAGCTCAAACACTCCAGACTTGAAACGCCTTTTGCTCTAAACAATGCTAAACATGAACAATGTCTGTTACTTCTATGTTTGAGCTGTGTCTTTGGCAAGGGACAAATTACAAAGCTAACAGTCCCAAGCTAATAGAGCTTTCTCTGTGAAATGGAAGTAGGATTAAAACATCCCGCTATGTGGAAGTGCACTTACCAGTTGTAGTGGAAGAATTGTAATGTTCTGTTCAGTGTAATTCACATACTGATAGTTACTATGTGTCTTTTACTTATGATATGGTGACCAATCTGATTAGGTGACACTGTATGAATTTAGGTCAGGTCAAACCTGCTGATTCAGACTCTTACAGCCTGGGTTGGCATGGCAACTCTCTGTTACATCTAAGAACGTCCTGACATACATTGATTATGCTTCTATATCAAATCTTCTATGCCTAATGAGTCAAATGCCTACCGACTGAGAAATGTTTGTTTGTAATGTCATAGGTGATAGGCCATGATTACTGAACCTATATAATCCTGTGTCTTGTTTTGGAAGGCAGGTCAGTATAGCATAATTCTCTCTGTTGACGCTGTACCTCCTTGTGTTGATCAACCAAGTCTGTATTAAAACCTCCGAGAATCTGAAGGAATCTCTCTCATCTCTGTTATTAAAGAACTTCGATAACACAGTAAAATAATGTCCATATAGGGGCAGCGAAATGTAGCAACAATGACTCTCACCGCACTCACAATGATATGATGGAGATCTTCACTTGTTAATTAGCTATCTGTGGGAAAAACGGCACGTATGGGTCGTCATAATGAGTCTTTGACACCCTTGTTTCCTGGGGTTAATGTGTTGTTCCCTTGCCTCTGAGTCCACTGTCCCCTAAAAAAAAACTTCTTAATTATAGAAGAAAAAACAGAAGAGCTGAGAATAAACCCGGGGGAAATCAGAAAACAAGCTCTATAGAATTTAGACATTTTTACACTGCTGTGTAAAAGTGGAAGGAGACAGGTGAAGTATTTTTGAAAGAAGATGGTTTTAGAATCACCCAAAAACGCTTGTTAACGTTTGTAGACCAATGCGATTTGAGATGCCCCACTGACCAAGCTCTCACTGTGACAAAAACGCATAATGACTGCACATCGGACATGGCTGAAGGTTGACAGCCATGTGGCTCCCAGTCTTCTTCCGACAATCCTTCTCTTTCTTAAAGCGCCTGACAGACCTCATTAAGGGCAGTTCACACAGGGTCTATTGACAGGAGACATACCAGGACAGAGTCATGTATAAAACATTAGTTCTATCGTCCTGCAGAAGAACCTACAGACGCTCCCATAGCACATGGATTCTAGACACAGAGTAACATTTACTGCCAGTCCCTAAGGTTAGTTTACATCTAACTTACTTTCGTACAGACTCAGTCCAAATACAAGTTATATCCATGTACATTGGATGTAAAACAGTAACACACCCTTTTGAAATGCAAGGCTTTTGTGACATAAAAAAACCAGACCAAGATAAATGATTATAAAACTTTTCTCTTCATTTATTGGGACACATACCCTAGTTAATCCAGCTAATAAACAGATATACCTCTGGTTCATGATCACTTGCTTTCCTTATGAGCTGACATTAAAACCATCTAAACCTTTCCTGGTTTCTGGTTAAGCCTAGTTTATGCTTCTCCGACTGCAGAGGTGCGGAGACACGCAATGCCATTATCCATCGACGCAAGGGCTCTTCGTCACTCATGCAAGGACGCACAGAGAAGAGCCCAATTTTTAAACCATCCATAAAAAAGCAACGGAGACCGCACATCTGTGATTGGTCGGCCCTGCATCAGCCCCAGATCATTTCACCAGGGCACTACATGCTTCATATTACATGGCCGGTTGATCTAATATGTTCTTTTGGTGATTTTGAACGTCAGGATGTGTAGAGAAAAACAACAAAACAAAACTTGCGTTTTAGAGCTTTCAATGAGCTGCACTTGTAGTAAAAAGCTTTCTAGCTCAATCAAAACACGCTCTCTGTCCACTATTGCTCCTTGAGTGGTTGTGTGCTAAATTAAATAAACTGTCGTCGACCAGAGACGTCACTGAAATGGTTGATAGACCTGCCAGAAAAGGTCTACACCCCCTGCTGTTCTGGTGGGGAATTACTTTGCTGTATGTACATTTACAGTAATTGAACAGTATATGATGAATCTCATTAAAAGTGAAAAAGATTTTTAAATTATTTATCTTGAACTTATATATTTATTTTAAATAAACCTGGCATTCTACAAGCATTGGAGACACATTAAGATCCACTAAACCGCGGCTCCTTAACTCCTCTAAAATATTAATATAATATAATAGGCTGTTTGTATTAAATATTTAGCTCTGTGTTATATTTATATCTCATAAGATGAGGGTCAGTATAACTGCAGATTACCTTCAGAAATGGAACAGGCAGAAAAGCAGATGATGGCAGGGAGAGGAGACAGGAGTGTGTAGTGTGCAGCCTGTGCTTGGAATTGCTTCGGGAAGTTCAGTGAAAATGCATTGTGTCCTTTCAGCTGCTCCATTTTCTTCCTTTTTTTCTAAACACTACACACTGAGCTCGGTTTCCCTGTGTTCATTACCCACTGTTTGCAGCAGCACTTTGTGTAATGTGCTCCAGACAGATTTGACAGCCTGGACGGGTACAATTAAAAACAAACAAAAAAAACCTCCTTTAAGTTCACTATCTAGCAAGACATCTGAAGCAGATGTTTTGAGTCTCTTAGGTTTTGATGGAACAGTGGATGTAAATAAAAACAAATGGAAGGAGGGTAAGCAGGTAAAGACAGAGAGAAATATGATTCTGGCTCAACTTTAACTCAAAGTTTCACCAATGAAACTGTAGCTAAGTGCAAAAAGTTCAGCCCTTTACTTAATCACCTGCATTAATGTTTTCTACTGCATATGACCAATTTAGTCATGGTGCTTTTACTAGTCAGTATAGAATCCAGTGGCGGGCCATACATTTTACCCATAGGCCTTCAGTAATATCCTACTTAGTCCAACCTAAATTAATACACCTCATAATCCCTTCAATACGACACAACAGCTCGAGAATCTATACAGAATCACACATACACATTACATTAGAGGCTGGTCAAGCGACACTTCATTTCCCAAGCATTTAAAATAAGTAATCTCACATTCACTATTTAGAGTAGGAAACTAAGATCACGGATACTGTCAAATCTCAAAAATAAAAGCCGATTTAAAAATATTAGTCAGCAAAGTTTTTATAACTCCAAAAAAGTATATGTGAGCTTAAACAGGTTTGTCCAATAAAATTTGCATTGTCACCATTTCATATAAGACACTAAGGTTGTTTCTACACTAATATGGCTAATGTTGTACATTAGGGTATATTCCACCTAACCTTATACCTGTCCACACACACACAAATCATCGTTTACGAACCCCTGCTCCCCTCCGCCCGGTGGCGCAACCCCGACCTAGTAGGCATGCTTGAAAAAAAGGCAGACCCACATATATGACGTCACAGTCACCTCTGACCTGGAAGTACATCCTCCCTATAGTTACCTGGCAGATATAAACATTGAATTTGAAGCAAGAATCTAATTTCTGATCTGCGACTTGTTGGGCAAAGTCACCGAAAATGGCTGTTCACAAGAAGAGAGATTTCTTTGTTTACCTCTGAGTGGACACTGGTTGTTATTAAGCTGGCTGTGGCACTTGTTTTCTGATGTCACTTCCTTACCGAACTCACTTCCTAAATGCCTAATGAATCCACACCAATCCAAGAGCCGGAGATCTAAGAAATAGATGGCCCACTTACCTGTGTAAAAAAATATCCGAGGAGGGGAACCTTAAACGATGGGCTAGTGTGGCCGAAATGGCGTATTGACTAAATATTTATTCGTTTTAGCACTTAAACTGCCTAATGTACACAGGGCCTAACAAGGCAATAACGAAACCAACAATTCAATGAAAGAAAAAATTTAAAGCAAACACAGTATTTGCATTTGTTTTGGAGAAAATGCAACAGCAGAACAATTGAACATGTCGGTGCTGCTGCGCGCACCGCATTATTTACATAATAAATAGCAGTGGATCAAAATTAATTTTTTAATTTGTAGCATTTTGGCATTTTATTTTGTCACCATTGATTGATTAATAACATAATAAAATGAAAAAAAAATTAAAAAAATACAAATGAAATGCTTGCACTCACCACACATCGCCTGCTTATTTGAAAATAAAATCCATCCTTCTTTCTTTTCTCAAGAAGACCTCAATGGCTCTGTTGTACAGTTTATCTGTGCGCTTCAAGTGTATGGGTAAGTCTTATTCTATGGACATGGAGGCTAATGCTGAAAGCCGTGTCTGTCCGGCCGTGCTTCTTGAAAGGTCTGTTTTGAAAATGGCGTGGCAAGAATATCTGCAAGCAAGTCTATCCCTTCTCCTCCTTGAGCCATCGTGGGTTAAAAAAAATACAGCTGTCGGTAGCTAATGAATCTCCGGGTTTAGTTTCGCCTTTTAGGACATGGCAACTTCAGCATAAGCCCCTCTAGCTGGCCTTGGTGTCGCAGACTTAAAAGCTGATTTGCTGTCGCAACTAACTGTGTCCGTTCATTTACAGCGCACAAGAGCCTGCTCTGTTGATTCTGAAGGCCTTAGGCAGATTTCATACAACCTGACAACACAAGCTAGCTAAAGTATGTTTGAATAAAAACTCTACTATAATATATAACCTGGAAGCTGTGCAACTAAGGGGATATGACTAAACACCAGTTAACTTACCTCTTTCCACAATCTAAAGTTAGTAGTCATAATACTCTGTGGCAGATAAGAGAGGATCTGTGTTGAGACCATCAGCCTTTCATTTATGACAAAATTTAACTTTCGTTGATAATTCGTTCGAGATACTGTATGTGTCATGGTATTCAGGGAAGCACATGTGAGATGCCCATCGCCGAAAATGGAAATAACATGACCTTTATATCGGCAACTATACAGTAAATGAACAATGTTGTGTTTTTATGCTCTGGTCTTAAGGTCTGTTTTTGTGAACAACAATAATCTCACAATTGACAACAGATTGAAATTTACCAAAAGGCTACAATCTGACTATAATTTTATGGACTTTACATGCAAATATATAAGAATGTGTACTTTTCTTTTTATGATGAATTATGTATAAAAAAAGAAAAAAAAACAGTATTATTTCTTCTAAATATGTAACTCCTTACAAATATGTTTTTGAATTTGACTATCTGATCTTATTTCACTTTAATTAGATTGTGAGGTGACATTAAAACAGCAATTCCTCTTTAAATGTCTTGTGTTTCAAGTGATAAGAATACAACACTAATGGTATAATTTCATCTGGTAAGTATGCAGAGAAGCCAGGTCTGGCTTGCAGTGCATACATTTCTGCATGTGGTCATATTTGTGGTCCTGACCTGAGGTTATTATTGTGTGCACTGATGGGGAAAGGAAGGCCAATGCTTGCATCCCTTTTGTCACGCAGTTTCAGTTGTTTGAGGCCTTGGTTTTGGATGGCTTGATTCCCTTCTGACATATATATTGCTTTAATTGTTCAGTATTGCTTTTATAGTCAGTGAAAAAAACTTAATTGCTCTGCTTCATTCATACCTAGATACAGAATATGTAGCATGATGCCTTATTCTTAGAGTCAGCTGGAGATGAAAGTTGATGCAGCACATATTCCTTGATTATACTGAAACTTCAATATTACTTTTGGCACAATATGAGATACTAAGATCTTATCCACAGCTACTCTGGGGCATTCCTTTGCTGTGTGCATGCTCATCTCTGTATATGCACCCCTAATCACCTGTAAGAAGCTCCAAATGCAGGTGTTACTGCACCAAACCGCTTTAAAAGCAGTGATCAGTGATGCACATGGCTGAATATTCAGTGTAGTGTGAAAGCAAGTGTCTGCCTGACTCCGAGCAGGGGCTTCAAATTCAACATTTTGCAACCTGCAAAAACATGACAAGTTATTTGTTCAATGCAGACAGCATGGGCAGTTTTGAGACGTCAGTCCATGTATGAATGATTCCAAATGCATTTTTTTGTCTTAGAGATAATTTCCTCCTTACTGTGGACTCATATTGTATATTTGTAGTTTCAAAAAACGCTTTAGATTTATATATCTATGCCATAGCTCAATTGTTTTCATTTTATGAACTTATAACTGAAATATCATCACAGAATTAAGAGGAAAGTGTGGTTTCCAAAATGTTTTTGAAAGAATATTAGTAATATGTGTCATTTGGCTTTGTTGAAGCAGACTAATGAAAAGCCCTGAGCATCTGCAGTCCTGCATACCCAGACTTGCTCACTGTCTTCCTCCAGCCAGGCTTCATACCCATGTCCAGTCTTATGGCATCCTCCTCCTCCTCTTTCCCCCTTCACAGCCTTCAGCCTTGCCAGCCCCCAACTAGCAGAGCCTGGAGGTAGGGCATACTGGCAGTCCTCTGTGTTTGATGTTTTTTTTTTGGCACTTGCATTTTTCAAATTCTATTTTGAGCGCTTGTCTTTCAGCAAAGGTTTGCACAATCATTCAGTCCAGATGAAGAGAGAAAAGGACACTTTGAGAGGTGTTCCCTTCCCCCTTCTGCTATTACATATGACCACTTCACTGCACAACCATACATTGCCTAGGAATGTTGATAAAAGTGGTGCCGGTCGCTGCTGTATACAAGGTTCCTGAAAGAGGGAGCAGAGATATTTGCATTGTATACACCATTGTATTTTCCTCCTCCTGTTCCTCTTTACAAATTCTTCTAGTCTCAAATCCAATTCTCCATGATAGTGAGCCCACACAGGAATCCTCCAGAACATCCTGGTGAATCACCCTTCATCCGCAGGCTGAGCACAGCTGAGCCATGTTTGACTCTAACAATAATAGGCACAGACACATACCCATCCAAACATGTTTTCCTCCCTGAACACTATCTTTTGGCCTTGTGTTATTTAGTGCTAAAAGTTATGTTGTTAGCCACTTAATAAACTGCCATTGTATAATAAAAGAGTTGTTTTAAACCAGTGCATTCAATTCTGAATGCTTGATGTATTATCTACTATAATAGGACTAAGGAGTTTCTGGGGCTTTACAGAGTGCATGCATGCAACTTCCAATTTCAGTAGTTTTTGATATGGGTGATATGGTCTTTTTTTCTGGACGCCACAAGGGGGAACATGTAGCAAAAAAGAAAGTAATGTAGCAGGTGCACCCTACACACGTTTTGTTAAAATAAATGACCAGAGGTACATTTCTTTTTCAACTGATCATTATAAAAATCAGTTGCATACAGAAACTACAAATTACCTGTGCAGGATTTCCCCAAAATATGAAGCGTCTGGTCGTCTAGTGTGGTAAGGATTGCGAGAGCAATTGTAAACAATGAGGCCTGGTGCCAATAGGCGGGCTGGGACGGGCCAGCCCATTATTGACCCAATACAACCAGCAGAGGGTGTTGTAGGCTATTATTTTGGACTTTTGGAGTTAGTAAAGAAGATACTTTGATACAGTTGCATGGACATTAAAGTTTGGCTTAATAAAAACAAGAGCAAAGCTAGCACAAGCTGGGACGATGCTAACACAACGCCAGTCTTAGAGAGGCAAGTGAAACCTTGAGTGACATTCTGGTCAATGCTCCACACCAGTCAGTGGCGGTAATGCACCAAGTTGTTGTTTACTAGGCGCCAATAAACATTACAAAGAAGAAGAAGAAGGTCGCTGCTGTGTTATTTTTAGGCTAATATGAGGATGCTAACAGTAGTTATGATGAAAACTTTCACAAGGAAGCAAATTACCAAGGTTTTCTGTTGCAGATTATGTTGGATTTTGAATGTAAACCTTGTTATGGACTAGCTATTTTATTGGAGTTGGCTAAATCCATTGGACTGTTGTGGACGTAAAAGGACCGGTTTTGTTCAAGATGCTCTGTTCTGTCAATGATATGTGGCGTCCAACTTTGAGTTGCACATTTCCTTGCTTTCTGAGTGGTTTGACAAAAGCGTTTACTGTGTCTACAGTTATGATTGTATCCGTGATTGGCCAACATCATTGGAATATCAAGAATCTTAGCTTTCCAATTATGTATAATATCCGGATGAACAAAGAAAGGGTGTCGCCAAATAGAGAGATTTGGCCCAGAAGTATGTAACGTACTGCCAACAGGACATAAAATTCTAAAGGGTTAAATAAAAATATTGTATACTGGGACCCTGACATAAGCCACAGATCCCCCCCCAGCCAAATTCCCCAGGGGATGGGTCTCACGTCATGGGGTGGTTTGTTGGTTTGTTGGCTTTAGTAAACATTATACCGCACAAGTAACTTTGAACAGATTCTGAGAGGAATTCGGAAGCATTTTCTTTCAGTCAGATGGATTTTTTTCTGAGGAATACTGAAGCTCTGTGACAGGTAGCGTTTCTTCTGCAAGGATTTATGGTTTTTATGTTTAAGTAAGAATATAATTTGAAGAAGAGGCTGAAAGAAATAGTGAGAATAATGATCACCATCAGTAGTTAAACCAGCATAAATCCATTAATATTCCTGTTTGAAGTTTTTCATTTGATTGATTTCTGTATTCTGCTGCTGTCGCCTCAATTCTATGACATGCCAGCACTGCAGTCAAAGACATGACATAAAAATCCACTCTTATATACTGTACATTAAACACTATGCAATGTGTATAAACAGAGCTGAAGATTTATTTTTGTTACTTGTGCATAGTAGAGTCAGGTACTGCATTTGCTGCATACACAGCTATTCTGGGGTTGGCTGGTTGGTACAGTTGGAGTACCAAATTTGGCCATCCCAGTATTCAAAAGGGGTCACAGGACAGACGTAAATAATTTTTTTAAAACTTATGCTTATTCTGAAGAGAAAAAAAATCCATTGGTTTTCAGGGTTGGATGGCGCACTACAAAATAATTTCAATATATCCACATTTTCTTTGAGAAATCTGGCAAAACATTCAAGATCACTCTGGAGTGGGACTACAAAGCTGGTTATCAACTAGTTAGGAGAATCTAGGGTCTCGCTGTAAGTGTGTTCATGTAAAACATGTGGAGTTGGAATAAGAGGACCAAACCTATTGGAGAGGAAGGAAGAAACGTTATAAGAAAAAAGCACATGAGTAAACCTATACATACTGCCAAATTATTAAAGCAATAATGTATCTAATATTTTTTCATTGCAAATAATAATGGAATAAACTGTTCAGGTGTAACCTGTGGGACAGAGAGATTTTCAATCCTATTCTCAATACAACAGTATTGATTGTTTTAAACCCTCTTTCCACTAAATATATCCAAATCATATTGTTCATAAGTGTATTACTATTTGGTGTTTGAGTTTCCAAATTCGTTTTAAGACGGATATGAGCAATGTGACTTTGAACATAAATGTACAAACACAATATCCTGCAGTTAGGGTATTTTGCACCCTTTGCTCGTACACACTTGACAAGGATATATTTTCAGCAGTGGGAATTTTAATTAAGGAACAATTAACATTTATTTCTAATCTTCAGATTGTAGGAGGAACAACATTTAATAGACTTCATTTTGTTATCATACAAAGAAGGTTTCCAAAATATTTTTTTTTCATTATCGCATTCAGTGTAAAGTGTCCTTTCTCTCTCGTTTGCTTACTTATGTTGATTTTATTTAACTTTTTGTGGTACTTTCTTTCCTTATTTTTCATCTTTCTAAGTTATTTCACAATTAGAATTTTTTTCTTAATTTTTTTGCAAAGTTGGGGTGTCTCATGGCGTAGTGTTTAGAGCGGGTGCCCCATGTGCAGTGGCCTTGGTCCTCGACGCAGCCGTCACGGGTTCGAGTCCCGTCCCCGGTTCGAGTCCCGTCCTGGGCAACCTTTGCCGCATGTCTTCCCCCACCTCTCTCCCCCTTCAAAAAACTCTGTCCACTGTCAATAAAGACCACTCAGGCCCAAAAACCTTAAAATTTTTTTTTTTTTTGCATAGTCAGTCTCTATTTTAGGTACTTCTGTGGTATTCTACTGAATAACTAACAAACATTTACTGGTGAAAGTAAGGTGTAACTGCAACTTGAGGACAAAATAAATAAAAGGCACAGAAATTTGATATTTATATTTTGTAAGAAAAATGTATTTGGTTGAGAAGGGGAATCTGGAAAATTGACCTGATTTTTCTAGGTTTCTAAGATAAAGTACCATATCAACAGATCCAGGTAAGGAGTGAACCAGCTTTGTGATGCTAAAAAAAATCCTTAGGAAAACTAAAAATTCTGCTTAACACTTCTAACCCCAGTTCACAGACTAAATATTCAAGGTACAGCATTGACATATTTAGCGATACATGGACACAGAAATGGTAAATCAAAAGATCAAAGTCAACATCAGAAATCTTGTGATAAACAAAAATATCAATTGCTAAGACTTTATTCTGAATTAAAAGAAGGAAAAAATTCCTCTCTCAAATTCAAATAATAATTCTTCTTGTATCAGGAAAGATGCTCTTTTATCTCTCCTCACCACTCTGAGCCCATTCTCAGCCAGAGTCCTAAGCTGAAGTGTTTCCCTAAATGCAGCAACTTGAAGAGCCGAGGAGGCTGATCTAGAAAGGCCTCTGTTCAATTCAATCAAATCGGATTTAACAGGAACCTCTGTTTTAAGACTGTTTGTGAAAGTGTTCTCAAGAGACCCCCCCCCCCCCCCCCCATTGGCTTAAAGGTCGGGTTGTATGTAGATTGCACAGCTGCCCCGTCTGTCCTTTTAAAAAACTAACAGGCCTCATAGAGACACGGAGCTGAGAGGCTGCCTCAACAGCAACACTCGTTCCATCAGGCCCCATTACACAGAAAGAGAATTACAGTGGCTTGCAAAAGTATTCGGCCCCCTTGAACTTTTCCACATTTTGTCACATTACAGCCACAAACATGAATCAATTTTATTGGAATTCCAGGTGAAAGACCAATACAAAGTGGTGTACACGTGAGAAGTGGAACGAAAATCATACATGATTCCAAACATTTTTTACAAATAAATAACTGAAAAGTGGGGTGTGCGTAATTATTCAGCCCCCTTTGGTCTGAGTGCAGTCAGTTGCCCATAGACATTGCCTGATGAGTGCTAATGACTAAATAGAGTGCACCTGTGTGTAATCTAATGTCAGTACAAATACAGCTGCCCTGTGACGGCCTCAGAGGTTGTCTAAGAGAATGTTGGGAGCAACAACACCATGAAGTCCAAAGAACACACCAGACAGGTCAGGGATAAAGTTATTGAGAATTTTAAAGCAGGCTTAGGCTACAAAAAGATTTTCCAAGCCTTGAACATCCCACGGAGCACTGTTCAAGTGATCATTCAGAAATGGAAGGAGTATGGCACAACTATAAACCTACCAAGACAAGGCCGTCCACCTAAACTCACAGGCCGAACAAGGAGAGGGCTGATCAGAAATGCAGCCAAGAGGCCCATGGTGTCTCTGGACGAGCTGCAGATATCTACAGCTCAGGTGGGGGAATCTGTCCACAGGACAACTATTAGTGGTGCACTGCACAAAGTTGGCCTTTATGGAAGAGTGGCAAGAAGAAAGCCATTGTTAAAGGAAAACCATAGGAAGTCCCGTTTGCAGTTTGCCACAAGCCATGTGGGGGACACAGCACACATGTGGAAGAAGGTGATCTGGTCAGATGAGACCAAAATGGAACTTTTTGGCCAAAATGCAAAACGCTATGTGTGGCGGAAAACTAACACTGCACATCACTCTGAACACACCATCCCCACTGTCAAATATGGTGGTGGCAGCATCATGCTCTGGGGGTGCTTCTCTTCAGCAGGGACAGGGAAGCTGGTCAGAGTTGATGGGAAGATGGATGGAGCCAAATACAGGGCAATCTTGGAAGAAAACCTCTTGGAGTCTGCAAAAGACTTGAGACTGGGGCAGAGGTTTACCTTCCAGCAGGACAACGACCCTAAACATAAAGTCAGGGCAACAATGGAATGGTTTAAAACAAAACATATCCATGTGTTAGAATGGCCCAGTCAAAGTCCAGATCTAAATCCAATCGAGAATCTGTGGCAAGATCTGAAAGCTGCTGTTCACAAACGCTGTCCATCTAATCTGACTGAGCTGGAGCTGTTTTGCAAAGAAGAATGGGCAAGAATTTCAGTCTCTAGATGTGCAAAGCTGGTAGAGACATACCCTAACAGACTGGCAGCTGTAATTGCAGCAAAATGTGGTTCTGCAAAGTATTGACTCAGGGGGCTGAATAATTACGCACACCCCACTTTTCAGTTTTTTATTTGTAAAAAATGTTTGGAATCATGTATGATTTTTGTTCCACTTCTCACGTGTACACCACTTTGTATCGGTCTTTCACCTGGAATTCCAATAAAATTGATTCATGTTTGTGGCTGTAATGTGACAAAATGTGGAAAAGTTCAAGGGGGCCGAATACTTTTGCAAGCCACTGTATAGCCCCTTCAAGTGAGTCAATTAATCAGCCATGGATCAAGTGAGATCAGAGGCCTTTGTTTTTTTTCCTGTTACAATAAATAATAATTGCACTGCTGGGGAGATTGTTTGTGACAAGGTATTTTGCATGTTGCCAGTTCAGAATGAAGTGCCCTCGAGAGAATGTTGAGAAATTGAGGGACGGATAGAAAGCAAAACGCTCTCCACAATTAATTATATATTTGAGGCATAATGCTCTGTTGCTCATTATTAGCAGAAGAGACGTGTCCACAGAAGGGATTTCCTTCTTTTCTCTTTTCTGCCTTAATTCCTCTCCAGGCTGATCTCACACTGCCTTCTATTATTTCCCACCGTCAGCTATGCCAGCAAAAGTTAACCAAATTACATCCTTGTCCTGATGTTATGGTGATATTGTCAAGTAGCTGCTAGAGCCCTGTGTGCCTGTCTGTATATTGATGTGTTTAACAGTGGTCAATCCTGCCATCCAATCTCCCCAGCCCTGCTAGCTAAATGAGAAGCTCTACTGTCTCGGTAGGTGTGACAAACATGGACATAAAGCACTGCAGTTATGATCACTTGTTTGCAATAATACTAAGATGATAATTATGTCAGTACGCTTGTCTTGTCTGAATGGATGCTGTTCAAGTGCTTTTGAGGAATAATTGAATGGATGCTTCAAGATTTTTCCAATAAGGAATAAGTATACTTATATACATTGTATAAGTATATATTGAGATTTAAAAGTAGCTAATATCTTACCTGCAGTTCATAAGTGGCTTGTTCACTTAGTATAAATCTAGACTACATAGTCCTGGAGGGTGATGCTAACAGTCAAGGCTAAAGTGGACGTCCATCTTCTCTAAATAAATCTAATCTCAAAAACATTGCAGTGGTTTATTTTAACAATATTTTATCAACCTTTCTGATGACTGCATTGGGTGGTTATTGACACAGAAGCTGCTGATTACTTTTACCCTGGAAATGGAGATACAGTTAAGCCCAGCATTATTCATACCCCTGACCCGTTTGGGTTTTAAAGTAATCTTTTAGTTTCAGTGGAGTTGCGCAGACAGAATCCTGCTTTGAATCTAATAGAGAATCTGTGGAGGGAGCTACAGATGATGATGGCTAAAAGACCCTCCAATCTCAAATAGTTGATGCGGATTGCCAAAGATAAATCATTAAAATACCAATGGAAACACATTTTTGAATATTGCTAAAGTGCCAATAATAGATGTTTCTCTTGGTTAATGAGATGAAAATAGATTATTTTCAACTTAACATTTTCTATTAAATCTAAAGAAAAATAGATAACGGTTAGGTCTAGCCGGCAAATAGTTGGTTTAACAGACATCCTGCTAGTAGTTTACCAACTTTACTTTAAAAATAGCATTATCTTAATTAGCTTAAAGGGTGGCATCCCTTTAGAATCCACACCATGACTATCTGTGTGTTTTCTAACCAGAAATATCACCAAACATCAATTTTGTTTTTTATCCAAGTGAGGGAAAGAGTTGTAACCTTACTTCAGCTGAATGAGCACTGATCAGCAACAGATGGTGGAGGGGCAGTACCTTGTTACGCTGAAGCTTTCTGTTGCATCTAAAGAAAATGACTTTATACAGTAAAAATGCCATGATATGAAAATGTTATTGAAATAATAACTTTTAAAATCTTAATTATCTGTTTTTGATGGCTACTGTTTGAAACCTATTGTAACAGAGCCTCACCTAAAAAATCCTGAACTATCCCTTTAAGACCAGCTAGCTACTACCACATAAAGCTGGGTTCAAATGTCCTCAGGTGCTGTGTAATAACTGAGTTAATGTTGAAGGAAAATTACAGAGTGCGCCCTGCAGAAAGTGAAGGCCACAAGGGCCAGTAGCTGTGGAAAACTATATTTCCCATGGGCTCCGGACTGCATCCTGCTGCGAGCAAGCAGCTGCGTGGCATCATCAATAAGTTTCTGTCTGCTGGGTGCTACCCAGCTGTAAACAGTTGACAGCTATACGAGCAAATACATCAATGAGCTGTCAGGAAACAGACAGGAGTGCTGAAGGCCTCTCCAAGACAAGATGATCCCTATGCTTGTGATTTTAATAATTTACTGCTAATAACATTTGAAGAATTATATTTTATGCAAGGCCTGGTCTCTGTTTTCATGTCCATTTTTGATTACGAAGAATTCAAGCAGGATAAATATAGGTGGTTGGATATTTTTCATTACTTGAGTTTGCCCTTCCTTTGACTTTGGTTGATGCTAATGAGGGTTATTTTCTCTGGTGTCACTCCAGCTGGAGTCTAAAAGCAGAGGGATATTTAAATCTTCTGACACACAGCCAATACAGTGTCGTCCCTGGAGCCGCTCTTCAGTCCACAGCACTAAAGAGGACAGGACCGAGGCAGCGCTTTACCTATATAATACCCAGCAAAGTGATGAGAAAAGTCACCTGAAGGCACTGGTCAGTTAGTGGTATGAAGGTTTTAAAAGAATTACAGTTTCAAAAAACTGCATTTACCTGGTTTGAAGTCCTAATAATTACATGCGAATGTTTTCTATGGTTGTACAGTTCATAGCAATGCAGTCCTGCCCATCCACGTGTTACTGCTCATTGCAGGACAACTGGCTACAAAAATAAAATACAAACAGACAGATTTGTCTGTTTCAAAATATTTCTGGTCCTGAAAAATAGAAACAGCCACTGCGTGGGAAGTAAAATAGCACCATCTATCACTTCTAAATATGTAGTTTGGATTTTTTATTATTTTGCTGTGGTGTTTTGTGAAGTTATCATCAGTAAAAGTTCCCTAACCATTAGTTAAATAAGTTGTACGGCTTTCAGTTTGAAAAAGAGTGAATTCTCTAAGGACAGTGAATTCTCAGAGCGATGAAAGGCTAGCAAGCTGTTCAGAATGATCTTATGCTTTAAATGATCCGTTTGACCAAATGTTAAAGTTCTCTCTCCAGGGTGGTACTGGCTGTTTCATCTGGCTCAGGCTTTAGATGTTTGGTGGTTCTTCTCTGGAAATCTGACAGAGTTGGTGCCTATCTCTAGCAGACATCAGGTGAGAGGCAGGGTACACGTTGGACAGGCTGCCAGCCCATTGCAGGGCAACATAGAGACACTTAGGACAAACAACCATGCACGCTCACTTTCACACCTAAGGAGATTTTAGAGAGACGATTAACCTACCAGTTACGTTTTTGGACTGCGGGAGGATGCCAGAGTACCTGGAGAGAACCCATGAATGCACAGAGAGAACATGCAAACTCCACGCAGAAAGATCCCTGGCCAGGATTTGAATCTGGGACCTTCTTGCTGCAAGGCAACAGTGCTGCCAACTGTGACACTGTGGAGCCTGAGTAATAACAGTACTGCAATAATCTTGCTAGCTCTTTCTGTACTGCAGTGGTGTAACGGTAGAGCAAAATGTGTTTGTAGAGACACACATCTCAATCTTCTTGAGCCCATCACTTCCTTCTACTGTCTAAATGAGGATTAGGGCCAATACGGACAATAACAGAGAAATGTGTCCTCAGTCCCAGCGCTTATGCAACAACTTATCCTTCTGTTGTTGCAGGCCGCACTAAGATGTTTTTGCAGCTTGTGCTTGACACACATTCTGGGCAGAACTATTTTATTAGTCGTCTCAAATATTGTGTGATTGATCAGAAATTTGATTCATTTGTCATTACTATACTGACAAACGGTGCACTGGGAAGGATCTATGACGACTTCTCACAAATTCTGGACTTGAGTTTTGTAAATTATGAAATTTCCTGGCTAGAAAGAATTTATTCTTATTTTACAAGAACAGAGAACATGTTTTAAAGTACTTTAGATTGCTCACAGAATTCACCCAATTATAATGTCACCGGGTGCTGATCTCCGACAAGTTTAGTAAATGTTACACATTACACAATCAAGGCCAAAAAACGATCTCTCTTTTTTAACCTTTCTGTTTATGTTTGAGAGGAGAGACAGTTCCAAAAAACAAAGCAACAATATATTTTTGGCTTGAAGTAGAAGTGTAATATTTAGTCGAAGACTTGCACTGGAATAGTTTAGGCATAACCCAAGAATGAATTTATTGCAATAGCGTTTTTAACTAGTAGAATAGGTTTAATCACTTTCAAGACATGTATCCAAATAAAACCTTTTTTTGTTATAAATGTTCTCAGAATCTGTTTGTCGGACAAAAATCTAACTTTTCAGAAAAAGAAAAAAAAATCAATCTAATCTTAAATTTATGCTGTTGGTCAAAGTCACAGGCTGCTTTTTTTATTATTTTCTTTGGATATTTTTCAGTGAGAGCAGAGATATGTGAAGGATGAATAACTATGTTGATTCTAAAACAATGTTTAATGTCATGATGATGGCCTTTTACAAAAGTTGGGCAGTCAGTGTGAATGTTAGCAAAAAGTCAGATTTTTGAAGGTTCATAATGCTACAATGTGTTGCATTATTTTTGCAGCAGTATGAAAATTTCTTTTTAAAATGAAAGTAATTACATGGTTTTAGACAAATTTACTTAAGGTTAATATACTGTAAGAATTTCTCACCAGCTCTTGTCCTGTCACCTGTGACGGAGCTGTTGGAGAGGTAGTATTCTATGCTCAGTGTGATGCAAGTAGCAATCATCTAATGCGAAGCTCCATTTTCTGGAGTTAGCACGCCCTCCCTCATTGCACCCCTGCAAACTCATAAGTTCCAGTTTGGCTGCCTTTTCAAACCTCTTGCTCTTTCTCACTAAGGACACTTGTTCATCATCCTGTCATCAGCGACTCCTCCTGACACCAGCTGTGAGAAGGTTGTGGTCACAGGCGGGGCGTAGTGATCTCTCCTCACACCATTTTAAGTTAGTCAGTGTGAGGATTTGACTGCAGGGAATGTGTGTGAAAAACTAAAACACACGCACACGCAGGAACGACATCGGGTCACTTGAGGTCTGTCTTTCAGTGGATTCTTTATGGACTCTAAAGGTATATGACTTTGACTGGACTGTGGCTTAATCAATACTCTAACCTCCAGCTATTGGCTCCGGTTTGCAGGGGTTTTTACTGCCTGCTTTGTCCAGTCTGGTAATAAAGTGACTTTTACAAGCTATCTTTATTTGAATTAAGAGACAAAAGGTAGAGCCCTTTATGTCGCCCTGAATCAAAATTTATTAATTTGTGCACTGTAGAGTCTATTTGTGCCTTTTTTGGTGGACATCTGTCACTCCTGAGACTGGATAATCATACAGAACCCCTTGAGCTGTAAGCTTATACTCCGCTCCTGTTGTGTCGGCATATCCATAACGGATATGCCGAGAATAGGCTGCTTCACTGTCATCTGACTGTCATTTAGCTGCCATTCAATTAAAGTTGCACTTGTCCTGCCAATACTTTAATTACACCCTCAATAATTGTTTTCCCATTTTCAAAAGAGAGAGAATATTTAGGCTAATATTTTCCATGTGACCAGAAGGACAGGAATCAGACATTGATATGTAAGTGCAGGGGTATGCATGCGTGCAACGTCGTATCCTCAGGCAAAAACAATTGACTTCGACTTGAACTAGATTTTATTATACCGCCCACATGATACATCAGGAGCATCTGAGACCTCTTTGTCTTGGTTGATGTCACCAGCAGTGAGCAGTTGATGTAGGCAGATGGGGACTGTAGGCCTGTATGCATATGCACAGGCTTCACAAATCGCTTTTCAATAGCATTACAGTTGAATCCCTCTTCCCTCACTCCCACTCTGCTTTTTTTCCTGCACTGCTTTTGCTGCATTTTCTCGCTTTCTTCACATCCCAAAAGTGCTCTAAGAGGATCCCACTCATGTCACTGGGCTTGGGATGTGTCAAGTGGAAGAGTGCGTGACTGTGTGGATGTTTGCAACTCTGAGCATGTATGTGTACCCATTTTCTGGAAGGCTTTATCCTTTTAAAGGGGATACTTAATAAATAAGAGTTTCTATTGAGCACATTAGGTGAAAGTGATAAAAGAGTTAGCACTGAGTGGGTGTAGACAGTTAGATATGCCAGGATTAATAGCTGGGACTTATTACTTTGAATTTAAATGAGGCAAAGGAACCAATTAATATTTATCGGTTGGTAACTAATTGCAGCAATTGTCTGCAAATGTCCATACAACCAGTGTTTTGCTGGGCCGATACAAAACATAATCACTTTGATGCACAGCTGTAATGTAACATTAGCTTATAGCATATCTAGTAAACTACCTGTTTTTGCGGTTAAACCCTGAATTATTCATACCAATGCCACATTTAGAAAGAAAGTTATCTTTTGATTTCACCAACATATTTCCTCTGCCCGGAAGTAACCAGAGTCTTTAGCATAATTATGTACAGCATCAGACATAAATACATCACAAATAAATAAATCACATTTTCAGTGTTTTTCCAAGCTAATAAGTAATTTAAATAAACAGTTTTACTGACAGAAAAAGAGCCTTTTGAAGTTGATATTTTAGTCACTTTAGATGCACCTGCTTGAATCCTGTTACTCTCTTCTGTTTTCTTTACAAATAAAATGTTTTAAAGGGAGCATATCGAATGGATCTGTGGACACTTATTAGCCATGGACAGAGCAAGCACATTTGCTACAAAGATCACTTATGCAGGACAGTTGTTAAACTCCATGGGAATGAACATATGATTAGGTGTTATTTCTCCTACCCACCTGAAACAGCTCCTGTTTTGGAGACACTATGCCTCAGAGTGATAAAGCAACTGGAAAAGTTGGATCGAAGGGAAGAAACACCCCAAAGCTGAGGGAACAGGAAATAAAACACAGCTCATGCCACAGTTGGGACAGATCAGTGCATCTGCACTAAAAATGGAAAGCGTGAGAAATGCAGCATTTATAAAATGTGTGCAAGAAGCCATTAGGGCAGAGGTGTAGTTTAACAATCCAAAAGCTTTTTTTCTTTTTTCTTTTTCTTTTTTTGAAGTCTGACCCTGGTTAGAACAAATAAAATAGGCAATTTAATGGCTCTGATTCCAGAATAATGGTAGCCATGGTGGACTTAGTTTACAGCTCACAGGATCATTACTGGGATAGACACTAGTCCACCTCCAGAGTATCAGCAACCACATTGTGGACTTAAATCAATAAAGTAAGGAGCCACTAGTGGGACTGGTGAATAATGGCTTATTTGGAGCTGTGTGGAGCAGCCATAACGGCCCAAAGCTTGGGGGACACATGAAGCTCATTCAGCTTGATCTGGTACCCGTAATATATTGCTTATTTGTCTCTGTTTGACACACAGGAACTCTTAGATGGTACTTATAGAACATGTTGAGGTCTGTACGTATCACCTGGGGAACAAGAAGTAAAGAAGTAGAGTTGATTAGAAGTTAAATGCATGATTTATTATTAATTCAGCACGGAAGGACTGCACTGACAAATACTGAGATAGCATCCATGCAGGCATATTAACCTTTGCTATAGCAACATTTAGAGGGATTCTGTGATATATCTGTAATTTATTATTAACATGTGCTTCGCTTAAGGCAACAGCACTTATAATAAATATAAGTTTACTCATTTGAAGACAAGGGAAGCTGGCTTTTTATAAATGGGATGGCTCTATGTGGCTTACACATTAAAGTAATTTATTTCAATCTTGCCGCTTAATTCTGTCTTTCTGTGCCAGAGCTGGGGGAAGACAATTATCCCATGGACACTGATAGATCATCTGATATATGTTACGGTTTAATGTAACTCTTATCTAAGGCAGGGGAAAGATAGATGCTGCCAGAATGTAAGCTTTATCTCTTGATCAGATGGAATTGAAAGTGGATAATATTTGGTTACCTCCCACTAGGGTTTTGACAGTGAATAAACTTTGTTAAAAATATTTGTGCTGAGTTTAGGTTTGGACTTCTGGAATTAAAACTCTTTGTTTAGGATCATAATCACTCTATAAGCAAGCTATTATTAGGGTGTGTCATGTTACCCAGTCAACCTCTTATTCATGCAAAAGCATTTATGCCCTTGTGAACATTTCCACATTTTGTCACATTACAATCACAAACGTGATTGTATTTTTTGTCTGTGTGCCACTGACGATGCCACTCCATGTCGGTTATAGCTGCTTAAGCCAAGCAGCCAGCGTGGTGGCCTGCAAACCTTGAGATAGTTTGACCAGTCAGGTGCGGCAGCAAAGGCTCATGGGACATTATATAAATTGATAAGATATAACTATTTGTGGTCTTTTAAAGTGTGCAAATGTAAATACGTGCACAAATCTGCTCTATATGCTCCCTGTAGTTGCTTGTATTTCAATTGTCAACCTATTTTGTGAAATTTCTAACATAATGTAATCACCATTAGTAAGGACTATATGGGCCTAATATATATTAATTGGTGGTATGATAAGAGGAATAGTAATATTTGTACTCAATAGATTAATTATTTGAATGATGCAGATTATATAAACATTTATAGCCATCACCATACAGGCTGAATTAAATAGATTGAAGCACCAGCTTTGGACATTCGTCTTTCAAAGGATTGTGAAAGAACATCAGTTTGACTGAGCATTAGCTTAAATAGTAAAAAAGGAGTGGAAAGTATCAGGTAAGCATTTGACTTGGGGGCTTAATAAATCTATATGCACACAACACAAGATTGTTTTCTGTATTTTTAAATATGGGTGATTTCTTTCATCCACTTCTCAAATATGCATTGCTTAATACTCATTTATTTTGCAAAATCCCAAATGAAAACACTAGAGTTCATGCTTGTAACATACTAACATGTAAAATTTTTATTTTTCCTCTATCGGCCTCTTTACAATATCCCTGTTTTCTATTAAGTTTTGTCTTCAATGGTCGCTTTTGATGCCTTACTTCATTTTTGGAGGTCTTTATACAATGTGTCTTTCTTACCCTCTTTCCTGTGCTTTTTGTTTTTCCTGTTTGGATTTTTAGATCCCTTAAATCAGCTTTTAATTGAAGCTTCCTTTTGAGTTTTACAGCGTTTGCTTGACATTTTGGCTGGCTTTATTACCAGCAAATAACAGATGGTGCCTTTCTAGGTGACACAGTGCATGTGTCACATGATGCCTTGCTAGTTAAACTCAAGTACGCCTTGTTACTGGGACGAGATAGATCGTGCCCCCTATCCAAGACATACATGGGTGGTGGTCCGCTTACTTTTACTGTGAAACGGGCCTTGGGAGGGACACAGCAGTGCTGCAGCTGAGCCTCCAGGAGCATATTGGGACCAGAGAACAGGCAGAGCGCCCTGCAGCCTACTGGGGATGCAAGAGACATTCGCTCTCACCACAGGTGCTGCCCACCTGTCAAAATTTCACTGATCCGCTACATATCCCTGTGATTTGCTGCACATGGAGCTTGAGTGTCTGCTGTGGACTTAGATTTCTAGAGCTTGAGCTTAATTCTCTTTCTTTTGCTGAAGATAGCCTCTGCTCCTTGATGCCAGTTTACTTGAAAAAGATAAATAATTTATGTTAACAAATCTGTATACATGCTAATTCAGCTGTTATGTGGTAAAGTTGGCTATTGCCTATGTCTAAAAGTTGACTTGTGTAGTTAAAGACAACAGGATCTTGGCCACAGTGCTGGGCACATTTATCAGCAACCTGCGTAAAGACGCTGAATTCACTTTTCATTTCAATAGTATCATCTTCAATTGAAAAAAAGAAAGACACAAATGCGAACTTTACTTTGAGTATGTTTATTTCCTAGGACAGAAATAGTCATGAAAATATCACAGTGCCAAAACTAATAACACACTTAATAATTCATAGAAGATTTATCTAACTGAGACAATGTTTCCATTTTTGACTTAATAGAGTGTTGAGGAACATTTAGTAAGTAATGCCTGACTTCTGTTTTTTTCTTTGGTATAAATATGATCTGACAGAGAGGCTTGTACCTTTTCGCCACTCTTCCAAATGTGAAAGGCAGGAGAACATGTTGATCTACATAAGTCGGGAAATGGCTGCAAGAAAAAAAAAAGCCTAAACTGCTTTCATATGTCTACAGTCATATGAAAAAGTGTGCCCTTTTACAGATCGACTTTTCCAAGTTTGTCCTGTCAGTTCACAGAAAATTTGCCCAAAGGTTTTGGGGATTATCAAATTTGCTATTGAAAATGTTAGACAGGCCTTTATGTTCTATTTGGTCAACAGTGGTTGCTATTTCTGCCCAGTCTCTTTCTAATTGTTGAAGTATGAAAACTGACCTTAACTGAAGCTGGTCATGTGAAAAATGCTTTAGATGTTGTTCTTGGTTCCTGCATGAGTCTTCAGTGGGTTTGGAGTAATTTTATTAGACACTTTTAGGAAGGTTCCATGTTCTCTCCATATTTGATGTCCCATAGATTTCTATGACTTTACTCCTCATATTTTCTTGAATTTCTGTAGATCACAGCATGATGTGTTACTTTTTTGAGTTCTTCAATCCAACTCATATGTTGCCAGACAGGTTCTATTTAAGATATTTTTAATCGAAAAAAAATATGGCCAGACACAGTTAAAATTATGATTTAACCGTGGAGTATTTGGGGGTTGGATATTGTTGCATTCTGGGTCTGATTGGTTGGGTCTGATTTGGCACTCCATGCCATGTCTTCCTGTGTTCAGCTTTTTTGAGTACAATTATTTCGGATGTAAAGTGTTTTTAGGATGGGCTGCATCTGTAACTCCTTGAGTTTTTAAAAATCAGAAATTGTCGCTGTTACTGTCCAAATATCGTTGAAAAGCTTGGGTGCCTTTCTCAATGTGCTTCAATACAAACTTATGGAAATCAACAAATGTAGGTGGGATTTTCAACAACAGATGCATTCAGATGAGAATAGTACAGCATTTTTAGTAGATGCTTGCAGCCTCTAAGAAAAATTTACCATGTTTTTCTCAAACGCTGATATCCAGCCATCAAGTTGTTTGCACTGTTGGCTGCCTGCTGTGGAGACCTGTCAATCTATTTGAGATCAGAGTAAAAATTGCAGTCGGTAAGAAAGCAAATGCCCCCTAAACTATGCTGGAATTACAACATTAGACATATAATGTAAAGGGAGTGTTAGAGCACCTGGTTAGTTTTTTAGAAGGTAGCAGTGAACTTAGCAACAAGCTCGTAGTTCAGTGAGGTAAATGCCACCACATCAGCTTGACAAATGTTTTTTTTTAAATATGCTGCTTGCAATCAGCTATGTATAATTCCTCAGACTCAACTGTCAGAAAAAAAACTGTACTTTGTAGAACGGAACCAGAAAGTAGTTAGAACATATTTGCAATAGTCAGCATTGTGCTATAGCTGCAGGTAAACAAAATTTTGCTGAAGCATCCATTTCTGCCCCAGAGGTAGAAGAAACCATGGAGTGACATCAGAGGATTACCCTGCAGATCAGTGGCTACAAAACATGCAGAACCAGGCTAGGATACAAGAAGCAGGCTCTTTGAAGTGGCGCTTATAGGGTACAAGCTTTGTATCCAGATCGCCTGTGGCACAGTCCTCTTCACCTCACTTAGAGCACACAGATATGCTGTGGCAGTTTTGATGACTGGACACTGCTCCAGATCCGCCTGTCCAATTAGCAAACCTTTTTTCCCCCTGAGGACTGGTACCTGCATGTCATTGTGCCTGAGCTCACTACATGTGGACCAGATCACATCTATGTAGTCACAGTGATGTTTAGTGTCACAAGTAGGCATACACCTAATATTGCTATCAAGGAATACTGATGTTTTACAAATTGACAGTTTTAAAACTGTCATCATATTGTTCCTGTGGTTTAAAATATTTGAATGGCTTGACAAAGAAAGTGCTGTAGTCTATGCTATAGTCTGGCTGTATGGAGCCTAGAGTAACACGACTCTGCTCTCCCCAGGCTGATGCTGCACACTGGTGGTCAGCTGGCAAAAGAAGGCTACAACACTTTTGTTAATCTTTCAGGAAACCCACATTTGGGATTATTAGCCAGTACTAGAGAGCAGCTGATCTGTCTTTTCTTGGCTAGTACCGACTCATTACCGACCGATTTCAGATTTTGTTTGAGCTCTAATCTGCTGAATCTGATTTTCACTGAATTTAAGTGAGTTTTTTCTTCAGGACTGCACGTTATTTCTCCTTATGCATTAAAGCATATGCCACTAACCTTGATCTGATTTTATACCCCTTTTATACTGTTGCGTATCTGCCTTGTGTTTCATTGGTGTGGGATTATCCACTGCTTTAGGTAAGAACACTCCAGCAGCACCTTTGTACATATATAACACTGTTGTACAATGGACCCCTGTCTTGTCACGGATTCACCTATACACTGATTTTTCTTTGGAACTCGACTCCAAGTTAATAACTGAAAATCTGCCGATTTGCAGATTTTTTAATAGTGCACATCTAAAATAGTCCAAAGAAAATGCAGCTTCGAAAGTTGCAATATATATGTGTAATGCTACTTTACTTGCTATTGGCTGGTGTTTGCAAAGCAGCCAATCTAGGAGCGCCATTCATTTTCCCATGGTTCTGATTGGCTGTATGCTTAAGAGCGGAAATATGGAAAACTGTAAACATTAGCTTCTGTGGTAGTGCTGGGACAGTCTTTACTGAGCGTATTAATGCATGTTAAGGTATATATGGCGTGTGAACTAATAATATAGACCATTATAAGCTTTTTTAGTGAAGGTTCTAAGTATACACCAAATATAGTGTGAGCGCTTACTTTTGGTGCATTTATTGAATAGAAAAAAACATGATTTTTCAGTTTTCCACCGATCAGTGCTGATGAAGGGAAGATTGACCATCTTTAATGAATATGTTATATACTTTTTTTGCTGTTTTTAATAAAAAGCCAAATTAAATGCTGTTATATAATTTTGTGTAAACAAAATTAAGTCATCGTATCTTTATTCATTGTTATCATACTGGGAGTGGGGGAATGTTATACCAGTCAGAATCTAACACTCCAAGCCGAAGGTCGGCTCCGCCTTTCTTGTTAAATGTCCACAGTTTAACCACTTGCGTGATTTTGGTCTTTGTTGTCCTCTTCAAGAAGGGTTTATTAGAAGCTCATTTGCAGCATCATTGGAAGCACTTGCCCCAGTACACAGTGCCATTTATTTCCTCTTTTATGTGCATATAAAAGAGATAGCCACTGAAATCTAAAACAAGCAAGAGACTTTCAAGTTCAAGAGTGCCCTGACTTCTAAAGGCTTTTGATCAAAGGCTTCAGTGGCTTGTTCACCTCACTTGTCATTTTTACTGAGTGGCGCCTTTTCAGATGAGATTCAGCACCTTCCCTTTGGTATGATTTTTACAGTGCTAGCTTAAGATATGTGTATGTTAGAATATTGCTTCTCTGTTTACATATTCAGAATGTAAACAACCATTTTAACCTTTCACCCTTCCAGTGCTGCACCTGCTGAAGTATTTTAAGCTAGGAGTTTTGTGCAGAAGGAGGATAAATTTAATTTCCTGAGAGCCGTGACAGTTGGAGGTTTTGCAGGCTTTTCTTACTCTAATGATGCAGTTTTTTTCTGCACAGCCACAGAAGATTTAAATATCTCCCTAATACCTCCACACAGTGTATTTTCTACCTTTCATTCCTTTACCCCAGTTTACACGCTACAGCTCACTGGAAAAAAAGGGATGCATGAAATAGGAAGCAGAGTAGAGCTGTCTATTACTTAAAATACACCTTTTAAGTTGAAATGATTGATGCAGCTCATAAACCCTCCCCTAACCACCTGCCACTTCCCCACCTTCTGACATTCAGAGAAAACACAGGACATGAAGGCACTACATCAGGATCCCTTCCATGGATCCTGACACATGCAAACATTCATCACTGAGCCACTCAGCACTGACTGCTGCTCCCACATGCCCAGAGCTTTGCAACAGTCCAGCTCTCCGCGTTTAAGATTCATTGCTACTCTTACTAATGCCATGCTTTCTAATGGACTCGACTTTATTGACCTGTTTTTAGAATACACAAGCAGACCACAAACGCTATTTTTAACATCTGTGAATAGAGATATTCATCATCCAGGAGAAGGCTGAGCTTTACAGAGTCTCTTATGCTTAGAGCTTGTCTTCTGCCGCCCATCTGAGCAAAGATAAAGACAGATGAATAATGGGTAAGATACTTGTAATGAATGTTATGGTGGCTGCAACCTTACAATCAGATAAAGGTCAGGGGAGTCGGATCAAGTGGGTTTTCTTGGCTGGGTCATCTCCATCTGTAGTCAGGAAATGAACAAAGGTAGAGTGTTATGTTTATGTTTTTGAGATTTCTTGATATATTTGCATAGGGAGCATTGATGAACCACAGGACCACAGAAAACACCAGAAATCATCTATCTATTCTTTTAAAAGGTATATTGGTTTATTTTTAACCCAGTTACAAGAAAAATGTAACTCTGTTGTATTTTTGGGAAGCTAAAATGACATAGTCTTCTTTATCTGGCAACAGTCTAGACTTATTGGGATGCTGAACTTTGACTAGTTACTTGGGCCCTTCTCCTATTATTTTACCTAGAAGTTTCACTGAGTTTTTTTACACCCTTCAGGATTAGAAAATGTTGGACTTCTGCTAAGGGTAGAAAAATATCTGTGTTAAATGCAGCTTGCAGATTTTTGCAACATCGGAACACCTGAATCTTTTGGCTGAGGCAAGCAAAATAATATCTAACAGTAGTTTCCAGAAATATACCTGACTGGACCACAGTATTTGGTAAACTTACAATTACCATTTAATACTGCAGGGCGTTGTCTTATGGAGATCATTGTCTTCTGCTTATTTGAGATCAAGTCCACATTTAACAGGTTAACAGAGTTAATGGGTCCTAGACATTGCTCACTCCAACAAGACCCTCCTGCCCCAACTCTGGAAAATCATGGCCTTCCTAGACCAGAAACCCAATATACTGTATTCACAAAGTATGTGCTTGTCTACCATCACTCATGTATAAATCTGAGTGACATCCAATTTTTAATCTATAGAATTTATTCTGATGTCTGCCAGCTCTTTGCTGCTATACACAGCTTCAGCTTTACTGGGAAGGCCTTCTACAATGTTTTGGAGTTTGTTTGTTGGAATTTTTGACCATTCTCCCAGAAACACATTTGAGAAGTCAAACACTGATGTGAATGAGAAGGCCTGGCTTGCAGTGTTCCCTCTAATTTATCGAAATGATTGATTTTGGTCAGGACTCTGTGTAGGCCAGTGAAGTTTGTAGAGTTTAAACCATAATTTGTTGAAATGTGAAATACATTTCAACACAAAACTTGCTCTCTAAAAGTACTTAATGAGACCTGGAATAATTTAGTAGCAAGTTTGTGCACAGTCATTGTTATAATCACAACTGTTATTTGCACTAGACACAATCCAAACAAATACTGGAAATTGTTTTCCCTAAAATGCATTTTTAATCTCCTTCCCATGCAAATGGGAAGGGGATTTTTCACAGCAATGGCACTCTGTTTGATCCTAATACATGTGCTTTCCCAAACATACTATCTTCCATTACCTATTCATCATAGAAATGTCATTAATACACTCACAAGGATAATAAAAGCATCACTACACATCTTGCCTCCATGTTTTATATCTTATGCCTTGTCCACACACAGCCGAGTATCTTACAAAACAAATATATTTTTCTACGGTTTGGCCTGTCATCCACACGAAAACGCAGATTTACGGCACCAAATCTTTCTAAAAACTCATGCCAAAGTGAAGATTTGCTTTTTCTCTGTTTTAAGCGTTTGCGTGTGGACAGAAATAACAGAGGTTTTAGGCTCTGCAACGTCACTTTCTGTGACAAAAATTTTCCATCACTTGTGCGACCTGTGTTTACACTCAGAAACAGCATTTATGCCCTCAGAGCTATGCTGGCATTATCGATTGTCTAAGCGCTTTTTGCTTGCTTGTTTTTACAAGCTCGATTACTGCTCTATGTAGAAGTTTGAACATTGGGGGGAACTACTGCCCCCTACAGGTATGGCATGTCTATGAATGTGCTTAACAATGCACTTATGCTGTTAGGTCCGGACAGAGTTTTTTTTTTTTTTAATGAGGTGGTGAGAATCTTTGCTTAAAAAAACCTGGCTATGTGTCTACATGACCTTACGTGCAAGGTTCTGTATATTGGACATGTGGCTTTCTCCTTTTAAGCCTCCGTTCATTAACTTTAGATTTTTACTTTTCTTACTGGTCTGAACTTGTCTAAAACAGATCTACATTTAGACTTCTAATAAATGTTTAAAAAAATGTAGAAAAAAAATGTTTGACCAAATTTATAATTATTTTAGCATAGACATCTTTGGGTTATTTGTCAAAAATTTGAAATATTTTCACTGCAAATAAAACTCAGTGGGCCAGTTACATTCAGAACACTTAAACCATGTTTTGCTTGTTCCTTGTTAAGATGTGATTTGTCACATGTCTTTTCTATGGCCTCTCTGGGGTTTTTCGGCAAATGCTTCCCTGGGGGGTCTGGACACCATTTAAAGGTTCCCAGGCAAAGCCATTGGTTAAGTGTTTAGGGGATTTCTGCACATGGTGTTTTTGGTGTTTTTGTGTATGGTTAAAATGAATTGTTAAATGTGAAATTATGGGATTTGGTAAACTCTTCTTTCATTTAAGGCTGCCCTTTGTCATTAGATTGGTATAGCTGCTATTGGGAAGCTTGACATGCCTGAGGTATTAAAATAAATCATTTGTTGCTTTCACCACATTCTGCTTCAGTATTCATCTTTACTGTAAATCCAGCTGCTAAAGGTCGCCTTGTCACACTCACATAGAGGGGCTGGCTCTCATTCTGGGCCATTCACATTCAGCTGTGCAACCACTCAAATATATTGCTTGAAGATGCCAGCAGAACAAAATCATCTGTTAAAGGGTCTGACGTTCCTAAACTAGGCCAACTGCTCTACACAACCATGCTTTGAGATGTCAATGAATACCAATAACAGGATCGTGACTAGGAGAAGACCTGGGGGAGTCCATTTTCCACTGTTTGACTTTGTGCTCAAAATGTGGACACTGCACTTATTTTGGGAATTCGAGGATTGGATCCCCTAAAAACATCCTGGCTCCCCATTCTCCTGCAGTACAGCTCACAAAAGTATTTGTGGGATACAGATCCACAAAAAATCTGGTCCACAATTCAACAGCCAGAGTGGTAGCGTCTCTTTTCCATCACCCCAGACAGGATTAAGTTGACATTAAGCATAATAGAGTGAATATACAAAAAATAATAATTCACCAGTAATCTGTTTATGGCAAGATCCACAGTGTACACGAGCTCATTCTGCTACTTTGAATTTCTTTATTTTTCTCCCTACTTACCTGATTTACAAAAATAGGCCTAAAGATATATATTTATTTCTGGAAATACAAATTGCTTACCTGAGGGGGACTGGCTGTTTTCACCCATAACCAGCTTAATGGGATAGTTGAAAAAAAAGTTTGGTTAAATGTGTGAATTCATGGTTACCTGCCAAGTAACTGTGTAATGAAACTTCAAAAACACAGTTGCTACTGTAGCTACTGTTAGCATCAATAAACACCAGCCATAGTTAGAACACTGATGGGTAATTCAAGTTATATTACTTATTTAGTTAAAACACAAAGTTTATAGGTTAATTTGTTTATTTATTTGAATCCCCATTAGCTGTCATAAATTAGACAGCTACTCTTCCTGGGGTCTTCTATTCAATTCATTAAAATAATTTACATTCACAATACATTATCACACATCATAAAAAACATAATAAATCATTATACTATTCTTACAACAACAAATAGCTTAAGAGTTGGTCATTTAAGGAATCATAGACCATACTGTTGTCCACACAAGTATTTATTTTTTTCAAAATTGTCAAAATAAGAAGATTGCAACAGTGCCAAGACCATAAATTTTTTAGAGACTTTTTGAAAGTGGCTTTATCGCTGTTATCGCTCTGAACATGACAGCTCTACAAACCGCCTCTGTTCTTGGTTTTGGACAGGTCAAATGTCCATGAATCGCTTGTCTGGTGGAATAACAATGCCGATCTCTCACATAATGCAAATTTTCATACAGAGTTGTTGGTTTTCTACTGCTGCAAATATTCCTAAAAAAAAAATTTAAATTACAGTTCAGCTTATCCTCTACTCTGAACCATGAAATATGTTCGTGAAGATCAGCAGAGCTCTGCCTCCAGTCAAACGAAAGACCCAGAGCTAATCTTGCAGCTTTATTTTGTGCTCTTTGAAGTCTAGTCAGGTGCTTTTTAATTGCACCTGACCAGACCACTGAACAGTAGTCTAAATGGGACAATACCAACTCTAACAAATGGAATCAACAACAAGTTATGTCTCCTGATGCACGAAATGTTTCTTCCCATCTTCTTTACAATTGAACTCATGTGTTTCTCACAAGACAATTTATTATCAGTTATTACACCAAGCAGATTCATGTCCTGTACCTCTTCTATCGCATTGCCCTTTAAAATTATTTGAAGTGAGTCATTCCTGTCCTGGTATCTAGATTTAACCAACATGCTCTTTGTCTTTGACACATTTAAAACTAATAAAACAAAACAAAAAAGTTCTGCATAAAAAACCTATAGCTAGTCATTCACTTGGATGTTGTTTTGACACCTGCTGCATACCCACATCTTTAAAAAAATACCTGCAAAATTTTTGTGAATGGCCCATCCAAAGAATAAAGGAGTCTAGGTGGCAGATCAGTCCAATTGAATCTGATAATATGGGTTTTGAAATAACATTAAACAGCTTAAAGGTGAAAGACATACCATTTATTTAGGCTTTATTCAGTAGATTGAAGCAAAAGGTTGTTGCTTGAAATATAAATAGGGCTTCAGTAAGTCAAAATGAAACTGGTAAGGGACATAACAGACTGTGTTATCAGATATTCCCAAACACATCTAATTCAGTTATAATCGCTCTCTGAAAATGTAAAACAGGCATAAAAAATATAGGCAAATATGATGCATGTCATCTTAAAAATATTGGATTAAAGCTCTGAATTGTTAGTAAGGAGTGTTGGAAGGACCGGAGATGCAGGCTTACAGACTAAGATTTGGATAAAAGCTTTTTTTCACTTGACAAAAACTCAATGCAGACAATCCAAAATCTTAAATCCAATAACAAGAGAAACACAAATACAAAATCCACTGTGGGAAGGAGTTCAAACATTGCTCTTGGATTTTAACGAGCAAAGGAGGAGCAGGATTATATACTGATGGAGGTGATGACAAAAGGAATCCAGGAAGGCTAGAAGAGTTGGCGAGCAAGAATTACAATGGAACATTTTTAGCTAAATGAAGTAGTGGGTCGCAACAGAAGAAAACCAACTTACACATCAATCAATCAATCAATCAAACAATCAATCAATCAATCAATCAATCAATCAAGTGTTTCATTCTTTGCTCTCCACATAATGCTTAGTTGACTAGGTAATAAAAAATGAAAAATAGAGTTAAAAAAACCAGTCAATATATATATATATATATATATATATATATATATATATATATATATATATATATTTATATTTCCCGGGTTTGAATACCGCCGGGGAAGCTGTGGGTGCTGAGGGTGTGTTTGTTCCCCCATATATATATATATATATATATATATATATATATATATATATATATATATATATATATATATATATATATAATCGAACCCGGGACCTTCTAGCTGTGAGGTGAGCCAGGCTACCAGCTGCGCCACCGTGCCCCCCAAATTCACTTCTTAAATATAAAACGGTATGAAATAAAATCAGTAATAAATAAATAACATTTTAAAAAACCCACAAGTTTAAAATAGACATGAGTTGGTATGAGATTGTCATGGTATTATAGTATAGGTTAAAAATAATGAAAACAATACAAATCCCCCCCAAGACATCCTGTTTGCAGTTTGCCACAAGCCTTCTAGGGCAGTGTTTCTAAACCCTGGCCCTTAGGACCCACTGTCTGTAATTTTTTAAGTATGTCTCAGCTGATTCAAAGGATTGCGTTTCCTCCTCAGCATACTATCAAAAGCCAAGCTAATGACCCATTTATTTAAGTCAGGTGTGTGGCAGCAGGGAAAGATGTAAACATGCAGGACAATGGGTACTAAGGACCAGGGTTGAGAACCACTGTCTTTGGGGACACAGCAAACATGTGAAAAAGAGAGCTCTGGTTTGATAAAGAAAATGTAAACAACTTTTTAATTGATTGATTTTTTTATTGATCCCAGAGGGAAATTAAGTGCTGTTGTAGCTCATACTAATTCATTCTTTAAGGAGTTGTTGTATGGTTGTGGACAGGAAGGATTTCCTGTAGCGGTCTGTGTTGCAGTGAAACTATAGAAGCCTCCGACTGAATTCACTCTGTTGTTGTAGGATAGTCTCATGAAGAGGATGCTCAAGGTTGTTAATCATTTTTTTGATTTTATGAAGAATCCTTCTTTGCATCATCATTCCCTGTAGTTCTACAGTAGTGCCAAACTGCACAGTGTGCTGGAAAACTAACACTCCATATCACCCTGAAACACTCCAATGTGATGGTGACAGCATTATTACAAAGGGATGCCTTTCTTTAGCAGGAACAGATAAACTGGAGTTCATGAAAAGGTAGATGGAGCTAAATAATTGACAATCCTGGAAGAAAACCTGCTTTTGCTGATGAGGTCATAAGGTTATAAGGGGAGATTGTAGTACCCCTTGTGTCTATTTATAATTTTAAAGTTTGTGCATATTTTACAGAAAAATAAGAGCTCTTCCAGCAAAAAGTTGTGTGTCCTATTTCTTCCTATTTGTTGTACTTTGTGCCAACTAAATGTCTTTTTGCTTGTAGCGACGCTTGCCTGGAACTAGAAGCCTAATCACTGTATGCTTCTCATTCATTTTCCTCTCTTTTTTCATCCATGATATGCACCGTTCTGTGCGGGGTCATGGTTTCTAAAGTGAAATCACGCTGGCTCTGAAACAGTAACTGAGGCTGAAGAGAAAGCAGTAGCTTTTCCACATAAAACAACTTCACTGCCACTTTTGCTCTTTTCTCAGCTAATCTGCTCCCACGGGAGAATAAACGCAAACATACGATGGAGAAATATGATGAAAAGGCCAGTTGTGACAAGCACAGAGAGGTAGCGAGATAGCTGATGGGGAAAGAGAACAAACCCAGCCAGTGTAGGAAGGCTGAGCTTTTTGTCAGTTTTTGTCATTGAGAGAGCTTGGAGGTGTACTCTGGCATATATTTGCCTCTGTGCATTTATGAAATGTTGGGTAAGAAAATCCCAAATTTCAACATATTAGCATCATCTTCCCATCATTTAGGGTGAACATCTCTGTCATCCAAAGTGAAGATAATAAAATGTGAACACACACTAAAAGAAGCAATGGATGGTCTCCTAGAGCCACCATGCTCACTGGGCATCTTCTGATGCCCATTAATCATGAGCTCTCTTGCATTGTCACCCTAGCCTCCTCTCCCCTACACCCCACCCTTTCACTCTCAGTCTGTCAGTTAACAAGCTTCGACACCATGACAGTGACGTGTGTGCGGCTGACTGATGGCTGCATCAGGTATTGAAATGCTCCTGCACGGAGGCCAGTAAGATTATATTTCTCAGCTTCTTAGGATGGAATGTGAAAAAAAAAAAAAGGCAGCCCAGCTTGGCGATTAAATTAATCGTGCAGGGGAAAAGGCACGGCTCTATTTTGAGACGCTTTCAGTTTGACAGCATTTACAGAGGCATGTAATCAACCCCTGTTTTAATTTTAAGCACATAGAAGAATTTCCCCCACTAAAAAAAACATAACTGATCTTTTTTTCTGTTTCTCTTTTACTGTCTCTGTGTTGTTGTGTATCTAGGCTCAGTGTCCCTCAGTGTGTTCCTGGTCTCCCTCGCAGTGACAGTTTGTGCAGTTTGGCTGGTGGCTCTTTGTGGCGTCTGTGGTTGGTGTCAACGGAAGCTGGTGAGTTTACACGCACATGCAGGCAAAAGCTCTATAGCTACACTGCATTAAATTGTCACTTGCAGTCTTAATATACTTCGATAATCAGTGAGCCTTTCAAAACACCTAAGAAAATTAATGCAAATGCAGTGGCTCTCAAAAGTGTACACACCCCTATTAAAATGGCAATTTTTTGGAATGTAAAACAGTGATGCCATTATAAAACCACTGAATAACAAATACATTTCTAAGAAGAAAACAAATAAGATGCAATTAACTTGGTTGCATAAGTATACATACCTTTTAAATCATACTTTGTAGAAGCACCTTTTGATTGCATTCCAGCATTCAGTCTTCTTCACTAGAAGTCTGTAAGAACCCCGTATCTTGAGTTACGTTTACTTCTTTAGCTTGTGACTAGTAGTGCATGATACACTATTTTTTATGTCTTATGTATTTTTAGGGCTTTTACCTATTTTATTATATTTAACTTGCATTTATTCTGTATTCCATTTTATTGTTCAGACAACTTTGTTGTTTTGAATGGACTAGACACATAAATATGACATTGACTTGGAGTATTTGCCCACTTTTCCAAGATCTTTCAAATCTACCACTTTTTGAGGGCATCTCTTGTCTTCAGCCCTATCCACGGGACCCCACATATTCTCTAAGATTTATTTGGCTAGACAGTTCCAAAACTTAAATTTTTCTCTCATCAAGTCACTCTTTTGAAGTTCGCTTGTGTTCACAGTGATACTGAAATAAAAGCAATCTTTGACTTTCTGTCAGATTCCTGAAGGTTCTTGGTCAAACCTGACAGGTATTTAGAACCTATCAAGCAAAAACCACTGTTTCAACAGAAGAACTGTAACCCCACTGCATCACACTGCCACCACCAGATTCACTCTTGGCATGCTATTATTCTGATTATGTTTTTTTGTGTCAAATGACCCAAAGCCTTATGCTTGGTTTTATCAGAGAATTTAGCATGACCTTAAGGATTTGCCTTGAAAGAAAAGGCTTTTGTCTTGCAACTCTACTCCTTAACCTAGAGTAACATGTCCTCTATTTCCCAACATATAAGAAAAAAAGGACAATTTTGTCACATGTACAATAAAAAGTTTGCTAATTGTTAGAAACCACTTTAGCTCCTTCACTGTTGCTGCTTTCTAACCTGTTTCTGCAAAGTCTTTTCAATAATTTTAAAGAAAAAATTTGTTTCAGTAATCTCCCGACTGTCCGAAATTCTTCTAAAAACTGGTGACTTTCTCTGTGTAATGATGTAGATACAGTGCTATGGAACTTTTTGCCTCCTCCACATGTTTGTACCTTTGCACAAAGAGATTAATGTTATCACTTCTAACCTATCTTTAAACTATGGCAAAAGGCTGCAAAAATGTCAAAAGTCAACTAAGGCAGTTGTACTTTAATCATTTCACTATAGTTGATAGTAGAAGTGACACCAAAAATAAATCAAAGTTGCTTCAGCAAGATAATGCTCACCCATATAACAAGGTTATTACATTGTTTTAACAGTATCCTCTTTTGTTAATACGTTTTTACAACTAACTAAGGGTATGTACACTTTAAAGATCAACAGTACAATGTGAATATTGCTGGATGACAGAGTTTCTGCATATTACTGTTCATAAATAAAAGGTTTTCTATCAGAGAAATTACCAGCACATGTACTTCTATAGCCCTGCGTTCATAGTAATTGTTGAAATATAAAAGGCTAAGCTAAAATTAACTTAATGTATGAAAAATAAAAGTTCTCATTTTGGGTAATATATTTATTATCTTATCTATGAGTAATTATTGAACCATTAGGCTGTCAGTATTCCTAAATTTGTGATATTTTTCTATTTGTACAGCTGTGAGCTTAATTTTATCGGCCCAATTCACATTTATTTACGCTTGAGCAGATTAATCCTGTGGCTGCAAACGTAAGCTTTTCGCTGACTGGATTTATACTGTCTGTTTAAGTGCCTTTGACAAAGGGCTCCAATGTAACAAGCTTATTTCCAAAAGGCATCACAAAAAGGTTTGAAATGCTATTTTTAATTTCAAATGGAATTATGTTTATGTCACATCAAATGTTTGTGATGCAAATTTTTCTTCAAGGTGTGGCAATCTAGTAATTATTGTCAGTTGAAAGTATAACTCTTCCTTCTGGAATATTTTTGAGCACGAGCATGTAAGTCATTTTTAGTAAAAAAAAAAGTGTTCATGTCATCACTTCAGGACCTGATACATATAAGGTTAGGTTAGGTCCACAAACATTTTGGATTCAGGACCCACAACTCTAAGACATTATCTGACGTCTGGCTTGTGATTGGGTAAACCGTATTACATAATTTCCTGTTGTCGCTTTCGCACTCCATGGAGCTGTTTGGTGTTCAGACTCTCTTGAATTTATCTAGTTTTCTGTGCTGAGGCCTTTCTAAGTTATTTTAACACAAGCACTGTAAAACACATTTTTTGTTGGTATACTTTACATTTAGGGAACTCTGTTTCACATGGTTTTTCTTGGCGTGGTAAGGTCTCACTAAGTTAGTAAGCTTAGCTTAATTCACATGGCTATGGCTACTCCTCGTCTCTCCTTCTGTCTCTCTATCTGCCTAAATCTTCCCCTCTCTCTTGCTCTCTGTGTCAGATGTTTAGCTACTCTTCTGCCTCCTTTTGTGATAATGATAAATGTAATATATGTAGCATTTTTGTAGCTTTGGAGGCGAGGGTGTCAGAATTAGCGTCCCGGCTCCGCACTGTTGAAAAACCAGGAGATAGGTGAGGCTCATTAGCCAGCGCACAGCTAACAAGGACAAAACCTCCCCGAGGTCCTCCAACGGAAACTGTCCAGCCCGACCATCAGGCCGAGTGGATGACAATACGTTGGACGCGTATTTCCTGAACCCAGCCCACGGGTCACCACCAATCCGTCTACATTTCTAACAGATCCTCTCCGCTCAGCAACACACCTCCTGAGAAGTTGAACCTGGTAATCGGCAGCTCCTTAGTCAGAAATGTGGCATTAGAGACACCATTGATCACAGGGAAATGCTTGCCAGGGGCCAGAACAGGGGACATCAAATCCTACCTGAAACTGCTGGCTAAGGATAAGCGTAGATTCAGTAAGATTGTTATTCACGCTAGTGGTAATGACACCCGGTTATGCCAATCGGAGGTCACTGAAATGAGTGTTGCTTCATTATGTAAGTTTGCCAATACAATCTGTCATTTTTTCTGGTAGCCTGCTTGATAGGGATGGGTACCGAAACCCGGTATTAAATTGGCCCCGGGGCTGATTCTGACGTTCCACCCGGACCGATAAGCTTCAGCCTTATCGGTCCTCTTAATGGTAGATATATAGATATAAACACAAGCCAAACACTGTATTGCAGCCCAATCCTCCTTAACAAGCACACACGCTGGGACGGAGTGGCGACTGCTGCGCGTTCACGTGTGTGTTCGCCTTACAGATACGATGGCAGAGTGAATGAAAAGATCCAAAATTTGGCTTCATTTTACGAAAATAGATGCCAACAATGCACGCTGTTACATGTGTAATAAAAGCTTTACTTGCAAAGGCGGGAACACAAGTAATTTGACCAAACACCTTGCCAAAATACTCCAACTACAAACCGAAAGATGCATGGTGTTTGACCGCCTGAGTGCTGCAGCAACAACAACCCCTGAATCAGATACAACAGCTATGTATGTATGTATGCAAAGCAAACACGTGAAGCATGGACATAAGTTTGCCATTTCATTCTTACAATTAATAAATGCTGGATATTTTGAACAACAGCTTCCTTCTTATCTAAGTTTTTAAAAAAATCTTAAACTACAGTTAACCTGCTATTTTATTCTTACAATGAATAAATGCTGGATATTTTTGAACAACAGCTTCCTTCTTATCTAAGTTACTTTTTTTCCCCTTAAACTACAGTTCATTATTTGTGTTTTTTCCCTTTTGTTTTATTCTTTCAAAAAAAAAAAGTACCGATAAGGATACCGATAAAGTACCGGATCGATAAGGAGTATCGTTAAGAGTAGTAGTATCGATAAATACTTAACGATACACATCCCTACTGCTTGATCGGACCAGTGAAGACATGTTTAGTCACATGCTATCATTCTACAAATGATTGTCTAGGTGATGTAGTGTAAACGATGTGGGCTAAATTGAAAACTGGCCAATATTTTTGGGAAAACCTGGTTTTAAACGCAGAGACAGCATCCACCCCACTTTGGATGGAGCAGCTCTTGTTTCTAGAAATCTAGCCAGATGTATTAGTTCTCCAATACTGACAACCCAGGGTCCAGATGAGGAAGCAGGGTTGTAGTTTAACCCATCTCTCTGCAGCCTCTGTACTGTTGCCTACCCATTACCTTATTGAGACAGTGTCTTGCCCACAGCCAAAACCAAATGGATTATAATTTAACCTAACAAGAGCAAACCATGAAACTGTCATAAAGATAAATACAACTTTTACTGAGCATAAAATTAAAACAGTTAAATGTGGTGTATTGAACAGAAGATCTCTATCTTCAAAGATTTTGTTAGTTAATCACTTAACTTGTGATAGTCAAACTGATTTGTTTTGTTTCACAGAAACCTGGCTGCAGCAGGAGGAATATATCAGTATAAATAAGTCAACTCCTTCCAATTTAAATTGTCACATTCCTAGAAGTACTGGGTGAGGAGGAGGAGTTGCGAACATTTTTCTTTCAGATATACTAATTATACACAGACCAACTAATAGCTACAGTTCTTTTCAAATCAAATCAAACTTGATTTATAAAGCGCTTTTCATACAAGAATCGCATCACAAAGTGCTTTACAGATTAAAATGACCGAACATAAAACCACATTCCCATCCCTCCCCCACAGATTTAAAAGCATGATCACAGTTATACCCCTCTCCCCCCAACCCAACTCCCATGCACATACACAGTTGAAAGCAACAATAAAAAAGGACATTGGGCCGAGTGCAGATGAACCATGCAAGGAAAGGCATCAGCAGACCAATCTGAAATGGCATCAGTACATCAACAGCAGCAGCCGAGGCACCATACAGGGTGCCCAGTGGAGGAAAGGCCAAGACCCCCACCTCCACCGAAGCTCCACCTGGAGAGCACCCAGGCAGCTACAGCCGACCACCGCTCCCGAGGCAGAGGGCTCCCACAGAGGAAACACTGGAACGGGGATTAAAATAAAAAATGTAGATCTAAAACTAACCAGTAAATAAATGTGATAAGATTAAATAGTAACACACTGATAAAATATAATCATGTAAAACATGCAGAGCAATCAAACAGACAATAATAAATAGTAATCAGTTAAAAGCTGGCTGTAAAGGAGAGTCTTGAGCCTGCTCTTAAAAACATGAACATTCTCTGCGGCCCTGAGGTCCTCTGGCAGCCTGTTCCAGACGTGAGGATGTAATCCTGGAAAGACGGCTCATCATAAGTGTGTCCGGACTTTTGGGGTGACAAGGAGCGGCTGCCAGAGGACCGCAGAGACCGCGAAGGTTCATAAGGTAAAAGCAATTCAGAGAGATAAGAAGGCCCAAGACCATTAAGACATGTAAAAAACATTAAAAGAAACTTTAAACTGATCCTAGAACATACGAGGAGCCGATCCTGTGAATTTAAGACAGTTGTAATGTGTTCCCGCCTCCTGGTCTTCATCAGGACACGTGCTGCTGAATTTTGTAACTGGATGTACTCTTTTTGGGAAGACCAGAAAGCAGGGCATTACAGTAATCAATCCTACTGGAGATAAAAGCATGCATTAGTGTCTCCGTATTGGCCCGAGAGAGAATGGGGCGGACTCTGGCGATGTTCTTTAGTTGATAAAAACCTATTTTAGTAATATTTTTAATGTGAGGGATTAAAGTCAGCTCAGAGTCAAAAATCATGCCCAGTTTCTTCACTTGTAAAGAAGGATTAACAGACAGTGATTGTAGTTTTGGTAAAGGTTTCTCTCTCTGAGCCTCACGACTGATGACTTAAACTTCAGTTTTGTCCTCGTTGAGCTGGAGAAAGTTTTCTGCCATCCAGGATTTGATGTCTAAAATGCAGCTAAGTGCATCAATTGGCCGTGTGTCATCGGGAGACATGGAGATGTACAACTGTGTATCATCAGCATAACTGTGAAAATTAACTCCGTGTCTACCGATGACATCTCGTTCCACATCTCCTCCCAGACTTGGACTAAAGCATCTGCCAACCCCTGGACAGTCTGTGGTGCAACGTGGCGTTGGTGGATGGAGCGAGACATGATGTCCCAGATGTGTTCAATTGGATTCAGGTCTGGGGAACGAGCAGGCCAGTCCATAGCGTCAATGCCTTCCTCTTGCAGGAACTGCTGACACACTCCAGCCACATGAGGTCTAGCATTGCTTGCATGGTCTCACAAGGGGTCTGAGGATCTCATCCCGGTACCTAATGGCAGTCAGGCTACCTCTGGCAAGCACATGGAGGGCTGTGCGGCTCCCCAAAAAAATGCCATCCCACACCATTACTGACCCACTGCCAAACCGGTCTTGCTGGAGGATGTTGCAGGCAGCAGAACGTTTTCCACGGCGTCTCCAGACTCTGTCACCTCTGTCAGAAGTGGTCTGTGGTCACCACCTGCAGAACCACTCCTTTATTGGGGGTGTCTTGCTAATTGCCTATAATTTCCACCTGTTGTCTATTCCATTTGCACAACAGCATGTGAAATTGATTGTCAATCAGTGTTCCTTCCTAAGTGGACAGTTTGACTTCACAGAAGTGTGATTGACTTGGAGTTACATTGTGTTGTTTAAGTGTTCCCTTTATTTTTTTTGAGCAGTGTATATTTATCCTTTAATCCTGATGAGTCAAATCACTTAGGTAGATTGATGTCTTGAAGACAGGAAAACCTGGATGACTCTCAACCTTCTGCTTTTAAATTCTAACAAGACAGAAGTTGTCGTCTTTGGACAAGAAGCTCAGAAAAAGAAACTGCTTAATCAATCACTTCATCTGGATGGCATTGAATTGGCCTCCAGTAATAACATAAAGAATCTTGGTGATATTTTCTACCAAGACTTGACATTCAAATCCCATATTAAACATGTTTCTAGGATTTCCTTCTTTTACCTCCAGAATACTGCTAAAATTAGAAATATCCTGTCCAGGAGTGATGCTGAAAAATTAGTCCATTCATCGGTTACTTCAATGCTGGACTACTGTAATTCTTTATTATCAGGAAGTCCACAAAATATCATTAAAAGCCTTCAGTTGATCCCAAATGCTGCAGCAAGAGTTTTGATGAATATTAAAAAGAGAGATCACACTTCTCCTGTTTTATCTTCCCTTCATTGGCTCCCTGTTAAATCCAGAATAGAATTTAAGATCCTCATTCTTACATATAAAGCCTGGAATAACCAAGCTCTATCATACATCCGAGATCTGATTGTTCCATATGTTCCTAACAGAGAATTTTGCTCTCAGACTGCAGGTTTACTTTTAGTTCTTAGCATTTCTAAAAGTAGAATGGGAGGCAGATCTTTTAGTTATCAGGTTCCTCTCCTGTGAAACCAGCTCCCAGTTTTAGTCCATGAAGCAGACTCCCTGTCTACTTTTAAGACCAGGCATAAAACCTTCCTTTTTGATCAAGCTTATAGTTAGAGTGGCATAGGTCATCCTGTGCTATCTCTGTAGTTAGCTTAGACTGTTGGATGACCGACTGACACTTTTCTTCACACTGCTACTTCACTCTGCTACTATTCTTTTCTACTACTCTCCAGTTGCATTCTTTGCTGTTATTTTGACTGTTAACTTTGCTTTGTTCTTAGTGTTTTTCTCTCCATAGAGATCCAATGCCCTTTTGGACGGGGGGGCATCGGCTGGGATGATGGTCTCAGTAACCGAGGGTCCCCCGTGTCCTTTTATCAACTTTTTACTTTCTTTAATACAGAAAGTACTCTTGTATCATTTCTTTTTGTTCTTTCTGTGTCTCTGCTCTGTCTTCTCGAACCTCCAGACGATCATGGCAGACGGCCGCTTGTACTGAGCTAGGTTTGGCTGGAGGTTTCTTCCTGTTAAAGGGGAGTTTTTCCTCTCCACTGTCGTTACATGCTTACTCAATATGAGGGATTGCTGTGGTTGGAGTCTGCATCAACGGGGATTCATTACAACTGCAAGTCATGACTCGATGAAATCTGCTGGGATTCCTTATATAGAAAACTTTTAAACTGCTTGGAATGTATGTATGATTTAACTAAATTGATTTTTCTTGTAAAGTGCCTTGAGATGACATCTGTTGTGAATCAGTGCTACATAAATAAACTAAATTGAATGGAATTGAATAGGTTCTGATTTAGTGCATATCTAAATACAGAACCAAAACATATGACACCAAGCTTTTTAAAGTCAGAAATTTAAAGTGCAGATTTACTTTGAAGTGTGTACATTTGAAGAATAACAGGGAATTTGATTAAAGTGTTTTCACAGTCTTGATAACTTTATAAAACAGAATCGTTAGAGTATTTCTAGACTGTTCATATACCAGTGCATGCATGCATCCATCCATCCATCCATCCATCCATCCTATTTCTTTACATTGTTATAAAGCTAATTTAGAAATGTAATATTTTTACATTAAATAGTGTTGCTCATTTAGCTTTTTTGACCATGTTGTACTTACGTAGTTTTGGTCTTTTCATACCTGATTTCTTCATGTACAAAAAGGAGCCGACTGTAACTGGACGTTGTGTATCAACCTACTATTTAAATTTGATTTACTTTGACAACCAGTGATAAAAGGTCATTTCCTATATTTTTTCATAGTTAACCATAAGAACATTATCTTACTGAATAATCTATTAGCGGGAGATTACCTAAATGTACTTTAGTTTAATCGGGGGCCTAATCAAAGGAAATTGGAAGAGGTACGGAATCTTGTGAAATTAATGCAGTTGAATTTTAAGTAAGATTTAAGCAATTTCATTAATAACACATCTACCGACATAAGTCTATAAATGCATCAACCAACAACATGTACCTTGACCTGTTTTGAGTTTAGTAAAAATCTGATGAAAGTTAGGGGCATGCTTTTATGCATATATAGGATGAAAGGTATTAAATTATTTCATTTAATTTCCTAACTCTTTGTTGGCATGGCGAAGCGCAAATATTACGACATTTGTGCCAGCATGCTTGATAATAATATTACCGCAATATTGCCGCAAAGCTGGACTTGAAGATCATGCCTTGCCGCAACAGAGGGTGATGTCATGATGATGTGTGGAATATGCGCTGAGCCCCGGCCGGCAACAGTATTTAAAGTGTAACTCATCCCCTATCAGTGAGTGAGGGCAGGCTCCTGAAGGAGGAGCAGCCTCTCTCGACCTCTCCTGATCTCTAACCTTATTCTCTTTTCTTAGTTTCATTCTTAGCTTTTTTCTTAGTTATTTTATACATCCAGCCTCTGGAGTCATTGTATTAGACTGGATCTCTTTTGTTGGATTACTTTCTGAAGGACTGTGGATTACCAAAATGGCATTTTGCTCAGCTGAGGACTTTGAGAAACTGCTCCAAAAAAATGTAAACATTCGAGATGAAGTTACTCCATGAGAAATGAGACAACTTTACTACACGCAGAGAGGAAGAACCGGGCAGCCCGGTGTTATCTCGGTTCAACAGTCTCGGACAAAAGCCACAGAAAAATGCTCTCTTCCAGCCAAAATGCATTTAACGGGTAGAACACCCCATTCCCAATTTGACGAAGATAAATGGACGTTATCTTAACAGAGCTGGACTGAGACTCTTGACTTCAAATATTTTCTGTTATCTGAATAAACACCTGATAAAGCACCCGAGAGCTGACCTCGAAGCACGGCCCGTGGAGACTATCAGAGAAGAGAAGTGACATCACCAGCCCAGACAGCTGCACGTACTGACAGAGATCAAACATTTCCAGCAGCATGCAAAGATGCACATTGCTTAGCAAAGTGTTCTTTAAGTATTCCAATGTCATCAGACTCATCGACACCTAATGACTCTCCGTTTAGAGAGTTCTCAGATAGAATGAAACTACAAATTAAAATTGGGTCACAACTAACACAGAAACTTGCACTACATCAGGCCTCTGGGACTAACAATGGATGTATTCCGCACATGCCCCCACTGGTAATAACAGACATCTGATATAAAAGGGAACCGGACAGTAATTCTACTCCCACTGTCTTCCAAAAGTTGTCCGGCCACCCCGAAAAAATCATTCAAGTCATTATAAGCAAGAGAAAGCAGCAAACTAAAGCCAAACGCTCTTATATTAAAACAAATCTTAAATTAATCACCTGCCAGAAGGTTCAGCTACTGATTATCAAACCACTTAAGTTAGCTTTATTAAATATTAGGTTTTTATCAGGAAAGTCACTCCTAATGAATTAATTCATCACTGAACATAATATACATGCCCTTTTTTTATTATCAGAAACCTGGCTAGACGTAAATAATGAAACATCTGTATTGATAGAATCTACTCCTCCAAATTACAATTTCTTAAGCGAGAGCAGGAAACACAGACGAGGTGGAGGCAGAGCCACAATCTTTCATAACTCAATGAACTTTAAAAAAATTATCCCTGGACACATTTGACTCTTTTAAATACCTAGCAACCCAGATAAATTAGCCTAAAAAAGCTCTATTTCTAAATGTATATAAACTCCCAAAACTTAACTCTAACTTCTTTAATGATTTCAGTGACCTTCTTTCCGTAATATGTATTGATTATGACCAATTAATCATTGTGGGGGACTTCAACATCCATACTGACAACCCCCAGGATAGAATAGCAAAAATATTAAGTGACACTCTTCACAACTCCGGCCTGACCCATCATGTCAAACAGCCAACACGCAATAGAGGATACACTCTGGATTTAATTATCTGCAAAGTTTTAACTAGATCTGACATCTTGGTAATTGATATTGCGCTATCTGACCATTTCTATGTTTTCTTTGAAAGTACCATCTCTACTAAAATATCTAGCCACAGTGAGATAACTGTAAAAAAACGTTTTCTAGGGGACAGTTCAGTTGAAACCTTTAAATGTATTTAGCCTCCTAACACATCCCCCTCATATCCCAACTCTAACTCTGTAAAAATGCTGGTAGATAATTTCCTCATGAAAATCTCAGACATAATTGATTCCATTGCTCCAACTAAAGTGAAAGTCGTCTCAGGTAGAAAGAAGTCTCAGTGGACAAGCAATCCATTGGTACGTAGTGAAAAGGGAGTGTCGACGAGCTAAAAGAAATTGGCGGAAAACTCAACTCCAGGTTCACTGTGAGATCTACAAACAGAGACTGAACTGATGTGAGTTAACTTTAAAAAATGCTAGGGAATCTTTCTTCTCTAAAATCATTAACAGAAACATTAACAGAGCACGGAATCTGTTGGGAACAGTGGAAAGACTAATTAATCCTCCAGTGACAGTAGCCCCGGAACTAAATTCGACCAGGGCCTGCAATGTATTTGCCAGCTTTTTCACTGAAAAGATTCTAACAATTAGAGCGTTGGTCTGTACCGCAGCACCGAACCGACTACCAATGTTATACCCAACTAACACCAATGTAGAAAAAAAATGTCAGAATTCCATGAATTAAACCAAAAAAACCTTGGAAGAAGTCATTAACCAATTAAGCTCCCCCTCTTGCTGTCTTGATATCCTACCCACAACTTTCCTTAAGAAAGTTTTGCCTGTCATTAGGTCTGATCTGATTAAAATAGTTAACTCATCCCTCCTGTTAGGTGTCCTTCCTCAGGCATTAAAAACAGCAGTTATTAAACCACTGCAAAAAACGAATAATCTGGACAACATGTTAATGCAGAACTACAGGCCAATCTCTAATCTTCCATTCATCAGTAAAATTATTGAAAAAGCTGTGTTTCAGCAGTTAAATAGCTTCCTAACAATGACCAACTGCTTTGATGTTATTCAGTCTGGTTTCCGTGCTCACCACAGCACTGAGACTGCCCTCGTCAAAGTTTTCAATGACATTCGCATAAATGCATACTGTGGTAGAACTACAGTACTTGTTCTCTTGGATCTCAGTGCAGCATTTGACACTGTTGATCATGATATATTATTGGAACGACTGGAGAGCTAGGTCGGAATCTCTGGTACAGTACTTGGCTCATTTGAGTCTTACCTAAAGAACAGGGACTTCTTTGTTTCAATAAAAAAACTTTTCATCAGAACAAACAGAAATAACATGTGGGGTGCCCCAGGGCTCCATCTTAGGACCCCTCCTATTTAATATCTACATGCCCCTGCTAGGCAAGATTATAGCAACCAATAGGATTAGCTACCATAACTATGCAGATGATACTCAGCTCTACATTATGATGCCACCAGGTGCCTTTGAACACATCTGAATCTTAAGTAAATGCATCGAGCAAATCAATGGATGGATGTGCCATAACTTTCTTCAGCTGAACAGAAACAAAACAGAAGTAATTATTTTTGGACCTAAAGAGGAACGATCAAGAGTCAGCACACAGCTTCAGTTAATACAGCTAGAAACTATTGATGAGGGCCGAAACCTAGGTGTAGTAATAGACTCAGATCTGAACCTCCAGAGTCACATAAAGGCAATAACGAGATCAGCCTTCTATCACCTGAAGAACTTTTCTAGGATTACAGGACTGATGTTGCAACAGGACCTCGAAAAACTTATCCATGGGTTTATCTTTAGTCGGATTGATTACTGCAACAGTGTTCTCACAGGTCTGTCTAAAAAGTCAATCAAACAGCTGCAGCTGATCCAGAACGCTGCTGCTCATGTCCTCACTAGAACTAGGAAAGTAAAGCACATCACCCTAGTTCTAAAGTCCTTACACTGGCTCCCTGTAGAATCAGAAAGGGTTTTATTGCCAAATGTTGGGTAGGTTTACAACATTAGGAAATTGCTGCGGTACTTTGTGCAAACATATAAGAACAAACAGACAAACACTTACATAAAAATAAAAATATAATATGCTCAACAGATTGATATATACATGAGTGCAGGTAACGATAGGTGCAAATCAGACAGGTGCAAAAAAAAACACAATATGGGTCATGTAACTGAGCGGGTGGTGGGAACAGTCTTAGGGTTATTGTTCATGAGTCCAACAGCAGAGGGGAAGAAACTGTTCTTTTGGCGAGAGGTTCTGGTCCCAATTGGACCGGAGCCTCCTACCTGAGGGAAGCAGGTCAAACAGTCTGTGTCCAGGGTGAGAAGGGTCGGCTGTGATCCGACCTGCATGCCCAAGTGTCCTGGAGGTATACAGGTCCTGCAGAGATGGGAGTCTGCGGCCAATCACCTTCTCAGCAGAGCGCACAATACGCTGCAGTCTCTGTTTGTCCTTGATGGTGGCACCAGCATACCACACAGTGATGGAAGAGGTGAGGATGGACTCGATGATTGCAGTGTAGAACTGCATCATCATCCGTGTTGGCAGTTTGAATTTCTTCAGCTGCCTCAGGAAGTACATCCTCTGCTGGGCCTTCTTTATGACGGAGGTGATGGTGGGCTCCCACTTGAGGTCCTGGGTGATGGTGGTACCCAGGAAGCGGAATGAGTCCACGGTGGTGATGGGGGTGTCAGTCAGGATGATGGGGGGGAGTGGGGCTGTGTGCTTCCTAAAGTCCACAATAATCTCCACTGTCTTCTGGGCGTTCAGCACCAGGTTGTTGGGGCTGCAAAACCAGGACACCAGACGTTCAGCCTCCATCCTGTAGGCAGACTCATCTAGGTCCAAGATTAGTCCAATAACGGTGGTGTCATCTGCAAACTTAATTAGTTTGACAGACTGGTGGTTGGAGGTGCAGCAGTTGGTGTACAGGGAGAAGAGCAGAGGAGAAAGAACACAGCCCTGAGGGGAGCCGGTGCTGATGGTCCGAGAGTCCGAGACATTCTTCCCCAGCCTCACATGCTGCTTCCTGTCCGTCAGGAAGTCAGTGATCCACCTGCAGATGGGATCAGGCACGTTCATCTGGGATAGCTTGCCTCGGAGAAGGTCTGGGAGGATGGTGTTGAAGGCAGAGCTGAAGTCCACAAACAGGATCCTGGCATAGGTTCCCGGGAAGTCCAGATGCTGCAGGATGAAGTGAAGAGCTATGTTGATGGCATCATCTACAGACCTGTTGGCTCTGTAGGCAAACTGCAGAGGGTCCAGGATGGGGGCCGCGAGGGTCTTGAGATAGGACAGAACCAGGCGCTCAAATGACTTCATGACCATAGATATCAGAGCCACAGGTCTGTAGTCATTAAGTCCAGTGATCCTTGGCTTCTTGGGGACAGGGACTATGGTGGAGGTCTTGAAGCAGGCAGGCACATGACATGCCTGCAGTGAGGAGTTGAAAATGCCAGAGAACACTGGGGCCAGCTCATTTGCACAGTGTCTGAGAGTGGCAGGAGACACACCGTCTGGGCCGGGAGCTTTTCTAGCATTTAGGCTCTTGAACTGTTTCCTCACATCTGCTTCATGAATATGAAGGGTTTTAGTTGGAGTTGATATGAGTTCCTCATAGGTGAGGGGTGAGGAGGGGGTTGCTGTGGGTGAAGTCTTTGATGTTGTTAATTGCTCTGTGGTGGGGGTGGGGGGATGAGTGTCCAAAGTGTCTCTATTGTTGGGACTGGTGGAGGTGTGAGGGCTGCTTGGTGGGTGGTCAAAGCGGCAGTAAAAGTCGTTAAGGGTGTTGGCCAACAGCAAGTCATCAGTGGAGTGGGGAGTTTTAGGCTTGTAGTTGGTAACGATCCTAAAACTTTTCCACACAGAGGCCAAGTCCTTCTCTGAGATCTGCTGCTGAATATTCTCAGAGTGCTGGTGTTTAGCAGTGTTCACTTCTTTTCTGTACCCCTGTACTTGGCCTCTCTTTAGCAGTCCCTGTCTCTGCTTCTGAATGCCTTTCTCTTTTCTAGCCACAGCTGTTTGAGTTTAGGAGTAAACCAGGGTTTGTTATTATTATAACTCACCCTGGTGTGTGATGGCACAATGTTGTCCTCGCAGAAGTGTAGATAGGAGGTGACAGTATCCGTAAACTCATCCAAGCTGTTAGAAGCAGCCCTCATTGTGTCCCAGTCTGTATATACTAAACAGGTGCGAAGCTCCTCCACAGCCTCGTTGCTCCACAGTTTTTTAGTCCTCACGACAGGTTTGGAGAGCTTCAGCCTCTGTCTGTACGCGGGATCAGATGGATCATCACGTGATCCGAAAGTCCGAGTGCAGCGCGGGGCACTGCGTGATAAGCCCCGCTTATCATGCTGTAACAGTGATCCAGTGTCCTCTCCTTTCTGGTAGGGCATTTAATATATTGTTTGTATTCGGAAAGTTCCTCTCTCAGATTGGCTTTATTAATGTCTCCAAGAGAAATAATCAGAGAGTCCGGATATATCCGCTCTATGTGCAGCATCTGCTCCGCGAGGGCGCACTGAGCTCCGCGCACGTCCGCGTCTGGCGGGATGTAAACAGCGGCCAGAATGAATGAAGCGAACTCCCGCGGAGAATAAAATGGTTTGCAGTCAATGAAAAGATATTCCAGAGAGGGAGAGCAGTGCGGAGCAATCACTGTCACATATGTACACCAGCCACTATTAATGTAAGAGCAGACGCCTCCACCTGTAGTCTTACCAGAGAGAGTGGTCTGCCGGTCCGCGCAGAGCAGATAAAAGCCCTCCAACTGGAGCGCGCAGTCCGGGATGTCCTCATAGTGCCACGACTCCGTAAAACATAAGACACAAGATGAGGCAAAGTCTCTGTTCATGCTTCTCATCAGGGCCAGCTCGTCCATTTTATTCCGGAGTGAGCGTACATTGGAGAGGAAGATCCCAGGTAGAGTAGTCCGAAGTCGGCGTCTCCTCAGACGCACGAGTGGCCAGCTCGCTTTCCTCTCCTTCGGCGTCTCACTTTTCTGATCAGAGTTTGTAGTAAATCCGCCACAGAAGCGTCAATTACTGGAACTAAATCCACAGGCGTTGTAGTCCTGTAGTTAAGGAGCTCTTCTCTGGAGTAAGAATTCCCAGAGGAGTGACCAGAAACACAAATTACGCACAAAAACAATACAGAAATAACGCACTGAAGTACCAGGGCATGCATTTGCGGCGCCATCTTGGAAAGCAACTAGCTTAGAGAATATACTTCAAAATACTTTTACTATTTTATAAACCTTTAAATGGCTTAGCACCAAAGTATGTTGAAGATCTACTGTTACTATACCAACCCCCCAGACCACCCATGTCCTCTAATTCCAGTCTACTCAACATCCCTAGAATTAGAATTTCTACGTTCCTCTAATTTGGAACAAACTTCCAGACAACTGCAAAGCTACTGAAACACCAAGTTCTTTTAAATCACAACTAAAACATATCTGTTTAGAGCAAAGTATAAGTCAAAGTATCCTGGCATGAGAAAATCATTCAGTAATGTGCAAAAACTTATTTTTTTCTACACAATCACAATCATTGCACTAAAAATTAACTCAGCCCTGATTTCATTATCCATTTAATGAAATCAGTTCTTCCCTTTGTCATAGGTAATGTGCAGATGTCAGCAGGTGGGGGTCAAATTCAAAACCCTACGCTAAGAAATCTAACTAAATGCTAATCTAATAAATCACTAACTTGATAAACACTTGCTATTTCAACTCCAACTCTCTACGGATGTGGGGCTGACACTGAGCTTCTTTTATACTCCATAGCGGCAGGATGCTGTCGTCATCAATAAAATCTGACATATAAAATAAAGGCATTGGGGTTTACCCCGGTGAACGAGAGGGTAGCCTCCCTCCGCCTTCGGGTGGGGGGACGGGTCCTGACTGTTGTTTGTGCTTACGCGCCAAAGAGCAGATTAGATTACCCACCCTTCTTGGAGTCTTTGGAGGGGGTGCTGGAGAGTGCTCCTCCTGGGGACTCCCTTGTTCTGCTGGGAGACTTCAACGCTCACGTGGGAAATGACAGTGAGACCTGGAGGGGTGTGGTTGGGCGGAATGGCCCCCCGATCTGAACCCGAGTGGTGTCTTGTTATTGGACTTCTGTGCTCGTCATGGATTGTCCATAACAAACACCATGTTTAAGCATAAAGGTGTCCATATGTGCACTTGGCACCAGGACACCTTAGGCCGCAGCTCAATGATCGACTTGGTTGTCGTCTCATCTGATCTGCGCCCGCATGTTTAGGACACTCGGGTGAAGAGAGGGGCTGAGCTGTCCACTGACCACTACCTGGTGTTGAGTCGGCTCCGATGGTGGGGGAGGACGCCGGACAGACCTGGAAGGCCCAAACGTGTTGTGAGGGTCTGCTGGGAACGTCTGGCAGAGTCTCCTGTCAGAAGGAGCTTTAACTCACACCTCCAGCAGAACTTTGAACACGTCCCGGGGGAGGCGGGGGACATTGAGTCCGAGTGGACCATGTTCCGCACCTCCATTGCCGAGGCGGCTGACCGAAGCTGTGGCCGCAAGGTGGTCGGTGCCTGTCGCGGCGGCAACCCCCGAACCCGCTGGTGGACACCGGCGGTAAGGGATGCTGTCAGGCTGAAGAAGGAGTCATACCGGGTCTTTTTGGCTTGTGGGACCCCTGAAGCAGCTGATAGGTACCGACAGGCCAAGCGAGATGCGGCTCGGATGGTTGCTGAGGCAAAAACTCGGGCGTGGGAGGAGTTTGGAGAGGCCATGGAAAACGACTTCGACGCGGGACGTTTTGGGTCGGTGGATGGAATACTTCGAAGACCTCCTCAATCCCACCAGCAAGCCTTCCAATCTGGAAGCAGGGTTTGGGGACTTGGGGTCGGTCTCTCCAATCTCTGGTGCTAAGGTCACCGAGGTCGTTAAAAAGCTCCTCGGTGGCAGGGCTCCGGGGGTGGATGAGATTCGACCGGAGTTCCTCAAGGCTCTGGATGTTGTGGGGCTGTGTTGGTTAACGCGGCTCTGCAATATTGCGTGGACATCGGGGGCAGTTCCCTTGGATTGGCAGACCGGGGTGGTGGTTCCAACTACAGGGGGATCACACTTCTGAGCCTCCCTGGTAAGGTCTATTCAGGGGTTCTGGACAGGAGGGTCCAACGGATAGTCGAACCTCGGATCCAGGAGGAACAATGCGGTTTTCGTCCTGGCCGTGGAACACTGGAGCAGCTCTACACCCTCAGCAGGGTCCTGGAGGGTGCGTGGGAGTTCGCCCAACCGGTCTACATGCGTTTTGTGGACTTGGAGAAGGCGTTCGACCGTGTCCCTCGGGGGGCCCTGTGGGGGGTGCTCCGGGAGTATGGGGTACCGGGCCCCTTGATACGGGCTGTTAGGTCCCTGTACGACCGGTGCCAGAGTTTGGTTCGCATTGCTGGCAGTAAGTCGGGCTTGTTTCCAGTGAGAGTTGGACTCCGCCAAGGTTGCCCTTTGTCACCGATCCTGTTCCTAACTTTTATGGACAGGATCTCTAGGCGCAGCCAAGGCGTTGAGGGGATCCGTTTTGGTGGCCTCAGGATCGGGTCTCTGCTTTTTGCAGATGACGTGGTCCTGTTGGCTTCATCGGAACGTGATCTACAGCTTTCGCTGGAGCGGTTTGCAGCCGAGTGTGAAGCGGCTGGGATGAGAATCAGCACCTCCAAATCCGAGGCCATGGTCTTGAGCCGGAAAAGGGTGCGGTGCCTTCTCCGGGTCGGGGATGGGGTCCTTCCCCAAGTGGAGGAGTTTAAGTATCTGGGGGTCTTGTTCACGAATGAGGGAAAAATGTGGCGGGAGATCGATAGGTGGGGCATCTGCAGTTATGCGGGCGCTTTACCGGTCTGTCGTGGTGAAGAGAGAGCTGAGCCGAAAGGCGAAGCTCTCGATTTACCGGTCGATCTACGTTCCTACCCTCATCTATGGTCACGAACTCTGGGTGGTGACCGAAAGAATGAGATCACGGATACAAGCGGCTGAAATGAGTTTCCTCCGCAGAGTGTCTGGGCTCTCCCTTAGAGATAGGGTGAGAAGCTCAGTCATCCGGAGGGGGCTCAGAGTAGAGCCCAATGCTTCTCCATATCGAGAGGAGTCAGTTGAGGTGGCTCGGGCATCTGGTCAGGATGCTTCCTGGACGCCTCCCTGGTGAGGTGTTACAGGCACGTCTTACCGGGAGGAGGCCCAGGGGAAGGCCCAGGACACGCTGGAGGGACTATGTTTCTCGGCTGGCCTGGGAGCGCCTTGGGGTTCCTCCCGAGGAGCTGGAACAAGTGGCTGGGGAGAGGGAAGTCTGGGTCTCTTTGCTTAGGCTGCTGCCCCCGCGACCCGACCCCGGATAAGCGGAAGAAAATGGATGGATGGATGGATGGAAAATAAAGGCTGAGCCAGTAGCAATGTGTAGTGTAAAGTTTTAAACTGAAGAGGGCACTCCACTAACGGTTTTTGGTAGAAAATTTATAGTTTTAAATATAATGTGCTAGAATACCAAAAATAATTACCATATATGTAGACACCACTATTAGACACTCATTTATACAGTTTATCAGCAAAGAAAAGTTGATTTTGGGGTGAATTACTCTTTAAAATGCAAGTAAACATTTGTTTACTGTATCAGCTGAGATGGCAAACTGGAGTGATGCAGAGGTCCGGGAGCTTCTGACCTTTAGAGCTGAAGAGCAGATCGCCAGACAGTTCATGGGGACTGTGAAGGACAGGCACCTTTTGGAGCGGCTTTCAAAAAGACTTGATGAGCAGGGCTTAAATCAGGATAAAAACAAGTTATGTCCAACTATTTTCTCTGTTTTTCTTCCGTTCCACAGTTTATATGTAACCCTTGCACATTGACAGCCACACATTTATCCTGCCATCGAATAATCTTTTGTGAAAAACACCTGATTGCGGCAATTTGTTGCCACAGGCTGACCACTTATGAATGACCAAAAGGCTCACTGATGCTGGCACTTATGGCTGCATTGTCTTTTGAAACAGCCTATGGAGGGGCAGCTCTAGGTTCCAAACAGCCAGGGACAACTTCAGCACTTTCTCTGGCATCTCATCAAAATAACTAAATCAGAAGTTCCTCCATCTAAGAACCAGCAGCACATTATTTCTGTTCTAATGTGGTATGGAGAACAAAGATTTGTACCCATTCAACATCAGCATTGGGATAAGTCCAGAAACTTTCTCATTGGTGTACCTCTATAGTTCATACTGGCTGAAAATTTTAAAAACAGTTCTTTGTTATATTAGTAAACAGTGCAGGCAAAGTATGTGTGTAAAATTGTCTCTCTGAGGAGGAACATGGCACAGATGAAGCAGACTGACCTCTGACAGAGGGCGTGTCATTGGAATTATGTGGTATGAAATGTAATTGATTAAACAGGAGCCACCATTCATCACACAGACAGACCTATAAGCCTGAATGCCACTTCATCTTAAAGGATTCTTTTCACATTTTTATGCCTGTAAAGTTAATTTATTTCTTATTCACCCTGGTGGTACAACCAAAGAAAACCTGTTTCAAGTTTAATGTCACCTCAATCTCTTATTTTTCAGCTCAATTTTGCTATGTCAAATCACTCAAATAACAGAATTTGACAGTACAGCAGGTTCTACACACACCAGACCTCTCTGTATACGGCCATTCGCAGTGCTACAATCACCAACAAGGTGGCTGTGCCTGAATTATCTGCTGATGTCATTACAACATATAGGGGGTAAATGATCCTTGCTAAAATGGGACAGAGGTTCCGGACAAGCTCTCTGTTGTTTCAACATCACATTATATTTGATATTCCACCTTAAAATAAATGGAGCAGTGAATTTCTCCTAGTTTCCTGTGGTGAATAGAGGTAGTTCTGCTGCCGGCGTCCTGGGAAGTCTCTAAGGTCCTCCTCTGAGCACCGCTGCAGATGAATCTTATTTTTATCCTTTGACGGTGCTGTGAAACAGTCCCGCTGCAGCCACAGCTTGAGATTAAGTGACAATTTTTTTGGGCCTCATGACCCTGCGATGGCTGTTGTTGACCACACATAAAGATTTTCTTCTCTCTCTCAGGAGACAGCATTTAAAGTAGCCTTTTGGTTTCAATATAAATGAGTGTAGTTACCTTCTGGATTTGTGTGTGTAGCAGACTAGGTGGGAGGAATAAAGATGTAAATTAAACCGCTTTGTAGTCTTTGGACCACTTACTTTGGGGAAAAAAACATCAGCAGCCCACTGGTGTGAAACCACATTAAACACAGCTGTTCAATGTACAAAATAATTAAGTGTGACTGTGATGAATCGTGCTCATTTCACTGATGGTAAACGTGTTATTAATGCAATGCTGCAGTTTGAGGGAGCACAAACAACTCTTGCTAAAAATAGGTTTTTCACGTATTATCACAAAAATTTTTGATTTTTTTATACAGGGCCTTGCAAAAGTATTTATACATCCTTACCCTTTTCACCTTTTGTAGAGTTACAACCTAAACATTTCATGTGATAGGCCAGCACTTAGTGGTTAATAAATGTGTAGTCGAAATATAAGAATACTCAAACAATTTTTTACAAATAGCAATTTAAAAATCATGGCAACATTTTGTATTCAGCTTGAATGTGTCAATACTGATGACATCTCTCAAAAGTTGCAGCTCTCTTAGTGTTTGTCTCTATAACGTTTTTTGCCAATTCTTCTTTGTAATGTATTTCAAGCTCAGGTAGATTGGATAAAAAGCGTCTGTAATAATGAATTTTTAAGTCTAGGCACATATTCCTAATTTCATTTAAGTCTTGACTTTGACCAGGTGATTCTAACAGATGGATATTATTTGATTTGTTGTAGCTTTGGCTATTTGGTTAGGTTTTTTTTGTCCTGCTGGAAGTATAACATCTATCCCATTTTCAAGTATTTTGCAGTCTCTAACAGGTTATTTTTATGTATTTATTCATGCATCTATCAACTCTCACCAGCTTCTCTGTCATTATTAAAGAAAAGTATCACTGTAGCATGATGCTGCTACCACTTATTATCTCATTCAGTCAGAGCACCTTGCTCCACATGTTTGATCTGTCCTCTTCATTGCTTTTGGCAAACTGCAAACAAGACTTTTTAAGGCTTTATTTCAAATGTGTATTTCTTCTTGTCACTCCTTCATAAGGGCAGGATTTGGAAAGTGCACAAATTATTTTGTTATCCTGTCACCAGATTCTCCCACCTGAGCTGTGGATGTCTGCAGCTCTTGCAAAGAACCCATGGGCCTCTTGGCCACTTCTCAATTGATGCTCCTCAGTTTCATTGCCTGCCAGTTTAGATGATTGGACAGTGGCCATGACTTGGTAGGTTTGCCTTTATACCATGCTCTTCCTGGTCTGTCAGATGTGCTTCAAACCTCTTCACAAATGTTCCTTGGTTATGATGCTGCTTGTTCAGTAATGATCTGTTTGGTAGAACAGTGGTTAGTACTGCTACTTTGCAGCAAGATAGGCATTGACCTCCAGTACCAGCGATCCTGAACAAATAAGTTGGTGTGGACGATGGATGTTCTTTAAATACCTCTGAGGGATTTACAGCACAACTGCTTTTATACTGAAATTAAAATAGACACAGGTAGACTACTAATTTACTAATTAGGTGACTTCTGAAGGCAGTTAGTTGCACAAGAGATTAATTACCTCGTACTTCTCAGATCTGTATTTCTTAAGCATTTTGGAAACTATAGATATATATATTTTTCTATTTCACTACTATGCACAACTTAATTTTGACAACAAATATCCAGCCACTTCAACACTTTCTCTGGCGTTTGGGATTGTAACCTAACAAAATGTGAAGAGTTCAGGGGGTCTGAATACTTTTATGCTAAGCACTGCATAAGACAAAAAAAAACTTAGAGATTGTGTTAAAAATACTTTCCTACTTCACCAACTTTTAAATCTTTATGTGTTGTTGTTCTTGGTAGCTTTATGTTTCCTGAGTCCATAACAGAGTACATACTGTATAGCGTAATCTACTTAAACACGGTTGCCTTAAGCTAAAATCCTTTATTATGAAAAGGCAGCTGTATGTTTGCCATAAGGTCTAGCACCCTGAATGTTGTCCAAGGCATTTGTTTGGGATATTTCCGAGTGTACTCTTAGACAGCGTCAGCTTTGATAAGAACAAGCGGCTTGCCTGAAGCCTCACGTGTCATTTGCGAGTGGGCCCATGCCAGTTTCTGGTATGATTCATAGGTTAATAGACTAGATGTTTTTGGGCTAGTGTTGCTTTTGGTATTTTAGCTTTGGCAAACTGGTGCAATGAGTTTTGTTTCAACTGCCCTCACATGAAGTCACCCTGAAGCCTCATTCCTTCTTAAAAAAGCTCTCTTTTGAAGTGCAACACAAAAAATACTTTACTTTGTCGTTGCTTAAAGGTTCATAGGTATGATTAATTTTGAATGGGTACATACTCATTGTTGTTTTGTTTGTGATTCCATCACAGTGGAGACAACAGCAAGAAAACAACAAATACTAATACAATAATCTCTTATAATGTGATCATTGGGCTCCTGTGTTGTGGGGCTGATAGGTGTCAGCAGGGGCCTGTGCTGAGGGTAGTGAGAGAGATTTTCAGATATCAGAAGCGGTGCAGCTCGAACATCTGTTTGAGCAGCAGTGGCCGCTTGGCATTCAGAAACCCCCCACCTGCTCCTGTGTGCCTTGTTGCTGTTTGATCCGTGACATAGTTGTGAGTGGGGTTAAGATTGAACCGGATCACATTCACAGCAATCACTCAGGGTTTCCCTTTTATATTCCGCCTGCTGTAATTGCTTGTTTGAGATGGGAATTTTGTAATTATATCAATGATGAATGATCAATGATGAAATGATCAGAAATTAAAGACCTTTAAAGAAATATTTTAATGATAAGGTTCTTAGAGGCTTTTATACAATATAAAGTGTAAATTACAAAAGCAAAATGCAGGTATATGAAAAGGAGATTTTGACTGATGCTAAATACAAATCATCATTAGATTTAACAGCAGACAATTATTTTAATAGTTAGCTCTTGTCAAATTGTGGTGGGATGCTGGTGATATTGAGTGAGCATGTCTACTCTTGTTGCCTGTTAATTCATGGCAAACAAACACAGCTGGGTGTTGGAAGGCGAGTGCACTGCCAGGCGAGACAGATAGAGAGCTATGCTTTTAACTCTGCCTCCTCTCATGTTGGGACTCTTTCAGAAAACTCTCAGCATCACCGCAGGCAGTCCAAGACCACATCTTCTCTTACTCATCTGGAGCTCTGCAGCAGAAACTTCCAGCTTCCTCCAAACTCGGCCTTTGCTGGCTTTCTGTCTCTTTTATTAGCTAAAAAACAGCCTCCTCTGTGCCTAAGATATGGAGAATTTGTTGTAAAGTTCCTTCTGAATTGTCATCCTGTCACTTCAGCTTTGTTTTCAAAGCCATCAAAGAGGTGTGTGCTATGTAAACAAATTGAAAAAGCTTCTGTATGCAGCGCCACCCAAAGTTGTTGTCTCAGGTATCATAAAACTGTAATATATCAATGTTATGTCAGTTTTGCTAACATTCGAAAGCACAGAAAAAGCAGAAAAACTGTTTCTATGTACCAATTTGTTTTAATTGCCAGCCTTGAGACAGCACAGCCTTCTGTAGACAGGACAGCAGAGCTGCCAAAATGTGCATTTCGTGGGTGATTGGACCTGTGCAAAATGCTCCATTATGTCTTCCCTTAAGCCATTATTAAATTGGTTCTCCTTCAAAAAAGGGAAAAACAACATTCCTCAGAGATTTTGTTCAATATTAACACAATACCATCAGACAGTTGCTGCAAATTTGTCAGCTGCACATCTTGATACAAATCTTCTGTTACACAACATCCTAAAGGGGATCTGCTGCATTGAGATCTGGTGATTATGGAGGTCCTCAGAGTACTGTGAACTCATTGTCTTGTTCAAGAAACAAGCTTGAGATGGTTAAAAGTTTTTTGACATGGTGCATTATCTTGGTGGAAGTAACCATCAGAGGATGAGTATACTGTCCTTTCCTGTGGACACGGCGATGGACATGGTCAGCAGCAAATATCTGGTGGGATGTCGCAAACTAGGTTGGTTTTTTGTGGTCTTCTGCTTTGGCTCATCTGCTGCACGGAATAGTGCAGTGGAATATTCTGCATGCCTTGGTTGTAATCCGTGGTTACTTGGGCTACTGTTGCCTCTTCATCATTTAGAACGAGTTTGCCCATTCTCGTCTGACGGCTGACATCACCAAGACATTTTAATACTCACAGCTGTTGCTGACTGGATATATGTTTTACTTTTTGACCCTTCCCTGCAAACCTAAAAGACAAATGTGCATGAAAGTAGATCATCAGTTTCTGAAAAACACAGGTTGTTTGGTACCAACAGTAATGTATCAAAACTCACTGAAGTTTCCCTTCTTCCTCATTCTGATGGTTGGTTTAAACTTCAGCAAGTCATCTTCCCCGTGTCTAGATGCCTTAATGCATTGAGTTGCTGCCACGGGATTGGTTTATTTGCTTTTGGCATTAAACAGGTGACCAGGTGTACCTAAAAGATTGGCTGGTGAGTGTAAATTACATTTAGGTCAAGGCCAGAATCATGGAGTTAATGAAGTAGCAATAATGTCACAGATAAAACAGTTTGCCAAATTAAGACATACTACCAACTCAGCTCAGTGACTGAATTGGCTCCCAGTAAAGGATCAACCTTAACCCCCTATGCTTATTTTGTACCTTTTTCCATGACACCAGCACAAAATTAGGGCATTTCCATCTTCAGAAGTAATCTATGACAGGAACTTTGTCTCTACATCAAATTTGTGCCCTGTTCAACAGGAAGCTAATGCTCATTTAATTCACATCAAACAAATTAGATATTTTAAATAAACATATGCAATGAGGAACAGTTATCATATTATTAATAATGAAAAAACCCATTGCTTGTACTTTCAAGGTGGGCTAAAGCTATGACCATAATGTTTAAATGTACTATTCTGTAATACAAGTACAAGCCAACTTTCTCTCCTGCTCCTGTCATGATAAATACAACAGCTAGAATGTTTTGGTAGTTACATTTAAGGTGGTTATTGGATTTCTAAGAATGAATAGGCCCTTAGTAAGATTTGCTGGAATGCTTTATTCCTCGATTTAAATAGAATTCCCCTAGAATTTAGTTGCAGAATTAAGATAAAGTGCTTGTCCAGATAAAACATATTACACTTATAATTACAACACATGGGAAAATTGTAGTATTTTTTAATAAAGCAAATCCAGAATCCAATTTAATATTTCTTATATTTCTTAATTTAACTAATTTGTTTTTTTTTTACTAGCTATGAATGTTCTAATTGTTTGTATTGTTACAATTTAATGTGGCTGAATGATCTAAGCCTTACTAATTAGCTGCTATACCCCAGCAGCATTTAAGTCATTATATGTTTGATTGTTAGAAAGTGGTATGGGGACTTATTATTTCATTATTTAAATCCCTGTTTTTGTCGTGAAATTTATTAGGAGTGCTGACTCAAAGCAAGATTTTAATGAATCCTTCAACCTGAAAACAACAATCCAGGTGGTGGGTTTTACCGTCTGCTATTGGTTTTCTGTAACAGATTTGAAGGTATTGACTTGATTTTTGTTTTCCATCTTATTTCGTAACAAACGCTGTTCTTTGTCACATCAGCCTTTATGGATTTCTGCTGCATTTTGTCCTTTATTTAAGGATAAGACAAGTTTTAGTTATTCATTCTTGTAAATTAGTCTGAAGGATGCTGTATAGGAGAATTTCTTTTTTTTTTTCTTTGAAGCTGTGTGATCTCTGAAAGATGTGCCTCACCGCAGAATGGATTACTTCTTCCATGTTTTAAACCCAGTCCACTTGGGACTCTCTGTCACTCACTGTTTCACTCAGTTCTCATTTGCACCTGTCTCCCTATCTTACTACCTTCCATCCCATTGTTTTACAAGCTGCTCTTCGCCGACTGTTTTTCACTCCTTGTGGTCTGGCCTCTTTTTTTGTTTTTCAATTTGATTTCCATTTTCAGCTTTCACTCCTTTTTCTTTTCCCTGGACCTCTGCTCATCTCCTGGGTCCTGCCACATTTCTGAATTTTTTATCATTGCAATGACTGAATTATGAGTTTTGTTTGATATTTTGTCTTTGCTTCACAGAGAAGCAGATAGTTTTGCTCTCCAAAATAATTGTGATGCAGAAAAAGTTGTTGTCGTTTCCCAGTTTTTTGGCAGAGTCCATATCTTTCCCTTGCAACTTATATGTGGTCTGATATCTTTCTGACACATTTTGAGCTATGCTGGGTTAAACACCAACATTTTTTGTGTTTTATAAGAAGTTAATTTAAAATTCAGTGTATCATTCACTGCCCCCCTCTCTTTTGAAACAGTTTAAATGGTCACTCTGTCATTGTTTATTCATTTGTTGACCTTTCCAGTTTAGATTAGAACTGAATACACAAGACATGAGCGGCTTAGTGTCCATGTACTGTATGTATTAGATATTATCCTTTTTGCTACTGTGGCCTTTATCATTTTTTCTCAGCAGAGCTTTAGTAAACTCTGACTTTGTAACAAAACCAAATGCTACATAATTCCAGCTTTTGGTTGCAGATTTTAGATTAACTTGATTCTATGTCTTAGGCTGTTAGTTCAATTAACTTCCAGCAGACCAATTCACTTTTAGCCAATGTAAGAACTAAACCTAACCAAGCTGTGCTATGAGGGTTAAGGTGTGTAAGAATGTTTTCTCCCAATGTTTTGCAGGGATAGAGAAACGTCCCCTTCTCTTTGTGTGTATCAGAGCATCTCTTTCGGTGTTCCTCTCATGGTTGTTTGTGTGGAAGGGCAGCTTTGGACTGATTCCCAGCCCGTTACACTCGCATAAAAGTGTCAGTGGAGATTACCTGCAGCAGGACACGTGCGAGGCACCTTTAACAGTAATGAGCTTTTCCAGAAGAAAGCACACAGCACAACCTACTTTTTGAGCCCTTTAAATTGCCATTATTTCCATGGTTACTGCAGGTCATGCTCCAGCTGTTTGAAATCAGGTTTGTGAGGGACTTTTAGGATGCCACTCACCAGGACTTGGTGGATTACCTCAAAGAGGCAATTGCCATGTAAATTTTAGGGTGCTGTGAATGATAATCATAGTCAGAAATGACTCTTCACAGCAGATTTGATTTGACTTTGATTAGTGTAATCAGAGTATCATGGGGAGTGATGGCACAGTGTTTCTGAGATAATGGGAGAGGCATTTGCACTTGAAATTAGCACAGTAAAAACACAGCTTCAAAGGAGAGAGCCACGTTAACCTTTTTCTTCTTTCTTTGTTTTCCTCGTCATCCCTTACCTTCTTTGTTTGGCTCAAGGGAAAGAGGAACAAGCCGGGAGTGGAAACAGCCGACACTCCAGACTCTGCACGTGGGCGAGGAGAGAAGAAAGCCATCAAGTAAGTGTCTGGTAACTGGTTGGGGTGGAACAGTCTGGTGATAATGAGCTCGATTTAGTTTGGCTTTGAGTCCCCCCAATGAACAACCACGCAAACAACGCAGAAAGTGCGCCTGTTTTCCAATTTCCACAAGGATTATGTTTTTTGGAGAGCAGTGTAATAAAAGAAAAGTGACTTAATCAGTGAAGATTTAATCTGCATCATTTCACATTTGAAGATCTTTGTTGTTGATGAAATCCTTTGACAGCTCCCGATGCTGCAGATTCAGGGCAAAAAATGAGGACTTGAGTTCTTCAGTGAAATCCTTGATGTCTGATTGTTTTGGGGTGATATTAATCTCACATTTCTTACAGGAATCATTCTGAGCTAAAGGCATTTTATTTTCTTGGTAAATTAAGCAGATGGGTCAGATTTACATTCTTGTAGGTGTTGCTGTATTCCACGTAATAACCCGCTTATTCTCTTCTAAAGCCTGGTTTTGCCTCAGCTACTTTCAGTGTATGTTTTATTTATTTCTGTGTGGTTGGTTTTTAAGCACTGAAATAGGCTTCAGCTTGTAAATACATTCTGACTTGGTTTGCTGGATCTCTTAAGTTTTGTGCTTTTTTTTCTGACTGGCTCGAGCAGCGTTGGTGTGCTCTGTTGGTCATTTCAGCTTCCAACTCCTTTCTCCTTTCTGCTCTGTCCATGTGCTACAGCTCTGACCGCTGCTGTGTGACTTGTATGATATTAGTGATTCTGCTCACTGCACTCTTTGACTGTCTATGTGTGTAATTTCTCTGCCTTGTGTTCCTTGTGCTCATGCTTTCTTTCTCACTTCTCTTAACACCAAGGATGGGGTGCAGACTTCACTTCTGCTTAAAGATTTTTTCTATTATTATGATGTGTCTTTTATTAGTTTGAGTCTTTTCGTGCAATTGTGTCTGTGTACCTGACTACCCTTAATAACCCCCTATGTATTTTTAAATACAACCTCTGCGATGACTTGTCTGCTTCAGGTAGAGTAACAGACTTTAAATCTGGGCCTGCTCTGTTTCCGTCGATGCAAGAACAACCTTCGTCCTCCAGCCAAGCCTCCAGGACGGCATGTGATGTGAATGCTCGGTTGGTGCCAGGTCTGTCCGTAGTTGTGTTGCTCTGACCTGTCTCTCTCTTTGGCCGCAGTGATCTAGACAGAGACTTTTGGAATAACAATGACAGCAGCACAGTGCAGCAGAGGTGGAGCTCCTATCCGCCCAAGGAGTTTGTACTAAACATTTCTCCCTATGCCCCATATGGAGATCCTCGCCTCACGCTCAAGTGAGTCTTGGTCCAAGTCTGGTAAGAGACTTCCCTCTGAGCAGGGCTGTAATGAGGCAGGGGCAGTGTTGCTCTCTTTCCTTTCCCTTTCTCTTTTCTTTTGTTTCTCTTTTTTCTTTCCCACTATCCCTTTCCCACATATTCCCTTCACTGGCTTTGCTGTCACCACCATTAGCAAACTCATCCAAATTATGATTGGGTGTGGATCATTTCCATACATAAAGAGCATATCCTCTCACAGATAACACAAGTTTCATAAATGCCATCAAAATGTGCATATTTGTTGACCTGTTTTTGTTATATGATGTCATTTCCATCATCTGTAGTAAAAACAACAACAACAACAACAATGATGATGATAATAACCCGACCACTGTTGGCACACTGGAGGGCACAAATGATTGCTAATGATGGCTCTGGTTGGGAAATCTGAGCACAGCAAATGCCACTTATGCACATTACAGCATCCTGTTAAAGGCATTTGTCTATTAGTGCATCAACAAAGCGGCATAGTCATATAGCCCCCCTAGCATGTTTCTGCTGCTTCTCCTCATACAGTGCTTTTCAAAAGTATTTATACCACTTCGTCTGTCACACATAGTTTTATGTTAGAACCGCAAACTGAAAAACCAACACAAAGTAGTAGCATAATTGTGAAGTTCAAAAAAAAAAAAGAATTGTTTTAAAATTTTGTAAAAAATTTTTTAAATCAGACATGTAAGTTGAGAATGTGTATTTACTTCTTTTTCAACCAGTTGCATTCAGAAGTCACCTAAATAGCCTGACACTTGTTTATCATAGTTTTACTGTGAAGACCTCAGAGGTCAAAGATCAGTTTTGGAGTAAAATCAATAATCAATATCCTAAATTCTGAGCATCTCACATAGCACTGCTCAATCCACCAACTTAAAATGGAAAGGGGCATGGCATGACTGCAAACCTACCAATACATGACCAAGAAGAGAATTAATTGGAGGGGCAGCCAAGAGTCCCATGGTAACCCTGGAGGAACTGAGAAGATTCACAACTTAAGAGGGATAATTTATCAATGAGAGAAATGCTTGTCATTTACTCCAAAAATCTGGTCTTTGCGGAGGGACATAAGAAATCATTTTTACTGTTTACCACAAGCAATGTACAGCAAACATGAAAAGTTGAACCTTATGAACGGCATGGAAAATATGGGAAGTCCGCAAAATCTATTGTGAAAAAATAGCAATGCACCATCCCCATGGTGGTGAATTCCATTGGTAGCATCATGCTGTGGGGATGCTTTTCTTCAAAGAGAGCGAATGGTGTGCATGCGTCAGCGTCAGTCAGCCCGCCAAGACCGGCTCCCTATCAAGCAGGGTTTTTAACTGGTTTTAAACCTTTTAAAGACTGGTTTGGACGGATTTTTAAACACAACTGACTTATTAATAACCAGGACGTTTTTTACCGGATCGTTTTAATCTGTGGGAAGCGCGGATTACTTCTCCCCCACCATGCCTCCACTCACCTGCAGTCCTGGGTGTGATGGCTGCACAAAACTTAGCCAGAGGGTTCTGGAGCTGGAGCAGAGGATCTCAACACTCCACCAAATCCAGGACCATGAGCGCGACGTGGACATAATCTTCGGCCAGACTTTCGCCGCCGCCAGCAGTGCACAGCTGGCAGACACCATTCCCTGCCAGTCCGGCGAAGCTGTGGGGGGAGGATCCATCGCTGGGCCTCTAGGCGGACTTGGGGACCGCTGATTCCAGCAGGGGGCTAAACCAAAAGCCCCCATCAGCTCAACTCCGGTGCTCCAGGGTGCCCGGTTAACGGTTGGGCCAGGCCGCGGTGGAGGCGCTTGGAGCAACCGCCACCGCTCTCCTCCAACCTGCCTGCCTCTATCAAACCGTTTCAGCGCCCTGGATGCGGATTTCCCTCCTCTGACAGCCCCTGGTCGCCGTAGCTCCGTAGGAGCGCCGCCTAATCCCTTCCAGCAGCAGGAGCAACAGCTGGACTCCTGCAGCCCCCCACGTCACGCCAAACCCCAAGCTGCAGCTAGAACTCGACGAGCAGTGCTCCACTTCATCCCAAACCCACGGAACGAGCCCTCGGCGCCGATTAAACATCGCTGCAGTCCTGGGGAAGCTTCTACACCTGGCATACAGCAAGTCCTGGATGGTGAACGATCCTCTGCCCAGCGCAAACATCCGCCTGCAGACCTGCTGCCCACCACACTCATCATCGGGGACTCTATCATCAGAAACGTGAGGATGAGAGGAGCCCTCACACTGTGTTTCCCTGGAGCCACTGTCACGGACATTACCGAACAGATCCTGCAGCTCATTGATCATCACAAATCTATAAGTAAAGTTGTGATTCATGCTGGCACCAATGACATTTATAAACAGCAGTGTGAGCTCCTGAAGCGTGATTTTATTCACCTTTTTAATCTTCTAGAAAACACACATGTCTCTCTTTTTATTTCTGGCCCCACTCCTACTATCGGCAGAGGAATTGGCCGTTTTAGCAGACTTTTATCCCTTAATACTTGGCTCTCCTCCATCACCGCCGTTCACAATATGGGTTTTATAGACAATTTCAACATTTTTTGGGGCAGGAAGCACCTGTTTGGAACAGATGGGCTCCATCTAAATAGATAAGGCACTCGTACACTGACATTGAGCCTGGCATGTCCACGCCCCCCCCCCCCCTTCAACTACACTGGCCACAGCTGCCCCTGCCCTCTCTAATTCCTCCGCCACATCCTGATGTGCAAATAGTCCCTGCTACTATGAACTCACCCCTGATTTTAACAGTAACTCACATACTGGACTTGGTCCTTGTTCTACCTCATTCATACCTGTTATTATCAGCAGAGAGCGGACTAAAAATCATAAACCGAACAAATGCAATCCAAATAATCTCAAAAGTTGCCAAAAGCACCACTTTCAGTAAATCATACAGTCCCTCCATCTCCAATCACTATTAATATGGCACTTTTTAATGTTCGCTCTCTGCTGAACAAAACTTTTATAATAAATGATCTGATTTTAGACCATAATCTTCATTGTTTATTTTTAACAGAAACTTGGCTGAGTGCAGATGCCCCTGTTGTTCTTACAGAGGCATCCCCACCTAATTTTAACTTCACTTATTCTACGAGGAGTAGCAAAAGGGGAGGCGGAACTGCTTTTATAAGTTCATCAACACTTTCCGCCAAACCTGTTTTATTTGATAACTATTTTACTTTTGAATATAATGCAAATGTTTTTAGCACTCCTCAGATTTTATGTGTCACAATTTATAGGCTTCCTAAAAAGAGTGCACTTTTTATTCAAGAATTTTCAGAGTTTTTATCAATTTTGCACAACTCCTTTGAAAGGATCATTTTAGCTGGTGATTTTAATCTATATATAGATAACCTTTTAGATCCTTTATCAACAGATTTTTTAAACATCCTGACATATATGGATTTTAGCCAACATGTCATGCAGCCGACTCACAACAAACGACACACCCTGGACTTGGTCATCACGCATGGCCTTTCCACCCGTGTGTCCTCTTTTGTTGATTTGGCTGTCTCTGACCACTACTGTGTGTTTTTTAACATCACCAGTTTTATTCAGCAGGAGACCTCTGTGAGAACTGTCAGGAAGCGCCATCTAACCCCTGAAGTGGCTGCAGGTTTTCTGGAAATTTAAAAAAAGAATCCTCCTATTGTTTTACCTGCCCCCTGTGATTTTATTGTCAAGGATTTTAACAGAAGGCTTCAGTCAACTCTTGACCGGCTTGCTCCACTACAAGTTAAAAGTTTAAAATCTAAAGCTGCAACGCCGTGGAAAAATGAAAACCTCAGAAAAATGAAGAGAAATTGTAGGGCGGCAGAGAGAAAATGGAGGAAAAGTAAAACCACAATAAACCATCAAATATACACAGATCTTCTCATATTATACAACAATGCAGTAAGAAATTCAAGAAATTCATACTTCTCCAAAATCATCTCGGAACATAAAAATAATTCCAAAATCCTTTTTTCCACCATTGATAAACTTTTTAACAGAGCTACTACTGCATTTCCTAAAACCCCCTCAAACACTCTTTGTGAGGAGTTCGCAGACCACTTCAGAGGGAAGGTAGACACCATCAGATGTAAGATTTTATCTTCTCAGAGTAACATGGTTTTAGACAAATCTGGGTGTGTGTCTTTACCAGAGGAAACACTGGACAGTTTTGTCCTGGTAGAAGCTGGGACTCTTGATAAAGTTTTCTCCTCAGTGAGGCCCACCACATGTGTTTTGGACCCGATTCCCACTTCCTTTTTTAAGCAATTTTATGGATCTTTTAGAGATGAGATTTTAACCATGATGAATTACTCCCTTCAGACGGGGGTCTTTCCTGCCGCCTTTAAAGGGGCAGTAGTGAGGCCCCTGTTGAAGAAGAGCAATTTAGATTTTAATGATTTTAACAATTTTAGACCGGTATCTAACTTACCTTATTTAAGCAAAATTTTAGAAAAAATTGTTTTAATTCAACTTAATGATTTTATTAATGAGTACAATGTCCTCGAGAAAATTCAGTCTGGTTTTAGGATGAACCACAGCACAGAGACGGCCCTTCTAAAGATTTTAAATGATTTTAGATTAAACTATGATGCACAGAGGGTGACAGTGTTGGTTCTACTGGATCTAAGCGCTGCCTTCGATACAGTAGACCACACTATTCTTTTAACCCGTTTAAAACAGATTGGCCTCTCTGGTGCCGTTCACAAATGGTTCACATCCTATCTCACAGTTATGCTGATGATACACAGCTGTACATCTCCATGTCTCCCGATGACACACGGCCAATGGATGAACTTTTCAACTGCATTTTAGACATTAAATCCTGGATGGCAGAAAACTTTCTCCAGCTCAACCAGGACAAAACTGAAGTTTTAGTCATCGGTCCTGAGGCTCAGAGAGAGAAACTTTTACCAAAACTACAATCACTGTCTTTTAATCCCTCTTTACAAGTGAAGAACCTGGGCGTGATTTTTGACTCTGAGCTGACTTTTATTCCTCGCATAAAAAATATTACTAAAATAGGTTTTTATCAACTAAAGAACATCGCCAGAGTCCGCCCCATTCTCTCTCTGGCCAATACGGCCAATAATGGTCTTGGGCCTTCTTATCTCTCTGAACTGCTTTCACCATATAAACCTTCATGGTCTCTGCGCTCCTCTGGCAGCCGTCTCCTTGTCACCCCAAAAGTCAGGACACACACGCATGGTGAGGCGTCTTTCCAGTTTTATGGCCCTCACCTCTGGAACAGGCTGCCGGAGGACCTCAGGGCTGCAGAGAACGTTCATGTTTTTAAGAGCAGGCTCAAGCTCACCTTTTTAGCCTAGCTTTTAACTGATTATTATTTATTACTGTTTGTTTAATTGCTCTGCATGTTTTATATGATTATATTTTTATCAGTTTTACTATTTAATCTTAGCACATTAATTTAATGTTTATTTTTATACTTTAATTTATCTTAATCCCCGTTCCAATGTTTCCTCTGTGGGAGCCCTCTGCCCCGGGAGCGGTGGTCGGCTGTGGCTGCCTGGGTGCTCTCCAGGTGGAGCTTGGGTGGAGGTGGGGGTCTTGGCCTTGCCTCCACTGGGTGCCCTGTGTCGGTGCCTCAGCTGGTACTGTTAGTCTACCGCTGCCGGGGCAGATGGCTCCTCTGATGCCGTTTCCTTGCATGGTTCATCTACACTCGGCCCAATGTCATTTTTTATTTTTTATTTTAACTGTGTGTGTGCTTGGGAGATGGGTTGGGGGGAGGGGGGTATAACTGTGACCATGCTTTTAAATCTGTGGGGGAGGGAAGGGAAGGTGGTTTTATGTGGGGTCATTTTAATCTGTAAAGCACTTTGTGATGCAACTTCTTGTATGAAAAGCGCTTTATAAATAAAGTTTGATTTGATTTGATTTGATTTTAGCAGAGACAGTAAATCTGGTCTGAGTTGATAGAAAGATGGATGGAGCTAAATCAGGGCAGTCGTGGAATTAAACCTGTTAGTGGTTGAAAAAAATCCTACAACTAAAATGAAGGTTAACTTTCCCAGAGGACAATGACCCGAAACATGCAACCAGAGCTACAATGTAATGTTCAGATTAGGGATCTGCAACCTGCGACTCTAGAGCGACATGTGGCTCTCTGGCCCCTCCACGGTGGCTCTTAACAAATAAGATAGGCTTTTATTATAAAGACAACAAGAAAAGTTTCAGTTTGCACTTTATGGTTTTATAAAATATCTGCATCGAATATTTACAACATAAGAGCACTGATCGTACATGGCTTTTAAAGGTGATTTAATGTTTCTTAGCTTCAAAATATGTGCTGTAAATTTCAAGTTGATGTCTTTCGTAATTTTCAATTTTTATGAAAAGGGCTCACTTAGCTGGCTTCATTTCACAAAATAGAGTTTTTCCCATTGAGAAAGTTAGATGATTCATTTTGTTTTAAAATCTAAAATAGAAATAAATGTTAGTTTACATTTCCAGTGCTTTTAAAATACAACAATTCATTTAGTACATATTGATTAACTCTTTATTTTTTGCAGCTCTAGACACATTTTATTTTGTAGCGGCAGTGAAAAAAAAGTGGCTCTTTAAACTGGAGAGGTTGCCGACCCCTGGTATCGATTAAAGCATATTCATGTGTTAGAATGGACCAGTCAAAGTCTAGACCTTATTTAATCTGTACCAGGATTCAAAATTGATGTTTGCAGATTCTCTCCATCCAATCTGACTAAGTTTAAGCTGTTTGGAAAGAAGAATGGGGATAAAATCTGATCTCTAGATGTGCAACAACAATAAAAACATACTCCAACAAACTGTAATTGCAGCAAAATGTTGTTCAAGAAACTGAAATCTAAATACAAATGCATGCCACACTTTTCTGATTTGCTAATTACAATCTGAAAATGATGTATATATTTTTTTACCACTTTACATCTTGGTGCTATTTTGTGTTGGTCTTTCTCATAAAATAAAATAAAAACACATTTCAGTTTGCCGTCAGTAAATGACATATTGTGGAAAAGTTGAAGGGGTGTGAATACTTTTGCAAGGCAACATATACTCTCATCTTTAAGTGATGCACACATTTAGATGCCCCCTCACTCCCTACAGCCCTGCCATTCCTCACTAACTTCTGACCTCTAACTCTCACCTCTCTACCCATGGTGTGCCCATGGAGACGGACAACCCTCATTTTCTTCCTCTCCAAAAACACTTTTAACCAACCTTCTTCTATGATATGTGAAATCTGCCTGTTCTTTGCCTGTTTCTTATATCTGTGTGGTGCTTTTGTGGTTGCTTTTGTTGTGGAGGGTTGACCGTTAACACCAGGTTGCAGTGTGGTGACAGTTCTCACCTGTACTTAACATCCATCTGTGGCTTTCTCTTGAATTCTCCCCCATCAATGTAATATCAACAGTGTGTGCTGCACTAACATTTAATCACTTGAACTGCATCTGGTCTCTATCATTTTTCGGGAGACAATATAACACTGTTTTTTTCTCCTTATTGCTATAAAATTCTCATTTGATTCCATTGAAACTCCGGCAAGGTCACCTCTGGGCCCTGAGAGGACATTTAGATTCCAGGCATCAGTCTGATAAAACGTTTGATAACCTTGTACATGAGGACCATGTGTTAGATTACCCAGAAAAAGAAGGCTGCACTCAGATCTTTGTATTTCAGTCTTAAAGAAATCACTCAAGTTTGACATTTCTAATAAGCATCTTTCTAATAAGCATCTGAGTCAGTAAGTCCTGTGGAATGTATTGAGTTTTTTTCCACTACACAATTAGCAAAAATAATCTGCTAAATCACTGGTGTGTGGGCCTGAAAAATAGTGACATTCAGTCAAAGTGACACTATATAATGATAAGTTTCTCACAAGGAGAGAGAAGGAAGACCTCTTGACTCCCACCAGTAATACGTCGCTAAAGCCAACAGACAGATGGGAAATCATTTCTTTTCTGAGACTCCCTTGAGATGAGCATCTTTCTGCTGTTGTAATGACACCGGTACCTCATTTAGTCAGTCTCCCTGTAAAAAGGATTTAGTGGATTTCATGTTTTTTTTTTTTTTTACAGTTCTTCAAGTTATAACATTGTCTTCGAAAAGGGTTATAGCTATTGAAATATCACAGTCATAATTTTTTCAAATCTCTATTCGGGTAATGAAATAGCAGTTATGGGCAAATATGGCAACCCTTGCGAAGATGTGTAAAAAATAAAAACGACATTAATCCTTTATCGCAGTAACAAAGACAAATACACTAAAAACAATCCAAGCTTTTATTTTAAGAACTTTTTTCAGAGTGTCTAAAAGTTGCACAAAATTGCACTCGAACCCCCAGTCGGTTGTGACAGATGGCCGCTCGTACTGAGCCAGGTTCTGCTGCAGGTTTCTTCCTGTTAAAGGGAAGTTTTTCCTTTCTACTGTCGCTACATGCTTGCTCAGTATGAGGGATTGCTGTGAAATCAACGACACAACGCAAGCTACTGTTTACTGTCGCTACATGTTTGTTCAAGAGAAGTGAATGATGCAAGTCAATGACTCGATGCAATCTGCTGGGTTTCCTTAGATAAAATAACTTTTAAACTGATTGGAATAATAAACTGAAAGATGAATAGGAATTTATGTATGATTGAATTGAAATGACATTTCTTGTAAAGTGCCGTGAGATGACGTGTTGTGAATTGGCACTACATAAATAAACTGAATTTAAATTTAATTCAGTAAAACCATTTACAGGGACAAAAGTCATTTTGTTCCTGTAAATGGGTTATCTTATACTCATATATGTTAATATTAGTTTTTGTTTTATTTAAGAATTTTGATGAATTATTGACAATCAAATTTTACAGAAAATGTCGAATCTCACTTATAATTTTATTTAATTGTATATTAATGAAATGAAGTGAAAACTTGCAATACACTCAATTCCAATTTACCTTCCGTTTGGGCCTCTTGACTATCATGATATATGATAGATTAGGATCAATGATCCAACCAAACCAACACCAAATGATATGTATTCTCTATCGGGTCATATTATAACAGACTATGGGGAAAAAGTATTTCAAATTGAGTACTGTCAAAGCAGGAGACGCACCACTGCCGGCTACCACAATGCACAATAGATGGTACCATTTACAGGTGAAACTCAAAAAATTAGAGTATCGTACCAAAGTTCATTTATTTCAGTAATTCCACTTAAAAGGTGAAAGGAATATATATATATTTTTTCTTTTTCTCATGTTTAATTATGTATCATGTGTTGTGTGTGTGTTTCTAGCTAAATTGCTGTTCTTAAATTCAAATTCTTTATTGTGTATCATTTATTGTGTGTTTTTATTGTTATTTTTAATTTCCAATGTTATATTCTATTTTTTTCTTTACCACCAAATCATGTAAAACACCTTCAGTTACCTTGTTGTGGAAAGTGTGCTATACAAATAAAATTGCCTTGCCCTTACCTTATAATTGAGATAGACTCATTACATCCTAAGCAAGATATTTCAAGCCTTTATTTGTTATAATATTGATGATTATGACTTACAGCTTATGAAAACCCCAAATTCAAAATCTCAGAAAATTAGAATATAAAAGGTTCAATATTTTAGGCTCAAAGTGTCACACTCTATTTAGCTAATTAATCCAAAACATCTACAAAGGGTTCCTGAGCCTTTAACTGGTCTCTCAGTCTGGTTCAGTAGGAATCATAATCATGGGGAAGACTGCTGACCTGACAATTGTCCAAACAACCATCATTGACACCCTTCACAAGGAGGAAACGCCTCAAAAGGTAATTGCAAGAAGTTGGATGTTTTCAAAGTGCTGTATCAAAGCACATTAATTTCCAGTCATACTGAACATTTAAAGCACTTTACAGTGGAGCCACCTTCACCTATTCACACTCGCAACTAAAAGGCCCTATTCCTCTGGTCAAGCCGCTCCTGGACAACAAACAATGTCAGACTCGTCTTACCTGGGCTAAAGAAAAAAAACCCTGCAAATTTTGCATCTCATTTGGAAACCAAGGTCCCAGAGTCTGGAGGAACAATGGACAGGCACACAATCCAAGATGCTTGAAGTCCAGTGTGAAGTTTCCACAGTCTGTGTTGACTTGGGGAGTCGTATTGTCTACTGGTGTTGGTCCACTGTGCTTTATTGAGCCCAGAGTCAACACAGCCATTTACCAGGACATTTTGGAGCACTTATTGCTTCCTTCCACCTAAAAGCTTTATGGAGATGCTGACTGTAATGGATTACTGTGCTTGACTGGCCAGCAAACCTGAACCTGAACCCCATAGAGAATCTATGGGGCATTGCCAAGAGAAAGATGAGAGACATGGGACCGAACAATACAGAAGAGCTGAAGGCCGCTATTGCAGCATCCTGATCTCCCAAGACAGGTTACACAAACCCCTTTCAAACAGGCCATGAAAAATGGTAATTTTCCAGACTTCGTCTGTTTTGCTTTTGTGTCTGAAAGCAATCTTCCGGACTTTGCCCGGATACCTTTTACCGGTAATTTTACGGATGAAGACCTAGTAACAAGAGCGGACTTTTCGCGGTATGGTGCTTGCATTCAGACAGTCAGGTAATGTTCCGCGAAAGCTGGAAGAGTGTGGGGCGGTGGGGAAAAGGGGAGGGGGGGCGGGGAACGCTGTGAGCACACACATTGATGACGTATAAATGTCATTATTTTCCTTTCAGCTTTATCATCTATGTCTCTTAAGCGTTTCCATGTGCTCAAAATTGCACACATCACAAAGACGAGCGCTGCGAGTACATCTGCAGTTTCGTCTACCATCTTTGCAATAATGCATTTGTTTGGAGAAATGACGTACGCCCGCCGCACTAAGTTTACGTAATATCCACCTAGAACCCCTCCACTCCCCCGCACCCCCACCCCACAGATATTCATCAGGATTCTTCGGTATATTTCTTGCTGTGTGAAAGCAGCCGAAATTCAATGTTCCGGGAAAAAGTGGCGTGTTTGAAAACACAACTCCGGTTAAAGACCGGATGAAATTGTCCGCAAATATTCCAGAACTTCTGTTTGAAAATGGCTACAGTGTCACAGTTGGTAGCACTGTTGCCTTGCAGTAAGAAAGTCCTGGGGTCAAATTCTAGCCTGGGGTCTTTCTGCATGGAGTTTGCATGTTTTCCCTGTGCATGCGTGGGTTACCTCTGGGTACTCGGGCTTCCTTCCACAATCCAAAAACATAACTGTTAGGTTAATTGGTCTCTCTAAATTGCCCTTAGGTATGAGTGTGAGTGTGTGAATGGTTGTTTTTCTTGTGTGTCTCTGTGTTGCCCTGCGATGGACTGTCCCTGGGTGTACCCCACCTCTCGCCAAATGACTGCTGGAGATAGGCACCAGTCCCCCTGCAATCATGCAGAGGATGGATGGGTCTAGATAATGGATGGATGGGTCTTCCATAACACATAGCAGTGCCACAGGCTGATTGCATCCATGACATGCCGCATTGAGGCAGTAATTGATGCAAAAGGACCCCAAACCAAGTACATATGCATGATTATACTTTTCAGAGATCTGACATTTCTCTGTTGAAAATCCTTGTTTTATTGATTTCATGTAATATTCAAATTTTTGAATATTATTTGAATATTTTTGAGATTTTGAATTTAAGGTTTTCAAAACCCCAAATTTATAATAATCAAAATTATAAAAATACAGGCTTGAAATGTCCTGCTTTGCATGTAATAAAATACAATATATTAGTTTCACTTTTTAAATTAAATTATTGAAATAAATGATATTCTAATTTTCTGAGTCTCACCTGTACTTCTTGCACAAGATGGGGATAATATGACCAAAACTGCAAGGGTACGAAATGGTGAATCATCAAGTTAACCAGTACTCTCTTGTTTCATTTTATTAGAAAATGGCATGTTAAAATTATTTATTCGCCTTGTAAATATTCAACAAAAAATGTTTTTATGGCATTACAGCAATCAAATAGTTCTTATAATGGCTTACTGGTGTTTATCATGTTTCCACTGGTATTTTGAAGATGTATCTTAGGTGATGAGTTCCATGTCTTTGAGGTTGAAAAACCTCCTTGCCATCACCCTAACCTTTAGCTCCCTATACTGTAGATTCTCTGGGCCAGAGGAAACATGTTGGTAAAATTTTAAACTGACATTAAACCTAAACCTGCCAGGGGTATGAATAATCCTGGCTTTAACTATAGTTTTAAGTGAATTCACAACATGCCACTTTTTGCTACAGATTTGGATAGTTTTTATTTTTAAAAATCTACCATATTTATTAAACAATACTTCCAATCTGAGTGAAACTTTGAGAGAAAGTTCTAAAATAGCCCTATATAATTACATGATTCTGCCTTTGTAATGAGAAAATATACATTCACCTTATGCTTGGCTCACATGAGGCTTGGATCCTGTCCTGCCACTTTGCCAGCTATGCTGAAGTTGTGATCGATTATCTATAAATATGCAGCATTAAGGCAACTGGTGAAAGTTAAATGTAAAAGGTGACCGTGGTGCAAGCTTACTATCCTTGGCTCAGAAACATACATACTGTAATGCAAAGTCTTAGGAGCCTTGTGTTTTATGTCTCCTGGAGCAGAGGAGCCATGCATATTAATGAAATGTAGTCATGTCACCAGAGGGCACTAATGTTCTTTTAATTTTGATCACCACCGCACCCGTTTTGAGATTAAATTTGAGTTGACAACTGCCTTTAATTTGGACGCCGATTAATTCCGGTACCTTGTGCCTTTTCCAAAGGCCGGTGTGATTAGCACAGTACTTTCTGCTCTGCAGTGTGTTGCATTTATCTTTCTGAATACTGTCACTGAGTCTTAAGTGCTGCCTAAATGACAAGCAGATATTTCAAAGGGATCTTTTGCACATCAAGGTGCAAAAACAAATCATGCTCAGTGGTTTATGAGTACCAACTACTTCTCATGACGTCATGGTTTATTTAAAAGTAGCACATCTTAAGGCCTAAAAGCTCAAATGAATTAATAAGTAATAACTGAATGGCTAGTCTACACACTTTTTCTCCTCTCAAGTGTAAGTCCTCTAAGCCCAAAGGAGGAACTTGTTGCTGGTTTTTCATCCTTCACAGGCTACCTCTAAATCCCTCTCCTCCTCCTGCTTCACCTAGCCGTCCTCTCCCCATCCCTGTCCTATTCCACGCTGGACTCCAGACCACTTTCATCCACTTGCTCTCTATTTGACCTTGAAACCTAGGCCTGCCCCTTCACACAGTCCACCGATCGGTTTCACCTCCTTAGCCATGTGGTTTCTCAATCTGTTTTCTTGTGTGTGTCTGTTTGTGTGTCTTTCTCACAATCTTTGGTCTTTTTCTTCTCTGCCTGTCATTGTTTCCCTCTTCTGAACCCTCTGTCTACTTTGGGATCTCTACATCATCTCTTGTCCCTCAGTGGGGCAGTGTCAGGGGGTCAGAAGGGGGCTGCCGCAGCTGGGCATGGGGATGCTGGGGGGGGTCCTTATCGCAGTGACAGCGTGAAGAGCATGGTGACAGAGGGAGTGAAGGCTGGGAAGTGGCAGACCGTCCAAAGCCACATGCAGTCTGGAGGATTAAGACCTACCAAGTGAGTTCAGAAACAGAGATAAAAAGCCAACGTTTTAGTTATGTTTCAGTAAAATGCACACCTTACTTCCATGGAGATGTATTTCTTGCAGGTTTACCCCTTTAGCAGCAACAATAATTACATTGATTGACTTTAAAATTGGGGAGACACAAATAATATGTAACTATACACTCTCAACATCATTCTAAGCCCCCATAGTCCGACGTGGCTTTCCTTTCATGGCTGACATTTTTTCAGTTGGTGTCTTTCAACTGGGTTAGAAGTTCTTATTCAGTGCTCAACTACATGTTGAATAATAAATAATATTGAACAATTCATGCGTGTCACTGAACACATTAACATTTTACCTGGTAAATATACTTTTAATTGGGCTTACTGGTTGAGTAGAGATCTTTTTTTTACCCAATAACTGCTTCATGGGAGATTTGGGGTACATTCATGCTTTTTCATCTTCAGTGGAGTCTTGCACACAACATTTTTATAGAAAAACTTTACTTGCTAATCCATCCTTGCTAATTTGCTCTCTCTGAACCTATCAGCAAGTGGACCTGAGAAGAAAAAAGCTAAAACATGCTGAAATTGCATCCATTCTTGTCAATGTTAAATGGGATTAGTAGTGGGGGTTTTATTTTATTTTTACACAGACTGCAGTCTGAACACGGTGTGTGGTTTATGCCAATGAAAAGCCCAGGCACCTATGCTAACTGTTTTATTAAGTGGAGAAAAAAACAAAATCCACCTCACGTTCACATGATACTGCAAGTGAAGCAGTCTGGAAGCATGTATATGACTCTAAAAAATAACTATAATGGAAACTTCAGGTTTCTGAAACTCACTATGATCAGTGTGCAATGATTTGTTTACAAATACGCGAATAGGGTTTTTATGTGCTCATTTCCTTCTGATTAGAGACACTGAGATAACGACGGAGAGCACCACACTCAAGTAAAAAATGTTTTTAACTTTAGTGCTGCACCAACCTTACCTGTGGGAGGTTGAAGCCAACAGAATCACACTCGACCAAAAACAGATAATGAGACTTAAGATTAGTTAAGAATCTGATACTGACCATTTTAGGACCCCGAGACAGTACCTGGGATTGGATCAGGATGTACCCACTTATAAGACCACTGTCATGTGGATTTAAAAACTGCTTTAGTGTCTGTAAAGCCTGCAAGAGAGTAGGATTTACACACTGCCTGCAAGGTTAATGTAAAAACCAGAGACACAGAAATCCTCTCTTTCTAACTGTAATAATCATCACATTCTATTACTTTCCTGTATAATTAGGACTTGAACTTACAATGTAAACTATGTGTTGGTCATTGACCGTACAAATACCTCATCCGTGACGTTTGACATGATGTTGGGGCTATATTAAGTCTTCTGTAAATGAGGCAGTTAAACACGGGTGCTGTGATTTTCTTCACATTCCTTTGACACTTCATGCCTGCGATTTCTTCCTCCACAACACATTTATGCTCATCACTACCTCGCTCCTTCCTTTTCTCCTCCTCTCATCTTTCTTTTTGCCCCTGTCTGTAATTGGATTCTATTTTCAGGCGCTATGAGTGTCTGTGTGTCTCCGGTGTTTGTGTCTCACACCCCATTTTTTCCCATCTCTCCTCCATCGTCACCCTGTGCTCCTATCATTCTCCATCGCTCTGTCACCATCTACAGTGCCCTGGCTGTTCTCCATTGTTTCCATCCTTCTTACTAACTGGTTTACTTTGGCAAAGCCTTCATTGAACTTTTTTTTCCATCCTTTTATGTGTGACTGTTAGGTACAACAAATGTCACAAGAAAAGCTGCATGTAAATTGTGTTGGATGAGGTAATGCAAACTGCACCAAGCTGATGGGAATAGCTCTCTCATGACCTAGTTCTAGTAGTCTGGGTTACACAGCGATCCAAGAGAGGAAGTTATATTTAGTTAGGGGAACAAACTAGGAAAAGAGAGAATGAGAAGTAATGTAGAGCAAAACACAATAGTGATGTATGTGTAGGCAGACAAAGAAATATTAATTGCATTGTTGGATAGTGGTTTGAGCCATTTTAGGAAAGGCAATTAATCAGTTAAACAGCATTTATGAAGGGGAGGAGTGGAAATTAGGAGACTGACAGAGGGAGGGAGTCTTGCTGTAGAAGTTGGTTGGCTGTCAGGATCTCTCTAGAGGTCCTGCATGTGTTTAAAAGACCAAAAATATTTAGAGAGAAATGAGGAGAGGCTATCAGAGGTGGAAATGTTGACGGGTGAGTAGAAGAAATGGGGATTTCTCGTCCGACCACAAGACCCTTGTCGGCAAGGCCCGGAAGCAGTAAAACCGTGACACGCACACCCCGATATGGCCGTGCTGATCAGAGCCGCTACACGCCTGTACGGACAGTCAACATCCGACCCCTGCCGCTGCGAAACCCTCCTGCGTACAAACAGCATGCTCAAGCCGCTCAGCCACGCAAGGTGCACTCGCGTCCGTCGCAGACTCACTGCTCTACTAAGCTCCACGAGCAGCACGTGTCGCATGCCGATCATCACTCAGGCTGCACCTTCTACTGCTATTTTTGCTACTGCTGTTACAGCTGCTGCCTCATGTTGCTCTCTTTTTCTCTCCTCCTCCTCCTCTCTCCGCCTCCCAATGCTCCTTTCTCTGATCCCTCCTCCACTTTGACCTCAAATACCACCACACCTCCTCCCTCCTCTCCCAACACACAATCTTCAACTTCCTGTTTGGATGAACTTTCCTGCTTTTGCCCTGATGCCAACCTGACTTCGCCTCCGATGTCTCCCCAATGCTCTCAACCTCTTTGTCTAATCTCGGATGATTCCACACCTCACTTCATCACCTCCTGCCCTGACTCAACCACCTCCACCTGTCATGGTTCCTCTTACTCCTCTACAACATTGGATTCCCTCACACCTCCTCATAAACCAATTCTCTGCCGGCCATGGCCCTCAACACGGTCTTTGTCCTTACTACTCCTCTGCCCTGCCAGCTTTGGCGATCCAGTCTTATCATATGCCTCCACCCTGGAGCACATTCCCTCCCGGCCTCGGACGCTACTGCGGCAGCAGAGTCTGCAGCAGCCCCTCATCCACCCACCAGGCCCGGGTCTCAGCCACCCGCCTACCACATCTCAAAGCTTGGGACAGTTACATACTGCACCTGGACAGCCTGGGGGAGGTGGGGGGGCTGGGAGAGGAGATGGAGGTGGCAACAGTGGTGAGCGTGGGGGTGCAGGTACACGAGGCAGTGCCCGAAGTGCACGAGGCAGCTCAGTGGGAGCAGCCGCCCCACGCTATAGGGGAGGTGGAGCAGGAGGGCGCACTCGGGGCAATCCTGGCAGCTGGGATTACATGATGGACCAGATGAAGAACCGGGGCCTGGATGTCAAATCCTTCCTGTAAGTTTAAATAAGCTTTCTTTTATTTATAAATATTAACAACCTTTGTCTGTAAGATTGCATATTATGTGCTATGTATTTTTTTGTATTTGTGTAAGGTATGTCTTTAATGTGTAAAACTTTCAAGAATAGAAATGTTTTCATCAAAATACAGTTATAAGCTTAAGAACTAACCTGTGCATTTAAGTGCATAATTCATCAGCTATAAATTTTCCCATCCTTCAGTTGTTTTCTGTGTGTTTGCATCTGATATCCAGGGAAGGATATTACTTGTTTTTCTCAAGATATAATTGTGTCTATACGAGTGTTCAGATGTGTATATGAGAATATGAGAGTGGAGCTGAGTTCAGTAATTCATTCAATAGTATATAAATTAAAAATGTAAAAATCAAACTCTGTACTTTTGTTGTGCAAAAATAGGTTTGGTTTGGCTCTAAATAACTAATAAAAAGTGCCAAAGGCAATTATTAACGAACTTAGCAAAAGTACCAGGTCAGGGCACCACCTGATTATCAGTAAAAAATAACCGAATAACTTTCAGTCTCAATTATTGTTTTATAAATACCTACCAGGTGAGCTGTGGCATTCTAGAACATTAAATTAAGGATCAAGTTAGCGCACAGACATTCTGAAACAGCAAGCCTTGCACACATATACAGAATAAACATAGACAACCTCTCTAAAAAATCTAAGAATTTGCACACAAAATACTTCAACCTTCAGTTCAAATACTTCAATCAACAAACTCGAGCTAAGGTAGTAACACTCAATTCTATCTGCAGCTAGTTTTTTCACATAAACATGTGCTTTGGCCATGAACAGTCACTTCGATTTCGATTGTTCGATTTTGTTTGTTTTCGGCGGACATTAGACATTTTTGCAGTGATAAAGTACATAAAGTGATAAAGTATAAAAATCATTGTAAAGGATGGCATTTTATTACCTGATTACCTTTATGAAATTTCGCTGTTTGCTTTCTTCTTGAGCGTTGTTTGTAGTTGTAACATTACATGTTTTTTGTTTTCCATCCTCAGTTTAAGGTTGTTCCTTCCTTTAAATCCAAGGATCCAATTGTTTCATAATCCTAAGGCAAAAACTGTTTCTAACAGAGATACTGCTTTTGGTAAGGAGGGACAAATCGGTTCTCTTGACCTGTTATCCACTGATCCTGCATAGATGAACTTTGAAAAAAAAATTCTTCCATTTCTTTTGTGTCCCCATGCATCCATTTGACATATTGCTGCTAAAAAGGTCTATCATTTAAAAAAAATCAAGAATACAGTCAGTAGACTTGTAAAACAATAACCAAGCAGACACTAGGCATCTAGATATATTGTCATCAATATAGGTTATTTTCTTTCTGGTTTTAAATGAGCAGTCAATTCAAAGGCTTTTTTGTTAAACAGTGCTTAAAATGACGTATCTGCTTTGAAAAACAATGGACTGTTTTAGCCCTATTTTCAATATTGATTGGTTTGTTGGCACTGGGTCCACTACAGAAGCCAAAGTATTTGCTCTCCTATTTTCTGGGAAGTTTTACAAATAAACTACATGCACCATAGATAACAAACTATGACATAATTAATTTGGATTAATGCAATTTAGTTAAGATTTTATCAGTGTGAGTATTATACAGTTTAAAATAAAACTGATCTCAGTTTGTCCAGCCTGCCCCCACAAAAAACAGCAAAACAGCCCTTTGTCACATTGCCAGAATAGAAAAGTGTCTTAGCCTTGTGCTGTTTCAAAATATTCAAAAAGCTCAAAGCTCATGTCCAGAAAGTTGAAAACAATGCAGTAAAATGTCTAGAAAATCTGATAATTCAGATATGGTGTTTTGAATGAATGTTTTTGGATATAGCAAAATTGGACAGCTGAGTCTACATCACAGAAGCTGATCATGTAATGTAATGTAGGATAATGAAGCTTAAAACTAATAAGGGGTTGATAAATGAGCCTTTATAAAAGCTCAATTAAAAATTTTAATAAGCATAGAGCTACAAATATAAATAAGATGTTGGATTTGAGCTTTAAGCCTGTACTATGGATTCTTGGTTTTATTAAAACATCATATCAGATATGAAAGACAAACAACTATACTGTCTACATTTATTCACTTTAATTTTAAAGACTAGCCCCCCTAGGGAACACATTAAAATATCTAATCAGCAATGTTAATTTCTAAACAAAATATACAGATAATGTGCCTCTAATGCGCTGTGATAAAACAAAAATCTTTTTATTAATAACATTTAAAAGGTATTGAGTCTATTTTTTTTCTTCAGAAAGTCGTGCCTGACAAATAACAGGAAAGTGTGGCATACTGTGTGTTCTTGTTCTGTTGGAGAATTGTTAAATGGTTCCACTGCATGCTCTGCTAAACAGTAACATCTGTTTTGATGGCATTCAGCCTGTCTGCTTGCAGTCGCTGTAACAGAATGGCAGTTACTTAATTATATTCCTGAGATGGTGGTAGGAAGTTAGAATATATTTATATCCATATATGTCTCATCCAGTTAAGTTATTTTCATCCACATTTCAGACGAAACAGAAGTTTTGGTAGCTGTTAGAAATCCTTGTATGCCTCTTGTCCAATTTGTCCAGTCTGTTCAGCTATTGAGTGCTTTGTAAAAGTATTCATACCTCTTGAACTTTTCGTGTTTTGTCTCGTGTTGTTCGTGTAAAACCACAAACATCTGTGTTTTGATGAGGATTTTATGTGCTAGACCAGTGGTGCCCAAGTCAAGTCTTCAAGAGCTACAGTCCTGTAACTTTAACTGTAACTGGGATTGGGTACCTCAGTGCTTGACTAACACCAATTAATATTTTCATAATGTCTGCCAAATAAAAATCTGAAAACTGACATTTGTATTTAGCCCCATTTACACTGATTCCCATAAATAATATTCAGTACAACCCCTTCCTATCAGAAGTCACCTAAATGTAAAATAGATGCTACTTGTGTGTAATTTAATTTCAGTATATGAAGATGCTCTGTGAAGGCCCCAGAGGTTTGTTAGAGAACATTGGTAAACAAACAGCCCAATGAACACCAAGGAACGCATCAGACAGGCCATAGAAAAAGTTGTGGAAAGGTTTAAAGCAGGGTGTATAGCAGTAACAATATCCCAACCTTTATACATCTTACGGAGCACTGTTTGATCCTCCGTCATTTGAAAATGGAAAGAGTACGGCACAACTGCAAACCTACCATGCCATAGGCATCCACCTAAACTCACAGGCTGGGTGGGGAAAACATTCATCGGGAAAGCAGCTGAGAGGCCCACTGTAATTCTTGGGGAGCTTATAGAGGTATGGTAGGAAGATAGCCATAAGAAGTCCCTTTTAAAGTTTGCTACAATGCTTGCAGAACAAGCCATGTACGGAACATATGGAAGAAGGTGCTCTGTTCATATCAGACCAGAATTAAACATTTTGCTACATGTAAAGGAAAATAACACTAAACATCACCCCTAATTCAACCTTTCCTATGGTGACACATGGTGGTGGCAACATCATGCTGTGGTTATGCTTTTATTCAGAAGAGACAGGGAAACTGATCTGACTTGATGGGAAAATGGATGGAGCTAAATACAGATGAATCTTGGGGGGGGGCACTGTTAGAGGCTAGTGAAGACATAGGAGACAACAAGAATTACACCCAAACAATGGGATACTGTAGATAAAAGTACAGTATATTCATATATTATAATGGCCCAATGTCCAGACCGAAATCTAGTAAGAATTTGTGCCAACACTATAAAAAGGATTTTCACACTCTCCAGTCAGACTGCGCCTGAGAGTGAACAAACATTTTAACATCTATTGTTTGTACAAAGCTGGTACCCCAAAGACTTGCATCTATAACTGCAGGGAAAGATTGTTCAACAAAGTATTGGCTCAGGTGTGCTTTTGCAAGGACATAGCCTTATGTTTCAAAAATGTATGTGTAAAAGTAGAAAAAGCAAAAATAAAACTAAAATGTGTTACTTCCTATCCACTTCACAGTTAAGCACTGCTTTATGTTGGCTTATCAAACAAAAATCAGATAAAATGCATTAAAAATCGGGGGTTAAATGACATATGAAAATATTTAAGGTGTATCAATGCTTTTGGAAGGCACAATATTAAGTGCCTGAGGATAAAGCAGCCTGACACGTCGATGTGCATCAGTTTAGGAACAATGGATAAGCAGCTGTGTGTAGATTGGAGTTACCCTGATGCATTGATCTTATGTCACTGGCACTATTACTTCTGCAACATATTGGTATTCCCTGCCCGGAGGAGGTGGGGAGGACAGATAAGGGAGAAAGAGGGTGATGAGGGCACGGATGAGCAAGGACACTGTCAAGGTACAGTACATGTTCAGTGTGCACTGAATCAGTTTTACTGTAGCCTTTCTTCAGCCGTTCCCTCTTTTTTATGTGAAGCCTTTCTATGGACGTCACAGCTGAGCTAATGCCGATGGCTAAAGTGGGCTTCAGCGATGCAGCACACCATGCAGGCTCCAAGGTCACTGACAATATGGTCCATGATCATCAACCATTGCACTCATTGTTGTAAATGCGAATTTGAGGTCATTGTGGGTGTGTTTTCTTCTCTGGAACGTCAACGTCTCATATGATTGATTGCACAGAGGGGCCAGTAATAGACATGACCCTTTACTGAAGACAGTTAATTTTAATCTTGGCTAGATTCCCTGTTTGGGTGAATCATTGTCTAATGAAAGTGTTGATGTCATTGACACAGATATCTTGCCTTTGGAGAACTTCAACTAAATGGATTACTTTGAAGACCTATCTCCATTCTTTTTTAGCTGGAAATCAATAATTCACCCCAGCTTCATTGACGTCTCCTCCCTCTCTCACCTCAGCTTCCTTAATGTCTGGTGCGTTGAGTGAAGTGCTTTCATGAGCGTCCTGAGTGTAAATGCCCGTACTTAAAGGCTAATGAGAGAAGAGGGATCCAATAGCCATTATACTTGCTGTATCATTGTAAGCACCAGATCATATTGCATAATCCAGTGATTTTTAACCAGGGCTACAAGTAGTCAGCAAGTGCTTCTCCACAAATAGATACAATCAGGTCCATTTGGACCTGGATGTAAGTTTTTATTATCTTAGTTATTAGCGTTATCAAAACACTTACCGTTACAATTATATTTTGCAAATGGGTTTAAAGCTGGGCGATATGGCCTCAAATCTATATTGTGATAATATCTAAAGCATGTGCAGTAACAATATTTATTGCAATATATTTTTTTCTTTTCTTTATATATGTCAAAATGAATGTTTATGAACATTCTCACTTTCCAGATACATTGCAGCAGAACAACTTCCAAAAAGTTTAAAAAGAAATTAGAAGAACATTTATTGTGTAAAATACATTTTAAAAATATTCAAATCTTTTTCCAAAAAATGCAACAAAAAAATTCTCATGACTTAAATAAAAATGAAGATATGTTATATTAAATAAAAACTAAATTTAATGAAAACAGTTCAAAATTGTCTGCTTTCCTGGTTACTTATTTATAAGATTTATATCGCACAGAAATAAATCTGCACATATTTGAATTAAAAATGCTCAAGTTCAACAGGTTTATTTTCCATTAAATGGAAAAAAAAAACATTTTAAACTTGCAATATCTAGTGTAAAGACGAACACTGAACATCAGTATTTATCCTCGTGTACCTGGTACAAAGTACATAGGCACAGCTTGATGACATAATCAAAATGCGTAATCGCAGTAGGCCAGTATAGTCAAAATTTCTACCATTGGCTAAATGTGTATCATTTCTACCTTACATCGTTTATATCCCCCACTACTAGTTTAAAGTGCAAAGTGTTAAATATAATTATAATGTTTGCATTAGGAGGATGTTTTATGTAATTATAGCTCAGCGTTTTAATTTTATCAAACCTCTTTTGGGCCACAGTTCTTGTCAAATGTTTACATATGCTTATTATTGCCATAACTGTCATATTCATGTTGAAAAGAATTAGATTTTTTTAGGGGAAAGTTTACATCATTTTTTAAATATTAAGAAAAATTATCTTTCACAATAGTTTGCTAGAATTTTGACCCTTTCCTCCTGACAGAACTGCTGTCTCTCTGAGTCAGGTTTGATGGTTGAATTGTTCCCACACTTCTTTTCAGCTCAGTCCACAAGTTTCCCATGTGACCAAGATCAGGGCTTTGGGATGGTCTCTCCAGAACACTGTCATTATTCTTAACTCACTTTGTTTTTTTGTAAAATTTTGCAGGATGATTAGGGTCACTGTCTATGTCAAAGACTAATTTGTGTCCAAGCTTAGTTTTCTGGCTGATGTCTTGTGCAATTAATCAGGCCCTTATATAGCAAAACAACTACACACAACACCATGCTGCCACCCCTGAACTTTACAGTAGTAATGGTGTTTTCAGGGTTGCAAGCTTACTTCTTTTTTTCTCCAAATTTAATGATGGTCATTATGGCCGGACTTCAAATTCAGCTTCATAAGACATTCTCTCCCTGATTTAATGGCAGCTTTTTGTTTATTTTTCTCATGATGTCACACAAGGAATACATCCACAGATGTGACAAGGCCATGGTATCCTCATCTTAGTCCTGCCAAATTATTAAAGACTTGCAGTAGTTATCTTAGGGCAGCAGTGTCCACCCCCAGGCCTCAAGGGCTGGTGTCCTGCCAGTTTTAGATGAGTCTCTGCTCCAACACAGGTGATTCAAATGGTCCAACTACCTCCTAAGCATGGCAAAGTCCTGCAGTGGCCTTCTAATGAGCCATCATGTTATTCAAGTGCGTTGAAAGGGAAAGATGTAAAACATGCAGGATATGGCCCCTGAGGACTGACTTTGGATACCCCCTGTCCTAGGGTAAGGAAATGAATGACCTCAAAAATAGTTTATACAATTTTCTAAAGAATCCTCTTTTATTTGGTCATCTATGATCTTTTTATACAGTGTACTTAAATATTTTGTTGAACCTACATTGTGTATTTTTTTGAGTTAGCCTAATTCTTAACAAAAACCCCTTTGTTCTTTCAAAAATATGTGCTCATTCATGTGTAATTACTTCCACCTACTAATGAAAGTATTCTGGTAAGTGTAGAATCTTCTATTCAGAATACATACGCGCAAGTCGCGTGAATGGCTGAATCCATGTTGAGCCTCCATCTTTGAAATACATTCGCCAACGAGGGACATTCCTGGAAATTCTAGCTCCGCCTATCGCGCTTTGGCTACACTTTGTTGCACCGTGACGAATGCCAGAGGGAGATTGTCTACTCGCGACGCGGCAGACGTCTGACTATATAACTAAATGCAATGTAGTTTTCTAAAGTAACCATCACTGAAAGGAACACTGGACGAAGTCGTAGTACTGGAAGCCATCTAACCTTGGCATAAAACGTGCTCGGAATGGGGGGGTGGGAGGTGGGGCTAGCACGTAATATTCAGTTGGTTGTTTCACCGGGGGAATATAAACTTACCTGACAAACCAAGAGACGGATAAACAGAATATTAGAATTAAATCAGTCTTTGTTAGGAACTGTAGCAGTCAGTGACTACTTGACATCTTGAATCTATGAAAGACACTGTGAGTTTTCTGCTTTGTGCAGCTTTGTCAGATCTTTGCTGCCCTGAGTTGTGCTTTGAGCATCTTCATCATTTTGTATCAGCTGTTTGGCTCAGCCTTCCCTGAATTATACCCTACTTCTCTTTCAAAACCCTCTGGCCTACCTTCAGAGTATTATTTTGGGTCATTGCCTAGTTAGTCTGCGATGCACTGTCTCATCAACTTTGCAGAATTTGAATTTGAGCAGACAACATCTTCCTATAAAAATGGAAAACTTAGAATATTATTTGGCATGTAATCAATGACACCGGCTGGTGCTATTTTCTGCCTTCACATGTGTTTCACTGTGTGCAGAAGATCCTTTTTTGGCCTTCCCCGATCTTCCCTTTTTTAAATGAATCTGGTAAATGTTGATAAGCTTTATCTGTCCAGGTATAATGTTCCAGAGCGGGTCTGGCTTTTAAATATGTCCTATTTTTGGCTAACTATAATTAAGCCTTTCTATGCTTGAGGTTCATAAATGATTTTCATGGCAGACATTGAAAATTATATGTCTACTTTTTGAAGAGTGTATTTCACTTGGCTGGATGTTCTGAGGGGTTTATTTACCCTGATGCTGTGATCAACCACCACTGTTGCCTTCAGTAAGAATCCATACCTTTTCATATGGCTGTTGATTCGGCCAACCTTGGAGTTCCTGCCGTCTCTTGATTTCTTTTTTCCCTCATTAAGTACGACATGCATTGAGCTTCTTAATTGCACATTGTGAGTTCACAGTGACACCTTCCAAATAAACATATTACGCTTCAAATCAGCTTGGACCTTTTATGTGCTTAGAGGCGGAGGAAATAATAATGCAGTACACTCGCCTGTTCATAAAACATTTTTTAAATATTCCAATTTGCCCCTTGAAATAGAGGGTGTATCACAGAAACTAAATTTGTATGTGAGCAGCCTGAAATTAAAATTTTAGCCTGCATTTTAAGTCTACATTCATTATTCAAATTGCATATAAAATGAACTTGAATCTATTTAGCTAAATAAAAGAAATAGCAAATTGTGTTTGTAACTAAGACACCATTCTCACCAAACCTCACCAAAACATAAAAAATTAAGCTAAAACTTTATTGGTCACTGCAAAGTTTTGGATAGCTCCTCTAGGGTGCAACAAGAATTCAGCAGGTTCCCTTACTGCTTTGAGGTTGTACTGAATTATAGTGGTGAGATCATGGGGGTTCATTACTTTGATGGCTTTGATTGGTCATCAGAGAATTTAAAAGAGGATTGGATCTGCTGACCACATGCCAAATTACCCACACCCAACTTTATTGTTTTGGCTGTGCAGCCTGGAATATCTATTGCTTTCCTCCACTGCTCTGGGTCCAACAAAATAGAGCTATTAAGAATCCACAATCTGTCCTCAAATAAAAACAGCACCATCATCAGGCCCTTTATAAGGATCAGTATGTGTGAGAACTCCTAGCTGGGGAGAAACACACACGCATATCCAAATTGCCCATCCAAGCCACGCATAATGTGGTTGGTCAAAGCTGAAGGGAAGTTGTGCAGTTCATTTGCAAAATGTATCTGTCACACAGTCAAAGAAAAATTCTGGAATCGTATTTAGAAATGACGAGGGAGGAGTGAATCCAAAAACAGTGGATCATAGGGTATATTCTATTATTTTACAATACCTGGTAACAACTCATTAAAAAAAACTTTTTCAGGCTTCAGAGCCTATGTGTAATTGGCTGCTGATGATTTAAAACATTTTCTGCACGGCTCCCTTTGCCAGCACTCTTTGAGATATGGGCACAGAACACTAGGGCAGGTTAAAAAGGTTTCTGCTGTATTAGCGACTAGAGGCTGACCAAAAGATTGTTGGAGCAAAATCTAGACTATGCTTCAACCTGACAGAGATGGAAGAGGGGAATGGCATGAGCAGAGACATAACCAGGTCCAGAAAGTGTAAACAAGACCAAGAAGGGACTAACAAAGTTGCTTTTTTCCAGTCTTTTGTGGGGGTTCTGCTCGTGAACTGATTGAACAAGACAGAATCTTGATTTCATTTTTTCCCTTTCCCCTCTAATATAAAAGTAGGTAATAGAACTTCAAACTTGACCAAAAAAATCACTTTTAGGCTTTTGACTAATAACATCTTAATTTTTTTTAAACATTTTTAATTAGTTTTAGATGCAGTTACTAGTTTCTTGATCATTAATCCTTTTCTCAAAAAGTTGAATGTAGAGCAGAATTAGTGGTAGGTGTTTTGTTGTCATATTCAGGTGGTTTATAATGGATTTGATTCTTTCTGTTGATTTTATTTCATGATCTTTAAAATGTTTAGTGTTGACTTCAATTTTATGCTAAATATCTAGACCTATACAGAAAATGTATTCTTCTTTGAAAATGAAATAGAAAATAGTCTGTGGAAAGCAAAAAGTTGAATCCTTCAGATATTTTTTGTTAGATTGTGATAAACTGATTGGTTTATGAACATTAATGTAATTTAGCTTAATATCACTACAGATTTAAAGAAGTGTGCTGACAACAGGTAGAGTTTGTATTCACATCTCATAGACAAGCTGATTATTTAATTATTTAATTATTCTTAATGGATGTGATATTTAGCAGCTTGCATGTTAGCATCCACACATACCTTCAGTAATTTGTCTAGTTGTTTTACCTTCTTTCTGCTTTCCCTCCACATTAGCCCCTTTCTACTGAACATCCGGGGCGTCTTTCTCCACAGTTAAGATTTAATTAAGCCTCATTAGGAAGATCTGGACTAATTGTTTCTATTTGAAAGATCGGGTATCCAGAGGTGTACGCCGTGTATCATCGTTTTCTAGGTCACTGGTCTCTCACTCTTCTCATTTCATCTTCTCTTAGACTGCCACAGCTGCTCTACAAATCCTATCACTTTCCTTTCCCTCATCCCCTTACTCTTTAATTCCCAGGACTCCTCGTCACTACCTCCCTTCCCTCCTTACCATCATCCAAACCCACCGTTCTATAGCTTAAGCCCCTCAGTGTGTTAAGGTATCTAGGCTGAGAAAATATGTTGCTGTCAAGCTATGGGGAGATACAAACCTGAACTTCACAGTTTTATCTCCTTTTTTCCACGGATAAAGCTTTTTTCACATTCACTCTAAATTCATTAAATAATCTCCCTGTTATACATCAATGACTTGGGTTAATCTGAAGGGGGTTTATGAGACCTAAAAAGCTCAGGAACCAAAGTCACTGACAGCGCCCGTCAAAGACAAAATTGGGTCATTTTACAGTTGACTTTTCAATACTATTTGAGTAATTTACACATCATTATTTATTAATTTCAACCAATTGAGTGTATCTGTTGTATCAGTTTTTTTTTTACATTTGATAATATTTTGTGAACAAATAAATGTTTTTAATTCTGTACTTTTGCTTCCTTTCTAGGTAGGTTAAGCAAGGATCCTACCTATTTTATGAGGAAGGAAGGAAGGAAAGAAGGAAGGAAGGAAGGAAGGAAATAGGAAATGAAGCCTTTAAATACAGATTAGTTCCCATGCTCCTATTTACTTTTTTCATACTTATCAATCAAAAAATTCCAGACTTTTCTGAACTGTGTAGGAAACCTCATTAAGTTTATAAGAGTTTTTACTTTTTGATATTTCCATCTACACAAGGCTTAACAAATTTGAGGTCCACTTCATGACAGAATACAACTGCCACATTGTTTCAACAACTACCATGACCAATTGCATGACATTGCTTCTCTGCAAACTTGGAAATCCCACATTAGTGAAAACCACATGGGTGGTTTCTGCACCTCCACCATCAGTTTCAGCCTAATGGTATACAGAGTACTGCACAGCTGAGCATGCTATCCTACAGAAATTAAATCTAAAGCCCAGCAGAACCATTAGAAAAAAGAGCTCCTCCAGATGAAAAGTAAAATACAAGATGTGTGTGTATCTGTGCACTATAAAGTTACTTAGAAATTCTTGAATATGGCCTTTGATTTATTTCCTAATATCCTTCCCTGGTCAGATTGCTTATTGCTGTTTGGTTGTGTTTTTTGTTGTTTTGACCACTTTGTCCCTGTTTTCTCTAATATTGGTCTTTTGTTCCACTTTCAAACTTCCTTTCTTTCTCCTGCCAACTTAAAATGACCTCTCCTTCTTCTTTATGCTCGATTCCTCTCTCCTTTGGGCATCTGCATTCTTTTTCTCGCCCCTCTTTCTATCTACTGTATTTTTTTGTCTTTATTGGGAGACAGTGAAGGAAAGCTGGTGGTCCTGGCTTTGGCCATTGGTGTGGCAGAGCAAGATGACTTTGCCAATATCCCTGACCTGCAGGAAACGGCGCAGGCAGCACCACCAGCCAATCAGGAGCTCCCTCCTGAGAAGAGGTACCAGATATTGTATGAGAGAGAGTGTTTGCGAGGATGTGTGTGAGGCAACTGTGTGAAAGGGAAATTTGACATGATTTCAGAGCACACGTAGAGCAAAGTCATTTTTTTTTCAGTGATTGTGCACCTAAAATAGCCTTTCACAGTCTGTTGCAGTTGTGAAAATAAGTCCAGACTCTGCAATTTAAAAAAAGAACACAGTCATGTAATGGTGAGATCAGTAAAAGAGATAAAAAACGTTTCAGGTTTTAGCTGTAAAGAAGTAATGAGCTTCTAAACCACCGGAGTGAGATGCTCACAGGCTCTCCACTCTTTTATTACGCTTTTAGAAGCAACATTTTAAACAATCAGATTAAACTGTGTTTTCCCATGCCACTGGTCTTTTATTTTCCATGATCACCATAATCATTTTCTCTGTCACGTTGACATTTCCCCTCACCATTTTCCTCCCTATTTTTTCCAGCCTTTTCACTCCTGTCTGAGGCCTCCCGCTGGTAATTGTCGTATTTCCTTTGCATTTTCATGCTTTTTATTATTCCAGCCCTTTCCGCTCCTGTGTTCTTCTTTTTCCCTCGTGCTCATTAGCTTCCTTCAATCACCCTCAGCCACAGAGTCTTGTCTCTGCAGCTCTGCAGAGGGCCCAGAGAGCCTCCTCATTATTCCACAACACGTTAGTCACTTACATAAACATGGAGCCAAAAATAGCCCCTTTCCTCGTCAGCCAAGTTACACACTCCGAGTCAAAAATATTTCCACTCGTCTATGAGGATGCGCCAGCCATGCCCGCTTGCAATCTTCCCGTCTCCAGAAATAATTATCTCTGGATTCTATTGTGGAATCGGACCAATTTTAATAAGCGATTACAGGGGGAGTGCCATGTTAGGCAAATAGCTCATGCCACGTTTTTATCCGCTGATGGTCGTCCAGATTATCTGGATATTGCACCACATAGTCAATGCTAAATCCTTTCTTTTTTCCAGCCTTGTTGTGCATGTGAGACGCTTAACTTTCCTCTACAGTCCGGTTAGGTTGATTTAACCTCCTTCTGCTTTTGTAACAATTTGCTGACATGCCTTTAAACAAAATAGTTGAAGAGGGTGAATAAATCAACACAATGTAACATGGGGGTTCTATTAAAACAGATTGAGTGCCTTGCCAAATTATTTAACCTTTTAACTTTTTTATGTTTTGTCATGTTACAACTGCAAATGTCAATGCATTGTTTTTTGGGGATTTGATGGGATTGGTCAACACAAAGTCTGATATGATTGTGAAGTTGCTGGAAAATGATAAATGATTTTCATGGTTTTTACAACAGATCTAAACAAATCTGAAAAGTGTGGCAATTGTATTAATTCCTTTTTATTTTAATACGTCCAATTAATATCTTAAAGTTGTTTTTGTTTTTTTTAAGTACATTCATGAACAAACAGACTAAGGAACACACTAGACAGCTCAGCTTTGGGAAAGCTGAAAAAGAAAATTGCAGCTTTAACATTTGGCACATTATTTAATTTGTAGTTACTTTCTCCACAACAAAGCTAACTCTGGAACTAGTGATCATTTCCCTTAAAACTGCCCAAATTCCATTTCCCCTGTTTTTGGGGCATCAAACCAAAAAGCATGTCCACTTAATGGATCAGGGCTCTAATTCTGAATCTAAGTAGTACTACAAAAAAACAAAAAAACAATCCAAATAAACCATATTAACCTTGGCACTGAACATCATACAACCTAATGAAAAGTTTTGGTAACTACTGTCAAAAAGCTGTTCATGTGGATTTTTGTTACTGTCCTTGGACATTTGAGCATCTCCAAAAGTAGTTTTTATTTATTAACCCAGATAGTTGTTCAATTGGGACAGAAAGAAACAAAGTGCTGTATGTTCCAGAAAGTCAAAGTGAACTCATTATTTCATAAATAAAAAATGGTGGTGGCAGCATCATGCTGTTGGGTTGCTTTTCTTCAGCAGGGACAGGCAAGTAGGTCAGAGTTAATTGGAAGATGGATGGAGCTTAAAACAAGGGAATACTGAAAGGAAACTCATTCGATGTAGTAAAACACTTGAGACTGGGGTGAAAGTTGATCTGACAACACCTCTAAACATACAATCAGAGCTTATTTGGAATGGTTTAGATGAATGCTTTTTCATGCAACTTAAAAATGTATGAACACTAATGGTGTTCATCTAACTAACTGAGGTTTAGATGTTCGTTATGTGTGTAAAGCTGCTAGAAACATAAACCAAAAGACATACAACTGTAATTGGAGCAAAAGGTGATTCACCAAAGTGTTGACTAAGCAGCGCTGAACAAAGATGCATGCCACACTTTTCAGATTTTTGTGCCTTGTAACATTTTGCCAAAAAACACATTTCTACCAATATATAAGCTGGTGGATGCAATGTGACAAAATTTGAAAGTTTATGAATTATGAATACTTTTGCAAGACACTATATGTAAACTATTTTCGTATCTACTCCGCACAGATGTTTTAAGAAACTTCTTGAATAAAAGATCTCTCTTCCTTATCATAGATATTATCTTTAAAGCGTCCCTTTGCCAACAGCTGGTTTGTCTCTTTTAGCCGTGGTATCACAAACCAACCCAAATGTGGCTTTTGTGTGCAAAAATGTGTATTTATTGATCATCAATGCCCCAACATCCACAAAGCCCACAACATTTTTTTCTATGCAATTTGCCTTGCACACTGCATCTGTCCTTTTCAGCTTTTTTGTGTGCATTGAGAAACCTTTACAAATGGGTTGTGAAATCTGCTAATAGACTAAACAGCAAGTGGCAACCAGTGTGTGGCCCTCAGGATCCACCTTGATTAGCAGTGACTGAGTGCATTGTGGTATTATCAGTATTAACCTGTGGTTAATTAAATTTCTTTGACTCAAAAAACAGAACGGCAGCCTATAGTCTGTGCACAATAACAAACTGCTACATATGTGACAGTAGTGAAAGCTAAGCTGTCTATTAGCCCATTGAGAAGTAAACTAGTTGGATTTGCAATTATTTATTTACATTAGTCTTGTCTGTTAAGCTTAGAAAAGTAAATTTGTATATAAAATTAACTCTTTAATACCATTTAAGTGGCTGCCTAATTTGGAAGTTTAAGCAAATGTCTGCAGTCCACAATTTATTCTAAATGTAAAGTATAAAATTAAAGGGGGTATATATTCCCACTTGGCATCAGCACTGCTTTCACAGATGTCTGACAATGACATAAGCGATCTCACTCTTAGCATATAGTCCATTCTATCGTAGACAACGAAGCAGAAGACACAGCCACACTTTCATTCATCACTCACCCCTTCCCAACGCTGTTAAGAGCTTTTAAACATGGACTCATTCTCATCACTCATCTCCCCCTGCACTGCTCATGTTATACTTGATGAATTCCCTGGTTTCTGTTTAAACCTGTCACTGCCAAAAACAAACAAAACCTTTGTGGTTTATTTGAGTAGTGAATTCAGCTCTTACATGTTAACACAACCAGTGCCAGGCTTAATGAATTTTCTCCACACTTAAATAGCTGATGTGTCCAGCTAAAACTGGTTGGTCAAGCAGCCAGTATCAACTTCAAATAGCTTTGCTCAAACACATTCGTTGGTTCTTGTAATCTACTCTTGCTTCATGCAGCTTTCAGAATACAGTATCCTGAATAATTTATTAAAGATTTCTTCAATGTTTTTTTTATTTATTATTCAAGGTATGTCACTCAGAAAAATAAACTGTTACGGGATCCTTAAGGTGCATGCAGAGGAAAAAAGCACTCTAAAACTCCAAAACTGAAAAACGTTTTTATAGAAAGCATAACTTCAAAAGGATACAGTTAAACAAAATAAAAGATACAGATCTGAAAGAAATACATCCATAAAATCAAATAAAAAAAACATACAAAAATATAAAACCTTTGAGAATCATAGCACAGCACTGTACTTTTCAGAAAGGACGGCATCAAAACAAGATTTTGTTAAACTCTAAAAAAAAAAAATCTCTAGTGTGTTTTGTTAAGTTTTATTGTTTCCACCTCAAGGATATTATACCCTCAAGTTAAGGTTCAGATTTTTCAAAAGTGGGGTTCTGTGAGACTGTCATCAGCAGATAGCACCTTACCTGCAGGACACAGCACAAAGTTCTCAGTGGACAGTTGAGTACAACACAATTTTACCCTATGTTCAAGTGAATAAAAACAAACAAAAAAATATCATTCTTCAGCACTGCATTATGGTTAAAGGATGCAGTTTAGTAATGTGTTCCACAGTTTGTAGTTTAAACACGTTTTAACAATTAACAGAGCAGTCCACATGTAGTCTGAATTCCCACCAACCCTGACCTTGTAATCCAAAATGGCTGCTTATGTATAAACTTTGTGACAGCTGCAGCAGAAAAAGTATTTATTTGAACTTCTGGTGATTCGTATCTTTGTCTAAAAGTACACACTGCAGATAAATATATTGTTTTCAGCTTGTATTGCTACATACGTTTGGTTGGTTGCTAGCTTTTTTAACTGGGAACTGGAGCATAGCTATATTGGAATTGAGCTCATTGCCAAATCTAAGTTCTGATGTCAGGGTTATAAGACATCATAAGCAGAAGCCAGAAGTTGTTCCTGGTTTGTTGTGTCTCTCACTTTAGTCTGTATAGGGAGTTTTCCAAATTTCCTCCAGTAGCCTATGCTTCTACTTACAGAAGTTTCTAATAAAACATTTTGTAATGTGTTGAAACAAATTCTCTATTTGGCTTGTAGTGCTCACTGACTATACATCACTGTTAACTAGTTCATATGTACATTGCAAATATTTGACACTTAAATTCTTAATCGTAACTAATAGTATCCCAGGTACCACCAGTGATAGTTGTACCACAGTACAAGCACAAAACCTCTTGATGTTTCCATACACATAGCTTACAACACAATTACATGCATGTAGACAACCTAGAAGATTCTTCTATTCAAACAAATGCTACACAAACACAATTAAATTGGCTACCAATGGAAAGTCGATGAAGGTAAAACTCACTCCCAATAAAAAATTGAAGGTCAAACTAGTCATTTAAGATACTGAAGTTTTATATATCTTTAAAATGATAGTGCGGTTTTATACAATCATATATACTGGTTCTCCACAACATTTGTTACTACTTCTAAGTCCCTCCTTCCTCTATAGACCCCTATGCAACTCAAACTCACCTCTGAATATTTTTGGCCAATAGAATCAAAGTTTCCGCCTTGTCAGCTGTCAACCAACGTGTATGGGCATCGCGCAAACAGGAAGGGCATACTTCTCGTCAGAGGACTAGCAGAAATTTGACATCTAAGTAAAATAAAAATAAAAACTTTAGCACATGGCTGTATAACGCGAGGTGTATATTTATTTATTAACATTTCTTTATTGGGAAGATTTAACCCCTTGAGATGAGACATCTTGTTTTCGAGGGGGTCCTCCAATACAGCAAAGCAAATAAAAGAACCAAAACAGCAGAGCAAATAAAATCACAGTCAAAAGACACCATAACAACACACAACAACACACACACACCAGCTCACAATGCACAATTCCACCCCACCCAGCACGAACCCCACAAGTGACATGACAGAAAACAACCACATAGCTATCATTGCACAAGGTCAAGGACTAATAGGAACACAAGCAAGAACTCTGATAATAAAAACAATATTATTATTATTATTATTATTATTATTCATCACCATCACCACTAATAATAATAATAATAACAACAACAATAACAACAATTCTAACAACAATAATAACAATAAATAAATGAAGATGAGGGCAAAAAAGTGAGAAATAGTAAATACGTGACCAATGGAGTCCAAGGTCAAACAAACAAAACTAGAAACAAAGACAAATGTTCCGAAGATGTTCCACAAGAGCCCCTCGGAACGCTGCAAATGAAGATAAAGAACGGATAGATAAAGGAAGATTATTCCAATCGTATGGAGCCTTAAAAAAATGCATGTTTCCCTTCCTCTCTTTTAGCTCTAGGAGCAATGAAAAAGATCTGATCATTGTGTAGCAGGCTGTATAGCATATTATAAAGCACTAAGTGTTGCTTAAGATAAGCTGGATAATTAAGGTAAAAACTTTTAAAAATGAACTGTAGCCAGTGAAACTGTCTCCTGGCAGAAGGTGCAAACCAGGACAACTGTCTGTACAACACACAGCGGTGTGTCCTAAAGGGACAGCGGAGAACAAAACGGCAAAGACTGTTATAGACCACATCAATAGAATCCAGACAAGAGGCAGCAGTGTTCTGATAAATAATATCAGCATAGTTCAAAATGGGCAGGAGCAGCTATAAGACTTTTCTTTTCCTGACCAGAAAATGATAACAGTAAACAGATTGATAAAGAATTTTAAGACGAGAGTTGAGTTTGTTTGTCATTGCTTGCACGTGAGTTTTGAAAGATAGATCAGATTCCAGCCAAACACCAAGGTATTTAAAGGTCTCCGTTGACTCCAAAAGAGGAGTCGAGAAAACAAAGATTAAGGTTGTTTTTTTTTTTAAACCTATATCCAAGGTTTTCCTATGGAACAGCAGAGAGTAGGACTTTGCTTGGAGTGTATTGGAATAAACAATGCAAAATGAAAAGGGCACCACTGAAACTATTTGTTGTTAGTCATTTAGCAACGTTTTAGCCATTTAGCAACACAAAGATAGCCTATGGCGGTTGTAATTGTTATCTGAAGAATCATGTCCAAGGGCATTTATTTTTATATAAATGTAACTGCCACAAAACCGATTGAGGAAGAAGTAAACATTCAGATTAGCTAAATTTATGCTCACCTCTGAAATGTCCATGACAAAAATACAATCGGGTGATGCTCGATACCACTTGCTGCTTTCCTCTTTGACCTGCTGTGACAACACAAGTGATGCCCGCACAATTGTTGAGGTCGGGCTAGAGGGAGCGAGGGAGGGTGGTGTTTTGTGGTGTTTCGGGAGGGGCCTTGGTAAATTGGATTCAAAAAATCTCTCTCTCCCTCAAATAATCCGGACAGCAGCTTTAAGGAAATCAGCTGGGATATTATTCCTTCACAAAATACATTTATTTTGGCCTTTTACTTATATTATCTAATCTTGGTCATTGTGAAATGTATCTAAAGAACTGGAGGCCCAAACAAAAACTATTCTCTTAATATTTCACGGCTCTGCGTCTATGGTTTAAGGCAATACAGATAGATGAGAAGGTGTTGTAGTGTGCGATATTCATTATTCACTGACCTTGTGTGTGGCGTTGCTGGATGAAGGCACATCTCAGTAGTGGCGAGTATATGAAATGCTTTAGAGCAGACTGACAGTTTGAACTGCAGCAGAGCAGGCCCTACTGATAAAGACTTTCTGACCAGTGACAGGGAGGAAAGGTTGTATAATGATATGTTTATCTACCAGGCATCCATAAGTTGTGTTTTCTAAGAAGGTCCGATTAGAATGCTAGAGTGGCTGCTTAATGCCTCATTGGTCTTCACTCAAACAATTACAATTCAGTGAACATATGCAGGTTCTCTTCGGCCGCTCGTTGCTGTAAAGAGAGCTTTCAGTCCAGATCCCTTTGGAGCAGCGATTGAGCGGTCCAATGAGAACAGGGCCACAGTACAAAGTAGGAGGGATACATATCTTGTGCCACATTAACATTCAATCCACTTGCCTGTGGTCCTTTAATTATTCATCCATGCATGTTACACAATTCTGTGTAAGCCAGTAAAGGATTTTTTCCCCCTCATGGATATTAATAGACAGGAATGTATATTTGTGTGCCTTAAAGACACAATGCAATCAGAGAAATCCACTGTGTTTATTGCTATGTGAGCCGTGTAATATCATTTCATTACTAATGAGCCTATTAGGTTGCTTAAATTGATGTGAAAGACAGTGGATGGGAGTTATGAGCTAAATCAATATTAATGTGTGTTTATTTAAGTTCACAATGGTTAGTTAATTTCATTATTCTCATAAAGAGTTAAATCTTTTTCTTCTGCGAAATGCTGTGTACAGCTTATTATACCTGTCGGTCATCCAGAGGGTAGTTTTGAAGGAAGAAAAAAACACCTATCACCTAAACGCAGATTTAAAAAATAAGTGAATGTTTTCTGCTTTGTGCTGTGTGTGAAAGGTTATTCTGTTCGTTCTTTGGTTTTATTTTAATTTTTACTCATTTTATTCTTAAGGTAGTTTATGATTTTTTCTGTAATTATTTCAAGATTGTGTGTTTTTTAAATATTTTTTTAATCATTTTATCTATTTTTATTGGTATATATGCTTGTTTTTAAATTTTTTCTGCAATTTTGTTATTTTCTGGTTTGTAAAATGTACTTCTTTTTGTGTAGTCGTTTCATCTGATAAACAGTTTTCTACTTAGTATATTTTATTATTTTGGTATGGACTGCAATGTTGGTTGTTTTGGGGGTTTTTTCAGAAAATTTCTTATGTTTTCCTTTTTACTTGCACATGTAAGTCACTGTACCTTAAGTGGATCTTTACAAATCAGGTTATTTGTTCCTCATACAGGATTTTTTATACTACTGAAAAACATGCTTGTATTCTCTATCAGAATTTATACATAAACATATAAATTGATTATTCCATGCCTTGCTAGTCTGATAAAGCATTCCTCCTGTGACACGGGTTTTCTAAGCCTGACTAATCAACAGGGTCTTCAGGGGCTCCGCTTAAGACTGTCCCCAAGGCAGTGGCTCCCTGCAGCCACTGCGTTCATCAGCGCATCACTGGCGGAATGTCGAAATGTATTCAGCTGCATGCCAAGAGCGGTAGAAAGATAGCATTTAGCCACAGCAAATGGAGTTACAAAGAGAGGATGAAGAGGGGGCAGTGTGTTCGTACACCAGTGCATACAGTTACAGGTCAGTGGAGAATGGTAGACAGTTCAAAGTACAAATCCATCTTTCTTCAGATAGGGAGCATTGAGAGAGAGAGTACGCTTTACATGCATGCAGTAAAAGTGAAGGTGGCTCTCTACCCAGCAGGTATGTGCAGGACCAGTTTTTTAAATGTTTTTTTCAGATAGAGAGATGGTGTTCCGGAAGAGGATCTATTAGGAGCATTAACCCAGGACTCCTGCATCTTGCCTCAGAACAGGTTTCATAAATGCACCCTCATCATCCTCAGACGCAATCTCTGAAATAAATCATGATTCAAAACCTTTACAGCAAATTGTATTTTGGGTTCGGTGTTTTATTGGACCTTTAAAAATGTTTTATTTCATGACTTTGTGTTGCTAATATTGCTTGGGATGATGAGGTAATTGCTGTGATTGAGCTCTGAGGCATGAATGCAAAATTGCGGAGTATTACGAGGCCATAAAAGAAATCAGAACAGTGAGCTGTGGTACATGAAGAAGACACTAAATGCACCTTAAGTTGCAAGAGTAATTATACTGACCATTCACAGTCAGTGAATCACTGAATAACTTCACTTAACAGGTTTGTTAAAAAGTCATAAAACAGCCTACAAAAATCAATATTTATAGTGCCATGCAAAAGTATCCATATCGTTAGAAACTTTCCTAATATTAGTACAGTACAACAAAAAAGCAAACTTCTGTGTTTTATATTGAGAGTTTATGTGATAAACCAACACAAAGTAGCACTTAAATGTGATTTTAAAAATTGGGACTAAAAATTTTTTTTTATTACAAATAAGAATCTGGAAAGTGTAGCATGGATTTGCATTCAGCCGCGCTGACTCAATACTATTGCTGTAAGTATCCTCTGTTGAAAGCAGCTCCATAGCAGATGAATCTTCACCAAACTCCAGCCCATTGTTCCCTAAGAAAACCACAGTCCACGACTTATTCCTATCATGTCAATGGTTTTTCTAACCTAAGCTGTGAATCTGTACAGAGTTACCATGGGTTTCTCTAATGCTTGTCTGAATAACGCTATCCTTATCTGTAAGACCCTGTAGAAATGATTGAATTTTCATGGTTTCTGTTCTTGGCTCATCGTCGGTGAAAGAACCACAGATATTTGATGCGTATTACTGAAATAAGATTTTACTAAATAAAGCTACTTTAGGCTAAATTACCATTCCAGCATGCAGGGAAATAATTACTTGACTCTGAAAGTAACCTTACCAAGGATTTGCTGCAGCTTTTAAAGTGAGACAGCAGGTCTGACTGTGAATGCTGATGTGGTTTATGTGGATGATGACTTATGTAAGCAACAACATGCAGCAGTTCTCACTATGATCCTTGGAAGTCAGCTGCACTCGTAAGGCATGATAGATCAAGTGGGTGGCAATGAAATTGAGCATAGATGTTGAAATACATCACTCCATGGTCTCAGCATGTTTGTTTGAGTGTTTGCAGAGGAGCGGAAGACTGAATGTTTGGAAAAAAAAAAGTGGGGGGTGGAGGGTCTGGGTTGGGCTCTCTTTCTCGCGTCTCTCTCCAGCCTAGAAGTGGAGTGTCTTTGCCCCCCTTCCTGCTCTCTTCGAGCTGCTGGCCCTCAGTCAGGTAACGAAACAGGATAGTATCACAGGACGGTGAAACCCAAAGTATGCCTGCCTGCCTCTATATGTCCGTTCACGTGAATATGTGTCTGCGAGGCTCTCACCCGTACCTGTCATATATCCTAAACCTTATCTTCTTTGTTCTCAGTGTGTTTTGCTTGTGTGTTGCACCCACCCCTCCCTGTGCCCACAACCCCTTTTTTCAAACACACCCTAGAGTCCACTCCCAACAGCCTCCTGTCAGACACACCCCAACCCCCGAATTCCCCCACCCCGTGCATATATGGTCTATATTTCAAGAGTCGTTGCTATGCCAACAGCCCACTTTCTGTGTCTTAGCTGTGGAGGAATCTGATCTGAGCCCACTCTGCCTCCCTCTGGACACCGTAGACTATTACATGCTTTACAGAGTCTACCATATCAGCGCCTGAAGAGTTACATGACGAAGAAAGCATTGGCACCAAAGTCATATCAGTTACTGTTCCGCCATCTGCCAAAATTAATATTGCTTTCTTGGAAATTTAAAAGAATTGGAATAGGTTTTTATTTTGATGTAGAGTGCAATGTGGAGAAGAAAACTTCCTCCAGTAGAGCTACAGACCCAGCTACTTTGTTTCAACAGCCTGGAGGCAGGGAGCCGAGGCCCACCTTTGGCTGCACTAGCTCTTACCTGAGAATGCACTGAACCCCTGAATGAAGCATGAGGGAGAATGAATAATTGAAGATGTTCACTCTCCCATCGATACTTGGGAGATGGAGGAGGAGGGAGGTGCACTGCTTTACTTAAATCCCTACCAGACTCTCCCCACTGTACATTGTATATTGTCATATCTTCGCCCAGCATTCCCCTCTCCTCTTACACTCCAGTTTAGATCTAGCGCAAGAAAATGAAACAAAACCAAAAAAATAAGGTAAACAACCCTTGGCAACGAATATACAGTACACTGCACAAGATTTCAAAAGTGTGCACATCTTTCTTAAAAAGCTAAGGTTTTGTGGTGCAGAAATATTAAACCAAACATTTTCCACCTTTTTTGACATATTTTCCGTACAATTCAACTGAAAAATGAACATATATACTGGAGAGAAATATAAAAAATCAAAAAGGTGCAACTTGGTTGCGTAAGTCTTCACACCCTTAAAATAATACTTTGTTGAAGCATCTTTTTAATTTAATTTCATCCTTCAATCTTTTTGGATTCATACCTAGGATCAATTATAGTGAATCTGATTAACCTGGAATCAGTTTCATCTGTCACAATTATGAATTTCCCATGTTTGCATCCTCTATTGAAGGTCAAAATTTACAGAAAGGTTACAAAAGTTCTGTAGAATATCATTGTACAAATGTATGAGCCAGAAGAATAGTATATAAAAGTCTAAACAATACTTATATGCTATGGTAAGGTAAAGATCGTCATTAATAAGCAGCATTACAAAAATCTATACAATATAGAGCAAGTAGCATAGTATAGCACTATTTTTAGTTACACTACCACTGTTCATCATTTATTTGGCAAATCAGTCTCATAGGTATCATTATAACTAAACAATCTAATTATCAACCGATTTGAATTATTTTCCTTTCCCAGCTAACAGTACATTTTTACACCTTAAAAAAGACCAAGAATTAATCCATGTTTAGCGTTATAACTCGTTTCTATTAGAGATAAGGTACATCACCTAAGGCCTAAGAGAAAAACAACTAGGGGCTATTACTAAAATCGAAGCTTACATTTCTTCTAAGTCAAACAAATTTATATTTCCAGGTGCTTACTGACAATATATTTAACAAACTAGAATAACAAAAACAAAGATAAACAGCAGAAAGCAAATCTTATTCTACAGATAGCAATTTAAAGGGACTTAGCTAAAATAATAAATGTATTTTTAACAATTTAGCAGTCAACAAATTCAAGTTGTAATAGTTGTAAAACCTTTTAAAACCCCTGCTCAACATTGTGTAGAAATGTCTCATTGTCTTCTCAAATTATCTCACTATCAAAGGATGGGGAATAGAGGAACAAAAAGGAAAGAAGGCAGTATTCCATTCCAATGAGTTCCTTGCCCTTGAAATTCTCTACAACCTTGAAGCTGCCCCGGTCAGTAAAATAAACAATCCCATCTTTGCGGCAGAAGAAGGCTCTTTCTTTTTGTCTTGGGGTTAAATGCTAACTATACGCTCCAGTACCCCACCATCCTTTGTTGAGGCTGGGAAATGTGGGCACAACATCCTTTGAGTTGGCCTTGGGGATTGCATTCACAGAGGGCCAGCCATTGCTTTTCATGGCTTCAGGCTTCAATTGGTCTGATGGGACAGATTTCTTTGGCAAAATATTCCCACATCAAAATGCAAAGCACATAAAGTCTAAATTTAAGTATTTCAATGTTTAGGTAGGGCTACGATTAAAAAAATTTTTTTCTACACATTCTAAATGTGTCAGCTATTAGAAAACATTGCTTTGTCTCTTCATAATCTTTATCTCTAGAGAAACTAAAGTTACTCTGTTGCAAAAACACAATAAACCCACAGGAAATACCCTGTATGACCTGCAAGGGGTCACATCTTGGTGTTACATCTATGCTAAAAACAATAGGACAAAATTGAAACTGGTTAACATCACCGAAGGAGCTGCATGTTCAACCACAACCAGCACAATCTCTTGTGTTCTCCAGATGTCTGGGAAAGAAGCCTTTTCTTCAAATAAAAAAACCTCAAGGGCTGATTAAAATCTCCCAAAACCTTGTGAAGAATGTGGTACAGTATAGTCTAATAAAACTGGGGTCCGGCTTTTAAAACTATTATTTCAAAACAAAAGTTTGGCTTCTCCAAAAAAAGACTTTACATCATGATCTGGCGTTACTTGTCTTCAGATGGAAATGTTTTTTGTTTTTTTTATCATGGTGGATGATATTAAAATCTATTTCGAATAGCAGTTATGACCAACAACTTTCAGTTGTCTGCTAGAACTTTGAGTATGAAGAGGGATTACACTTCTTAGTATCACAGTGAGTCCAAGTGTACATTCAAATCCAATAAAAAGCGACTTCATTGGAGAAAAATGTACGTTTTAGAATACCCTAACTGGACTCGAGAACTAAATTTGATTATTTATTTTTTTTATCTTTGTGATCACCTGGGTATGGTTGTAGACCGTCAGCACCCCTCAGTCTGATAGATTTGGAGAATCTTATCTATAGACAAAATTCACTCTATGCTAATCGACTCTTACCAAAGAAGACTGAATGATGAAATTATTTTAAATGAAGCTTGAAAGTATTTGAGTCAAATGAGGGGTACACTAATTTTCATCATGTCGTTCCCCTTTTTTAAACCTTGTTTGAGTTTTTTTGTTGTTGTTTTACAGTTGAATTGTACAGGACACATGTCACTATATATGCATGGAAAACAGTTTTGTCTTTATTTTTCTGGGCCTCATTTTTACCTCACAAAAGCTTGCACTTTAACACAGGTTTGTACACTTTTAGGAGCCACTGCTACTAAGACCAATCACTGATTAACAATCCCTGTCCCTCTTGAAATGTTAGCATCCCTCCCCCTCCACCTTTTCCCTTCCGATTTTTTTTTTGTTGCCCTTTTACAGTGTTTGGTTGTCTTGTTTGCTTGCCTTTTCTGTCTGTCTATTTGTCAGTATACTTTCCTTCAGTCAGTTCTGTCCTTGTCCTTTGCAAAAATACACATATTATTGCATTCAACATCGATTCTCAACCAAATTCGGAGTTCTTTAGCGCAACCAACTACGAGCGCACACATTCTCTCAGCGAAAAGCTCGATAGAGAATGCTGGCCAGACAGACAGACTTTTTTTGGGCTACTTGTTTTATTGCCTGTCCAGGGCATTGCCTTCACTCTCTCTGAGTGACAACTACTTGCATATATTAAATATGCACATGTAGCCAATGCCAGTTTGTGCTTTGGCCCCGTGTTCCCACTCCATACTTTTAGAGTGTTGCTAAAATGCTGGAAAATCAGGCTAGTTTAAAAACAACGTGTATCATCAGTAGTTGCTGAATTTTTGATGACGTCCTCTTTTGTAACACTCTAAATGTGCTCTTTCTATGTTCTTATTATTTGTCCCTTTTCATGGTTTTAGTGAAGTTATAGTTTTGAATGGTATATCACCTTATTTCTCTTTCTATATCTCATTTATTAGTTATTTTAAACTCTCCTTATCAAAAATGTTTCTTGTTCTCTTTATCCTGATGATCAATTGTATTTATTGTCTTTCTTTTTTTCTTTGTGCTCTCTTTCTCCTTTTAGCATGTTTGCTCCTTTGTCTTCTCTTAAATATATTGTGTCTGTAGCTCTATGTTTCATTTTAATTTTTTGTCTTTTATTCTTTGATTCTTATCAGACTGACAGAACTAAGCCTAACTTGTGTTTGCAGGCTTTCCTTCCTTCATTCCCTATCTTTTCTTGCAGCTCTGCTTTTCTCTCTAACGTGCTGGTGTTCGTTATGATGTCACTCTCTTGTTTGGTTTTTGTTTTCATACCGTTCATGCTGTTAATACTTGCTGTCTCTTCTATCAGCTTGCCTGTTTATTTCTGTCATTTGGGGTTTTTTGTCTTTTCTGTCTACAGTCTTTATGATTTCTGTCTCTTTGTAATTTGTGAATATTCTATCCGTCTGCTCATTTTTCTCTCTTTCTTCATGTTTCTGTTCTTGCTTGTTTGTCTCTTAACTGTGTTTCAGTGGTCAACCACTTCATGTGGCCTGACCAGTCATTTCAGTGGAGTGCTGTCTTAGGTGTACATCAACAATAACCTTTGTATTCTCCTCTTTTCTTTTTCTGTCCTTTCTCATGCTTTTGTCTTATTTTTCTACTTTGCTTTTCTCTTTGTGATTCCTATTTTCATGATGTGTAAAACTAGAGTTTTTTCTCCAAACGTGTGTAGAAGGGAATTTATTGTTACATTTTATCACATTTGTACCTCAGTGCCAGCCATACCAGTGAAGATTTCATGTCTCTCCTCTTTTTCTGTAAAATCAGCTGTGTTTGTCAATGCAACTGAGAGAGATTTAAACATGCAATGTCTGTCTTCTATATGTTGCTATACATGTTTGTCTTCTGTTTTTTATATTTATATGTATGTCATTATACATGTGTATCTCATCCTCAGAAAAAAACATTAAGGTGTATTGTTAACTCTCAAAAGTTGAGGAAAATAATTTTGTTTCTAGATTTAAGTTTATTGACGTTGTTTTGTACTTTTTGTCTGAAAATGTGTTTATTGTTTCCTTGCTAGTGGAGGTAACTTTCTTTTTGAAGATGTACTTAAAATTGTCTCAGGTTCAATTTCTCATCAATTACACTTCTTAGGTCTTGTGCCCATCATTAATCTGTGGAATACCTGGCAGATTTTATTTGGCTTTGTTAGCAATAGCTATAAAAAAACCTGTGAATCTGCTGTGAAGTAACATCTATCCAAAGTAAAACTGGGACTGAATGGATCGTTTTAGAGAGGCAGTTTGCTGCTAAACAGGTGGAGGCTGGACTCCCTGTGGGTTTAAACGCTTTCTGTAGATGAGTAAACTGCTCATTAATGTTTGAGCTGTTTTACGTTTGTCAACCTGAATTTTTGCTTTCAGGGGCAACAAGCCAGCAAACAGCCCCAAGGGCCACCCCCCTGATGCTGACGGGCACTCGTCTGTAACCGATCTGGCCAACTCGCTCACAGGAGACATGGTGATGGTAAGATCCATCCATTTGTGATACAATATGATACATAAGAATTCTCTCTCTCTCTTTATTCGAACATTTCACAGATACAAACATTATATTAATATTAATTGACCAAAACATAAAAGGTTTACTTTGATGTTTGATAGTAAAGTCAAAAATGCTTTTGTGTTTTTTTCTGAAGTGTATGTAAATATTTGGTTTCAACTGTAAGTATTAAACATTTACAGATCTTTACAAATAATGTCACTAAAACGTTTATTTATTTCATTAATTTAATTCATTAAACACTGAGTCATATATCTAAGCTTTTATTCCAGAGCAATTTAAAGCAAAGGAAAACTCAACATTTTGTTTTTAATCAAATAAGAATTTATGACAAAAATATTTTTTATTGCGGACATGTTGAAAACTGAAACCAATAAGCTGCAGTGTTGGGCATTAATTAACCTTTTATTATGTGCTAAGTCATACTGTTTCTAACTAAAGCACTGGTGTCTCTAATATGTCACGAACTGACTTGCATACACTTGTAAATGGCTGTTTTTTTAAATAAAGTATTTAAAGTAATGAAATCAACATTTTGCTGCTTGTTACAGTAGCCTCTTCTTGTTGTACATTGAATTTCCATCAATCATTTGCATTTGAACATCCTTGTTAAGCAGTAGGTTAACGTTTGCATAAGTAAACAAAAGAACTTGCAAAGGCTTTAAGGAGGTAATTTCGAATGAGCCAAGGTTCTGCAAAACAATGAAAACTGTGGCACATCACAACTCAATTGTTTTCTAGTGGTTGTTATAATTTTTCTATACAGATGACACTCAGTTGAAGTTGCTTATGAAACTTATATGTCCCAGCAGCCTTGCAAATCTTATTTCTGACAATTAAACCTGGAAATCTTTTTTCAATCTTAAATTTTTCTAAATGTGATTACAGGTCATACACATTTTTTGTTTTTACAGAGTAAGTGTTGTTTGCTCAACTTTTAGCAGTCTCTGAAGTGACGTTTACATGTGTCTATATGGTGTCTGTATGCAAATGAATCAGGGTGCATCAAGACTAAGTATTACCTCTAAATAATTACCAGATGGGAGATCAGAACATTGTCTGCGGAATATAGTCTCATCAATTATCTGGCTGGAAGACTGTTTTGGTCATGGTTACAGGGCTTAAATGTATGATTTATGCAACACATATTGCCAATGCATTTATTTTTTTGCTGGTTTTGTATTGACTTTTGAGAGACCAAGAAATATGGGGCTTATTGGGTGCACCTTAATTTTCGGACTATTGATTTCACCTGAATAAAAGCTGCACCAGCTAAATTTTAAAAGAAAATATATTTTGTACATATATAGGCTGCACCTGAATACAAGCCACGCGTTTTCAAGTTGTAACAAGAGATATTTACACAGAAAGATGGTACACGGAAGATATTTTTTAGTTACCTCTGCAAGGAGGTTATGTTTTCGTGCCTGCATGTCTGTCTTTTTGTCTGTCTGTCTGTCTGTTAGCAACATAACTCAAATAGTGAACTTTTCTATAGAATTTTCAGGAAATGTTCACAGTGGGGGGCTGCACAGTGGAGCAGTTGGTGGCACTGTTGCCTTGCAGCAAGAAGGTCCTGGGTTCAAAACCTGGCCTGGAGTCTTTCTGCATGCAGTTTGCATGTTCTCCCTGTACATGCGTGGGCTCTCTCCAGGTACTCTGGCTTCCTCCCACAATCCAAAAACATGACTGTTAGGTGAATTGGTCTCTCTAAAACTGCCCTGTGTGTGTGTGTGTGTGTGTGTGTGTGTGTGTGTGTGTGTGTGTGTGTGTGTGTGTGTGTGTGCATGGTTGTTTGTCCTGTATGTCTCTGTGTTGCCCTGCAATAGACTGGCGAGCTGTCCAGGGTGTACCCTGCCTCTCGCCCCTTGACTGCTGGAGATAGGCACCAGCCCCCCCGCAACCCTGCATTAGAATGGACGGGTAGAGAAATTGGATGGATGTTCGCAGTGGGAGCAGGATAAATTTTTGGGGTTGATCTGAAATGAAGCACGTATCCACCCACCGACCAGTGGTCCTAACCTTCACTCCTCTCAGAGAGTGTCAGAGAGCTCGCAAGTGGCTCCCCTAGTGCAGCAGCCCCAAATCTCTACTCCCCGCTGGAGGAGTGCAGCAGCACAAACACAGCCATGCGAATGAGTGGCCCTGGTGGAGTTCTGCACTCTCTGAGTTCTTATCTAGTTTTAATTTAAGACGTGCTTTTTTATTTACAAACTCTGCCTGAAAATCAGCAGTAGGGCGCCAACATGGCATCAACACAACACGACAGTAGCATGCCTGGTTGGAAAATAAAACATACTTTAGTCTACCAGAAAAGTAATTGGTCACTATCTTCATCTTCCTCTTCCTCACTAAAGCAGCTGAAGTCCTCTTCTTCAGTGTCTTTATGTTTTCTGAAAGCTTTTGTTGTCTTTTTACACTGACTCAGTTTCTTCCCGCTGCCTCCTCCAATGTCTCACCATCAATTCATTGATGTCACGCTTACTGTATGTGCAGTAGCTATATTTCCTTCTTTGATCGCCAGCTCGATTACCTTTAACTTAAAAGTTGCATTTCTTAGTTTGTTTTCCATGATGAGGGTGTGTGCATGAAAACAACTGGTAGTGTATTTTTAGAGGATAGGGGGCAGCTGTAGTTCAGTGGTATAGTTCTCAGTCTGCAACCCTACAGTCATGGGTTCAATTCCTGCTTCCACCTACTAAATGTCTTTGTATTTTTGGGCAAGACACTTCACCTATCCACCTACTGGTGTTAACCAGAAGGGCCAATGGCATGATATGGCAGCCTCGCTTCTGTCAGTCTGCCCCCGGGGCAGCTGTGGCTACAATCATAGCTTGCTTCCACCAGTCAGTGAATGAATAATGGAGTTTTAAAGCGCTTTGAGGGTCTCAAAAAGCGCTATATAAACACAAGCCATTATTATTTTTCTCCGCTTAATTTTTCCCCACGTTTGTCTCACTTTTAAGCTTCCTGCTATAGTTCCCCATGAAGGTTATTAACCACTAAACAAATCTATAATTTAGCTGCATCGTTGTATAGGATGATTAGGAGTCCAAAGTGTGTGAAAAAAAGCAGCAGCTTATAGTTGAAAATGATGGTAGTTTAAACAAAGGAGCAGTCAATAAAGCTAAACTTTCTATTTAAAAGTCGGGTTCTGCAAACCAAAGCTATGAAAATCCCGATAACATCTGATTGGATCTTTTTAAATCTTACCCCTGATTTACACCGGGCGCAGAACGGATTTGGCCTGGTGTGCGCATGTCTACCGGACGGACTGCAATTCACACCAACTGCGGTTTGTGTGTGGAACGTCACCGGAGGTTTGCTCCAGCGAGAACACCAAATCTCAGCTGTTCACACGATAACTACATAAACAGAAAGGTGCTTGTAAACAAAAGCCACACTGCTCTTACTGTTGTTGAAAAATATTCATTCGCTAGTCTATCAACTTTCATCAACTGCATGTAAGCGTGCTTCCGTAGAACTGATATCTCTGTCATATAGGCCCCAGGACAGTAGTGGCTGCAATCGTAGTTTGCTTTCACCAGTGTGTGAATGTGATAGTGAATGAATAAGGAAATTGTGAAGCGCTTTGAGGGTATCGAAAGGCACTGTATAAATACAATCCATTAGTATTGTTATTATTATAAAAAGCCAGGGAAAAACAGGCAACACCAGTTTCATTTTGAAATATACAATATAATTTATCCGGCATCCGGAATAAATAGACTTGATCCAGAAACTTAACAGAGCTCCACATCTGCCCCTGCACCGCACCGCGGCTGGTGTGAATGCTCTGATTGTACTCCACGTTTTTCTGTCTATGAGTCAGCCGTACAGACACAGGGCCGCATCCGTTCTGCACCCAGTGTGAATCAGGGGTTAGAAAGCACATAGGTCAAGTTGCATTTTTCAAGATGAATAAATAAAGCTGCTTTGGCGAGGGATTAGCAACTCTGCTTAGAGTCCTGATAAAACAGCATTACTATCTGTACCAATAATATAAACCTGAACAATAGCAAAATCACATTGCTCCGAGGTAATTCTTGTCACCAGCAGAAATTGTGCTGCAAAGTCATTGTAAGTTCAGAAGGCAGGTTCATATAAAGCTTGGGATGGTAATGAGCAAGTCATAATGGAAAAAATAACACACCAGCAGTTCCCACAGTGGCAATCAAGCAAGCCAAGGCATCGAAGGTGACTCACACTGTTTGACAAATTAGAGTTGGAATTCTCCCTCCCTCTAAAACCCTTATTGATGAATAAGAAGCTAGTCTTTGTCACTTTAGCTTTGGATGAAAGCTTTCAAAAAGTATATTTTCAGGTAACACTCTGAGCAACAGTTTGCATGCCAAACACTCCCTAAGTTCTTGCACAAGGGGTTTAGTGTCGTGCAGGCTGGTTATCTCCATATAATGTACTTAGATTGTATCCCGTTTGTTTATATTATTGGGAATGAAAAAAAAAAAGAAGTAGACACAGAAGGTAAGACTAACCCCTACTTTCCACCGGAGTCTGCCGCGTCTCAGAAGTGTCATGTCGCAGCACTTTTCTAAATATACGCGGCAGGCCTATTTTCTATGCGGTTCGCTTTTGAAACACGTACATTTCTACATTTTGGATAGGGGAAGTCAGGAAATATAACGGCTCCGCACCGGAAATTTTTAAAATAAAAGAAACGTGCTGCTTTGCGGTTGCTTTACTTAAAAAAAGGTCACTACCTGTGCGGCCCGGTGAGAAGTCAATACCTCGCGGGAGGGTCTCATTTGTGTGTCATCACGATTTTCCCTGACATAACATTAACTTATTGGCGAATATAAGACGGACATAACATAAAACACCAACCTTTTGGAGCCATGTTGTTGTCTTTTCCTGGTTATTGTTGTCATAGACGTTTATATATGTCTATGGTTGTTGTGTTTACTGACGAAACCACACGTGATTTTGCTAATCTCGCGTGATTTCGTGCTCTCTCGGTGACAGCTGCTTCCCTGCTGATATGCGCCTCATACACACCCGGTGGAAAGAACCAAGCAGCAGAATACGCAAGTAAAACGTGCTGCTCCTGTAACGTGCCGCTTACGCGTTCGGTGGAAAGGAGGGGTAATACGCAACTGTAGCGAAAGCTTCACATGCAGAAAGCTAACATTAGGCTGTGCTTTCCATGCGTCTCACAGAAAGCATTTTTCCTCCTCTTTCTGTTTGTCTCTTGCTCTCCTTCTTTTACTCTCTCTCTCTGGTGCTTTTATCAGATAGCTGCCTTTTAGTGCAGAGCAATGATAAAACAGTCAGAGCGGCTGTGAGAGAGAGCGGGTGGTCTAAAGCTTCATATCTTCAATCTGAGCACCTCCTGCCTCTTAAGAAAATTAGTAAGGAAATTAAACTCTTAGAGTCTTCTTAACGTCGTACCAATCTCTGTCTCTGAGCAGCTGCTTCAGCATGCCATGATCAAAATGTGACTGAAACTGTGTCCCCTCACGGCTATTTTCTGTCAATGTCCGGGTGATACAGAAAGTCTGTCCCCTTGGATCTGACGTTGACCTTGTATGGCTCTTACTTGACATGTGACTGCTTACATTCATTCCTTTGTCTCTTGTGGCCTTGTAGTTGTCCCCAGGTTCAGAGGATGATGACGGTGAAGGGCCCGTCAGCGAAAAACTTGGTCGGATCCAGTTCAGCATAGGCTACAGCTTCCAGAATACGACCCTCACAGTCAAAGTTCTCAAGGGCCAGGACCTGCCAGCTAAGGATTTCTCCGGCACCTCAGACCCTTTCGTCAAAATTTACCTGCTGCCTGACAAGAAACACAAGCTGGAGACCAAGGTCAAGAGGAAGAACCTCAACCCCCACTGGAATGAAACATTCCTCTTTGAGGGTTTGTCATTTTTCCAAGCCTTAAAGACCTGTTTTGTATGTTATTCCCATTTGAATCTTTAATTTTCTCCAGGTTCTCTTAACAAAGATGATGCCTACAAAAGCTTTGTATGGGTCACCCCTTTACTTACCTTTACAACCAAGAAATCATGATCAATATAATTTACCTTTTTTGAAAGGTATTTGGACAAATTAAAAATCCAGGTGAAAGCGAATTTTTTTAACAAATAACGTCAATTAATTAACAGAATGCACCATACGGTAAAGTTAACACATACATGTTTGATGTTTTCAGGTTAGAATTTAGTAAATGCGTCTTTGGTTGGTAATGACAGTACTGTGTCTATTTGAATATGTCCAATTCTTCCTTGCAAAACAGCTCAAACTCTGTCAGATTCCTCGGGGAACATGCATAAACAGCTCACTTACAAATTATTGACTGACTTGGCCAATCCAGAACATTCACTTTGCTGTCTTGCTGACACCACCATCCTTTACATTGGAGATGGTGTGTTTGTGGTGATGAGCAGGAATTTGGTGTATGCCAAGCGTTGCATCTAGTCTGATAGCCGAAATATTTTTTTTGTCTTATTGGACCACATGAACTTTTGATTTTCCTCAGCTTAACTCATGTGCCTTTGGCTGAATTCCAGACTAGATTTACGAGCTTTTTATAACAAAAGTTTATTTCTCTTTGACATTCTGCCATACAGCTTTGATTTGAAAGAATCCTTGAAACCGTTGTATAATGCACAGTCTCTTCTATCTGAGCCACTAACACTTTTAACTCCCTCAGATTAGTCGTAGCTCTCTTGATGATTTCTCTGACCAGTTTTTTTTTTTTCTTGGTCACTCACGTAAGAACGGCCAGCTCTAAATAGATTTAGACAAGCTCCATACTCCATTGTATTTTTTGAAGATTATTTTAACTGAATACTGTGGGATGTACAGTGAGTTAGAAAACTTTTTGGAGCCAACTTCTGATTTATACTTTTCAAATTTTTTTCTTTTTGCTGGTTGGAGAGACTGAACCCCCCAGTCACAGATGTTTTATTCAACAATCAATTGGCACACATTATGCGCACTCAATTGATCTCAATTTTATTAAAATCACTTTAATGAAGGTTAGTCTTTATGAAGACACTGTATCTTTTAAATATTTGACAGTTACAGATGGACCAGACTTATTTCTGACTGTATGGAGTAGATCAGTGCTGCACCACCCTTCTCACATAGGCTGCTGCACACTACCAGTCAGCTGACTGAAAGAAGGCTACTACACCTTTACCTCGCTTATCAAAAAAGATAATTATGGGTTTTTGAAAGTAGTCATGAAAAACACAAATAGTCATGGTTTAGAAAGTTTTTGCATATGTTTGTTTCATATTTTTACTGCAATCTACGTATCAAAAAGACTAAAATAATATAGAGAAATAAAATAAAATTAATAATTCCATTTTAGTTGTTTTAGCAACTGTAGGAATAGTTCTGGCTTAATAGGAGCTTGTTATGTGTAATTGTTGGATTCTGTCATATTTGTTACCCATGGAGATTTTTAGGAATTTACTTTTTTTCATGATAAACAATAGCAACCACAAACCTGTACATTATAAACAGTCTGAAGCTGTAACTTTATTAGTCATCATGAAGAGAGATGTGAATGTGAATAGAAAGTGTGATGTTAGTAATATTCCACTCAATAGCACACTGCAGTTTTCCGAGCATGAAACTGGACTTTTCATCGGTTTTGCTCAAGTAATGTAGAAAAAAAAGCTAATTTGCAGCAAGCGTGGCAGATTTCACAAAGACCTATTTCTACTCTGAAAGGGAACTTTGTGTGAGTTGTGTGAAAACTCAATACCAAAGTGTGAAATTAGAGCATGTTTTTTATTGATTAGACCTCCAGTCTAGAAACAGCAGACCAATATTCTGTCTTGTTATAATAATAATCATCATCATCCTCTTGTAAGCAACAGAGGCTGTTCAGCATTGACTAAGACAAAAATGTTTTTTTCTTCTAAGGAACAGGTTTTTTATGTTAATTTAGATTGGCTGAGTTTGAAATGATAAAATAGGATGGAATATTCTCAAACTTAATCCAAACACTTAATAGTTAGCAGCCCTTAAAGCTTGTACGAGAATAGTTTTGTGGCAGAAGTACAGCATTTGCTCTACTCTTTGGCATTTTTGTTAGATTCTTCCCTTGAAGCATGTTGCACATTACTATTCTCTCTGTACTGTCAGGAACATGCTTTTCGCAATCTGCCACTTAGCTGTGCCTCTCCGCCCACAGTGTTATCTGTTTCATGTGTCTGTTTTAGGTTTCCCTTATGAGAAGGTGAGAGAACGCACTCTCTACCTCCAGGTGTTGGACTATGACCGCTTCAGCAGGAATGACCCTATCGGAGAGGTGTCAATCCCCCTGAATAAGGTGGAACTGGGCCAACTGAAGACCTTCTGGAAGGAGCTTAAGCCCTGCAGTGATGGCAGTGTAAGAGGGCCGTTAGGCCTGTGCTCGCTTTTAATCCCAGTGTAATTTGTTTAAGCAAGTGTGACACATTTGGTCACTGCTTTCAGTGTGTTTGATGTGATTTTTGGGTGAGCAATGATCATAACTAAACCAGCCCGGTCACTGGACCATCTGTATTTGGCACATGGAGTTAGAGCAGAAAGGGCAGTGATATAACATTGCTCAACGAGGCAGTGAGTAATCTGGAGTTTGATATCCCCTGATGAAATCTGATCTTAGACCGGATGATTCACACTCCACTGTTTTTGTGTGGGTGTGATTTACAGGGGAGACGAGGGGACCTGCTGGTGTCTCTCTGCTATAATCCCACTGCCAACACCATCACTGTGAACATCATTAAAGCACGCCACCTTAAAGCCATGGATATCGGGGGCACTTCAGGTAGAGACTTCTATCTTAAATCTGTGTTTATCGACCTTGTGTCCTTGTCATGACTTCAAAAGCTTTGTGGCTTCTCTTTTGACTTTGTCCTTACAATATGTTTAAGCACTTACTGACCTGTCTGCATGGAAGATAGAGTACCTTGCTAACATATGAATTCTCCTTGAACTTCTTCACATTTTTTCAATATTATAGTGACAGAAGGTATAATCACTTTAAATACCAAAGAATACATTGAACCCTTCAACAAAATTGTTCAAATCAATGAAGGTACCTTCAGTGTACACCAACATTTTCAGATTGAGTGACGGATGAAGACACAGAGGGTGTTGAAGCATTGGTCCCCATGACGTTTGCACAATAAAGCTGAAAACTGATCAATGGGCTCCAGCTCATTCTGCCTTCGCAAATGTAAAAAATTGTATTTGACAAAAATCTTTAATTGTAATTTTTTTTCCTTTCTCTTCATAATAGTACATTGCTTTGTGTTGGTCTATCACATAGAATTGTAATAGAATAAAGTGACATTTGTGGTTGTGATTTGACTAAATGTGGAAACATTCAAGGAGTTTGAGTACTTTTCCACTCTAGTAACTGTCCACTGTTCATAGTCATGGCAACAAGGTGACATTACATCAAGAATATCTGTTGACCTCTATCTGTTTGTATATCTATGAGGATCTTGAACCTCCCGAAATAATCTGCATCAGCACACTCTGTTGTCTTCTGGTTTAGAAAAATATCCAGCCCTGCAAAGACATGCTTTCTGTACAACCTTTTTGTTTTTTGTAAAAGTAGTTTCCTGCAGTTACTATTACCAGATATAAACTTGCTCTAGAATTTGCAGTACTAATCCCAAGCCCCATTTCCATAAATACTTCCTCATTTGTATGTTTGCTAGCTGAGGGAATAGGTTGACCTTGAGCTCAATCGAGGTCTCTGCTTCCCTGCTGCTTTTCCAGACTTTAACAATCGAGGGTAATTGCAAAGCTGACCCTAAAAGCAAAAAAAAAGAAAACAAAAAAAAAAACATTCATGGGCATCTTCTTGGTTGCCCTTGGAATAAACTCCTGCTCTTTGGATTCTTTCTGCAGACCCTTATGTAAAGGTGTGGCTCATGCACAAGGACAAGCGCGTAGAGAAGAAAAAGACGCCGGTGATAAAGCGCTGTCTGAATCCAGTCTTCAACGAGTCCTTCCCCTTTGATGTCCCTGCCCATGTGCTAAGGGAGACTACCATCATCATCACCGTCATGGACAAGGACAGGCTTAGCCGCAATGACGTTATCGGCAAGGTAATTATGACATAAGCATCTCAATTCAATTCAATTCAATTCAAACATACTTTACTGATCCCAGAGGGAAATTAAGTAAATGCAATTTTTCCTCAAGAAAACAGAGGAACTAATGTGTGAAAAAACAAAACTCAATATGTAGCCAACAGAGCCACTCCAACATGCAGCCACCCAGAGCAACGCAATTCTAGAAAATTAGAATCTGAGGGGAGTGAGCAGATATTTTTACATAGGTGTCATGGGTTAGCTCAAGTGCCATATGAATGCCATGATCCAAGTATTACCAAGTTTCTGGTATCATGTCAGAAGAAGTAACTATGTGTGTTTAGTTTAAGATTAATATTCACACCATCTGCAGAGACTGTATTTGACTCAATCTGCAAATTATACACAAATACATTATTCAACAGCAGTTAGTACAGAAAATAACTGCTGGAATTAGCTACTCTCCGGGGTGGAGCTAGAAAATGTTTTCTTTTGCACTGTTCAGAAATCCTTTATTGAATTGAAATTGAGTCCTTGTCATGAACCCCTGTCTCATTGTGTACATTTGTCTTTTTTGTATGTAACGTTTTTGGATGTGACATGGGGCTTTTTTCTGACTACTGATTAATATTTCTTGCTATCACAACCAATGATCTAAACTAGTTTCCCTCTAATCTATATATAGTCTATTGTAGTGAACTGTGGTTATATGACTCTAATAAACAATATCCACCTTTTTGATTGTTTATTTATTTACAATTTATCAAATATTCTTAAAAAGACATCCAAGTAAAAAAAAACTGATATACTGTAATTGAGAGCATAGTTTAAACTGGGAGTAGGATGGGGGAAAATGGTAACAGATGGGATCAAGAATTGCAAAAGGATCAAAATGTTATGGAGCCACACATTTTTCAGTGTAGCAGGGTGCATTACCACATTAAAGAAGGCTACTGCAAGCAGGGTTGGTCAAGAGTGTAAAGGGACAGATTCAAAGAAACGTGGTTTGTATTCTCCAAAGCCTCACTTGGCAGATCCTGAAGCCACACTTCCAAGCTCAGCCGCCCAGTTGACATTAAAATTACCTTAAGTCATCAGACCAGGTCGCCTTCTACTGCTGTTAGTACTCCAATTCTGGTGGTCATATGCCGATGTTGGCCAAATGTCAGCATAGAACAGTTGTGAACATGGGCAAACAGGTTTTGTCAGAACAGCCATGCAATTTTTAAGCAATTCGAGTAATTCTAACTCTTGGATTGAACAACACCAGCCAGCTGTCTCCTCCTGTGCGTCAGTTAGCATTAAGCTTGCAAACTATTAAAACTTACTGAAACCTACTGTAAAAGCAATAAATCTCTCCTTCGTTTGCATACTGATGATTTCAACTTCTGGCTTTATTAATTCAGACAGCAGCAAAATAAATTTACACCTGATCAGCAATGCAGCCTGTGGGTGAACTGCGACAGCTATTCCTCCTTCACTTTATTTTTCAACCTATTGGTCCTCTTCAACAGTAACAAGACTCAGTCAAGAGTAACCGATACCAGATACCAACGTTTATCATAATCATACATGTGAAAGCATATCTACTGGGAAGAGATTAACCATACCACAACTTTTGGTCTTAAATGATTTACAATTTCAGGAAGTGTCCATGATTGTTCTATTATTTCTCTCCCCACTCTTAGATCTACCTATCGTGGAAGAGTGGACCAGCAGAAGTAAAGCATTGGAAGGACATGCTCGCTCGGCCGCGTACTAACGTCGCCCAGTGGCACGCTCTTAAGGCCTGATCGCACCACCCAGCTTACTCCATGGCCACTTCCCGTCTATTTCCCGTCGCCCTTCTCTCTCCCCTCTTCCCGCTCCCATCCTTATGCACAAGACTGACTTGCTGCCAGGCTGCGAAACACGGGTACAATTAGCCATCTGCTCTCTTAAACCTTTAAACTCTTCTCTATTTTCTTTTAGAATCTCAATTTCCTCTGCCACTTCTCTCTGAATATCTCTCCCCTTGTACTGTTGTGTGTTTTTTCTGCGTCACCACTTTGCCAATAGTCCCAGTGTTTTTTCTGCGTCACCACTTTGCCAATAGTCCCATTGTTTCTGACTGTCTGTATGTCTCTCTTTCGGTCCTTATGCAATTGGTCTATAGAAGGCTAATAATCCATTTCTTTATTAATCCCTTGGTTGTAAACGTCCATGCAGCTCCTAACCAGTTTAACAAGTTGGGATCTCAGATAATCTTAATAATTTGAACTCACTTAATCCTATTGTATAAATAGTACAGTTACACAATTTAATACAATATGTACTGTATGGACATACAGGTGAATCTCAATAAATTACAATACCGTTTTATTGTTAATTAAGTGATTCAACTCAAAAAGTGAAACTCATTATATACCAAGTCATTAAACCCTGCATAAGATATTTCCTGTGTTTATGTCTGTTAATTTTGATGACTGTGGCTTACAGCTAATATGAACCCCAAATTCAATTTCTCATAGAATTAGACTACTACATAAGACCAATGAAAGAGATTTTTAATACTGCATTGTGGTGCTACTACATGTACTATACAGTGTATGTACTCAATACTTGGCTGTTTTTTTTTTTGGCAGAGATGTTCAGGAAGCCCAGATGGCATAAATAGTGGCCTTCACCTCATCTTCATTGTTGGCTCTGCTGTCGCATGTTCTTGAGAATATTTCAGGTTTAGCTGAGGAAAGTTTCCTGACCAATCAAGAAAACACTTATGCCATTGTCATTAACATAGATAATGGTACTTTTGACAATGTGGGCAGATACCAAGTTCTGCTGGAAAATAAAATCTCTGTGATGAAGTGCTCTAAAACCTTTAGGTAAACGTTTGTGCTGACATTGGACTTTATGAAATACAGTAGACCAACTTCAAGCAGCTTGATTTCTGTGCCTCCTCCCTTTTTCTCTAGACACTGGGACATTGACATACCAATGAAACGTAAAATTGACTTTTCTAATAAAAAGAGGACTTTGGACATTTCCTTTTTTGCTTAGCCCAGCTAAGATGTATCTGACACTGTCTCAAGTGGCTTAACACAAAGAATGTAACAGTTGTGGAACACATCTTGGATATGACCGTGTGTGGTGGCTCTTTAACCTCTGTCTCTAGCCACAGTCAGCCCCTTGTGATTCTCACCAAAAATTTTAAATGAACTTTGCTTCAGAATCCTCTCAAGGCAGCAGCTATTTTTGATGCCAGTGCCCCTTTTTCTGCCACCCCTTTTCCTTCCACTTTTAATTTATGTAGTTAGCAGCACACTCGTGAGGTTTACCACCCTTGTACAGATTGTGTGCCCCTGTCATTGGTCATATGTTAAATTCTATTTGTCTGAGAAGCAGATATTTGGGTTTTGGTTTTCATTAGTCATAACCCATATTTATCAAACTAAATAGAAACAAATGCTCCAAATATATCATTATGTTTGTAAATCTCTATAAGACTTTTCCTTTTTGAATTGAATTTATGAAATTAATAGAAATTTTCTGTCAAACTTGGATGCACCTGTACACATCTTGATATAATTTGGTTAAAGAGCAACTCAACCCCTACCAGAGTCTTACTCCACCCACATTTCCTGTTTGAAAAATGTGCCAAAAGGAGGCGTTGCCTGACGGACCAGCAAACGCTCGGAGGGAGAGGGCTGGGCTTCAACAATTACTTGCTATTCCGACTTCAGCTTGGATGAGACTCAGCTGCTTTTATACCCCACAGTGGCAGTGCAGCTGACATCACACCTCACAGGTTAACATCACATATCACCCCTTAGCCAATAGCAATGGCAGATTCAAATTCAAATGTAGTGCAGACATTTAACCTGAAGAGGGCAACACACTGACAGTTTTAGTCAGAAAATTTATATTTTAAATAAGATGCACTAAAAATACCAAAATAATGACTACACACGTAGAGAGCACTATTAGACACTCATTTATACAGTTTATCAGCAAAAAAAGTTGATTTGGGGGTGAGTTGCTCTTTAAAAAAATTGGCTGGTCTTCATCTATGAACACTACAAGTTAACAGTATCTTAGCCATAGTCTGTCACCTGTTTCCCTGTTTCATCAGTCTTTTCATAGATCCTCTTGTTCTTGTTACTCATCTCAAGTGTATTACATTTTTCTCTCATAGCAAACCTTTTCTGCTTTACTCAAGAATGGTTTAATGTTCAGCTGAAGTTATGGAAAGTTATCAATAATAGGTTTGTGATGAAACAAGCTGAACTCAGGATGGATTTGTTCACACTGTTTTCTCTTCTCTTACTTCTATTTTTCTCTCTGTACTCTGTTTTTCCCTCTTCTCTTCCTTCTGGCACAATATTAGTGACTTACTTTGCCCCGCCACCCCTCTCACAACAACCCCCTTTCTGGAGCCTTCCTTGTTGTCTGTGTGCTGTGGGTGCTGTGCTGTAGCTCCAACAAAAATAGAGATTTAAAAAAAGCAACTAAACTTTCCAAAGCTGGGAAAAGAGGGGACACAAACTTGTGACATGGATTCGTCCCAATTTTTCCAGAAAGAAAAAAAAAGACACGGAGAGAGAAAGAAGAAGATGAAAACCCAGGATGTCACTTTTCTTGCATCACCAAGGGAAGAAACTAATCGAAATCTTCCAATCTTAACAGGAAAATAGAGGCTGAAAGCAAAGTTTGTGCACATGGATTCAGCTATGTGCACACACTTCACTTCACCCTGTGCTCTTCTGTCATGCTGGTGGTTGTCCACCTCTACCAGGTTGGACTGTATAGTTGGACTGCTGTGTTAATGTATGCCTTCTGCCGGTTGAGTGTGCATTTACAGGAGCAACACACTTCAGACTTTACAGAAATCCTCTCTTTTCTCTTTCTTCTCTAGCGCTCTTCTTGCTCTTCTTACTGCCATTGTTTCCCCATCCTCTACTGCCCTGCCTTCTGAACGAGGGCATGGGGAAGTTCATTTTGCACTTTTTTGAAAATGTAATAAAAATAATAATGATGATTATAGTTTTTGAAGCTGGTGATGATTATAGCTGTGGTGAAAATCAAGGGAGGAGAATCTGGAAGGGTTGGCGGCAGTCGGGGGGACAGGTGACGTCTGGTCCGTGATTTCAGGGTTTGGAGTTGAAGCAGAGGACACAGAGGATGCAGGGCTCTCATCCTCCTCTTCTTGGTCTTTTTTATGTTTTTTTCTAAATCTCAGAGTACTTATCTGTCCATGTGTGTGTATTTGGAAGGCAACTGTCGGACTCCTGGTGGGAGTCTACTGATGTTTGAAATGTCAGGCCAAGATGGAGATTCAAGGCACGTCTGCTTGTCTCATGGAGACTGGCCAGCAGAACAGTGCTATTACACAATGTGTCGATTAACATCAAGCTTGTCAGAGCTCAAAGCCACAGCTTGCACATTGTTATTCTGTATGAGTCCAAGAAAGAACTGTATATATATATATATATATATATACAGTGGCTTGCAAAAGTATTCGGCCCCCTTGAACTTTTCCACATTTTGTCACATTACAGCCACAAATATGAATCAATTTTATTGGAATTCCACGAAAATCATATATGATTCCAAACATTTTTTACAAATAAATAACTGAAAAGTATGGTGTGCGTAATTATTCAGCCCCTGAGTCAATACTTTGCACAACCACCTGTTGCTGCAATTACAGCTGCCAGTCTTTTAGGGTATGTCTCTACCAGCTTTGCACATCTAGAGACTGAAATTCTTGCCCATTCTTCTTTGCAAAACAGCTCCAGCTCAGTCCGATTAGATGGACAGCGTTTGTTAACAGCAGCTTTCAGATCTTGCCACAGATTCTCGATTGGATTTAGATCTGGACTTTGACTGGGCCATTCTAACACATGGATATGTTTTGTTTTAAACCATTCCGTTGTTGCCCTGGCTTTATGTTTAGGGTCGTTGTCCTGCTGGAAGGTGAACCTCCGCCCCAGTCTCAAGTCTTTTGCAGACTCCAAGAGGTTTTCTTCCAAGATTGCCCTGTATTTGGCTCCATCCATCTTCCCATCAACTCTGACCAGCTTCCCTGTCCCTGCTGAAGAGAAGCACCCCCAGAGAATGATGCTCCCACCACCATATTTGACAGTGGGGATGGTGTGTTCAGAGTGATGTGCAGTGTTAGTTTTCTGCCACACATAGCGTTTTGCATTTTGGCCAAAAAGTTCCATTTTGGTCTCATCTGACCAGAGCACCTTCTTCCACATGTTTGCTGTGTCCCCCACATGGCTTTTGGCAAACTGCAAAAGGGACTTCTTATGGTTTTCCTTTAACAATGGCTTTCTTCTTGCCACTCTTCCATAAAGGCCAACTTTGTGCAGTGCACCACTAATAGTTGTCCTATGGACAGATTCCCCCACCTGAGCTGTACATCTCTGCAGCTCGTCCAGAGTCACCACGGGCCTCTTGGCTGCATTTCTGATCAGCGTTCTCCTTGTTCGGCCTGTGAGTTTAGGTGGACGGCCTTGTCTTGGTAGGTTTACAGTTGTGCCATACTCCTTCCATTTCTGAATGATCGCTTGAACAGTACTCCGTGGGATGTTCAAGGCTTGGGAAATCTTTTTGTAGCCTAAGCCTGCTTTAAATTTCTCAATAACTTTATCCCTGACCTGTCTGGTGTGTTCTTTGGACTTCATGGTGTTCTTGCTCCCAACATTCTCTTAGACAACCTCTGAGGCCGTCACAGGGCAGCTGTATTTGTACTGACATTAGATTACACACAGGTGCACTTTATTTAGTCATTAGCACTCATCAGGCAATGTCTATGGGCAACTGACTGCACTCAGACCAAAGGGGGCTGAATAATTACGCACACCCCACTTTTCATTTATTTGTAAAAAATGTTTGGAATCATGTAAGATTTTCGTTCCACTTCTCACGTGTACACCACTTTGTATTGGTCTTTCACGTGGAATTCCAATAAAACTGATTCATGTTTGTGGCTGTAATGTGACAAAATGTGGAAAAGTTCAAGGGGGCCGAATACTTTTGCAAGCCACTGTGTGTATATATATATATATATATATATATATATATATATATATATATATATATATATATATATATATATATATACTCACAGAGAAATCCAACTCTCAGCCACATTCTGAGTTTTAGTTGCAGTTGATGAGAATTATGTATGACGGACAGCAGTTGTGATGTTAGATGATTGACTTATCTGCCACTGTGAGATACTGTAGGAGTGGATTAGATGTTATCTCCTCTAATGCAGTAGTAGCTGCCCAGTTTATCAGACACATTCAGCTTGGCTTGATGTATCTGTAAGTAAAGCTGCCATAAAGCAGCAACATTCAAACTGTTAGTAATTAGAAGCTCATAGAGACCTCTGCTCTTTCTTAGTTTGCCCTCTATCCCAGTTGTTTGGAGTTCACCTCTAATGAGCTTTAAACTTAATTCCATGTCTCAGAGTTATCCCTACCACTAGCACTCCCAAATCTTTTTACGCTTTGGCACTTTATTCAGGGAGTGGCTAAATTATTTTGCTGAGAAACGGGACACTCCTTCAAGCAGTAAGCTCACTCACTATTTTTTTTACTAATTTCTGTATCATAAATGTGTGTAACTTAAAATATCAACATGCATTGTAGAAGCAGTTGTCAGTCCAACAGCCATATTTGTTTTATGCTTGTCAAAGATGAACTACACTTTAGTGCCAAATGTACATTAATGACAAATACATCTATTTAAGTGTATTTACATGTTCAATTCCTTACAATATAACAATAACTTTCAATACAAAAAGTATAATATATATATTTGTATATACTTGTACAAAGCACACTTAAGTAAGAAAACTTACTTAAATGTGCCATTTTAAGTATACTCAAATATACTTGAAATATACTTGTTGCTTGTCTGACTGTATACACTCATGTATGTCCAAATGTCAAATACTTAACTACATTATTGCTTCAAGGGGTAACACATACGAATGCATTATGTTTCCTATTTTGTTCTTAAGTAAGTAAAGTAACTAAGTTCAACTTTATTTATATAGCACAATTTCTCAGACAGATGTTGCTAAGTGCTTCACAGAAAAGGTTACCCAATAAACCACACAGAAGTGTACAATATAGAAGCCAAAACACAATACAATCATCTTGAGACAATCTGTTTTAAATAAAAGTATTACTTTCAATTTGTTATATCTTTCTTTTGAAGAAAATTTTTGAAAAACTACACATTATAATAGTAATGGAGTAGGTAGAGTATTTAGAATAGGGAAATTATTAATATTGGTATAATGATTAAGAATATGTAGCAGTGATACAAAACATAATACATTGGAACACTTCAAATTAAGAACAATAGAGGTTAACTGATAAAATATTTATATGCACTAGAGGATTTGCAAGCACAACACTTATCCCTTTGTTTCCATGTTTGTAGGCTACTAGGCAATTTCTGTTAGCCCTTCTCCTAATCAACAAAGACAGCTGGGAAGCCCTACTCCTTTGAACTGTAGGCTTGAGGGCTAGGGGTGAGGAACTAGGGGTCAAATGTCATACAGCTTTATTTGATTAGCTAATAAGCTATTTTTTTCTTCAAATAGCATTTTTTTAAAGGAAAATCTTTCTACATTTCTTTTAAAAGGATTAATAAGAAGCAGAATTATGTTTCATCAAAGTGCCTTACTATCAGCAAAAAAAAAAAAAGAGGAATCTTTTGGAGAATCAGGGAGAACATCTCCTAAAGTCAAGCTAACTGCTACTCAGGCTGGGTCCAGAATACATTTCAGCCATCTAAAATGGCTCAAACAGCTCAAACAAAGTGTTAATAAAATCCACAACATGGTGGTTACTTAAATTATTTTAAAAATCTTTAGTTGTAGGTTGTTTTAAATAGGTGCCATCTCATGAACAACAAGACAACTTTAGGCCTGCAAGAAAATTCAGAACTAATATTCTACTTAAATATTTTCTGAGCAAATGTACATAGCACTAAGGAAAGAATAATGCCATTGCTTTAAAACTTTAAGACCTTTCTGAGCTTAAAACTGGCTGTCTCCATTTGTGGAGGAACAGCTCATAAACTGTAAAATACAGCAACATCATACATTAGAATAGTTTTTAAAACCAAATAAACTGATTATGAATAATTACACAACTTTTAAAGCCATAGCTAATGCGAAATTTTGAGGAGTTACTTTTCTAACTTTCTGGATCTGCTAGCTGTGCTGCTATAATAATGATAGCTTGCAAGTAAGAAAGTGCAAATAGGTAGAAATTGTTTCAGTTGAGTACTTTTATTTCTCTCCAATACATTAAAAGTAACAATAACTAACTCGTGTACCATTTCATTTAAACTAGGAATGTATATTGCAATGAAATTGTGTTTTCCCTGTCTGGAGAATATTGATGAAGTTTTATCTTCCTTTAGAGGTGTAGGCAGCAATAAGGTGAGCAGCATCTGTCGCATGTCTTCATGCCCAAGCAGCAGTGGGGTTTCTCGAAGCAATCTATGCGATTGTATCGTCAGCAATGCCTGGCCACCACCCTGTGTTTAGTCTCCAAGGTAACCAAGTGTTTTACTGGTTGATAATTGTTTAATTCAATTCAAAAATACTTTATTCATCCCAGAGGGAAATTAAGTAAGTTGTTGTTAGACCTCTTGAAATCTATTTGCAATCCAAGTTGTGCTGCAGAAATGTGCCACAGTTTTAGAATGCTGGTTTGTGCAGCAGACCCCCGTCTTTGTGGCCTGCAGGGAAGGATGTTAGCTGGTAGCACTGCTACTACATTCACATAAATGTACTGGATACAGAGATGTCACTATGGAGAAAGTTGTGTTTTTGTTTTTGACTGTGTCTATAGCAACGTCTCTATGTTAGTTTGCTATGGAGACATAGACATTTTTTTGATTTTGACTGTGATCCAAAGCAGTATAACCAAAGCAGTTGGATAAAAAGGCATTTCTATTGAGACATTTGAAAACAAAACAAAAATCAGCATTCTCATTTTTTGGGGTGTAAATGGCGAAGGAACTGCAGCCCCCACAACAATTAAAATGTATCCTGAGATATCCCCCATTCTTATTAGTTGTTAGCTAGACCCATTCTTGAGATTTTGTTCCTGATTCTCTAAACTGAGATTCTTCGAATGGCTATTGGATGACACTGACTTGAAACACCTTATTTGAAGCCCACTTAAAAAAAACTGCCTAAGCGAGTCCATACATAGCACAGCTTCTGTTAACACTGCTTTTTTAGCTCGTTTGAATCACGATAAAGATTATGTCAGCATACAACTGTGCAGTTGTAAACTGGCCAGCACCGTATAACTCCTCTTCATGAGTGTCGGTAAGCTTTTCTGGGCAGCATGCGGTGTGCCGAGTATGCTCTTGGCACCGTCTTTCATGTGAGCCTCAGTTCTGGCTGCTGTGATACACTGATCCAGTCCAGTGCCCTTCAGAACAATTGGCCATCCATGGAACAGGGTTCACTGTTTTGACAGCCAGTGCCTGCAGTGTCACAGCACATTACACTCCCATTAGGTGGTCAGAAAGGAGCAATATATGCTTGCTTGGACCTGGGGGTGCTCACTATTTGCAGAAATAACTCTGGCTAAGAAAAAACTGAGACATGGAGCGCTTTTATAACTAAAACATGTACGGAAGTAAAGGCCTTATCCTCCATCCATTAGCTTGGCTTGCTTTATCTTTGAGTACATTGGAGCTTTGCCCAGGTAGAATTAGGCAAGGGAGTGGGTACACCCTGAACGGGTGCCAAGTCCATCACAAGGCTAACACAAAGACAGCCAATGCCTAACAATTGATGTTTGTGGACATCACACAGAAAGGCCCCCAGGTGACCAGCAGTCCCTTTTTCCAGTCATCTGTCAGTGCAAACCATTGCTCCATCTGGCTTTTCAAGTAAAGAACAGAAACTCAGTCCAATCACTCCAGAAGGTGTGAAAACACTCTCTACTAAGTCAACGCAGTGTTTCAGCTATCTCTCTTTAGTCGAGTTACATATTGTTCAGAAGACTTAGTACTAAATCTTAGTGTAAAGCTTAGTACTCAGTGGCCATGTAAACTTGGAGACATGCCATTATTTTTAGTAACATGAGGAAGAGTGAAAAGCTACTCAACCTAGGATGTAGACTGCAGAGAAGACATTTGGACTTGCAGAACTTCAAACTCTGACTGCTTCTTAATCCAAATGACCTCCTAAATATAAATCTGTTGAATGATAGACTTTCTACTTTACCACACTCCTCAGCATTGGCAGGTTGCATAAGGCTGTCTGAAAAACTCATAACCACAAACTGATCTTTCACATTTATGAGTCATGGTTATTCATTATTGCACTGTTGTATACTTTTCTGTAGGAAGCAGTAATCTCAAACCTGGATTTATAAGGATCACCTGTACAAAACTAGATTCAGCTAAATTTGCTTTAGTGGTTAAATTAGAAAAGTGTTGATGTTCTTAAATGTGACTACTCTGGAAAATTGTGAAAAAATCCCGTGTGTTTGCAATAATCCCTGTACCCTCACAGTGTATTTACTTTGACAACAGTCAGTACATTTACATGCACATCTAAATCGAGCTTTAGGCAAATATCGGACTAATATCTTAGAGAAGTCATAACCTAGTATTACCTTGGATACCCACGCTCTATTATAGTCTTTCAGGCCCTTCTAAAAAAGAAAAGTTGAAAAAAGTGAAAAAAATAAACACAGAGCTCCTCTGATCCTTATTTCTGAAGGCATTGTTGTCTCGCGAGATCTGATGCGATATTTTGGCTGTCGTGGACGGGCATTGTATTAATGCAAATGAGGGGCGCGTTGATTGGTGGCAGGAAGGAGGGGGGTTGACACCGCAGGTAACGCTTCAGCATATCTAACCCATATCTACTACTCCTGCTAGCATACAGTAGCCACATTAGCAGTTAGCTGCTGTTTGTTACACACAGTAGAGCAATAAAAACACAGCCTTACCGTTTCAATTGCAGGCAAGTCTCTGATTGTTGGAATGGCCCCTTTTTCCAAACGGAGCTTCGATGCCAACTTTGCCTGATATTGTCCCAAATTCCTAAAGGATTCCGGCGTAAAAAAATAGAACAAATATTTCCATGTTGATTCTGGCAGTCAACAACAGAGCAACTCACGTGTGCACTACGTTTCTGGCAGAAATGGTTTTAGCTGATTTAGCTGATTAAAATAAAAGGCTGACACGAATATGTCTGCTTAATGCATCATTGCGTGAAGAAACTTTCTGCATCTTTCACGGTCGAGTTCGTACTTCGAATCGGTGATGTGTCGGTCGCAAACGAACCGGCTTCAAAGAGCCAACTCTTTGAAGTGAACGATGGGAGCCAGCTTGTCATTGGGAGTGTTTTTTAAAAAAATTTATCCCCCCCGCTTGTTTTGGTACATTTGGTACACATCGTTTTGCATTAATATTGGTAATAAATACACTTTAAGCAACAGAAAATCTGAGGAGCCACTTGGGAGCCGAAAGAGCCGGCTCTTTATGGTGAGCCAAGCCAAAAGATCTGGCTCTCCAAAAAGAGCTGGAATTCCCATCACTAGAATTCAGTAATGGCGGCGCTCAACTGAATATGAGGGGGAGAGGGGCGAGGGGGAGGGTGGGCTTCCTGCAGCATAGGTCTGCGATGTCTATATATGGTATATCCTGTGCCGACTTGACTTCAAGTCAGCCAGAAATTAAAACCACACATTTGAGTGCGCGTGCACGTGGGCTGGTTGACGAACCCAGGGGTAAACAAACGCTTCACTTTTAAATATCGGCTTCCCGGCCAGTGTATCATCGTTAGGCAATCATAACATAAATTTTTTCTCGTGGGAAAGTGAAAATTACAGGTCATGACTCCTTTTACCAGAATAGGAGCCTTTATCCCAGTTTACATGTCTCTCAGAAAATCGAGTTATTGAATGAAGTGCGTTTGCCACCGCAATGCTAGGTGGCAAACACACGTGCGCCCTTTCACGTTGGATTTTTCCGTCTGGCCGAGAGTCATACAGAAGTAAACAATTGCTTAAAGCAGTGAAGCAGACAGAGTAAAAGCAGGATATGCACAATAAGTGAAGAAAGGGATGACAACATAGCCGTAGCACAGTACATTTTGTAAGTATTACACTGCTTGATTGTGTTACACTGTTTGTTGGTGCAGTGTTGTTGTGTACCTGTGTTGTTAATCCCGCTTCTGTGGACTCGTCACTTCCTGTGAGAAGCTCGACTGAGACAGGGTTGAAGTTGCTTGCAGAGAAATTCGATTTCGCAATCGCATTATCTGGGTGGGTTAGTCCAGTTCGGTTCGACTTCAGTCGGACTAAGGTGTATCATGCATTTCAAAAGTCTGACTTCAATCGCACTAAGGCAATATTTCGACTTTCTTTTACTGCATGTAAATGCTTTGAGTGTGTAAATCCTCCAGAAAGCTCCTATCTGTAGAATTAGCAGAATACCCTAATTTATCTCTTTATCACTGCTATCAGTTAAACAAACAAAACCCTAAAATGGATGAAAAGCTCAGACCCAAACAGTATAAAGAAATCAGCTCCCAGATAACACTTTTAATTGCAATGCCACCTGTCTCACACCTCTCAATATGTTGTGCTTTCTTGGCACCAACAATGTCAGGAGTGACCTTCAGCAAGCCAGGGCTCATGAATATACCTGGACACCATTACAGATGTTCCCAGTCAAGACTTTTTTTCCCCCAGACACGGGGTCCAATTGGTGTGTTCATTCAGCCTCAGTGCTGTCTCTCATCATTATGTTCAGTACTTGGCAGAGCCTACGAGCAGATGCTGGTGTGGGTCTTAGTGAATAAAAAAAAGTTTAATTCTGCCCACAACTTTACTGCAGAGTTACTTTAACTTTACCGTATTGTTTTCTATCAATAAATGAAGACGCCTTGTACTATAGCTCTCTCCAGACAAATTGGCACTCATGGTCATGATGTGTAAAAGCTTTAAAATAAATAAATCATTTATTGAAAAATATAAAATAAGTCTAACATTTAAATCTGGAACATTTTTTAAGTGAGGAAAAATAAATTCCCACTTTCAAAAAATAGTTGTTGTATGTCCTCTCTTTTAACCTACAGATCTAGATTTCCCAGAATCCTTATTTCTTCTATGCTCTGTATTCTGTTCACTATTTAGGCCATTTCTGAGTTGATCTTGTGTTATATTTAGGCCCGACCAGCGAAAATGCTCCAAAGGCATATTGTGTCTGTACTGTTTATTATTCTTTGCACAAATTAATTGGATTTTTGGAGGCCTAAACATTTATGAAAACTCACCAATTTTGGTAGATGCATCAGTCGTGCTGAAAATGTAAGTATTTGAAGGTGTTTGCAAATGTCGCAACAAAAATGGCTCAACAGTGCCCCTCGTAATGCTTCAAAACACCCTACACCTACACGCTAAATAAAGTAACATTTTATAACTCCTTCAAAAAAGTCACAGAGTTATGAAACCTGCTGTGATGGATTGTCTTCATGTCTCTAACAAAGCCCAATGGTCGAATGCTGACATCACTTAAGTCTCGCCCCAGAGAATAGGAACTTACCTTGAAAGGGCCATATTTGACCCCCTTGACCAAATCAACTTCAAACTGGGCCCAGTGACAGAGGACAAGTTAGTTTAATTCAACATACAGTACAGAGATGTTTATCAAAGGGGTGTGGCTGAGTCAGCGTGCCAAATTTGGCATTACTCCACGACCAAAGGTTTGGCTCTAATTTCCACAAAAATCATCTCATCTGCATCAAAGTTAATATATTTGATGTTAGTCCAACCCCTAACAGATTTTTTTGCAAATGTTTGGTAGACGTGGCCTTATTCCACCACAGCGCCCCATAAAAGCATTAAAACAATTAGCCCCAAGCCATACTTTATCCGGGGATTCTGAAATTTGGTACACACATATGTAGTGTTTCACAGAACCTACTAAATTGTCTCTTGAAGCCATTGTCCAAACCCCCCAGGAAGTCAGCCATTTTGGATAAAAGCCGCCATTGTGTGCCATTTGTTGTATTTGAACAAACTCCTCCTAGAGCTTTTGACCTAAAGAGTTTAAAATGAGCCAGGATAGTCTAAAGTCATTAGGGATAAAAAGTTGTTCAAAGGTTTTTGCTGCATCAAATCATGTGGCCGTTGCCAAGCCTTAAAGAATGGCTTCTCACCATAAATGGCGAAGGTGTATTAACTTCCAAACACAAGGTCAGAGCTTTACCAAACTTTCTGTATGTCATCAGAAATCAGCACTCAACCCATTCATAAGGCAATTTTCTGATGTCACCTAAGCCCCGCCTCCTGAAAACAGGAAGTCTATTGTTTTACTTTGGAAGGTTAATTTATGACTCCTTTTAATCAGCATCTAGCTGTAGCTTGGGACTAAAAAGAGTTGCTATAACTTGTACAAGCACCAAGCGTTTTCTAAAGAGGGTGTGGCTGTGGCAGCATGGCAAAGTCTGATGATATGCCATGGCTGTACGTTTGGCTTTACCATCACAAATCTTCCACCGCTGGTGGCCAGATAAATGTATGTCCTCAACCAGTCTTGTATTTCTCGGATAGAGTTCTTTTAAAATTCCTAATTACTAATATACCAGGCAATTTTAGGAGAGTAGCTTTTTCATGGTAGCCAATTCAAGACTTAAATGGCATGTTCTTTGTCTTTCCCATTTTGAAGAGTGGCTTAAAGAAAACTGACCTGTGTCATTTGTTTATCCTCCTGTCACAGTCTACTTATTAAAAGTTAGCCAATCTAATCAACCTAAGAATTTACATTCACTTAAGAAGTTACATAAGAAGTTACTTTTATTCTCAAATTTAGGATCTCAGAAGGGTTAGTGTTGTTGGTGTGCTGCTTTGCTGCTTTGCTCCAAACTCTAATATTTTCTAAGCTACTAGCTGAAATTTGGCACAGACAATCATAGTTCCCCAAAGATGATCCCTACATACACAATTATATCTTTCTTAAAATGAAATAAAATTATATTGGCTCAGATAAATCTCAGTTATTTTTTTAAGCCTTTACTTTGTATACTAAAGTATAAAACCTACCCCTAAAATTTCCTCTTGTGTTTATTTTTCGTGAGTGACTTTTTTATTTATTTAAATTTACTTAAGTTGCTTAAATATCTTCAATCTCTCACAACTAAAGGGATCTTACCTGTTCCTGACAGTCTCATGAGGTTGATGATAGTGTTCGCCCTTCTCTCATTCTTCCTTCCCTTTTTATATTGCATAGTAGTTTTCCTTTATGGATTTCTTAATTTAAGCGTCAGTGACTCACTCTATTGGACAGGTGCCTGCTCTGCCGTAGTCTTTGCAAAATTAAATTAGGGGTGTTCTTTCTCTTAGAGCCTTTATTGTCTGTGTGTGTCTGGATTAAAGTGAGGCTATAGTAATCCTATCCTGGAGGAACATCTTCACTGCGTTATTGTGCTGAATCATGTTGTGATGGCTGAGTAAGCTCGGGAGTCATCTGGCTCACCTTTGTTGTTTGACGAGTGAGTCTGTCAATTCCTCCTGCCCTGCACCGACAGACGTTTCCTATCCCCCCCGGCTCACCCTTTCAATTGTTTAAAGCATCTGGTGATAACCAGTGCGACTCCTCCCAATCAGGGTTGTATGAATAGTAATTACATGAATATGAAGATCAACAATGAGTAATAATTTCTTTTCTGTTCACATTTGACTGTTGGTTAGTGTGTACCTATGTGTGTTTGCTGTTCTTGTGTTTTTTTTCTTTACAGAGCATTGTGAAAAATAATTATTTTCTGTTATTTAAAAAACTTTATGTAAATATTGTTGGTGAAAATTAACATTTATTGTACTCCGAGTTTTCGTTTGTCACTCAAGGCGATGAGGAAAACAACGATACACATTAATTACAATGGTGATGTTGATGATAATGAAGATGATTATACCTGCCCTTCTTGAATAAGGGCTTTTGATGTCTGCTGTATTTTTGTTGGGGCATCGTGAGGTCAAGGCAAGACGAGCAACGGGGAAGGAGTGGTACCCGATACATCCCAGGTTCTCTGTAGCAACACTGCCATAAGTCCCCATATACTTCCAGGTAACTCAAAGCAACACAGATAGTGGCCATGAATCTTCATTGCATTCTTATAACATGCTTTGCGGTGTGTGAGAACAGCATGCACTTCCCTGTTGAGTCACTCCAACCCAGTCGCTTGGCGTCACATCCCTCCATCCCTCTGTCAGCTTACAGGCTCTGGGATTTACTGAAATGCCATTGTGTTAGATGGGATTGACCCTGTCCTGACACCCGTGATGCCTTTCTCATTGAATTTGAAGTCATTATTGATGTGCAGGGAGCCATACATAAGGATGGGCATGTATTGAGGAGTAAATGGCTTCTATCATCCTACAGCGACGCAGGAAATTTGCATGCATGTGATTTGGCATCTTATTGTTCCCAAGTGAGCTGATGTGAACTTGCCAAATAACTGGCTTGTCTTTTGCTTAGTGAAATATTTGCAAGAGCTCTCAAACTCCAGCAAGGATAGTCCAGAATTAGAGAGACAGCCAAACTATAAACTGCCATATTGTGATGTAAAAACTTCAATTAAAAACACTAGCACCGTCTCTCCTCCAAAGCAGATTATAGCTGTTCCATATCGCAAGATATCGCTTTGTTTTCTCCAATAATCTACAAGACTCATCTACAAAATGCTGTTAGATGTGTCTGTGTGTTAAATTGTGTACTGATTGTACCTTTAGAAATTGCTTAAGGAGCCTTTCTATTAATTAGTTATGTTAGGAAGTGACATTACACTGTGTGTGTGAGAGAGACATAGCAATCGGTGTTAGACAGCTCTGTAGTTTAACATGATTTCAGAAATATGTCAAAACAAAATGACAACATAATTACTAAGGAGATATATCTTAAACCATCTTTGGAGCTAAGCACACTTAGCAGGATAGCTCACTTAGCTTTACAAACTATCAACAACAGTTATCCTGTGTACTTCCTTTTAGAGTGAGTAGAAGCTAACCTTAACTGTGAAGACTGCCAATATTCCCTGCATGTTCCCTGACAGACAGAATTTAACTTAAAACAGAGCTACTCTGCTGCAATTCATTTAGCCTTACTATGTTTTTCTTAAACTCCATGTTTTACTGGCAGTCTGGATGAACAGTCGGCATCTCTGTTCAAAAATAGTTTCCTCTTTTTTTTTCAACGTTGGTGCGTCCTGTGACTTCATTTGTAAATCCCTCATCTATATTGAAAACAGCTAACTTTGCTCAGTAACAACTTCCAAACCAAAGAGAGTTTTTGTCAGTGTGACCTGTTAGCGCTTAAGTTATGGTGTGTTTTCTGAGCGGAAAAAAAATTGGTTCTTAAGGTCAACAAATCACTGTTCAGGGCTGGGCTAGTGTAAAACTGAATTCTGGTCAGCTGATGGTTTCTCTGTGGATCTCTGGAATTTATCCTCTTTGAAATAAATGAGGAAATAAAATGCACTTTTCTTTAAATTCTGAGCATGCTTTGGCTTTATAAAACATTGGTAAAAACAAAACTGTGGTCAAGTACAATAATTCCCACTTCCTCTGGTTTTTCATATGCCGCGCCCTCATGTTTCAGGCCCAGCATCACCACAGTGCAGTGATGGAGCTAATCAGTTTCAGGTTTCTTCTAGGAGTGTCTCTGCCACTGACATGACATGGTGTACCAGATACTGCTGGCAGCTGTCTCCAGGAAAGACAGTGGATACAGTTCTGCCTTCATCCCTCAGAGGGATTCCCGCAAGGACTCTGAAGGTCCACAGGCTAACCAAAAATAAAGCCCTGCTACTTTCCCTTCTAAACTCGATCTGTTGCTGGTTGTAAATGAGACAAAGGCTGAGCGGTGTCTAAATCCTGCCATTTATACAGATATTTTTTAATCAGGGAGGTAATAAGCAATACTCTTAACTGATCTATTGAATTTAAAGTGAGAGGGATTTTATTTTTGCATTGAAGGATGTCAAGGGTAACACTCCTGCTTTTTAACTGTTTTTTTTAACTCCTTTCTCCACTTGCCTTGGCCCACCTCTTCAACAAGAGTGCTCTAACTTTAAACACACAATTGTGATGTGTACAATCTGATTCCATGTATTTATTTTTTGCCAACTTTGTATAGTGTATAAATATCTATAAATATACAAAACCATGACAGTACTGTATAGATTTTAGCTGCCTGGTAAGGTTAATAGTATATACTTGGTAGACTAAAAGAAAAAGCGTAGAGCTGTTCAAAAGCCAGTTACTGAGAAAAAAAATTGCTTTCTTTAAGAACTGATGCCACTGGCTCTTTTTTTATATTCTAAGTTCTTACTTTCATTTTTTATTGTAGCCAGTGGGATCTTTCTTTTGTCCATTTGTTTAGTTTAGTTTGCTTATGTTTTTTTTTTTTTTTTGACAAAGACACAGCAATATTCTGGCAGCCAGGAGAGTGCAGTGGAACGCAGACTGGAACCCTGTGCAGTTGTACGTGTTTTTAGGTGTGCGTCCGTCCATCGTAGTGCTTAGTGCTCTTTGTGCAGTGCCTCCCTCCTCCCTCTTTTTCTCTTAAGCAGATTGCTCGCTAAGATGCAGGATGATTGTGTTTGCTGTGACTAGCCGATGTCCTCCTCCTTTCTCTTTTTTCCTAACATCCTCTCTGTTTCTTCAGTACACCGCTTAGTTTTAATCCTCCACTATAGATTTCCACTTCCTCTGCTCGGTTGTTCATTTACTATCCCATTCAGATGATAATGCACACACCGCCAGAGTCTAATTTTCCGGTAATCCATTCCAACCCCCCAATCATCCATCCTGGATTCTTTGTCCATTAGGATCTCCCATCCGTCACCCTCCACATTACTTTTTCTATAGAGGTCTGTGGACCAGAGAATGAACAAAAAAAGAAAGGAGACCAATGTTCTTCATCTCAGGTCATGCTTGATCACTGCAAACTTAGAGGAGAGGGAGTGGTATCGGCTCAGCATGCAGCAACACAAAGCAGCCATATTTAAAGTCAAGCACAGATGTGAAAGTCTAGGTTATGTTGTGGCGGCTTCACTGCTGCGTGTTTGTAGCAAGAGCGAGAGGGAAAAAAAAGCCTTAAAAATCGGACCAACCACGCATATTACAAAAGGTAGTGGGATGTGTACATTTGTAGAAACCTTCCCCTTTCCTGCACCACCTTTATTACTTGGTATTCCAGTGTGCTTCTTGGTTGCTCTGTACATATCTGTGTAGTACTTCTGTTGATGTCCCCGTACTGGTATAGTAAAGGGTTCTTACTGGGTGGTCTCAGTAGATGCCCTCCCTCTCCTGTTGTCTCATTCTTCTTAAAAGAAAACTTCAAACATTCCATTTGAACCTGGACCGAACAGCTACTAAAGATGATTGGATTTCACTGAGACCTAAAGAGCAGGACTGAACTGCAGACGTCTCTAACTGGAGCCATTATAATAACCGAGACGTCCTGGTCATGTCCCTCTGAGGGCCGCAGAACCTCCACACCTCCGCACGTGACTCTCTGTTCCTTGCAACCCACCTCATCTCTGGTCTCCCATGGTTTTGAGCAGAGGGGTGAGATAGTGGAAAGGGGTTGGGAGAGCCCTGGGAGGCAGCGGAGAGGCAGCGCATAGGCGTGTCCCTGCGGTCGCACCCAGCAAAGAGAGGGAGGGCGTCTCAGGGCAGAGCTCAGTAGCACTTTGGTTTTGCGTTCCATGTTTATTTTTTTCAGCCTCTCCTGTTTTTTGGGCCAAGCAGACTGTGATCTTACTGGGTTTATTTTTTTTCTGTTCTCGCCCTCTTCCACTCATCAGTGTTACACAGTGTGCTGGGTGGACGGAGCTTTGGAGCTGAGCTCTGATGTTGTTCCATATTAAAGAGTCGTTTTTGCTACACCTGTGTTCAGAGCTTCATTGGTCTGTCTCGTGCTTTATTCTCGGTATACTGTAACTAGGGATACACTCCATGGCAAGAACATTACATCTTAACATCTTATTTTATACCCAGTAATTATCCTGCTTCTGCACCTGAAAGCAGCTGATTATCTGATTGTTTAATCTGTAACAGTTTTCATTGTTCATTAAGCTTTTAATTACCTTAATTTCAACCATTTTCTTTAGGGTGATGCATCCCAACAACAACAAACTGTCATTATGGTTTGAATAAATATTAAAGGCTAATGGAGGGTCTATCATTAGAAATTCTTACTCACTGAATGTAAATCTGCTTGTGTCTCCATATTTTATTGCTTCAGTGCCTACAGGCACTACATAAACATTTTGTTACATTACAACCAAAAACGTATCTGTATTTCATTGGGGTTTTGTGTAATAGACCAACCCAAGGTAGTGCTTAATTATGAAGTGTATCCAAAAATGTACATGGTTTTTAAATCTTATAATAAACATTTTTGCATTTGTATTCAACTCTCTCAATCGATGTTTTCTAGAACCCACATTCCAATAGGAGCTGCATGTTGTGTTCCCGGGGTGTTTGTCTTTTGTTAGTGATTTTCCTTATTTAGTTCTATTATCGTGTTTAGTTATTCTTTGTTTCTACAAGTTATTTCTGCACTTTCTGGTTTCCATATTTCTCCTGGTTCTTAGGTATTTTTCACCCTCTGCTCCTTTGTCCTCCTTCCTATTAGTATTCCTTTTTAGATAGTGTCCATATTTATTTCTTCCTTCTGTTCTCCACTGTTTCCTGTAGATTTCTCCTTAGACTTATTATCCTTTCTAGTTTCTTTACAGTCTTCTGTCTCCCAGCCATTTTACCTCCTGTCCCAGTTAATTACTTTCACCTGCTCACTCCCTCTCAGCTGCAACCGCTTTCACTAATTGGTCTCCTGCTCCTTCCGTGTTCACTCTTCACTCTCCTCCTCAGTATATATTCGGTTCTCATTCACTCACTACTCGCTGGTTCGTCTGTCTTTCTTCCCCGCCTGATTCCTGCCTTCCTTGTTGCCCGTCTGGTTCCTGTGTTTCCCTGTTGCTGCCTGTACCCTCCCGAGTTTCTGTAAGTTCCCTGTGTTTTTTCATTAAATCCTTTTTGTTTTCAACTCTGCTGCTTTTGGGTCCAGTTTAAACCACAAAACATGACACTGCAAGGTTATCACAATACAAAAACTCAATGTTCATAATAAGTAAAGTGAATGCCAAATGGACGGAACTTATATAGCCCTACTCTTTTCAGGCTAATGACTCAAAGTGTTTGATACTGTTTTCAACATTCGTGGAAACCTTTTTTGAAGGCACATATTTATTACTAATAAAGGGCAGAAAATAAAACAAATATTACATCTATTTCATTATACCTAGTTTGAAAACATAAAAATAGAATATCTATATAGCAAACCAGTAGGTAACACTTGGCTTATGTGTTGATATAATTTACAGAACTTAGTAATTTTGATAATTGGGAAAAAAATCTTTCTGAAGGGTAGGAAGGAACCTAGTCCATGCAAAAAAAGTTTTACAATGTAGACATGAATCTGGGACATTAAAAAAGTATTTTTTTTACAGAATTACTTAGAATCTGCTCTATGGAAATTTAGTCAAAGTTGTTGTTGGGAAAACATAATGACGGGATACTTAGAGTGACTTAGCACTCCTTTGCATAACTAAAGACAGAAAATTGTGCCTCTATTTCTTTGTCAAACAACTCAAGCTCAGCCAAATCTAATGGAGAGCATCTACGGAGATCAATTTTCTAGTCTTGCCAAAGATTCTCAGCTGGATTTATTCCCGGACTTTGACTGAGCCACACTGATTAGATGGGTATGTTTTGATCTAAACAAATCCATCATAGCTCTGATTGAATGTTTAGGGTTGTTGGAACCTAGGATTCTCTCTCAGTCTTAAATCCCTTGCCGTCTCTAACAGGTCATTTCAAGGGATTCTGCTGTATTTGGCTTCATTCATTTTCCCATAAACTCTGACCAGCTCCCCTTTCTTTTGTGAAGAAAAGCATCCCCACAGCATGAGTGTGGGCTAGGGCAACGTGTCTTCATGTTGATGTGCAGTGTTAGTTTTCCACCACATCTTGTTTTGGATGTTGGCAAAACAAATGTTTAATTTTGGTCTCATCTGACCAGTTTCCCTTATTCTAAGTGTTTCTTCTGTTTTTGTGTTTGTGGCAAACTGCAAACAAGACATCTGTGGCTTACTTCTATACAATCGCTTTCTTTTTTTCATAAAGACCAGGTTGGTGTACACCTAACAGTTGTCTTATCAACATATTATCTCCCCTGAGTTCTGGTTATCTGCAGCTCCTCCAAAGTTACAATGGGTCTCCTGCCTGCTTTGATGATGGATGCGCTCTTGAAGCCAGTTGATTGCAATTCATTTTATTTAGGGGTATCAGTATAAAGGGGAGTGAAAACATAAGCAAGTCATTTTCAGATTTTTATTTGGAAAAGTTTTTTTAACCATGCATCATTCTTTAATTTCACAATTATATATTGCTTTGTGTTGGTCTATCACATAAGATCCTAATAACATACATTTAGGGTAAATGGTTCCATAAAACTCAAAGTAAAGTGGGAGAAGAAAAAAACCTAAATCTATTCCACTACTTTTAGTTGCAAAGAGCTGCCTTTAATGGACTTGTTCTTTTAAAAAGAACTCTTCTTCTGCTGAAAACTAATATCTCGAACATTGAAAAGTAGCACCTTTTTAAGTGAGAATTGACAGTGAAGTACCATTTGTTTCAACACATTTATATAATTCCTGCAAAAACACAAACCCTCTATCTCTTAACCCTCCTCAATCGAAAAACATTTCATCATGGTCTACAGAATGTGAAACACAGGTAAATACTGTATAGCTACCTAACTTGCAAGAGTATTCATTCCCCTTGAACATTTACAAATTTTTATTATGTTTTTTTTATATATATATATATATATATATATATATATATATATATATATATATATATATATATATATATATATATATATATATATATATATATATATATATATATATATATATATTAGTGGCTTGCAAAAGTATTCGGCCCCCTTGAACTTTTCCACATTTTGTCACATTACAGGCACAAACATGAATCAATTTTATTGGAATTCCACGTGAAAGACCAATACAAAGTGGCGTACACGTGAGAAGTGGAACAAAAATCGTACATGATTCCAAACATTTTTTACAAATAAATAAGTGAAAAGTGGGGTGTGCGTAATTATTTAGCCCCCTGAGTCAATACTTTGCAGAGCCACCTTTTGCTGCAATTACAGCTGCCAGTCTTTTAGGGTATGTCTCTACCAGCTTTGCACATCTAGAGACTGAAATTCTTGGCTATTCTTCTTTGGAAAACAGCTCCAGCTCAGTCAGATTAGATGGACAGCGTTTGTGAACAGCAGCTTTCAGATCTTGCCACAGATTCTCGATTCGATTTAGATCTGGACTTTGATTTGGCCATTCTAACACATGGATATGTTTTGTTTTAAACCATTCCATTGTTGCCCTGGCTTTATGTTTAGGGTCGTTGTCCTGCTGGAAGGTAAACCTCTGCCCCAGTCTCAAGTCTTTTGCAGACTCCAAGAGGTTTTCTTCCAAGATTGCCCTGTATTTGGCTCCATCCATCTTCCCATCAACTATGACCAGCTTCCCTGTCCCTGCTGAAGAGAAGCACCCCCAGAGCATGATGCTGCCACCACCATATTTGACAGTAGGGATGGTGTGTTCAGAGTGATGTGCAGTGTTAGTTTTCCGCCACACATAGCGTTTTGCATTTCGGCCAAAAAGTTCCATTTTGGTCTCATCCGACCAGATCACCTTCTTCCACATGTTTGCTGTGTCCCCCACATGGCTTGTGGCAAACTGCAAACGGGACTTCTTATGTTTTTCTTTTAACAATGGCTTTCTTCTTGTCACTCTTCCATAAAGGCCAAGTTTGTGCAGTGCACGACTAATAGTTGTCCTATGGACAGATTCCCCCACCTGAGCTGTACATATCTCCAGCTCGTCCAGAGCCACCATGGGCCTCTTGGCTGCATTTCTGATCAGCACTCTCCTTGTTCAGCCTGTGAGTTTAGGTGGACGGCCTTGTCTTGTTAGGTTTACAGTTGTGCCATACTCCTTCCATTTCTGAATTATCACTTGAACAGCGCTCCGTGGGATGTTCAAGGCTTGGGAAATCTTTTTGTAGCCTAAGCCTGCTTTAAATTTCTCAATAACTTTATCCCTGACCTGTCTGGTGTGTTCTTTGGACTTCATGGTGTTATTGTTCCCAACATTCTCTTAGACAACCTCTGAGGCCGTCACAGGGCAGCTGTATTTGTACTGACATTAGATTACACACAGGTGCACTCTATTTAGTCATTAGCACTCATCAGGCAATGTCTATGGGCAACTGACTGCACTCAGACCAAAGGGGGCTGAATAATTACGCACACCCCACTTTTCAGTTATTTATTTGTAAAAAATGTTTGGAATCATGTATGATTTTCGTTCCACTTCTCACGTGTACACCACTTTGTTTTGGTCTTTCACCTGGTATTCCAATAAAACTGATTCAGGTTTGTGGCTGTAATGTTACAAAATCTGGAAAAGTTCAAGGGGGCCGAATACTTTTGCAAGCCACTATATATATATATATATATATATATATATATATGTTATGGCCTTATTTTACTTTATTAGGATTCACAATTATGCACACCTTTGTGTTGGTCTGTGAAATCCTGTGAATACATTTGTCGCTGACGGTCCAGAAAATGGTGTTTGGAAGAAAATCAGTTTGATTTAATGGGGACTGCTGTGAAAATTTTTAACGTTATTTGAAATGTGAATTTGCAAAGGTTGTTTTAGCCTTCAAGACCAATTAAAAATGTGTAGTGGACAGCTTTGGCTCTGAGCAACACATTAGTCAGCATGAAAGAAAATGAATCACAGTTTCATGCTGCAGTCTGGAGGAAATGTTCCTCCTTTTTAGTGGTGATGGGAAATTATCTTTATAATTAGGGGGTAAATTATTTTGCTGATTGTTTCACTCTTTACGTTTTTTGCTTCATGGGTATCTGACCATCTGTGTACTTCAAATTCCACTAACGTGTGTCTAACTATCTCACTTCTAAATGTTAGAAATGCTGTTGTTTTCTCTTGAAATGTCTTATTTCGTGCCTTAATTTACCACTCTACATTCTGGTCACCCTCCACACATTCACCACAGCTGAGTGAAATGTAGAATGGAAAAAGATGACAATTTGCTCCAAACTATGCATGGAAGATTTGTGCATTAAGTACAGAAGTTAGAAAAGGAGGCTGTAAGGAGATAAGCCTTGCAGAAGTAAAGCAGTGAAGCAGAGGGAGCACCTCTGAGACCCTGGCAACACAAAGACAGGTCTGACCGCCTGAGCTCGCTCTTTATGTCCTTAAAGAATAATTCCATGCTTTTTTATGGCAGACAAAGGGAGCAGGTTATTAAACTGACAGAGAAACCTTAGAAAGCCTCCTCCCAGAACTGCAGACTATCATCTGGAGGAGAAACAGGTGAGCCCCTGCAGACAGGACTGAGGGTCTGAACCGCAACAGACGGCTGCAGGCAAGCCGAGTGCATCATCACGACGGGAGACCCTTGCTTGCATCACTTCGGTCTATTTTTAGAACAACTGCATGATCCCCCCTTTTGTCTTTGCAAGTTTCTGTCCTCAATGTGTTACCTCAAGAGCAACTGCACCAAAATGTAAGAGGGTAGCCTGTTATCTTGAATATTTTGATCAAAAGCTTGCATGCAACTGAGTGTTTTCGCATTATGTGTGAATTATGCAGAGGAAGAACAAACACCGGCTGCTGCGTTCTCAGGATGAACAATCAAAGGAAAGCTAAGATTCTCTGGATTCTCATTCAAATCCAGGACAGCAGGTGTTTCCATCCGTTCCCCCACTCTGACTGTCAGATTGAAGTTGCTCAAACAAGTCAAATCATGTGGTGTATTCTTTGCCTGGAATGAAAATAGGCATCCGGTCTAACCCTGCTGTGTAGATCCCAGTTGAATTTATAATTATAGATGTCAATAATGTGCACATTGTGTTTAGAAGAAAAGAAGCAGGAAATGAGATGTCAGTTTCAATGATGCAGGCGTTTCCCCCGTAGTTATTTTTTGAAGGAGATAATAAACAGTTCCAAGCTTGGCATGACAGGATGTCAAGCAAGAAAGAGTGCAGAACAGCAAATGCAAGCAAGCAACAGCTTGGTAAAGACAGACTTTATCCATGCACTGCTGGTGTTCAGCAGATGGAGGGAAGGAAAGGAAAGCAATAAGTGATGTTGCAGAGAGGTGGGGAAAAAAGCTGTGTGAGTCCGAGGAAATTTGACGGCATGAAAAGAAACGGGAGGTGAGAACTAAAGGAAAAGTGTGGAAATGGTGTGTATGGGAGCAGACTGTTGTTAAAAAAAATGGCTTTTGATGCCATAATTTAGAGTCCAACACAATAAAAAGCTGAATGAAGTAACACGGTATTTAAAGAGATCCACAGTCATGTAGGATTTGTATACGACTTACTAAAAACACACATTTAAACGGGGAAATAATTGGCTTTATTTATTGCTAATTAAAAGAATTTTGTTTCTACAGCATCTTCTGATGTCCTTCTCAGCAGGTTTAAATAAATGGTGCAAAACACAGTTTTGAATTAAAAAATACACAAGAGTGTTTTTAAAAGTGTGAATGCTTTTTAGACACTTTTCTCCTGCTATCAGCAGTGAATGATCACAACCCTGCCTTGAATGGACATTTTTATGAAGATGTCATGCAGATTTCAAACCATCCATCATTTTTATATAACCTTAGACTGAAGTCAGGGCCATGGTGGCATCACAATGCCATCCAGTGGAGGCATGGAGGAACAGTCCAGACTGGTTCTGTATGCAAGCTTTTCTAGATCCTGGAGCTTTTTGTATGGCTTGTTTTAGTTCATCCTTGCTGCAACACACCTTATTCAAAGAAATGAAATAACCTGAACAGAAGGTTGTGGTGTTCTGCAGAAGCATGTTCATAAATTATCAATTTAAACCACATGTTTTGAAGCATGTTCTTCTACACTCTGCTTCAAAGACCAGATATGTGCAATTATTTTTGAAAGTATTCTGACTTTTTCTCATTTGTCTCGTTAACCACAATCTTCAATTTTGTTTGACAGACCAACACAAAGCAGCACATAATTGCGATGTGCTAGGAAACAAGGTTTAGATTTTTCTGTTACAAATAAACTTATGAAAGGTGTTGCATTCATCTGTGTTTCTCCTTCTGAGTCAATACTTTGTAGAACCACATTTTTCCACAATTAGAGCTGCCTGTCTTTTAGGGTATTTCTCTTCCAGTTTTGCAAGTCTAAAGCTGAGATTTTAACTTTTTTCCAAAATAGGTCAATAATAATTTAATTGTACTTGGTTCATTCAACCAGCAGGTTCATAAAGAGACTGACAAGTAACAATATTGAGAAATGTAAATGAAACCTCCCTAATGTGTGTGTTAATGCTTTAAAACTAAATAAAATAAGGTTAGAATATGTCGCTTTATGTGTCAGAGGAATAATTGAAATAACCTAGTAAAAGGTGCTGAAAATGAAATAAATGTCATACGTCTGTCACTTTGATTGGTGTGGAAAAGCAACTTGAATAAAAGAAATAAAGAAAGTTCCAACTGCTGTAATATCGCTTCACATATACAGAACTGGATCTGGAAATACGTTTGCCTGAGTAATAAATGAAAGGGGGAAGTTATATCAGTCTTAATCAGCAAGACAATCTTTTCATTGTGTTGGCAGATATCACAATGTAAGAGTCATTTTGTCTGCTCTTTACTTTTAAAAAGCACCTGTTTAATTTCACCCTTGATATTACAGATTTCAGTAATTACACGAGCCTTTTCTTCTTTTTTACACTCTCTAATGACGCCTATTTTCCTATCTGAGACCTCCCAAGAAGCCTTTAATGGTCCCGTGTAACAGAAAGCTGTCTACACTGTTTTGTATTATTGCAGTACAAATTGCAGAAAAGCAGCTGAACTGAACAAATTGCTGGAAGGAAGAAAGAGACTCTTAACAATGCCTCCTTGTGGAATAACATTACGCCTAAAATCATTTCTATGCACTTCAGCTGTACTGTTCTGCCCTTGTGTTGAATCTCCTAGCAACAGAGACGTGTTTACCTACAAACTGACTCAGGACAGAGAGATGAACAAACAACTTAGTATTGCAGGTGTGTCCTGGGTCAGGCTTTTTTCCACACTCTTTTTCCATTTTACTTTTTCTCATTATATTCAGGGGAAATAAGGTGAGAATACTATTACTGTCACTTCTGCTCACTCACACCACTTTAGTAAATACAGGAAGTTTTCAGTCCTTTCTCACAGACTGCTGTCAGTTTTTGTGTTTGTTCTAATTGATTGTAGAAGCTAAAATAATGCACTTCTTGCTGCTATTTCAGATTACTGCAGTGTGGACATGCCAGCAGGATTTTTTTCCATCCATCACTGTTGATGCTGGAGGTTTCAATTACAGCAGACACAGATGGTTGGGCAGGGGAGGACTGTCACGCCGCCTCTTGGGGCAACTGACAGGCGGGGCGGACTGAGCAAAGCCACTCTCACACCCTCCAATAAATCTCACACAATGGCTTTTGGGGGAAGTAAAGGTAGGCTGAGGAGGAGAAGGTCAGGGTAAAAAGCTTGTATCTTTTTAAATTTATTTTTGAAATATGATGGACAGTTATTTGGTCGCAGCTCCAGACAGGATGAGTTTAAGATCCTACCTTGGACATACCGATGGTGGATCTGGCTTCACATCAAACCAAAGACCCGCTATATTTTACAAGCCCAGTTTGGACCTCACTGACAACCCTCAGTTCGGGTAAGTGTCAGGGCAGGTAAGAACTGTCCACCACAGTGTCAGCTTTCACTGTCCAGTGTCATCACTGTCCACTGTGAAACACTCAGGCAGAGATGTGAGTCAGGCATGAGTGAAAGCAAGCTATTCCTCACTCTCTGACCAAATGACACAGTAGCTCTGCTCTGACTTTTTCTCTGAAAAACTTATCTAAAAACAAAACCCGTTCAAACAATAGGGATTTGCCAATTCTGAGGCTAAGTCCTATACTTCAGTTAAATCAACATTATTTAATCAGTATAAGATAGTCCACATTAGTGTGATTGTGTCCCTTTTAGTTCGTCAGTAATATCTGGTGTGTTACATACCAGATGTTGCAGTCTCTGTTTTTAAAAGTAAAATGTCAGTTCTTCTGTACCAATTGTTATTTCCAGCCAGAACTGCTACTGTGTCACTCAGCAACATCACCCCTGTGCCTGTAAGTTAACTCACCAAGTTTACCTTGTAACACAGATAAAATGCAGTCCTATGAGAATATTTACAAGTTAGAAGGAGAACAGGGTTTAAGCATGTTTGTAAAAAAAATATATATATATTATTTCACTACTAACATACAGTAAATACCACAATGACAGAAATTTTCCTGGACTTATTTCGTTACGCACTCATTGTGCCTGTTAGCACATGTATTATGTATTATTGTGTTTTGTAAAGCTAAATGACATAGATTCATATGGATGTCATTACAAAAAAATAGGGCGGTCAAAATGAAGGCGTTAACGCATATCGATTATTTTGTAAAATTAACGTGATTATTGTTTTTAACGCATTGACACATGCCCTATATAACCCGCTCTGTTTATCTCACAATTTAACCCGCGCAGCATTCAGTACTCGTCATTAAAACAACATGGCAGACCTGAACTGTGTGTACAGTTCCGTGTGAATGTCTGTTCTCAGTCTCAGGCTGTATATATGGATTATTGGTCTATGTCACTCCCTGCTCTACTTCTCGTGCAGTCTGCAGAAACAGACGCTATCATGTCTTGTTGTGCTGTTGGTTGCACAAGTCGCTTTGATAAAGACAACAAAACGTGCAAATTCTAGAGAACTCCATCAACTCGCACCCCATTCAAGGCAAACAAAAGTCGCCTTTGGTTGTAACTGATCAGAAGAAGTGATTAGAACGAGCAGATGATTAAACATGCAACAATCTGCAGGGATCAATTCATATCAGGTAATCCTCCCCAGCTAACAAACAAGCTAACATCCCTAAGCAACCAACAACTCCAAGATAACCGCAACTAATAATGGGAACCGGAGCTATGTAAAGGGTCAGTGTCACACCATTAGCGTACGCATCCCTGGTGTTAATAAACAAATAATCCTTCTATTGATCGAAAAAACGGTCAGCTTTAGATTCAGAAAATGTTAAACAGTTAGTTTACCTCAGCAACGGGCTAAAAGATGAATAGGTTAAAAGAGCCTGTCTAAATGTGATAGTGGAATTCAAAACAAATGCATCTCCCTATTTTTCTTTATTTTTTAAAACAGCAACTGCATCCAGTTTTGTCCTTTATTTACATCAAAAATTTTACTTTTTCAGTCATGTTAAGAATGTTGATTAACCGTGATTACTTTGCAGCTACCCTGTGATTAATTAGATTAAAAATGTTAATCAGTTGACAGCCCTGCAAAAAAAGATATTATCAATTTCAATAGTATATTTCAATAGTTAAGCACTTTGCTTTGAATGTCACAAAATTTAATCACTAGTGTTTTAGCTTCTCTCAAACTAAAAGTTACTCATATTTTTCTACCCTCTGCTCGTGGGTTTGCTGAAGTGCCAGGCCATAGCACATTAGTAAGCTCGATCTTTAGGGAAAATCCAAATTCATAAGGTCAACGAAACAATGTGATTGACCTAGAATAAAGTTTTGCTGACTGTGCACATAAAAATAGGCCATATTTTTAAAAACCTTGCTGCAGAAAGTGCAGCTGCACAGTTTGCAGGGGGTGCAGCTGACAAAATAGGATCCTGATCAGTTGAAAATGCCTTTATCAGGAACCACAGGTGATGTAAGATCAGACAATCCCTGAAACAAACATCGTCCAGCTCTGTATAGTCTCTGTCAAAAAAATTAAATAAAAATTACATGACAAAATAGTGTTTTTGGAGAATTTATTGTTTCATTCTAACATAGTTTCCCAAAATGATATTTAAAATAGCCAATACTTCAGATGTGTTCCCTAAGATGCAGCTGTGTTTTTATCTGTTTCCAGACTCCTGTTATCTGACAGTTTCACATCTCAAACTAAGCTTCACTACCAGCCTCCCTTCCATTCTGATGGCTCAGAATCTTTGCCAAGCCTCCTTAACAAACCCAGAGTCAGCGGCTTCCATAATGTGAGGACTCTTTCCAAAACAGAGCCTGTGGAGAAAAAGGTGCTACAGATTTTCTTTTATGTAACCTTACAAACATGAACAAAGGATAAACTATCTATCTTCTGTCTTTCTTTAGTCGGAGTACCGAAAATTGTTTGTGCCTCATCATCTCACTCCATCAGGTAAAAACTTAAGTTGTGGCTGCCGACAGATGAAAAGTTGAGATATGATAGAAATTGTAACAGTTACACTTGCTGCAGTTTCTCACCACATGAAAGTGGGTCCAAAATCGGAGACTGGATTCACTGAAGGAACAAACCTGCAGTTCAACACCTTTCGGGACAAAACAAGTGGCACAGTGAGTATTCCTTAACAAGAACCCATCAAATACAATAAAAGTAATCATTGACTTCAAACTTTTCCACATTCCTCACATTATAGTGTCAAACTTCAGAGTATTTAATTTGGACTTTATGTGATTAAAGCAACACAAAATCATGCATAGCTCTGAAGTGGAAGAAAAAGGATGTTACATGACGCATGTTTATTTACAAATGAAAAAGGGAAAGGAAAGGCATTCATTACGAGCCTCTGGATCAATACTTTGTGGAATTACCTTTTGCTGCTCATATGTTCACTAATGGTCTCTTACAAACCTCTGAAGCCTTCAGAGAACAGCTGCATTTGAATAAATTGCAATTAGGTGGACAATATATGCTGATTACATGACTTCTGAAGGCAATTTTTTTGCATGATACCTATTTTGATGTTATAAAGTGAACATTGGCTGAAAACATATGCATGCCACACTTTTTAGATTTTAGTTGTATAAACATTTAAAAAACAATAGATAATTTTCCTTTTATTTCACAGTTTAAACTACTGTCTGTTGATCTGACACATAAAATCCCCCGAAATGCATTGCAGATTACGGATATAATCTAACAAAATAAAAATGTTAAGGGATGTGAATATGTCTGCTAGGCACCATGTATGTTTACATTTCTTTGCTTTTATTTTTCTTTGGAAAGAAATATGATAAGCTTATGCATATGTTATACCTGTATTTATTGGTTAGTTTACAAGCAGATACTTTCATCTGTTTTTCCTCACCTGAAGTCCTTCTTTGCAGAGGAGCATGTTTTAGCCTCTGACTGTTCTCCTTCTGGTGCTTTCAAAACTAAGAGAGTTGAAAAGTAGAAAATGGTTTATACATGTTTGAGCTACAATAATATTGTCTACCAGCTGCAATGTTTTTGGGAGAAACAGCAGAAAGAAAAAAGTCATACAAGATTAATTCAGCTGCACACTCCTGACAATATCTGGCTAACTATCATGACCAGCTAAATTGTATGAGAAAATACCATAAATATTCTGTCATTCTTCAGAATGAAGCAGATTACATTATTTCACTGTATGTGAGATCTTTTAATTCTGAAATTGGCCTTGTCTCATCAGGTAGAACCCCATCAGATCTGCAGCTCAGTGATGAAGAGCGACTTTGTGTCTCCGTCTTTTTTGCAGGTTGAGCCACATTCACTGTAAATCGATTTATGTTGAACAAAAAAAACACAAATATATTTTTTATATGAAACATTAAGGTTTTTTATTTTTTTTAAATTTCAGGTTACTGATAGCATACGAGGCGTACGCAGCCGTTCGTACAGAGAAACAGGATACACACGAGGTGCCATCGCTCCCTTACCAGGCCCAGTTAGTCCCTTTAATCCCCACCCTGTACTCCTTTTTAAACTGATGTTATAGAACATCACTTACATCAACATGTACTGTTTTATTATATTCTAGATCTCTCGCCTGCCACCGCCAGAAACTAGAAGCAAAGCACCAGCTGTGAAGAGGATTGGAAAAAAGGTCAAACTTTAAAAGTTTGAAATGTTCTAAATTTAATTGATCATCGCTTTTTGATTAGACCTTTTACCTTAACTTTTCTTTTCTTTTCTTCCTTTCTACTTTAGGAGCTAACAGGATTTTGCTTAAATATGTCAAATGAAATTTTCCCTAAAAGACCATTTGATCTGTCACGCTTCACTACACATTATAACAGCATGTAAGTGTTTTTTTTTTACTTTCAGTTGTGACTAAGGGGGATAAGAGATGTTTTTTCATTCGTCGGAAAAGATCTAAAAATAAAGTCAGATGTCCTGGCTTTGAAATGTTTTGTTGGTTTACTTTAATTTAGCAATAAATGTGTTCATGATAATTAATCATTCAAATCAGGTTTTGTTCTACGGAGTACAGTACTGATTGCCTTTTTTATACTTGTTCAATGTTTTTTGTTGAAAGTGAGCTAGGAGAAGTCTCGTTTGTAGTTTGCCACAAGCCATGTAGGGAAGGCATGGTGTAAACTGACCTTTTAGGCAGAAAAGCAAAATGTTATAGGTGTCAGAAAACTGACCCCACACATCACTGAACATACCACAGCTAGAGTAAAGCATGGTGGTGGCAATATCGTGGTGTGGGGATGCTTTCTTTCAAAGAGCACAGGAAAGCTTGTCAGAGTCTATTGAAAGATGTGTGGAGCTGAATCCAGGGCAATCCTGAAGGAAAATCTGTTAGAGGCTGCAAAAGATCTAAGGTTGTGGCAGAGGTTCACTGAATTGATGCTCTAGATTGGCCCAGTCAAAGTTCAGGTCTAAATCCAATAGAGAATCTGTCACAAGACTTAGCTGTTTATGTTCACAGTTGTTCTCCTAAGAAACAGACTGAGTTTGAGGACTTTGGCAACGAAGAATGGGCAGAATCTTCCGTCTCTAGATGCAATTCTGACAGAGACACACCTCAAAGATTATGAGGCCTTAACCGGAGAAAAGATAGCTTTTCAAATTACTGACTCAGTGGGATTGAATGCAAATGCTTTTTTTCATTTATTTTGATTTTCATAGAATTTTGAAAAGCAGGTTTTTTCATCACTTCACAACTATGTGCTACTTTGTGGTTGTATTTTCTGTAAAAGGCACCATATCTTGCTGTGTTAATTTAAAGTATTTCTTTCTGTTATGCATAGGAGAAAGTTTTACCTTCACAACAATTACATAATTTTCCAGGTTCTGTCATCAGAAGGACAGGACGTCTGTTCCTGCCGTAGGAATTATCAACACAAACCGCACCATGGACAATGGCTACAACTATAGAGACACAGACAGGTATGGTATCGTCACATTCATGCATGGATAATATCACGTTGAGGTTATTTTTACAACTCATGTCCCGTTTTTTGATTCCACAGGTTCATATTAAAGGGTTAGATGTTCTCACCACTTTAAAGTAACCTGCATTTTTTTTTCTCATCTCAAAAATAAAATTCCCTATTGAAGCAAATTATTTGGTACTTATTTTTTTTGTAGAAGAAAACAAACTTCATATGTACATTGAGAAAATATGTAAAGCTGGCTTTTGTTTTTGTTTACTTATAAAGGCCATCAGCTGTGGGACTGAAGAGGTTTATGTACTCTCTTTAAAAGCACCTCATTCTCACTGACCTTCAAAGAATTAGAAGACTGTAAACTAACATGAAAAATTATTTCAGTCAGACTGAACCAGGTTGTGATTTGGATGAACCTCTGCAACGTATCAAACTGTTGTGCCACCCACGTCTGTAAGAAAAGAAGCGACCAACAAGTCCGGACCGAATAACATACCAGTCTCTAAGTGTGACAAACTGTGTATATAACACCTTTATACTACTGCACATCTTCTGTGCTGACATCAGGAAATTGCACTTTTTCACATTTTGTTTTTGGGAGATTTGTGTGCGATAACTTAACATTAATCACATCATAATTCTATTGCTGAAGGCAAGAGATATCTTTTTCTTTTCTTTTTTTTACAAAACTGAAATTTTAAAAAGGTTTGCATTTAATAACATTAAAATCAAATGCAAGCAATCTCTTCAGAAGTTACCAGGTAGTAAAAAATTGAATTAGTGTGTATTTTTTTTATTTTTGGACAAACAACATCACGAAGGCCAAGGACCACTCCAGGAAGAACAGGGATATGGTTTTGAAGGCATTTAAAACAGGCATAAATGGTAGAGCAATATTCCAAATTTGAACATCTTACACAGCCAATCAATCATAAGGGCATTTCAATAGTGTGGCACAACTGCAAACCTTCCTACATTGGCATCCAACTACTGACAAACTGAGCCAGATGAGCATTAATCTGAGAAGCAGCCAGGAGGTCAATTGTAATTCTGGAGGAGCTAGAGTGATCAACAGCTCAGGTGAGAGAATCTGTTGACAGTTGTACAATCCGTAAATCTGCTCTTTTTTGAGAGTTGTAAGAAGAAAGCCTTTGTTGAAAGAAAGTCTTAAGAAGTCCTGTTTAAAGTTTGCCACAAGTCATGTAGAGGAAACAGAAACAAGTGAAAGAAGGTTCTATCTCTGATTAGATGTGATAGAAATTAACTTTTTCACACTTAACATTTTAACACTATTTTCTATCTGCTGAGGCTGTTGTGCCATTTGGAGATTGAGTAAGGGTAACTTACCCTTGTCTATGTACACTACCTACTCCAAGTAATGGTTTCATTAGTTTTACTTTGAAAACAGTTGATATGAAAAAATATTTCTTCTTGTCAAAACTGTTATTTTACAATTATGTCTTGGATTTCTATGTATTTTAATCTTCAAAATTTGCACACAAGTTTAAATTTTTGTCCAATTACATACATTTTAAATATTAAATGTTATGTTATGATCTCAAAACAAGTACTCAAGTACTAAATACTTGAGTAGCCTTTTTACCTAATACTTTTTTACTCTTACTTGATTATTTCTTTGGATGTCTACTTTGTACTTTTACTTGAGTAAAAGTATGTTGAAGTAGTGCTACTTTTACCTGAGTACAATTTTTGGCTACTCTACCCACCTCTGGGTGGAGGTTCATCTTGGAGGTGGACAACAACCGTAACCATAAAACCAGTGCTACAATAGACTTAAATAAAAGCCTGCTAACATGTTACCTATGTTCTGTCCACGCCTAACTTCAATTACATATTAGTGACAAAAGTGGAAAATTTATATTCATAGTTGCTCTCCATATAATCTAATTTTAAGCCATTTTGTAAAGCCAAATTGGCAAAAAATGTCAACCTCTTGATGAACAAAGCTGGCAGAGACTAACCCCAAAGACAGCTTTTATTGTAAGAAGATGGTTCTACAAAGGTTGCATAGTGATACAGTTGCCTGCCAGCAGAAAGGAGCTGGGTTCAAATCCTGGCCTGAGGTCTTTCTGCATGGAGTTTGCATGTTCTCCTTGTGCATGTGTGGTATTCCACCTACCACCTTTTGTCTAAAAACAAGACTGTAATGGTAACTGGTTTATCTAAAATACCCTCAGGTATGAGTGTGTGCATGTATGGTTGTGTGTCCCTGTGTTGCCCTTGAGATGGACTGGCAACCTGTCCCCCCCAACGACCCTGCAAGGAGAAGTGAGTGTAGACAATGGATGGTCCTACAAATTATTGACCAATACAAATGCACACCACACTGTTCAGATTTTTGCTGTAAAACTGAAAACCATGTAACCCTTTTCTGCTCACTTCACAGTGATACACCACATCACTATCACTCCACTATCACATTAAGTAATAAACCAAAGTATGGAGTGAAATACATTCTTTGTAGTGAAACACAATGTGAAAAAGTTCAAAGGTTAAAAAAATTTGTTGCTGGAGCACCTGTTAAGGAGGAAATCTATCCTCTCGTGACACTGAAAAAGCTCTAACCAGTCAGAAAGCAGGCAACAAGCATCTGAAGACATGGCAGCAGGATGTTAGCAACAGATACTTGGGTCCTGTGGGTTGCGAGGTAGGATTACTTCCCACACATGCCATCAGATTGCTATTAGGGGAATTCTGAAGACCATTAGCAGTCTTTTGGAGTTCATTTCTAATTCCTGTGTCTTATCTATTAACACCACCATTATTATTAGACATAGAAATAGAAACTACAAGTGCATGAAAAATTTACAGGATCAGTGTGTATGTTTTGCATTGTCCCAAATGCAAATGTAACTAGATGCTGCCACATGAGTACAGGCATTAATATTCTAACACAGATCAATATTTCACTCTTTTAATGAGATACGAGGAAAAAGATCTGTGCAGACACAAAGGACTGGATTACGCATGAGCCCCATATGAATAATGTGCTCAAAGATGAGAGGAGAACAAGGACCTGGCCTGCTTAACGTGAGGAAAAAGAGTTATGTCGTCAGTGACAGAAAGAAGTGCACGACACTCATGACACAGCCAAATTTCTGCCCAGCAGGGTCCTTCAGATTTGTTGGGCCACTAAAAATATTAGGCTTCATCATTTTCCATGTTCGCTTTATGTTTAAAGCCTCCTTGACTTCCCTTTTATGGTCAGGCACCCCAGCTATTCATCCCTCCAACGCTCTTTCTTGGCAATGACACCCATGTCGTAAATATTTTTTTTAAATCTTTGACCAACACGTTCATTTACATGCACAGACAGACTTGTTTTAAAGAAGTAGCACTGACAAGCACATAACACAGGTACTGACTGCGATGAGCAGAAACGACTCTTGAGTAAACACAGCGACAAAGACTGGCATTGGCTTCATTCAGCTGAATATTTAATAGCAAATAACTGACAATAAGTTACTGTCAAACTGATAATGTGCAGTCGAGAGCGATGTCACAGGTGTTGTTGCTTTATAGAAATGTATCATTTTCACAGTTGATTACAGATTATTAATTAGCAGCACATCTGAGAGTAAGTCGTCTTCATGTATCTGCCTTACTGTCCAACATAAGTTTCCACCTGAAAGCAAACATCTTGGAGTTCAAGGGGCTTTTCATGCACCCTCATCTTGTCCCCCTGTGTCTTCCAGTACCTCCCCATCCTCATACTCATAGTCCATTGGAACGTTTTCATACTCCAACCCATCTTCTTCATACTCAAACCCCTCTCCTTCACATATAATCTCTTCTGTCTCATATTCAATCAATTCTTCATCATATTCAAGCTCATCACCATCACACTCTGTCACTGGCACCTCTACACAGTCTTCCAGCTCCTCCTCCTTAACCAATGTTTCTTCTTCCTTAGCATCGGAGTCTTCGATGTCCACAGCTGCTTCGTCTGGTACTGATTTTGAGTTGCTGTTCTTTAGGATTCCATGGATCACTGGCTCTTCCCCAGCCTGAGCCAGCTCCTCAGCCTCTTCCTCAGCGGCCTTGCGTCGTCTCTCCTTCCTGGCCTCACGGACTTCCATGAACTCAGCAGCCCCTTCCCCGACCAGAATTACTTCCTCACCTACTTTGGGAGGTTCCTTGACAGGATTGTGGTCATAGGAAAATAGGTGAAGGGGCCGGAGACGCTTCAGGCTGGGAAATTCTGTTATTTTGTTACGATCCACGTCTAGGATCTCCAAGGACTCCATGCGCAGCAGGACTTTGGGGAAGGTTTCGAAGCGGTTTCCATACAGCCACAATCCCTTTAGAGATTCCATACGACAGAAGTCAGAAGGCAGTGTTTTCATTCGGTTGTCCCCCATCTGCAGGGACTTGAGGTTCGGCAGGTCGTACAGCTCCTTTGGAAATTGCTGGAAGAAGTTACTCTCCAGCCAGAAGCACCTTAGATTCTTCAGGTTTGTGAACTCAGGCGGAAGGTTCATCAGCCGGTTGCTGCCCAGGTACAGATGGGTGAGGTTGGTTAGCTCACAGACAGGCAAGGGAACATCTTCCATTTTGTTGAAGTCAAGCGCGAGCGTCCGCAGACCCTGCAGCTGGGAGATGCTGTCAGGCACAGTGCGAAGTCTGTTACCACAAACATACAGCTTTTCCAGGTGCATCAGCTCGCAAACACGCGAAGGCAGTCGCTTGAATTTACGATAGCTCAGGTCCAACACAGGATCACCACTCTCCAACAGCTCCTCTACCCCTAGCGGAAGCTCTACCTCTTCCTCCTCTACCACTTCCTTCTCCTTTTTTGTGACCTCTTCCTCCTCACCATCCTTTGCCCCCTCTTCTTCCTCTTCCGCTATGTCCTTCATGGAAGAGTTGCCCATGCCGTGTCAAGCAGACCCTGACTCTGACGTGAGTCACAACAGAGTCATTTGATAAGGCAGTGTCTGTGACAAGTGAACTGTCAGTTTGGAAGCTACTTTTGTTTCGTATCTGAAACCACAGGCTGCAAACAGCATCATGGTCCGGGACAGTAAACACATCTGCAGCCATCCAACAGCGGTTCCTAAATGTCCCTGTCTTCACAGCTTTATCAGAAAATTATCAGGTGGTATAATCTGGCAAACAGAAATAAAGCAATAATTAATGGATGAGGTAGACTCAATAATGATGGTGTAGCATAAAGTTTGACTTTGTTTTTGTTTTTTTTCATCTTACCATTGCCTCTTTAACATCCTCAGGACTTTTAAGAGAAAAGTATCCGGCAGTTTTGAGGTCATGTGATCAGGAGAAGAAATATTCCCTCCCTTTATGACACGAAGGAGTCGTTATTTTGTGGTTCTTAACTTGCCTGTGGCTGTCAGTGGATATGTCCAGAGTCGGGGCGCCGCTTAGTGACCGAGCCGGCGGTTCAAAGAAAAAAAAAAGTCACATAGAGGTCCGTAAGAAATAATGCAGCTGCTCCCTATTACAGGCCGAGGTCTCACCGTGGTAACTATAATCCGCGCTGGGAAAGAAATTGCATGTTGGAAAATTACAGCGCACTCACTGAGTGACTGGCGGACTGTTCCTTACAGTATGTTGGCCGCTTCTCTCCATCAGTGTGAAGGCTTGCATTCAGCTGAAGCCTCCCTCTCTCTGTAACCCGAACAGGGGACATCCACATCACATGGTCAGTTTGTGCGCGCGTGAGGGAAGCGTGAATAAAGTACTTTAAGCCGACTTTTAAAAACTTTTCGAAGCTTCAAATAAGTTATTATCTTCATTATTATAATTATCATTATCATTAGTAGTAGCAGCATTAATATTTCTTTGCTAATAAACAAATTACAGTAGCATTTATGACTGCATTTACCAAAATGTGAAGACCATATGTTCACCCACATAAGTAGCTAAGCATGCATACTCCTTGGCAGCTTTGGATCCATCCATCCCGTCTATCCAAGGCAGGGTTGCGGGTTAGGGTTTAATATTGTTCATTCAACCAAAAAGTTTGTTTCTAACAGGAAATGAGAAGGAAAACTTGAAAATATTAATTGCAGTGATACCAAAGGTGTGCCAGTGAGGCAAAGAAAGATAAGGTATCGGTTTTCTTTGAAATGTTAAAAAATATAATTTTCCTCCTCAAAAATCGATATAGAAATTACAACAATCAAACCCTTTGCATAATTGCTGACAAGCTTTTTACATGTTTGCACTGTTTTGAGGAGTTTTCTGTGGTGATGAGCTCCCAAGTATTTGAGGTTTGGAGGTCTCCTAGTCATCACCCTAATCTTTTGCTTTCTCCAAAGATTAAATTTGGAATTTTGACTGGGCCACTCCAGAACTTTCATATTACTTCCATATCAAGAAACATTTTGGTAAAATTCAAGGATTACTTTTGAATCAAAATATGTGATGGGTTTTTGTACAGTTTTTCCATTTTTTACATGCGTGCACATTTTGTACTTCTTTGTAATTATCCTACTCAGTTGCACATTCCTTTGAATCTGAGTATGCTACTGTGTACAGTATTTTTTCCCATGCTGTAAATTTGTCCTTATTGTACAGTCTCATATTCTTTTATTCTGTTTTTATATTTTTACATTATATATTTTCCGTATGAATTGTTCTTCCTTCTGGTACACCTGGATTTTCCCACTGAGGGACAATAAAGAATGTTTGCATTTTTTCCTATTTCTATAGAGTACGGGTCAATTGTACTTAAACAAACAGTTGGATATATTTACATTTACTGTCTAAAAAGACAGGGAGCTCTGTTTCTTTCACAGTCCGACACTGAAACAGGCTAAAATGCTAAACATTTGTATCAAATGGAGCAAAACCTGTGACTATATTTCAAAGCAAAACCTCAAACTTCCTTATGTGCAGAGGTGAGTGATAACTAATTACATTTACTCAGTTACATTTACTTGAGTAACTTTTTGGAAAAGATGTACTTTTCAGAGCTTTTACTACACTACTTTTTACTTTAACTTGAGTAATATTATGAAGTATCACCTCTCTTACTTGAGTAAAATTTCTAGATCCTCTACCCACTGTGACTAAATTCACTGAATAAAGAAGAAACATGTTTTTTGGGTTTTTTAATACACCAGACACAGACACACACCAATGGTGTTGAGCTCGTTGTTGCATTTTGAGGTCAGGTGAATATATAGTAAACACCATACACTTTAACTGAAAGAACTGTTTACCTTGTTCTAAGATATATATATATATTACCTACAATAAGTATTAGGATTATATTTTAAAATACTGAATTAGAAACATGTTTCTTCTGTTTAAAATTTTTTATTTTGTAAGTATTTGATTTATTTGAATGATTTTTCTCATTTCGATCTTTCAAATATCAGAATTTGCTCAGAACTTTATATTTTTGTCTCTTTGATGGCATTATTTTAAGAAAAATTAAACAGATGTTACTCTGTACTCAAGTAGCCTTTTTACCAAATACTTTTTTACTCTTATTATTTCTTATTTGATTTTTTTTAAATTATGTTAGGTTAAAGTTATTCAAAGGGTGCTTTGACGTTTCTAAAACTCCTTATAATTTTACCTCAAATATCAGTCTTAACTGAATTTCTACTATAAAAGGCATATTTCATTCTTTACAGCCATCAGAGCAGCTTTAACTTGTCATTTTAAAGGCAGTTAAGGAAAAGCCAAAAGTTTCCAAATGTACTAAAGTAAATTGAGAGTTTTTCAGTCAATCTTCTACTGAATCCGTCAACTTTATGACAGCAGGTTTTCATGGGTGACAGTATCTTTTTATAAGCTGAGAAGGGATACAACAACTAAAGAAAGCTGCTGGGGCCAGATTTTTTGGGCTTCTCTCAGCCTGATGACTCGTGGCAGAAGAAGCAGACAAACAGGGCCATGGGTCGGCGTCCTGCTTGACGATAATTCTGTCTGATATGCTGAGGACCAAAAGAGCTGATTTGCACATTTTGGTGCTGCATTGAAGTGACCCTGAAACGCCATGATGGACCGGAAGGATTAGAAAGGCAAGCAGACAGACAGAGACCTTGGGTGGAGAAAGCACACAGCTGCTGAGGTTAATTTGTTTTGGAAACACTGCATAGCCCAGCCAGTACAGGAAACATGGAAAGCAGACAGAAAATACATAATGATATTGGTGTTATAAAGGGTAAAATTATTTAAATGATTAAAATGATACATATTGCAATTTGATGGCTTTTTTCACATATTAAATAGATGATGAAAGAAGCAGTCTGTAGAGTCCTAGCTGCTGTGCAGCCTCAGGTTAAACGAAGAGGAGAGTTGTGTGATAAAAATAACTCATCAGCACTTGCTGGTAGCAAAAGGAACTGCATTAGGCATAAAAATAGCATTTACAACAGCCTCCACACTTATTACTCATGGTAAAGATGTGTCAAAAGCCTTGAAACAAATTAATCTGTTACTGTATTAGGTAAAATTTAAATGTTTGAAGTAAGCACATTCAGCACTTGGGGCAAACTTGCTTTTTAAAATGTGCTTTATATACAGACTGTGGTAGAACCACAGTGCTGTGGATGATGGACCTCAGTGCAGCATTTAACACTGTTGGCCATGATATATTATTGGAACGACTGGAGAGTTGGGTCGGACTCTCTGGTACAGTACTTGACTGGTTCGAGTCTTACCTAAAAAACAGGGACTTCTTTGTTACAATAGGAAACTTTTCATCAGAATGAACAAAAATCACATGTGGGGTGCCCCAGGGCTCCATCCTGGGGCACCCTCTAATTTAATATCTACATGCTCCAACTAGCCCAGATTATAACAACCAATAAGATTAGCTACCATAAGTGGATGATACTCAGCTCTACAATACGATGTCACCAGGTGACTTTGAACCCATCCAGACCCTAAGTAAATGCAGCGAGCAAATCAATGGATGGATGTGCCCTAACTTTCTCCAGCTGAACAGAAATAAAACAGAAGTAATTACTTTTGGACCTGGAGAGGAACAATCAACTGTCAGCACATAGCTCCAGTTAATACAGATAGAAACCAATGATTGGCCCAAAATCTAGGTGTAGTTATGGACTCAGACCTGAACCTCCATGGTCACATAAAGGCAATAACAAGGTCAGCCTTCTATCACCTGAAGAACATTTCTAGGATGAAAGGACTGATGTCGCAACAGGACCTCGAAAAACTCATCCATGCGTTTATCTTTAGTCGGATTGATTACTGCAACAGCGTTCTCACAGGTCTGCCTAAAAAGTCAATTAGACAGCTGCAGTTGATCCAGAACGCTGCTGCTCGCCTCTTCACTAGAACCAGGAAAGTAGAGCACATCACCCCAGTTCTAAAGTCCTTTCACTGGCTCCCTATAGCTCAGACAATAGACTTCAAAATACTTTTACTAGTTTATAAATCATTGAATTGCTTAGCACAGAAGTACAGTGGCTTGCAAAAGTATTCGGGCCCCTTGAACTTTTCCACATTTTGTCACATTACAGCCACAAACATGAATCAATTTTATTGGAATTCCACGTGAAAGACCAATACAAAGTGGTGTACACGTGAGAAATGGAACGAAAATCATACATGATTCCAAACATTTTTTACAAATAAATAACTGAAAAGTGGGGTGTGCGTAATTATTCAGCCCCCTTTGGTCTGAGTGCAGTCAGTTGCCCATAGACATTGCCTGATGAGTGCTAATGACTAAATAGAGTGCACCTGTGTGTAATCTAATGTCAGTACAAATACAGCTGCCCTGTGACGGCCTCAGAGGTTGTTCTAAGAGAATGTTGGGAGCAACAACACCATGAAGTCCAAAGAACACACCAACAGGTCAGGGATAAAGTTACTGAGAATTTTAAAGCAGGCTTAGGCTATAAAAAGATTTCCCAAGCCTTAAACATCCCACGGAGCACTGTTCAAGCAATCATTCAGAAATGGAAGGAGTATGGCACAACTGTAAACCTACCAAGACAAGGCCGTCCACCTAAACTCACAGGCCGAACAAGGAGAACGCTGATCAGAAATGCAGCCAAGAGGCCCATGGTGACTCTGGACAAGCTGCAGAGATGTACAGCTCAGGTGGGGGAATCTGTCCATAGGACAACTATTAGTGGTGCACTGCACAAAGTTGGCCTTTATGGAAGAGTGGCAAGAAGAAAGCCATTGTTAAAGGAAAACCATAAGAAGTCTCGTTTGCAGTTTGCCACAAGCCATGTGGGGGACACAGCACACATGTGGAAGAAGGTGCTCTGGTCAGATGAGACCAAAATGGAACTTTTTGGCCAAAATGCAAAACGCTGTGTGTGGCAGAAAACTAACACTGCACATCACTCTGAACACACCATCCTCACTGTCAAATATGGTGGTGGCAGCATCATGCTCTGGGGAGGGACAGGGACAGGGAAGCTGGTCAGAGTTGATGGGAAGATGGATGGAGCCAAATACAGGGTAATCTTGCAAGAAAACCTCTTGGAGTCTGCAAAAGACTTGAGACCGGGGCGGAGGTTCACCATCCAGCAGGACAACGACCCTAAACATAAAGCCAGGGCAACAATGGAATGGTTTAAAACAAAACATATCCATGTGTTAGAATGGCCCAGTCAAAGTCCAGATCTAAATCCATTCGAGAATCTGTGGCAAGATCTGAAAGCTGCTGTTCACAAACGCTGTCCATCTAATCTGACTGAGCTGGAGCTGTTTTGCAAAGAACAATGGGCAAGAATTTCAGTCTGTAGATGTGCAAAGCTGGTAGAGACATACCCTAAAAGACTGGTAGCTGTAATTGCAGCAAAAGGTGGTTCTACAAAGTTTTGACTCAGGGGGCTGAATAATTACGCACACCCCAATTTTCAGTTATTTATTTGCTAAAAATTTTGGAATCATGTATGATTTTCGTTCCACTTCTCACGTGTACACCACTTTGTATTGGTCTTTCACGTGGAATTCCAATAAAATTGATTCATGTTTGTGGCTGTAATGTGATAAAATGTGGAAAAGTTCAAGGGGGCCGAATACTTTTGCAAGCCACTGTATATTGAAAATCTATTGTACCAACCCACCAGACCATCAGGTCTACTCAACATCCCTAGAATCAGAACCAAACACGGAGAAGCAGCTTTCAGTTTCTATGCTCCTCTAATCTGGAACAAACTTCCAGAAAACTGCAAAGCTGTGAAACACTGAGTTATTTTAAATCACAACTAAAAACGTATCTGTTTAGAGCTGCCTTTGAATAATGCTTTAATGTATCATGTGTTGTCTATGCTTCTTGCTTCATTACTGTTTTTACTTTATATTCCTTGTTTGTGTTTTACTGCTATTTTTATTTTACCCCTTAATCATGTAAAGCACCTTGAATTACCTTGTTGTTAAAGTGTGCTATACAAATAAAATAGCCTTGCCTTATAAATAAAGTGGATTTGGATGAGTTAAAAAGAAATAGCAACTTTAATTTTATTTTTTATTTTTTTTAGACTCACATTAAGAAAAAAAAACATTTTTTTTCTCATAAAATTCCACATTGATACCTAATGACACAAATGATAAAACTTAAAAAAAAAAACTTTCATTAGTCTGACAGCTTTTAGTCTTCTCCCATCTTTCAAGGTTGGAACATACAGAAAGAGAGATTTTTGAATTTTTTTCCCACAATCTTTCTTAGTCACATTATGTCCTTTCTATGCACTCTTCTCTTCAGCTCATTTATTCAATTTTTTTTCACATTGTTTACAAAATTGCCTATAAGGTAGAGTGCTGGATGTTTCACCTTTTTACTCTACAGTAGGCTAAAGAAACAATCTTTTAGTAAATTAAAAATGGAGTTGATTATTAAGTTTTTGGTTTTCAGACTAGTGATGTCGACAGTTTTGAGATCAGGTCAAAGACTTTCTGATGTTCATTCCTGAGCAGTTTTTGTGAGCCCAAACATGTAGGTGTCAAAGTAACACCCACGTCAACATCAGGAACCCTGCACTGTTAAATGATTAGGAGTGTTACTCAATTTCTCAATGCATACAGGAACTGCTCATGGGCGTTCATGAAAACATATTTTTAGAAACTCATCTACTAAACTTATCAGGCCTGATGGCCAAAGGTGTCTGTGTTTAAAGTCAATGTTACTATTTCTGGGGGGAAACCAAAGTGGTCTGCACAAAACTGTATAAATTTGACCTGTTCAAAAACTAAGGAAAATGTATGATGAACCTAGACTATTAAAGAGGAAATATAATAGTTTAGCGAATTGAAATATTGAAGGTATGGAACATAAATAAACCCTAACGTTCCTTAACACTGATTTTTAAAGTGGATAAGTATTTTTGAAGCACTTTTTAAAAACAAATTATTTTATTGCTTTCTGAGAATCCAAGCGCATCACCTGGAGCCGATGCATGGGTGAGACCCACGTACCCCTACTGAACTTTTTTCCAGGATCACGCAGCTGACACAGTCATAACCAGATGAGCAGCTCTTGGAGCCTATCGCGCAGTTACCAGCAGTCCTGTTCCTAATAACTGCGTGCCGATTGGCCAGAAAGACTCGAATGATCCGCTCGAAGTTCGTGCAACCGGAGGGGGTGAATGAGACGATGAGCGCAGCCTATGAGGACTGAAAGCTGAAGGATGGGCTTTATGATGCTTGCAGTTAGAAATGGATTCGTGCTGAGCGGGAGCAAGTCATTTAAACTGGTCTGATGATGAGACTAAGGCTCAGAGAGTTACCTCATCCAAATCTGATTAATACCTACATCTGGAGTCTGTAAGTTTTAGACATATTGTGCTCTTAATATTGTTGCATGATAGCTGACAAATATGAGAAAACATTCATATTTGAAAATGTGTTTTTGTTTTGTTTTGCTTTGTTTGGGTGGTAGGTAGGTGGGATGTTGAGATAATACTTTTCCATGCTTTTGATGCAAATCCAGCATGAACAGTTGCTTTATCAGTTTGTTTGTATATTGATAATGAATTCACAATGAGGATGTTACACTTCTGTTGTTTTTATTAACTTGTATCTCAGTGTGTTGCAGCCTTTTATTTAACAGATTGTTCTAAGGCTGTTTTCTCCCTACAGGTGTGGAAAATTTGTGGCAAACTGGTCCTTTCTAAGCTTCAAGTGAATCCAAGGAGCATCAGCAGGGAGAATGGGAGGTGGAGGACAGCAGACTGAGCCTACAGAGCCAGGCAGCGGGAAGGCTTCAGGTGTTTACACCTGGGAGGAGGTGCAGAAGCACAGCAGCCGGAATGACCAGTGGCTGGTGGTCAACCGAAAGGTTTATAACATCACCCAGTGGGCCAAAAGGCACCCAGGAGGGTATCGGGTCATCAGCCACTATGCTGGGGAGGATGCAACGGTAAAATTTCTAACCCATTAAAAAAAAAAAAAACATTGGAAAAAATTGCATGCAAATAAAGTTATTTTAGTTCCAATGTTTTGCATAGCAAAACATATTGAAAATAATCATATATTGACTAAATCTTATGAACAAACACAGCCTTAGGTAAATAATAGAAGACTTTGAGAGATTGCAGCATTGTCCTTTAGATTATTTTCATGAAGCAAGGCCCAAATTCTGTCAAGTTTTAACTGTTGTAAAAAAATTCTCACATTTAACTCTAAAATGCTGTGGGTGGTATATGGGAGAGTTTGTGGTAAAAAACATTGTCCAAGTCTTGTGGTCAAAGCAAGCCCAAATTACTACCCCTCCACAACTATGCTTGACTATTTTTAAAAGGTCTTTGTGCTGTTGTGCTTTGTTTGATTTTCAACCAAAATTGTCCTGTTTATCATGCCTCAAAATCTCGATTTTGGCCTTGTCTCTCCAAATAACTTTTTTTTTTTAAAGGATGACTTGATTTCCATATAAAACTTACAAACAAGCTGTACTACATTTTTCATGCTAACTGACACCTGTGAGTTTCTCTGCAAAAGTGCCTTCCACTTTTGAATTTCTAAGATGATGTTTTCCCACCTGTGCATGGCATTACCATATGTAGCACAAATGCTCATCTGAAACCATTATATTGCCCAGATATCTTCTTTCATGAATGAGCTCATACCTGTCCTGAGAAACTGATAAGATAACAACTCAGCTGGCTGCTGCGCATTGTCTCGTTCCTTTGAAAGTCTTTATTATCCCACACATGGCTTCTGCAGTTTGGCTTTGTTTTCTGTTAAATAAATAATGAGACGGTGTAATATGTCATGTCTTGTTTATCTGAGGTTTGGCTGACCTCAACAAAACTATTTAGCATGTCTATGTATAAAACCTGGTCTGGCCTAATGGTTCTTTACTAAATCAGGTCTACTTTTGAACAATTGCTCCATATTTACCTGTATTTTAGACAATTATTCAACAATGAAATACATTATTGAGACAATCAAAGTAGCAACATTTATAATGTGCTTATAGATATGCAAAATAAAATTATGATGAAAAAATGTTTTATCTTAAAAATAATAATGTTTTTAAGTAAATGCAACTGTCATGCCTAACAGTGTATGCAATAACCATTTACGGCGTTTACATGTTAGATACAGGTCCATCTTAACAAATTAGAACATCATTGAAAAGTTAAATTATTTCAGTAATTCAATTTAAACAGTGAAACTCATATATTATATAGATTCAAATATACACATAGTGATATGAAGTTTTCTGTAAATGTAGATGATATGACTTGCAGCTGATAAAACACCCTAAAAACTGTTTATCAGAAAATTAGAATGTATATAAGACCATTGAAAATATTTTTATTGCAAAAATATCTTGTCTTGTGTCCATGCCATGGGCTACACAATCATAAGGGAGAGTGCAGACTGAGCAGTTGTCCAATGAACAGTCATGTGGCTTACCCTCCCCTCAAAAGGTTGATGCTTTCCCAGAATGCTATATTAAACCGTATTAATTGTTGTAATTGGAACGACCAGTGGCTGGTGGTCAACGGGCTGTAATTCTAAAAGTTTAGTGGAAGGTAAATGTGAGGTAGGAAAAAGTCCACAAGCAATAGTAAAAGCCTAGACAAGATTGAGGAGCAAAGCCCATTCAGTAGTATTGGGTAGCTTCACAAGGTGTGAACTGTGAAAGCACTCAATGCTTCAGGAGGAACCATATCCAGGACATTGTTCAGAACTGTTGCATTTTTTTGAACCAGAGACATCATAACTGGGCTAAGGAGAAAAAGGACTCTTTTCAGATCATAGTACATTTTTAATTTCACTTCGAAATCAAGGTCCCAGATTCTAGAGGAAGAGTGGAGATACACAGAATCCAAGTTGCTTCTGCGCTAATTTAAAGGTTTCAAGTTGGTGGTAATTTGAGGTGCCATGTCATCTGCTGGTGTTGGTCCACTATTTTTTATCAAGTCCAAACTCAGAGCAGTCATCTACCAGAATATTTTACAGCCCTTCATGCTTCCCTGTGCTGACAAGCTTTACTGGTTTAATGACCATGGATTCATGTGCCTGATTGGCCAGCAAACTCTACTGATCCAAACTCCTTAGAGGATCTAAGGTTGTGAGGAGGAATACCAGGATGATCCAGCAATGCAGAGGAGGTGAGGGTTGTCTTTAAAGCAACCTGGTCCTCCTTAATGCCTCAGTAGTGCCACACACCTACCTCCATGCCACTCCACACTGATGTAGTAATTCAATACCTCCTTGTCAGGTTATTATAGTTTGCTATCAAGATGTACTTCTAAATTAATCAAGTTTGATCTTTAACCGGTGATTCAGCGTGAACATTAGTGTGAACTGTATTAAACCTGTCACCCCATGGTAGATATATCTGACAGTCTGACCAGTAAAAGTTTTTATGTTGTTCTTTATTGCCATTCATAAGATTTTGATGTTGACACAGGGAAATGCTGAAATGGACATAGAAGATATCCTGTTTTTTTATTTTTTGTAGTTACTAAAGATAAAATCTACCCTTTCAAAATCATGTTTTCACACTTTCATGTTCCTGGCGACATCACGGAAAGCATAAGGCAGCTGATTTGCATTCTTTTTGTTATGTCTCCTAGTCGTTTTTTTATTTTTCCATTTTATTCACTTGTTCTATTCTTCTATTCTAGAATATAAGTATTTACATATATTCTGACTACAGAGTTTTATCATGCCCACTTCCTCAGTTCTTGTGCCTCTTGTGATCTCATTGATTCGAATAGACACAAATCAGAATTAGCTGTTTTTGTTTTCAGTGTGCTTAAAAAAGAAGACTAATTATTTTGTTAAAGTCTAATGTATACCATGTAAGCTCTTAAACTAAAACATGAACAAATGTTGTGAATGCAAAAATTAGTAAATATATCAAAATCTTGTATAAAAACAAAGTACTGTAGAAACGTATCACATACTGTAAATAAAATTTATCATTACTATTTTCTGTGCAGTCAGCACTTACCACATGAGCTTATTTCTGACTCTTTTTAGCTGTTGGTTAATTAAGTGTGTTTCGCTTGCATTACAGGAGGCTTTCACTGCTTTTCACCCAGATCTGAAGTTTGTGCAGAAGTTTCTGAAGCCTCTACTGGTTGGAGAGCTAGCAGCAACAGAGCCCAGTCAGGACGGAGGGAAAAAAGTGAGTCTTTACGTTCAAATCTAATATGAGAAGACATTTGCATTCCTTATGTTTTATTAGCAGCATCAAAACCTCATGTTTTTAATATTTTTATTGCAACTAACATTTTTGCTTTGTTGCATCGTTGTTACATCTTAGAATTACATTTCATCTTTAAAGGACTGTTTTATTCCCTGCTTCCAGGCAGCAATCATAAAGGATTTTGAGTCTTTACGAGCTGAGGTGGAGAAAGAAGGTCTTTTTCGGACTAAGCCTTTATTCTTCTGCCTCCATCTGGGTCACATCTTGCTATTGGAGGCTATGGCCTGGCTGATGGTCACATACTGGGGGACGAGCTGGATGATGACATTACTGTGTGCAGCGATGCTGGCAACATCTCAAGTAAATAAAATTATTTTTATTTTTGTTGTTTAGAAACGTAATCTCATATTGCTCATTTACCTTCTTCTATGTAGGCACAGGCCGGATGGCTGCAGCACGACTTTGGTCACCTTTCTGTCTTCAAGAAGTCCAAGTGGAATCACCTAGTCCACAAGTTTGTCATTGGACAGTTAAAGGTAACTTTCCTGGCTTTCTGTGTTTGAATAAATTCTGCAAAGGTATAAACAGAGTGTTTTCATAGGGAGCTTCGGCCAACTGGTGGAACCACCGACATTTCCAGCATCATGCCAAACCGAACATCTTCAAGAAAGATCCTGATGTCAACATGCTGGATGTCTTTGTACTGGGAAGCACTCAACCAGTGGAGGCAAGTAGCTGAAAGAAAATGTGATTCAAATCATGCAAACATGTCATAAAGCTGCTGTCCTTCTCTCTGTCACAGTACGGCATTAAAAAGATCAAACACATGCCCTACAATCACCAGCACAAGTACTTCTTTCTCGGTATGCTTGTTGGTAGTCATTAAAAACGAATTAGAAAATTATAATAGCTTTCCAGGAATAATTAATATTTCTTTTGCAGTGGGACCTCCGCTGCTCATCCCGATTTATTTTCACATGCAGATAATGAGCACCATGATTATTCGTCGCGACTGGGTGGTAAGATGCCAGACACTGGTGGTGAAGATTCCTCTCATGAGTTGAAATCTGACTGATATAAACCTACATAAAAATATATATCTGTCCGGGATAGATATGTATTTTTATGTAGGTCTATCCCCCACACCAGATGAAAGAGAAATTATTCTTCACTACTGATTAGTTTTTAAATAATCTGAATCTTTTGTTTTAAAGGATTTGGCTTGGTCCTTTTCATACTACTTTCGCTACTTCTGCTGTTATACCCCTCTCTATGGCTTTCTTGGCTCATTGGCACTCATGACATTTGTCAGGTAAATATTCTGAAAAGGAATGAAAAGGGGGTGGGTGAGGTGGGTTTTCATGTTTGTTTTCAGTTGATTGTAAGAGAGACAACAATTTGTTAGGATGTCATTTTAATGTTTTTCATATGTTGGTTACATAACTGATGTTATATTATTCTTAAAAGTGATTATTACCTTATACTGTAGTAAGTTAATATTGTAAAATGATTACCTATTTTGTGCTTTTTAACTCCAACCATATTTGGTTATTATTATTGTTTTGCAGGTTTTTAGAGAGTCACTGGTTTGTGTGGGTAACTCAGATGAATCACATACCAATGGATGTTGAATATGAGAAGAATCAAGACTGGCTGACCATGCAGGTACCTGGTTTGTTAAAAGAGAAAACATATAACTTATTCTGCTGATGTTGCTTGTCTGCAGGACTCAACCTCCCTAAACAATTTCGTGCACATTATCTACTGTGCTTGTTCAAACACAGGACACATAATATTTTTAATAATACAAAGCATTGGGCTCTGTGGGCTTGTTTTCCTGGAAAAAAAGTGTTCCATTTACAAGCAATTATAACAAATCTAAAAGACACCTTAAAAAGGTTTGACTAAAGTGAATAAAATAACTTTGGGAAAATATAACAAACCATAATTCAGCAATTTGTAGTACAGGAATAACAGATTACATTTAAACAATCTATGTACACATACAAAATCCACCACAATTATTGAAACACCTCCCAAGCAACAGCCTAGTATATAGACTGTTTCTAATTCTTCTTGTTTAGAAGAGGGGCCAAGATAAATGGCCCTTGTGTATCATAATATTTATACCTCAGGAAAACAGGAGATCATAGATTACTAATTAAAATATTCTTATTACATTGATCAATAAAAAAACAGCATCAGCTTTAAAATGGTTCAGTAGGTGTACTTTATTGACATTGTTAGTGGTGTCACTAAATGTGTGATCTTGTTTAAAAAAAAAAAGATAATTCCTTAAGTAGGTCATTTTTCCCTTAGAGTCCAGTGGCTATGTGCTTTACACCACTGCATCCCAAGGCCCCATGAGGCTTGGATTTCTGTAGCTATTGACTCTGATGCAGTCTGCTTATCTATCTGCACCTGTAGATGTGGATATGGTTGGAACACATGGATTCAAAGATTTGGAGGTTTTACTAAATACATAAATACAACTCTGCATTTTTCTGGTGCTCTATTGAAGTGTATGTCTGTATTTAGTGCAATCTTGCCAGCAGGTGATAAATCTAATCTCACCAGATTAAGATTGGAAACTGTTGATAAAGTGTAGATATTATGGGACAATAAACATCCCAGTAGTCCGACCCAAAATATTTTTGTTCTCTGCTAATCAGTCCATGTATTGTACACTATAGGTTGGCGATACATGGTCATTGAGGTGTAATATCTGTACAAAGACTGTACATCCTAAATATGGTCTTAGTTCTGGTTAATGTCTTTTACTGTGATCTGTTTTATTTTTAGCTTTAATGAACTAATTAGTCTCCAGCAACATTACTCAGTAGTTGAACTAAATCAACTCATGTATTAACATATCTAAACTCTGTTTTTGTATATCTTTTTCAGTTACAAGCCACATGTAATATTGAACAGTCTCTGTTCAACGACTGGTTTAGCGGACACCTCAACTTCCAAATCGAACACCAGTGAGTCAATCCATTTTGTCCTTGAAGTGACTGAAGTATTTTTTAAACACACAGCTACTGCAGGACCATGCCAATTTTTTTATTGAGACTAGAAACTAAAAAAGCTTTAACGATGGAAAAACAAAAGATTCAAAAGAGGAAAGTCGTGAAAAGTCTAAAATAAATTACCAAGTACTACCGACTGAAAAAGTATGATCTCTGTGAAGATTTTAATTTTGTTTTTATGTTTTTAGTTTAATGATTTATAATAGAAAAATTTTAAACTGATTGGAATGTATGCATGATTGAATTGAAATTACTTGCAAAGTGCCTTGACATAGCATGTGTTGTGAATTGGCGCTGTATAAATGAATTAAATTGATTTGTTTATTTTCTTTTCAGTATTAGTAAAAATTTTGCTATTTATTATGTTCCATTAGGAGGGAAGATTAAGTTTCCTGTTAATGTACTCTGTGGTAAACATGTCTTTTGAAGGAATTAAAGAGGGAGTGGGGCCTCAGTTAGGTAAAAAAAAAAAAGATAGAGATCCATTAATTAAAATAGAAAATAATCACATGAAAACACAATGGTGAAGCAATGATGACATACATAGTACACCTATATATTTATTTTCTTTTTCATTAGTCTGTTTCCCATGATGCCACGCCACAACTACCACCTGGTGGCCCAGCGGGTTTGTACGTTATGTGAGAAGCATGGGGTTCCTTACAAAATTAAGTCTTTGTGGCGAGGAATGGCTGATGTTGTGAGGTAATAATTCAAAAAGTGTAAAAATAGTTTTCTTTATTACATATAAATATAACGACAAAAAATGTACAAAACCTTTTTATGTTCTCCTATTATAGAAAGCTGCTGCTTGTCAGATCCAAAATGTTGTGCAATCTACTAACGTTTTGTCCCTGTTTTTTTTCCTGTCTTCTCTTAGTTCATTGAAAACTTCAGGGGAACTCTGGCTTGATGCGTATCTTCATAAGTGATTAAATCTATATAAATGGACTGAAGTTTTTCTCTATCTTGCATCACAATCTGATTGTACCTCTTTGGCTGAAAATCCATTTATACCTCTGGTTTTTGTTGGTGTTGGAATTAGAACTTCAGTTTAGTTTAGGTTTCTTTTTGCTTTTTTTCTTAAATGGAGTTGCTACATTTATAGGGCATTAGGCATTTATTGATTATTTTTTTTATTACCTGTAGAAATATGTTTTGGGTGAACCTTACTTACTTATTTTATTTCCTTGTGAAAAAAAACAATATAAGAAAAAGACATTTTTAATGCTTATGAATATAAAAAAAGAATTTCATTGAAGACATACAATGTTATATAAATTTACGTCTGTCAATCCCTTACTTGTAACTTTATCTGATCTTTGAATAAACAGTAAAGTGCTGAGCAAATCATGTACCTTCTTTTTTCTTTTAACAGGTATACTAACTAATGCCTTTTTTTAATTTACAAAGAATGTTGTCTCAAAATATATGTACTGTGTAGGAAAGGAAACTGTGCTTTTTACATTTTCCTAATTGAAGCATATTTTTATGAATGTATTATTGATCATTTTTTGTGTTTGCACAATTAATGCTGAAACATGGACAAGTCACAATTTCATCAGAGGTCAGGGTTCGGTAAAGGCTCCCCTTTAAAGTACATGTGAAATGTGTTGACTATTGATCTGAATTTAATTAATAGTAATGAATAAATAAATAAATAAATAAATAAATAAATAAATAAATAAATAAATAAATAAATAAATAAATAAATAAATAAAAGATTGATGATCAATTAATTTTGTTTTCAGTTACACCCTCATGTTTACTCTACATTAATCTCTGTTCAGATTTCAGCAGCTGCAAGGATGATCCAGAGCAGAGCAGCCTAATTTGAGGACATACTCGACCAAATTCCTGGGGGACTGGAGTCGCAGCTCCAAGCTAAGCTGGTATGAAAGTCATCCTTGGGTTGAATACTCAGTAGTTATGGACTCTGCCTATTGTCATACATGCAGACATGTCAGCCCACAGAATATATCAGGCACTGTATTTGATTCAATATGTGGAAAAGTCAGTCTTTGTAATTTCTTATGCTAATTTTATTCTCATCCCAATGTTACAGTATTGTGTACTTAACTTTTGTTTCTATGAGCACAAGAATATATGTTTTAAGTAAATACTGCTACAGAATAACCTTCTACATGGTCACTGTATAACAAAAAAAAACTCACTATATGACAAAATAAATACATGCCTATAAAAAAAGAAAAATATCTTGCGCACAGAAGAGAAATTTTACTGTTTTAAAGTTTATTGTGCATATGTACAGTATGGGAAATATTTTGTTTGGAATTAATTTATATGTGTTATTAGTAAATGTTTATTTTATTTTGTTTTTGCCTCCAAATAAATTCACTTGATATAATAAGTTGTTAAAAGTTCTTTTTTCATTCTTATGTTCTGTGCCCCCATGAAAAAACATTAGTCCCATTGTGGCCCCTGTTGTAAATTTGGACTAGAACCACCACTGAGGGTTCCCATTATTTTTCATCCATTATTCTGCACAGTGATCAGATGAAGATCAAATAAAGCTTTAGAAATGTGAATTGTTTAATGTATCCGTATATGAAGAACATATGAAGCTGTGAAAAAGTTCAACCTTTTTTAAAGCTAGCTTACTGGTTGCTACAAAAGAGAGACAGGTGTACTTGAAATCAGTGCTTTATTATGTTTTCAAAGATAAGAAAGACTAACGCAGGAATGACCGAAGACATAAGTAAATAAATAAGGAATGACCAGAAAACAAGAGAAACTCAAAGTACAGACACCCTAGGGAAAAAAGAGGAGAAAACTTAGAATGAAAGGAAGGAAAAAAACATACGAACACTAAGAAAGAAACTCAAATAACAAACACCAAAAGATCCTAGCACTAAAATGATAAGGTAAACTAAATAAGGAAATGAAATAATTGAAACTCAAAACACAAACACCTAAGAATCCTAACACAAATGGTTTGTAATCAGTCTCGGTCCTGAATAGATATTTGTTATGGCAAAATCAAATCAAATCAAATCAAACTTTATTTATAAAGCGCTTTTCATACAAGAAGTTGCATCACAAAGTGCTTTACAGATTAAAATGACCCCACATAAAACCACCTTCCCATCCCTCCCCCACAGATTTAAAAGCATGGTCACAGTTATACCCCCTCCCCCCAACCCAACTCCCATGCACACACACAGTTAAAAGAAAAAGTAAAAAAGGACATTGGGCCAAGTGTAGATGAACCATGCAAGGAAACGCCGTCAGAGGAGCCATCTGCCCCGCCAGCGGTAGACTAACAGCAGCAGCCGAGGCACCGACACAGGGAACCCAGTGGAGGCAAGGCCAAGACCCCCACCTCCACCCAAGCTCCACCTGGAGAGCACCCAGGCAGCCACAGCCGACCACCACACCCGGGGCAGAGGGCTCCCACAGAGGAAACACTGGAACGGGGATTAAGATAAATTAAAGTATAAAAATAAACAGTAAATTGATGTGCTAAGATTAAATAGTAAAACTGATAAAAATATAATAAAAAAAACATGCAGAGCAATTAAACAAACAGTAACAAATAATAATCAGTTAAAAGCTAGGCTAAAAAGGTGAGTCTTGAGCCTGCTCTTAAAAACATGAACGTTCTCTGCAGCCCTGAGGTCCTCTGGCAGCCTGTTCCAGAGGTGAGGGCCATAAAACAGGAAAGACGCCTCGCCATGCGTGTGTGTCCTGACTTTTGGGGTGACAAGGAGACGGCTGCCAGAGGAGCGCAGAGACCGCGAAGGTTTATGTGGTAAAAGCAGCTCAGAGAGATAAGAAGGCCCAAGACCATTAAGACACTTAAAAACCATTAAAAGAACCTTAAAGTTGATCCTGAAATATACGGGGAGCCAATGCAATGATTTTAAGACCGGTGCAACGTGCTCCCGCCTCCTGGTCTTCGTCAGGACACGTGCTGCTGAATTTTGTAGTAGTTGTAAACCTGATATACTCTTTTTGGGAAGACCAGAAAGCATGGGATTACAGTAATAAATTCTACTGGAGATAAAAGCATGCATCAGTGCCTCCGTATTGGCCCGAGAGAGAATGGGGCGGACTCTGGCGATGTTTAGTTGATAAAAACCTATCTTAGTAATATTTTTTATGTGAGGAATAAAAGTCAGCTCAGAGTCAAAAATCACACCCAGGTTCTTCACTTGTAAAGAGGGATTAAAAGACAGTGATTGTAGTTTTGGTAAAAGTTTCTCTCTCTGAGCCTCAGGACTGATGACTAAAACTTCAGTTTTGTCCTGGTTAAGCTGGAGAAAGTTTTCTGCCATCCAGGATTTAATGTCTAAAATGCAGTTAAAACGTGCATCCATTGGCAAAAGGTATTGCAGAAGTTATTGTAACAAAGCTTTACCTCTGTAATTAACACCTCGTGGAAAAAATTGTATGCATTTGAAAGTAAACCCTTTTAAATTATTGAAACGACTTGATTGTAGCAAAATGTATTTATATACCTAGTTTTATTTCAAGTAATGTGGCAGAACTATTTGAAGCACTAATGCTCAAACACTGACAAAAGATATAACCTTAAAACACAAGACTTGTTTTAAAGCAAATATGTTTTTCTCATCAGATACTTATTCAAATTATTAGGGAGATAAGGCTTGTGTGCTAATCCGTATGTTGGTTTGCAGAAAACAAGATGTCGTGTCGGTTAGAACACAGGAATAAAAGGCTAGGAGATGCAGTATCTTCTGTTAACAGGCTATAATGGCCGGCCTCTTTATTGTGAAGACTCAGCGTTGTAACAGTTATTTTGTCATCCACTGAAAACTCGGAGCATCACAATAAAGGCACACATCAAACTTTGAGCTAACTCTCCAACAAACTACCGAGAGTCTCGCGGGTGGAAGGAATGAACATTAGCTCTGCCTCAGACAACTACGTCACTCCCCACAAAGACTACTGATGTCCTTCAAAATAATGGCCTTTTATACACAAATGATTGACACAAAAACCTTTCTAGACAACATCCATATAGAATATTGATTGTATTGGAGTTATGTGGCTTTGGATGTGGAAAGCAGGTTCTACAAAAAGGCATCTTGATATCAGGTGATTATGGTGGCCATGGCATGACTGATTGTACACCTGCCTTATCTCTATTTCTCCAGGAAGGTTTTGCATAGGATAAAGGTGTACTTGAGTCCATGCTCTTACTGTATGACAAAGTTGCGGTCTTTTAAAGAAGTGTCTTAAGGTCCAGCGTGACACGGCAGGATGAGGTAATATTGCTTTTCATTAAATTTGTCTTGGACTTTGTAAAGCTTGCCAGCTTGGCCTGGGTGGGTGCAAAACTTCTTCAAAGCATAACTGATACTCACAGGGTTTTGAAAAACGTACCCCATGAAATTCTTATTTTGTCTTGTTTTAGCCAGCACAAAGAAACACATATTGTAAAGCGGGTGGAAAATAATTGACTTCTTTTACTTTTTTTATTCACATCTATGCTGAGTCAGTACTTTGTAGAAGCACATTTTCTTGAAACTATATACCATCAAGTCTTAGAAGGTATTTCTCTAGCAGTTTTGCACAAAGGCTAAAATGCTTACCAATTTCTTTTGTAAAATTGGTCAAGCTAAGATCAACTGAATGCAGAGCATGTGTGGACATCAATTATTAAGTCTTGCGACAGATTCAGAATTTAATTCAGATCTTTACTTTGACTAGGCCGGAGGTCAGCAACTTTTGTAATCCAAAGGACCATTTTTGCACTTAATAAATAGAAATTTGTCTAGAGCCACATAACCTACATTATCTTATTTTTATGAACACCTATTGTATAAGCTGTCTTTGTTTTATTAAAGAACACAAATATTTAGTCTAATTTTGTTTTAGAACAAACAAAAAATTGTAAACGTTCAAAGGAAGACTAAAAGAACAGTTTTCTCAAATAGAACATTCAAAACGTATGGAAAGTGAAGGAATACTCTTGTATGATAAAAAAAAGAAGACCTAAAGAAATCATTCCTTGTATTATTAGCATCATTCTGTTGTAGTAAATCTATACAATTATAGTAGGAAAAAACAGAAATAAGAATGCTACAAATAGCTTTTTTTAACCTTTATACCAATCCCAATTCTTCTGCAGCCTCCAAAATGGTTTCTTCCAGGGTTACTCTGTAGGCTAAATGCTGTGTTTGAATTGTGTCAGAAAGCGGAGCTCTGACCAGCTTGATGTAAAAAAAACATCTAGAAAACTCTCATGAAAGCACCATCTAATACATTCACAGATTTACATGATTTTATAAAAGTCCTTAACCATATTGCATTGTATTTTGTAACTGTAGGCCAGTAAATATGGGATCAGAACAGTATCACCTTGAATTGAAACTGAAAATAAAAATTGGCATTGAAAAATATTATTGTAACTGAAAATATTAATTTTGAATCGCAAACAAATCTAGTGAAAATTTTTGTATTGAAAGGTGAATTTTTTTTTACAGTGCCAATCTTTTTTTCAATACCAATCGTTTTTTTCAGCTTCATTCAGGTGATACTGTTTTGACGCTTGTGTGTGCACGCGCATGAGGGGCGGGGCTTCAGCCCCCCATATGTTTGCATGAATGAGGCAGGAGGGAAACTCCGACTGTCCGAGCGGGATCAACATTTTCTTTGCTTCTAATGTGGTTTGTGGAAGGTGATAATCTGCAGTTGGGGACCCGATTTATGACAGTCTTTCTGTAGTCTTTTGAATCAAACATGTTTGATATTATCGCAAGTCCTAGTGTAGTCGTTGTGACGTAAATCAATCAACAACCAATAAAGCTGTTCTCAGCTACAGAGCCTGGCAGGGGTCAGGTGCAGAAACAATTTTTGAGGGGTAAGAATCTGTACCCTCGGTTTATTAAACCGCGCATGGAGTCATAATCTGTTCTCTCTGTTCACTGAACTATGTGACCGTGTGGGGGTACTGTCCGCTTAGAATATACCCTGGCTGTTTGGGGTTGTACTTTACTGCTATGGCCCAATGGTTAATAAGCAACGTTAAATCCTCGATGATGGTGGGTTCGAGTCCTGTTTATGATATTGTCTTGCACCTTGCCACATATCAAATTTTTTCTTGTTCCTGCGGGAAAGTAGGCTATAAACATAGGTGTCATATTATAAATAACAGTTTTGTAGCCGCCTATGGAGCCTGGCAGGGTCTATACACAACAAATACAATATTTGTGTTCCATGGCTGAGTAATGGGCCATAAATTAAAAAGTGTATGCCAACCTTGCCCCCTGGAATACAGGCACAAACCAGCGCTATCTGAGCATCTGCATGGAGCAAGTGGTACAGCATAAACACCTTGCATTAAAAAGATATGAGTTAACCAGTTACTTGTTGATACAGTACCCACTTTGAATGCAAGTCTTTATTTGACATAACATTAATCTTGGCAAAGAATGCTACAACATTCGCACATAAAGAAACTGTATAATGCTGAGCATAATGGGAGGAATTGTGCGGGAAGCTAAAATAGCCTAGGTGTCTTTTAAATAGTGTCCCAACCAGATTCAGTGTTTATAAAATCTTTAGTCTGAGACAAAAAACTGTTAACCCAAGTCTTTAGATGTGAGCTGATAATCTTTAAGAATATTTTATAAATCGTTTCAAAGTCTCTAGGTGTACAGAAAGCATAATGTGGTTTGTGGAATAATAATAATTAAAAAATAAGATATAAACGGTTTCTTCTCAGTTTGCCATGGTAGTTGGCGCACATTACCGCCACCTTCTGGTTTAGAGTGTGTGTCACAATTACGCTTTGCAATCTAATATAAAAAACGAGTTGTCAGTGTTGTTAGCTTTGCTTACATCAGTCTTAATTGATTTGTTAACGTTATTGACATGTATTGTAAATATGTATTGTGGATTTGAAATAAATACAGTTATTTAATATGGTATATATAGTGTATTTACATCCCTTCATACCACACTGTCTGTAATGAGGAGAGCCTCCAACAAAGACAGGCTACACAGGCATAACACTTTATCACAAAGACTCCTAGTCTACTGGTCAGTAGAAGAAACTGAGAAGAAACCGTTTATGTCTTTTTTTCTTCCACAAAACACATTATTAGCAATGTAAATGTCCTGTTGTTTCTCGAGTTTCCCCTCGGACAGTCGGAGTTTCCCTCCTGCATGTTCATGCAAACATATGGGGGGGCTGTAGCCCCGCCCCTCATGCGCGTGCACACACAAGCGTCAAAACAGTATCACCTGAATGAAGCTGAAAAATGATGGCATTGAAAAAAAGATTAGCATTGTAAAAAAAGATTAGCATTGCAAAAAAAATGAAAGTTTGAAAACTTGAGTTATTTCTTTCAATGCATATACATGAGTTTCATAGAAAAAAAATCACTTTCAATACAAAAATTTTCACTAGATTTATTTCAGTTTCAAAATTAATATTTTCAGTTACAATAATAGTTTTCAATGCCAATATTTATTTTCAGTTTCATTTCAAGGTGATACTGTTCTGATCCCATACATGATCATCAAACCTTGTTGGCAACCTTGATTTCTCATTTATTAAAAATAATGAATAAGGAGTCCTAAAAAAACAATAGTTCGAAACGCGAAATATCTCTGCATTTCAGTTCACTGTCAGCTGCACCCAGCACAACAGGGTGTGGCTCAAAGTGTCAGAACAACACACAGAAACTTTACTGCCCTCCTGAGCATGCATTAGTTTATCTTCTTCTGAGAAATCTCCAGCATCCACAGGTCCATGAAAGACACGTCTCTCCCTGCTGACTGTTTCCCTTTGCTCTCTCAGACGACCCTGTAATGTTTATGGCGCCTCTAGTGTCACCACCAACATATCCAAAATGTTTGAAAGCCTCGAATGATACGCTCGAAGTTCGTTCTGTGGAAGGAGGGTGATTAAACAGAGGGAACAACCTGATGGCTTTTATGGTCTTTCTTAATAAAGTTTGTCTTTGCCGATCAAGCAAATAACGTGAACAGGTCTGTGGATGTGACTGAAGCCTGGAAAAAGTAACAGGAATCTAGATTGTGTAAGTTTTAATTTTTTTAATTTTCCCCCTAATATTTCTGAAGTGCCAGACTTTTCGAAATAACTAATCCAATTAATTTATATTGTATCATTCATATTTGAAAGGTCCCAAAACTGACTTATTATCTTAGCCCATATGCATGACTTTAGGCTTCTGTTAGGTTTGGAGATGCACAACTCATTCGTATAACTGGCTTGTAGCTACGCCATAGTCGGTCATCATTTTTTTTATTTATGTCGCACCTTTTTTTGTGTAACATCAGGTGTGAAGGACTGATCCTTTAGCGCCCAACTGGGTACAGGTTTCTGGATCCAGAAGCCGCAGCAGCAGCAGCAGCAGGCAGGATGGGAGTAGGAGGGCAAAAGCCTGAGGCTGCAGAGTCAGACAGCGGGAAGGCTGCAGGTGTTTACACCTGGGAGGAAGTGGAGAAGCACCGCAGCCGGAATGATCGGTGGTTGGTCATCAGTCGAAAGGTTTACAACATCACTCAGTGGGCCAAAAGGCATCCAGGAGGGTCTCATGTCATCGGTCTCTATGCTGGAGAGGATGCTACAGTAAATACGTCGCCTCTTTAATCAGTTGTAATCAGAATGAATAAAAATAATAATAATAATACTTGAATGCTCTAAACAGTCTTGCTGGTATGTGAGAATGTTCAAAAACAGTGGTTTAAACATATATAAACAGAAGGGAAAAAAATTGCAATAAATATAATTACTGCACATGCTTAATATAGATTTAAAGGAGCCGTATGTAAGATTGTGGCCAAAACTGGTACTGCAATCACTTTCAAATTACTGTAGAGTGGCGTATCCCTCCCGACTCAAGGTTGCCAGATAGGCTCCGAAACACATTTGTAGCTGCAGCTGTAGTAACTAGGGCAGAGCTGGCAACCCCTATGCCAAAACACTACTGACCTCTGGATTGGTAGATACACATATCTACCATATGACATATCAGGGCCATTTTAAGATTAATTGAAATACATTTCTTAAATACAGCTTCTGTTAGGCCATTTCGCCCAGCCTTACCGGAAAGGTTCACCACTGTTCTGTGTTTGCTCAATTTGTGGATAATGGCTCTCACTGTGGTTCACTGGAGTCTCAAAGCCTTAGAAGTTGCTTTGGCTAACCTTTCCAGACTGATAGATGTCAGTGATTTTGCTTCTCATCTGTTCATAAATTCCTTTACACCAAAGAATGGTGTCTTGATTTTTGAGATCTTTGAGCCTTCTTCGTGTTGTCAGACAGCTTCTATTTATGTCATTTCTTGGTTCTACAGGTCTGGCAGTAATCAAACCTGAGTGTGTATAGTTTACGTGAACTCAGCTTTCCAAAAATGTGGGTAGGCTAAGAAGAAATTTGTAAGGGGGTAGACACTTTTTCACAAGTGTATCTTGTGAGGATAATTTTTTACCATAAGACTGGTAGCAAGAATGACAAAGAGACCATGAAGAGACTAATATTTAAACAACTTGAGAAAACAGTCTCAGTGATGATCACTAAAGCCGTCATAATCAAGGACTAACAAAGGGCAAAGAACTGATTAGCGCCAGAAACATGCAGATGTAGAATCATTGAGGAGACACAGTGACCTCCTGGATAAAAACATTACAGAATGTGGTGATGATAAGGAATCGGATTTCATTTTTGTGGACATTTATTATGCAAAGAGGCCAAAACGGAAGCTAAAATTGGCCCAATTTGCATAGATTCTGACAAGGTCAAAACTCCAGCTAGACTTGTGGCGTATGGAACAACTTTATGAGGCTAAAGTGTCTTAGCTTCTGGCCTTTATAAAGAAAGCAAGTGTAAATCAACCAGGGACATCCTTCATTTACAATATAGTCCCCAGAGGGACGTTTTTACGTCTCATAAAGCTACTCCAAGCACATTTGGTGTTGTTGAATGTTGAATTCGGTTATCGTGTAAGGTTTTTCTCATTCATACATACATACATACATACATACATACATACATACATAAATACATACATACATGCATGCATGATACATAAATACATCTGAAAATGACATAAAAGCCTTTTTTAATTTTCTTTTGACAGTTTGCCATTACAAAGCATTAAGGTAAAGATTTAAGCACAATGGCCTTTGTTTATCAGTTTTTGTAACTCAAATAATTTTTGTATAAAATAATTGTAAAAACAGAGGAAGAAAATGAAATAAAAGAACTCCCCTTGCAATGTCATACTTGAATTATCTAAGCATAAGTGAGGATCAGATATTGATGGTGCTATGAAATAATACAATTCTGACCATGAATTGAAAATGCCTGACCATGCCATGACAATGACCATGCCTTAACCAGTCACATGACCTGAAAATGTTTTTCAAATAATATTATTTTCTGTTGTATTTTTACAGGAGGCTTTCACAGCTTTTCATCCTGATCAAAAGTTTGTACAGAAGTTTCTGAAGCCTCTGCTGATTGGAGAGCTGGCAGCGACAGAGCGGAGTCAGGACGGAAACAAAAATGTTAGAAGAATTCAAGTCCAACAAGGATCTCAGATTACTCACAGAATATTTGCTTGTTTACCAATTAGATATTTTTCAGAAAACCTCTGATGCTACTTTTGACTTGATTTAATGAAGCATCAATGCAACATCATTACAGCTTCCTTTTTCTATGCTCTCAGGCAGCCATCATACGGGATTTTGAAACTTTACGTATTCAGGTGGAGAAGGAAGGACTTTTTAGAGCCCAACCTTTATTCTTCTGCCTCCATCTGGGTCATATCCTGCTACTGGAGGCCCTCGCCTGGTTGATGGTCTGGTACTGGGGGACGAGCTGGACTCTGACCTTACTGTGTGCTGTAATGTTGGCAACATCTCAAGTAAGTTCAACAAAGTTTCACAGCAATAGTAAATCATAGTAGATAATAGAAAATGTGACTTTTTTTCTAGGCACAGGCCGGATGGCTGCAGCATGACTTTGGTCACCTTTCTGTCTTCAAAAAGTCCAAGTGGAATCACCTGGTCCACAAGTTTGTCATTGGACAGTTAAAGGTTAACTTTTTTAGAATTTATGTTTTCACTTTTTTTGGCTAATTGTTCTCAGTTTTTAGGAGTCTGTGTTTGTTATCTTCACAGGGAGCTGCAGCCAGCTGGTGGAATCACCTGCATTACAATCATCATGCCAAACCAAATATCCTGAGCAAGGATCCTGATGTCAACATGTCAGGTGTCTTTGTTCTTGGATCTGTTCAACCTGTAGAGGTTAGCAGCTGAAATATTTGTTTTAAAGCCTTTTAAGAATTCCATGAAGTCCAACAGCTCACACATCGTGTTCTCTTTTTTTTCCTCACAGTATGGCATCAAGAAGATCAAACACATGCCATACAATCACCAGCACCAGTACTTTTTTCTATGTATGTTTGTTAGAAATCATTGAAGATGAGAAAGGGAGAGAACAACAATGAAGCTTTTCCATCGAAAAATCCAAACAAAAAATCTTCTACTTCTGTTTCAGTGGGTCCCCCTCTGCTCGTCCCAGTCGTCTTCAACATGCAAGTACTGAACGTCATGATTTCTCGCCGAAACTGGGTGGTAAGATGTTGGGTCTTATGCTTTGCAGTCCATGTAAAATATTTACATTTCTAATATAGGAGCATGTAATAAAAGTTTACATACAGCTTGTGTCACATCACAGCCATAAACCTCAATGTGTTTAATTGGAAATTATTTCATTCTTTTTTTACAAGTTGTGTAAGTCCAAAGAAGGGTTGCTCAAGACCCCTTCAAAAAAGTTCAAAGAAGTTCTGCAATATGAAAAAATAAGAATGGTTTAAAACTTTTGCCCAGTATTACTTTATATCTAACATCTGTTTTTTGTCTAAAAGCCATATGTCATTTGAATACAATCAACAAGCTTTAATTAGAAACTTGTTGCAGGCATGAAATTCAGAAAAAGATGCAAATTTACAAATAAAATGAATGACAGAAATCATCCAGTAATTTAGAAAAATGTTAAATAATAGACGTTAAATGGAGTAGGCTACTCTTATCTTTTGATGTGCTTGCAGGTTCTGTTTTCATTACTCAGGGTTTATCCCAATATACAAACATGAGATACAGTAAATGTGTCATAAAAAATCGTTATTTTTTTCTAATTTAAAGGATCTGGCTTGGTATTTGTCTTTCTACGTCCGATACTTCTCCTTTTATGTGCCCCTGTATGGCTTTTTTGGTGCTGTGGCTCTCAACCTCTTTGTTAGGTAAGAATTTGACATTTTTATTATCTGGTTATTTATTGCTTGCTTGATGGTCTGATTAATTTAGAGACTAATTGAAAAGACTCCTAACTACATTTCCAAAACCTTTTTTTCTAGAAACATATTTATGACATACACTACCATTCAAAAGTTTGGGGTCACCCAAACAATTTTGTGTTTTCCATGAAAAGTCACACTTATTCACCACCATACGTTGTGAAATGAATAGAAAATAGAGTCAAGACATTGACAAGGTTAGAAATAATGATTTGTATTTGAAATAAGATTTTTTTTACATCAAACTTTGCTTTCGTCAAAGAATCCTCCATTTGCAGCAATTACAGCATTGCAGACCTTTGGCATTCTAGCTGTTAATTTGTTGAGGTAATCTGGAGAAATTGCACCCCACGCTTCTAGAAGCAGCTCCCACAATTTGGATTGGTTGGATGGGCACTTCTTGCGTACCACATGGTCAAGCTGCTCCCACAACAGCTCAATGGGGTTCAAATCTGGTGACTGCGCTGGCCACTCCATTACCGATAGAATACCAGCTGCCTGCTTCTTCTCTAAATAGTTCTTGCACAATTTGGAGGTGTGTTTTGGGTCATTGTCCTGTTGTAGGATGAAATTGGCTCCAATCAAGCGCTGTCCACTGGGTATGGCATGGCGTTGCAAAATGGAGTGATAGCCTTCCTTATTCAGAATCCCTTTTACCCTGTACAAATCTCCCACCTTACCAGCACCAAAGCAACCCCAGACCATCACATTACCTCCACCATGCTTAACAGGTGGCGTCAGGCATTCTTCCAGCATATTTTCAGTTGTTCTGCGTCTCACAAACGTTCTTCTTTGTGATCCAAACACCTCAAACTTGGATTCATCCATCCACAACACTTTTTTCCAGTCTTCCTCTGTCCAATGTCTGTGTTCTTTTGCCCATCTTAATCTTTTTCTTTTATTTGCCAGTCTCAGATATGGCTTTTTCTTTGCCACTCTGCCCTGAAGCCCAGAATCCTGCAGCCGCCTCTTCACTGTAGATGTTGACACTGGTGTTTGCGGGTACTATTTAATGAAGATGCCAGTTGGGGACCTGTGAGGCGTCTGTTTCTCAAACTAGAGACTCTAATGTACTTATCTTCTTGCTCAGTTATGCAACGCGGCCTCCCACTTCTTTTTCTACTCTGGTTAGAGCCTGTTTGTGCTGTCCTCTGAAGGGAGTAGTACACACCGTTGTAGGAAATCTTCAATTTCTTAGCAATTTCTCGCATGGAATAGCCTTCATTTCTAAGAACAAGAATAGACTGTCGAGTTTCAGATGAAAGTTCTCTTTTTCTGGCCATTTTGAGCGTTTAATTGACCCCACAAATGTGATGCTCCAGAAACTCAATCTGCTCAAAGGAAGGTCAGTTTTGTAGCTTCTGTACCGAGCTAAACTGTTTTCAGATGTGTGAACATGATTGCACAAGGGTTTTCTAATCATCAATTAGCCTTCTGAGCCAATGAGCAAACACATTGTACCATTAGAACACTGGAGTGATAGTTGCTGGAAATGGGCCTCTATACACCTATGTAGATATTGCACCAAAAACCAGACATTTGCAGCTAGAATAGTCATTTACCACATTAGCAATGTATAGAGTGTATTTCTTTAAAGTTAAGACTAGTTTAAAGTTATCTTCATTGAAAAGTACAGTGCTTTTCCTTCAAAAATAAGGACATTTCAATGTGACCCCAAACTTTTGAACGGTAGTGTATATCTAAATAACTGTTGGATCATTTATGTCCTTTAATTGATTAGCCCTTTTTAAGTGTTATTGTATTGTAATTCAGACTTTCACCAGTTCATACGCCTAAATCATACCCTAAACAGACCATTTCCCACTCATTAACTCAACCATAGTGTAGCTTATTTGTACCGTCGGTAAATAATTTTTAATTACAACCAATTTCCTCAATGATTGTGGTTCTGATCCATTGATGGACCACCCAGTTCTTACTGAATACGCGATTTCGATCCGTGATCAAATCAAATGAACTATGAGACACATTTTGTCGGTATTGCTTATTGTGCCTATAACCACATTTCCATATGGTACTCTTGAAATGGATATTAGAAAATTACGTTCGGTCATCTGCTGCCAAAGTGTGTATGTTATTACTTGATGGCAAATGGAAAGAACTGTCATTCAAAATGACAAAAACTGCAAGTGAACAGTAACTTTAGATGTCATATGGTTTTTAAGATTGTTTATTTTGCAGGTTCTTGGAGAGTCACTGGTTTGTGTGGGTGACTCAGATGAACCATCTTCCAATGCATATAGATCATGAAAAGCGCAGAGACTGGGTCACTATGCAGGTATCTATTTTTTTTTTCAATCAAAGTTATCGCATCATTGGATAGTATTTTACTAGTAATATCTGCACTATCCACTATGTGAATGAATGCTAAACCTCAATACTTTGGCAGCAACTAAGCAAACCTCCTACATTGTCTTAAACCAACTGTTTGCAAACCTGAAACAAAGAATAACTGTGTTTGATTAGGTACTAAAGTCTGTATTCATTATGTAACATATTCTTGAAACAGTATTTACAGATGTTAAAAAACGAAGCCTGGCAAACAGAAACATATTTAAACCTTTACAAATGTTGTTCAATGTATATTCTTTGGATTGTATGTAGTAAGGCAATTTTATTTGTATAGCACACTTTCAACAACAGGGTAATTCTAGTAGACCAACACAAAGTGGTATATGATAGTGAAATGGAATGAAAAGTAATCTATTGTTTTGATAATTTTTTACAAATAATATGTGAAGTGTGACTTGCATTTGTATTTAGCCCCTTTACTCTGATATCCCGAACGAAAATCTAGTAAAAGCACTAAAAAGGGTCTACTTGAATTTTATTGTGATTTCTGTATAAACTAGTCAGAGGTCAATTCAAAGTTTACAAAACAATATTCCCCCCACCCTTTTATCCAATGCAGACAACTGGTCTTAGCTGTTTTTTATTAGTCCCCGTGCTTTATTACCTTCTCTGCCTGAAACAACAACCTTACCTGACCTTTTACCCACTTAGGCTATCTCTTTACACATTAACGTTGCTCACAATCAAATCTGAAGCTGCCATAAGTTTCCACACAGATAAACAAAGTTAAACATACCTGTAGTCATGCTTATTGTCCTCCACAAGATCTTCCTAAATATTCCTAAAAAACTGCTAAATGTACTAAATGACTACTAAATGTAATCCAAGAAAGGTGACTACAAATTACTGACTCAGGGGGCCTGACCACAAATGCATGACACACTTTTTTGGTTGCTAACTAAAAAAAAGTTTAAAACTATCTATCACTTTTTTTTTTTTTCACAATTTTGCTCTACTTTTTTTTAGAGTATCATGTAATTTAGTCTTTTGCTGTTTCACCCTGTCAGCTAACTAATTGACCTGTCGCTCAGTCCTGCTAAGTCCCACTGTCCTTTGTTACTGTTGCTAACTTGGGCAAACCATCGCAGCTTACTGCATGTGTACAACAGTGTTGCCAGCTTAGCGAATTTGTTGCTATATTTAGTGAGTTTTTACACCCCTCTAGCGACTCTTTTTCAAAAAAGCAACTAGCGTCTTTTTTTGGTGTTTTTGGAGACTCTGACGTGAAGCAGGTATCCTTACTCTTCTCACCAAGAACCGTGCTGCCGTGGGCTCCTCCCCGGTTTCAGAGCGCTAATGGCAGGCAGCCAGTTCAGCTGCAGTCAGAGCAGAGATTTACCCCACTGCATCCAGACTGCAAATTAATCACACATTTTCGAAACCACTGCCGTCTGATCCTATACCCACCTATTAGTTAGAGCAGGATGAAAATATAAAAATTTCTTTGTCTAAAATAAACGACTGCAAACTAAAATAAATCACAAATTTCACCCACACAGCTCAGTCACGCACTTTGTGCACTGTGTGTGCGCCTCTCTGTGACAGACGTTAAACAGTGATCATGTCTAGTCCAGTCTAAACTAGACATTAAATGGGAATCGAATCCTGAATTCAAACGCTGGTTGAATTTTATTGGAGATGTTACACTGCCTTACTGCCTGTATTGTAGGGCTTATTTTTAATGCCACAATTAGTGATATAAAAAAACTAATGCTACTTTCCGTGCTGAGGATTTGGCAACACTTGTTTACAATGAGACCGGACAGTGCCGAAACAATTCCTAAAGAGGCTTTTGATAACTTTTGGAGGCAACGATAATATCTTTGAGTAGCCTTCAGAAAAGTCAGTATTACGCTTTGGAGGGCTATGTACAAAATCTCAAAGTAGAATTATATGAAAATAAACTGAAATTAGAGGCATTGATCTTCAGGTGTCAAAGATAGAGGGAAAGTCTCATCTGGCAGTAATAGTCTTTGACAAAAGAAACATAACTTAAGACCAGCATTGTTCGTGTACAGCAGGGTAATGTGTTAAACTTATTTACCATCAGTTAACATAACAATAGCATGCTAAGTGGTTAGCTTAAAAAAACTCATTACCGCTAGGCTTTATGTGATTGGTATTCAGTTATATGACCTGATTACTAAGATTATGCAAAACCATTGTCTTACCAAGAAGGTCTACAAATTAGGGGTGTGCAATCTTGGGTGCCTCATGGTTTGATTCGATTACGATTCTGGTGCTACGATTCAATTATTAAACAATTATTTTGTTGCATATTTCCTTCCCATTTAGGTTTTTTTCTTCCAGGGCTACTTTATACTTTTATATCCATTCAGTTTCCTTTAAATGAAGTATCCAAACAAATGTATGTCTTGTCTTTTATTTATGTAAAACCACAAATAAACCCATCACATGTCAAAAATATGTTTCATAATCATGTCAAGATCATATTTTTCATGAAAACCCAAGGAAATGTGTGTTGGCAATATAAGTATAATATAGGGTAACCATTTTTTTATTTTTATAAGAGAGGACACTTGGTCCAATCTTGAAACACTTAAATTATGCTCTGTTTACTGAAAGAAGACTTTTGATTTTAACATATTCAATGTATTTCTGCTCTATGTGGTTAGAAAGAATAATTAAATAAACTTCAGATTGGCTTTTAGTTAAACATTACTGAGACGGGAAGAATGTCCGAGTGTGTTTGTTTTCTGGGAAACTGGTAGTTGAATGCTATTGGTTAGTTTGCGTTCGGGCAGCGAGGCTGAACAGGACTGAGTGACAGATTAATTATAGCAACCGGGCTTTACAATTAGATGAAATAAGCCAGAAAATTAATTGTGATTCACAGAGAAGTTAAAGCAAGCTGCTGCAATGTGCATTAGATTCAAAATGTTTTACTTAGAAAATTAACATCTTTAAACATACTGAAGATTCAATTTTGTGCTGGTAAACTGAGCTGAGTGTGTGATTTCCCAATCAAACATTTTACTCCTAAAAGCTCATTTCTGATGCTTCTATTCATCACATTAATTAAAATTCAAAGGTTTAAATGTTATTGTTGGCTTTTGTCTCATTTAATTGTGGACTGGCTCAAATGAACCTTAACTGCTTTTCCCACTAGAGCTACTCAAACTCTTGACTCTGAGAACAATTGACTAAAATATGTTATTTGGGATGTATTTAATCATTTGTATCGCTTCATTTTAGGGATGCACCGATATGAAAATTTGGGCCGATACGATGTCCGATATTAATCCCGCTGTTATACCCGATAACCGATACTCACCGATATGGTATACGGTATATTTCCCTACACTTTCGACACCGTGGAAAATCAACCACACTATCTACATCGCTTCTCTGCTTGAGTTAAACACACCCTCATTCCTGCGCCGCATCACTATCGCTGTCACATGACCAAGCAAACACCACATGGATAACACCCCCCCCCGGAAACACAGACAGAAACGTCGAAATGATTGAAATAAATAAACATCGGTTGTTAATGTCGGCTCTCTGTTACTTATCGGACCGATGCCGATATGTTAAAAACCGCCTAACATCGGCCGATACCGATATTGATGCCGATATATCGTGCATCCCTACTCCATTTGTCCCATCATCAACAGTGTTTCTTGCCATGTTCTACCTCTAAATGAGTGGCAGCTTTAATATACTGATGCTTAGCTGTCATTTTCTGTTTCAGTTACAAGCTACGTGTAATATAGAGCAGTCCTTCTTCAACGACTGGTTCAGTGGACACCTCAACTTTCAAATCGAACACCAGTAAGTCCAAATGATTTACTGAAAATATTAAAAACTAATTAAAATTGGCCAACTTTGTATGTTCAGTATAATTAAGGAAATTGTCTCATGTGGATGGGCTCAGTGGATTTTTCAAAAGTTTAGAAGTTTATCCGGTTTACGACTTAATTGTTTATGATGCTAACCTCATGCTGAGATGTAATTGTTTTGGTCTTGTGAGCAACTTGCACCTTTTGAATAATGTTTGATCTATATGATTTCCATTTTAACCCTCCGCCAACATTGGGAATAGTGCTGATCGACAGTTTCTACGATGAAAATTTTCAAAACATGAAGGCAATGTTTGCAATCTTCATTACCAAAATGATTACACCAAACAGCAGATGATTTCAGCTGCATTCAATGCAAGCAGCTGAAACTATGCATTTTAATTTGCTGTATAAAAACACACAACCTTTCTTTTCTCACTAAGTGACATAAATTCAGATCCAACTTTTCCTGTTTTGGGTCATTTACAATAATAGAAATTATATCTATTTGTCCAATGTCAGAATAATTAGAAAGTAATTAGATTGTATCCTTTTAACATTTTGTTTTTATTTGCTAATCTGACTATTAAAACTTTATGATCTGGGTCAAACTTCCGAGTTAGCAACAGTAACTAAGGAGGGCGGGGCTTAGCTGTACTGACCCACAGTTGAATTACATACATAAAGGAGACTATCGGTCTATGTCAGACACGTGAATTCTCTGTTGTTACTGACTTAAGAAAGCCATTCTTTAGTGGGCAGGGTAAGAAATTTGGACTAAAAAAATGTGAAATTCAAAGCTCTTCTATGAAACATGTTAGTTGGTTAGGCTCTGATTCTTCTAATTATTTTTTTATATATTTTTTTTAGTTTGTTTCCAACAATGCCAAGGCACAACTACCACCTGGTTGCTCAGAGGGTCCGTGTGCTGTGTGATAAATATGGGATCCCTTACCAGAGGAAAACTTTATGGCAAGGCATGACGGATGTTGTCAGGTAATAACTCACAGACAGGACAGGCAGTTGAAGCAGAAACTCACATTTAGTCTAACTAAATTGAAAATAATCCTTCAGTTGATTTAAAATGCATGAGCAGAACAATGATGGCAGAGGAAATCTGTCCTTTTCCTAGTTCGCAACAACACACCGCTTGCATGTTCACCAGCCTGGTTGCAAACTGATGTTTTCCCCTTCTTGTTTTTTTTCAGTTCACTGAAAACTTCAGGGGATCTCTGGCTTGATGCATATCTTCATAAATGAAGAGCTGTTTATAAATCAAGTGATTTTGTTTTGGATCAAAAACCTGTGTGTTTGGGAATTAAAAAATAGCTGAAAGCATTAAGACTGATTTTTCATTTATTTTGGTAGATGATGTAGTTAATGGACTGGAAAACTATTTAAAGCTTATAGCTCAGTACAGTGGTCGCATCACTGCAGACGCTGCACCAATCCATCTATAAATCTCTTGCTCCATTTTTCCTTAGTTTGTGAACAAGACCCAAAAATACTTAAACTCCTCCACTTGGGGCAGGTCCTCATTACAGGGTTACTTAGTAGCCTCATCCCAGAGGACGAGGTTACTAAATAACCTAGTAGTAATCTTCAAGTAAACGCGCTCTGGAGAACTAGGTAACTTTTTATTTTTGGTTGACTAGTACCATTTAAGTGTTTAAATAGCAAAAACAGAAGTGATCTGTAAGGACTAATGTGCTTTTTCATAGCAATGTATATTATGGAAATGCTTTCCATTGATATAATTACTGGAGCTAAATGTCTGTAAATAAACAAGAAATTAATTTGGGGCTTTAAGTGACTGAAAATACGTCATTTTTGATTTATTGATGACTAATAGGAAAGAAACATATACTACCAGCTCATTAAATGTATTATCTTTACAAATGCGTCCTTTTCGGAAAATTAACAATAAAAACTACAATGAATGATTTCCTGAATGTGTAAACAAATAACCCAGAATGTACAAAAACAGAATAAGATTTTATGGACCTTAGAAAGACAAATTCTGACAGTTCTAGAATCGGTTTGACACGACTTACAATAAAACTGCCTGACATTTGGATAACAACCTTTACATTAAAATAAATCTGTCAGTCAAGTATTTTTTTGAAAGTTTGATGAATTCAAGTCTGAGCTTAGTTTGTTGTGAGCTTCTCATTTATGTATAATATGTATCAGGGTTATTCACCCACTTTCTTTGAAAACAACTTATGTCGCCAAATATAATGCTTCACAGATTTTACAGATTTCTGTTTGAGATTTTTGATTGCTATGATTTTTTTTCCTTAATAAAATAAAGTGAAAGTATTTTATTACTATACAAATGTAAGTATTTTAAGATATGTCTCTTTTAATGTGAAGGCAAACTTTCTTTTTTAATATTTTAACAAGGTTCTTAAAAGAGGATGAACTATTGCTTTAACAATAAAAACCAATATCCAGTGCAACGCCTACATTCTTTTTTCACATCTCTTCAGCCAAATGAAAGGGACATAAACAGCTGATTGTTCACTGCGGGAATCTGGGTCATGCTGCAGCTGACTCCAGACCTCCCGATGAACGCATCGTCTCAAGTTTCCATTTCTTTATCAGCCGATCACATTTCTTTACTGTACTGAATGTCCATTGAGTACTAACATGTAGAAAACCTGTATTCTTTTTCATAAATAAAAGGTTTGCATCCTAAAATGAGTTTTTATAGTATTATAGAGTTGAAAGGAAAATAACTGTCACTGCTTATTTTATACATTATTGTATGTACTGTTCAGTTGTAAATAACAAATATCGTGTCTATATTCTCTGTCAGTAATGTAAAGGAAAGTAATGTGCATAAATAAAATCTTAACAAAACGGTTCACAACCCAAACTTAAATTCAAAAATATGGCGAGTTTATGAGTTCATAAATATAAGGAAAGGCTGCAAAGTGACAGACTGGACTTTATGCAACAAACAGAGAGAGATTTGTTGGTGAATGGAGTCAGTTATAGTTTTGATTGTAGAAATACAAAACTGAGAAACTAAAATATGTTTGTTTGAAATTCTGGCAGATCCGATCAAATTTTAATTAATAAGACATTTAATTATGTTTTGCCAGATAAAACATTAAGTGGAAGATGATGGTCACACTTCCACACTGTAATTATAGATCTACGTGCTGTGCATAAATTAAGTTACTCGATTAAAGTAATTATTTAATGTGATCTGCTTGTAAAAGAACTGCAACGGGAAAAGGTCTTCAAAGTAAATCAAACATTACTGAACGACACCTGCAACACAAAATTAACAGACTTGAGTTGATAAGCACATAGAGACATGAAAGAACTCTGCAAAGAGATACAAAAAAGACATTTAAGGACATGAAAAAATGTCCAGAAAGACATGTTTTTTCCACCATTAGAAACAAAGTCACTAGAAAGCGATATGAAATTGCTATATATGTGTGTCATGTACATTAAAAGATTCTCATTTAAAATGGGGTGAAAGAAAAAAAGGAAAAAGAAGAACAAGAAAGGTCAACAGTAGAGTAGTAAAAGAGTAGTTGTCGGAAATTAAAAATATTTCTGACAGTTTTCAAAAAGGTACTTAAGTAAATGTAACTAGTTACTACCCACCTGTGTTCAGAAGTCATGTTTTTCCTAAATAGAGCCCACTTTCATCTAATTTAATCTTAGTATAAATCCCACAAAGTTGGGAAGTGTAAAGAAAAATTTGGTTACAGAATAAAATCCAAAGCTTTGCACATCTCACAGAACACTTTTCAATCTTGTATCTCAAAATTATGACAAAGGAGCAAACCTACCAAGACATGGCCCTCCATCTAAAAAGACTACCCATGCAAGCATTAATTAAAGAAGTCAAAGGACCCATAGTAACCCTGGAGGAAATCCACAGTTAAAAAAGACAACTTTTTTATTTTTTTATTTTTATTTAAACGTGTCCTGTTTGGCATTGTGGAGCTCAGAATTGGTGTCTGAGTACCAAGTAGAAGCCCAACAGATTTACTTTCACAAGCGGAGCAGTACAGCTTTTGCTATAGTACTACACTTGATATATGTGTGAAAAATCTTTATTATGAATTGCTGGGGGTTTTATTTCCTGATGTTATGGACACGGAGACGGAAAATTAAGGGGAAGAAAGAAAGAAGATGAAGAAGAGAGGTAGGAAACAAAAAGTTATGAGAGAGGGTTAGTTGAAAATACAAGAGAGGAAAGGGAACAAAGAAAACACAGGAAAACAATGAAGTCTGCCTCCATACCCACAGGATGGCAGAGAGAGGGGAAAAAACAAAACACGAAAAAGGAACATTAACAAAACAAACCTAACATCGTGAACTAAGAATTACACAACCACATCACACAAGAATGGATATAAAAATACAACAACAATGTCACAGAAAAACTCATGGTACCGATTAATCAAGCTCTAGTAATGATAACCTCAGCCCAAGAATATATCTGTAAACACCAGAGACCCCACATCTATGTGTGTGTGTTAGCATGCTGGTGCATATAAGGTTTCTCCATAAGAGTGTTCGATAGCTGGTGTGAGCAGGCATCAATCCGTCTCCCAGGAATCGATGCAGACATGAAGGAGATCAGAGCCAAGACGTCCAAAGGACCCCCAGAGCCCCAGGTGGACCCGGGCGGGTCCGACCGCATCCCCCAAGAGAGGAGTAAAGGAGAACCCCAGGGGAACATCCAGCGGCTACTATGCAGGGGCCCGGGGGCAGCAGTGACGAGCCCACGGGCCCCGCCGGCAACCAGCCCCGCCAGGGCGGGCCGGTCAATGGACCGGGAGGGTTGGGGGCCAGGGGCGCCCCACCCCCCAGCAGAGACCCGACAAGGGACCGCCCGACGAGGGGCCCCCGGCACCGCAGGGGCCGCGGCCGGCCACCACGCGCCACCACCACCCTGGACCAATCCCCACCGCCAACATCCCAGCGCCCCACCCCTGCCCCACGTCGGGGCGCCCCACCGGTAGCCACAGCGGATGGATAGCATCCCCAGGCCAAACTCAGCCAGCACCTGGACACCAAGTTGTACCAGCTCCCGAGTCCTGATCCCAGGCAACGCAGAGCGCCGAGACCAGGCATCCAACAAAGGCCAGGGCCGGTCCAACCCGCCAATGAACCGACCACGCACGGTGCGCACAGTACAGGTGATCGAACGAGCAGAGACGCTGGATCCGTGTCCCGCCGAGCCACCGAGCAGGCACCACCCAACAATCCCAAACCTGGCACCCCTAAAAGAGGTGCCCCAACCAACCAAAGGAAGATATCGGCCCAGCGCATCGGCCGACCGACACACCGGCCCCCCCAGGCCCGGCCAGGCACGCACCAGGTCCGAACCGGATTGACCACCAACGCACCAGTAGGCAGGGGCATCCGTCACCGGCGGGGAGTGACGGAGGGGAAATAGGCCCCCCATTAAATGAAAGGCCTGAGGTGTGCCAGGCGAGAGGGCAGCCCAAGACCCAACCTGACAGGCAGACAAAGACATACAGACAGTCATACGTTCCCTCCCTCTTAAACACATACATTCTCACTAACTCACCAAGACACCCAAGAAATGACGCTGTACCCTCACTCACACACCCCATACACACTTTATGCTCCCAGGTCCAGGTACCGATGCCCCAGTAGAGCCACCAGCCCCCGGACCCAGGAGATGGACCCCCTACCTTCTAGGACGGAGACAAGCAGACCGCCAAGGGCCCCACAGTGGCGAAGAAAGCCCGACAGCCTAGGACCCCGACCAGACCGCCTGTTCTTCCTTCGGACCCCAACCCCTGATGGCCCGTAGCAAACAGGGGTGTAAAAAGACCCCTAGCCTCCATCCTCCCGCTCGAGTATGGTGTTGATGCGTGTTGTTATAATGTGCATTTAAAACAGAGGGGTGGGATGTGGGGAAGGCAGCCACACATACCCCAACCCCCACCCCGAGCCCTAAGTGTCTATATGTGGTTTAACAGTGGGCACCGGCACCAGAGGTGAAGCGGATTGAACCGCTCCCCCTCTGGATGCCGAAAAGTGTGCCCACCCCAAAGTCCCTACATGTGTGTCGCATGAAAATGTTATAAGTGGGAGTGTTTAAGTTGTATATTAAAATTGGGACGTAGGACGCCACGGGATAGCGAGGAGGGAAACCCCTCCTCGCACCCCAGTGATGTGCCTATGCCCCAAGACCCTACATGAGTGGTAAAGTGATGGAGCGGGTGTACAGAGGTGTTGGGGGATGGGGAGGGAAGGACTGGGAGACAAAAGGTCTTCCCAGGGAGCCAGCTCCCCCACTGACCCCAATAGGCACCGTTGATCACCGGGATCCACCAGGGGAGGGAGGCCATGGCACGTTCAACCCGGGGCCCATGGCCACAGCACCACCAAGCCCCATTGACCCCAAGGCAGTCCCCCCAGCCCCATCCCAGAAGGAGAACTAACCCCACCCTCACATTCGCTCTACTATCAGAACACAAAAGACACTAGACACCCAGGTTGAGATCGCCCCCCCCTCCAGCACACCCCTCCCCCCTGTCCAAGTGCCCTTGTAGGGGGAGAGCACCTGTCGCTAGTTAGCAATAGCCTCCCCGCCAGCAAATGAGGCCCCCAGCGCCACCTGCGCATCGGAGAAAAAAAAGAAAAAAAAAACACAACTATTTGATGTGGATGGCACTAATCAGCTTTTTAGCGTCAAGAAAAAAGCCAAAAGGTTTGAAGTTTCTACTAGCTATGCAAAGGACACAGCAAACATGTGAGAAAATATGTTTTAAAAGGTGAGATTGAAAAAGACTGTTTTGTATGCCTGAAAACTAACACTGGATCACCATGAAGTCACCTTTCCCCACCGTAAAACATGTTGGTGGAAGCATCATGCTGTGGGAATGCTTTAACTCAGCTGGATAGGAAAGATAGAGTTGAACGTTTTTTCAGTGTCTTGGTCTGCAATGCTGTCATGATTTAGGTTGGAAAGGACCCAGATGCAGAACAAAACTGTGGTTTTAATGGGGTGCTTTGACATAATAAAGAGAACGTACAGGGAAAACACAGAGAGAGCAGGTCATGGAACATGGGGAGCGAACAGAAGAGACCAGCAATGAACAATGAGAACCAGTGAGTTTATATCCAGCAACAGGGGTGGAAAATGACAAAGAAACCAGATGAAGTAATCAGAAGAGATGTGGCATAGCTATGGCAAAGAGAAAGCAGGGAGACTGAGGCAGGGAGGTTAATTAACACAAAGGGAGATGAACTGAGACTCAAAGGTTACTACAAACCAAGACGAAAAGCAAACACAGATCTAAGAGAAATAAATCCAATGGCACAAAGAGCAACACTCAAGAATAAACTAAGAAACTAAACATAAAGGAATAAACTAGTAAGGCAAGACTTTAATAACAATAAGGAACACAGGGAAATAAACTGAATATGGCAAGACCTTTAAAACATAAATAAAACAAGGAAATAATCAAAACTCAAACACCCAAGGATCATGACAAATGGGACATACCCCAAAAAACAAAAAGTATTGACTCAGTGCTGTAAATTGAAATGTTCTGAATACTTTTAAGATCTGTATTTGTAAAAAAGGACCAATTTGACTTCACAATTAAGAGTTACTTTTTTCTTCTCCTACCACATAAAAAATAATAAATTATATAGAAGCTCTTGGTTATAACTTGAGCAAACATGCTAAGTTTCTAAGGGCAATAATACTTGTGCAAAGCAGTGTATCATAGGGAAACATTGTATATTTACACCATAAAGGCAGAAATATTAGAGTGACACAAACTGACCACACAGAGAAACCTAACTAGAATAGAATACTACATTTTATTCGTTTTAATGGTTAGGGGAGGGTCCTGGTGCTAAGAAACAGGGGACTTGCAATCTGCACATTGTGTAACCTGTTGTGTAAGAAATGTGCAGCAGTCTGGGGCAAATTGCCCCCTCCTTGTCCCTTCTGATCAGAAAAAATAAAATGTTTGCGTTTGTTGATGCTCTCTCTTTTTAAGTAAAATGTTAAATCACTCTATTTTTCTGATTTGTTTCTAATCCAGTAGCTACTTCAGATAATCCCTAACCCATTTTTTCCCGTCTACATAATCTGTGTAAACCATAAAATGTGGCAGGAGCAGCTGGAGCTGAAACACACTGACTGGATGGACTCTTATAACCTATGGCCTATTTAATTCCCCCCAAACAGGCAGCACTTCCGGGGTCCGGCCTCTAGGAGGTCTCTGCAGTTGATTGTTCCCGGTCTGATCTGAATCCGATCCTTAATATTCACGTAACCTCAGCCGCATCTTGTCCCATGGTGCAAGAGGCAGCTCTCCAACAATTCAGACCTGCTCTGCTCCGATTGGCCAGAAAGCCTCGAAAGATCCGCTCGAAGTTCGCAAGGGACGCAGAAACGTGGGAGAGTGGGGGTGGTGTGGAGGGTGAGAGAGTGAATGGAGCCTATCAGGGAGGACTGGCAACTTCATGGGCTTTTATGATCGCCTTCTTGCTTTTATAAAGCAGCTGGACGGAGGTGAAGGGGAAGGGCTCTTTGGATGTGACTGAAGGGTGAGGAGAGGAGCCCGGATCTGGATGCTGTAAGTTCACAAATATTTGTTCAAATCACCTGATCGCCGCATATTGTGAGACAATTCCTAAGCATCATCCGAGACAGGCGACTCACGTTTAGAGCCCTAGCAGAACAAAGCATTCTTTAGTGCTGCTTACTCGAACTGGTCTATGGTGGAAAAACCCTAAACAGCCTGACATCTAATGAGGATATGTTTGCATATTTCCCATCCGAATGTGAGGGCAGACTGGTCCTCTTGTGAACAGGTGAATCCAGACAGGGGCAGCAGTAGCAGAAGAATAGAGGATGGGAGGTGGAGGACAGCAGACGGAGCCTGCAGAGCCAGGCAGCGGGAAGGCCGCAGGTGTTTATACCTGGGAGGAGGTGCAGAAGCACCGCAGCCGCAACGACCAGTGGCTGGTGGTCAACCGAAAGGTTTATAACATCAGCCAGTGGGTCAAAAGGCACCCAGGAGGGTCCCGAGTAATCGGACATTATGCTGGAGAGGATGCAACGGTAAATACGCTTTCTGCAATTTTGCCTATGCAGGACATTTGCTGTTTTTATTTTATTTATGATGTTGAAAAATTGCTCAAAAATAAATGACAGTATGTCAATTGTAGAATCATCAAGGAAATTATAGACTATTCTGTCTGCATTGTGCTCCATGACACATTATGTTATTTATAGAACTGTAAAAGATCCTATTACTTTGTAAATCCAATTAATAATAGTAATTATTTACATTTTATTTTCCACTTTTGTGTTTCATTCCCCCTCTTATACTTAAATACTTTATTATGCATGGAAAGTTGAGTTTTTATCGATTTAGTCCATTGGTTTTAACAACTGAAAACACCAGTTTACCACACTGAAGCTGTCTTTTAGGTTCAGCTGGTAATTTCTGGGATTGCTATGTGGTTTACACACTTTGTTTATGTTGGATGTATAAATAACTAATAAGTGCAAAGTTGCTCAGTCTAAATGTTGTCTAAATATAAGGGTCTATATCAGGGCTATATATTTTTTTAGAAGGACTTGCACATAAATGAGGTCTACGCTTTCCTTCAACCTGTTTGGCAAACCCGTTATCTCATACTATTTTATTCATATGTTTGTATATCATCTCTTGGATGGCATTTCCACCCTGTCCTTCATTTATTATCATTACACAATTTTCCTTAAAATGAATCACTTCCAAAAAATAAACAGAGAAGCGTTAGGCACAGTTATCCCTGAATTTTAAATTAGCCTCCGTTTTGAACTTCTTAGAAATATTGCACATTTATCTTTTAGCTTTCTCCACTGTAAAAGGCATTTTTGTTATTTCATAGTGCAGAAATTGTAAGAAATAAAAAAGTTCCATGATAGCTTAACATTCACTGTAACAAAGCCATACAGAATAAATTAGGACATCTTTACAATGTGCTGTTGAATTTTTCTGTTATTAAATTAAGAAGCTGTTTGTTATTATTTGAAATTGCAGAATGAACCTCACTGTGACCTTTGAACAGAGTCACTACGTGTAACCGACCATGTTCTGTGATAAACATATTACTTAATGCTTATAAATGCACATCTCGGTGACTCCAGATGTCATCTTGACTTGTCTGAATGTAATGTTTTAATCTTTTATAATGATATATGAACATAATTACCATTTGATTCTTAAAAGATTCAAGTTTGACGTAGGAAAAAAATGGATTTTGGAGCTGCTGGAGCTAGCTGGATTACTAAGACCTTGTTTTATGTAGGGTTAATACCAGAAGTGTCTGACAAAAGATTTCCGCATTTAATTTAATTAACTTTAATCTTGTTTTATTTTTAATTTATTGTTGGCTTCATTACTAACAATGAACTTATAAAAGTTTATGGAAACATATAAAATAACAATTTAGAAGTTTTTTGGGGGTGTACTTTAATCCAAATTCTTCTTTACTGGAGCTAAAGTTTTTGTCTTGCGTATTTTTTTTAAAAGAGTAATGAAATGTAAAGAAAGTAATTAAATCCCCCTTTTTTGGCCATTAATTACCTTTATGGATGACTTTGGTGGAAAACAATACATGGGTATGTGGAAAACCTCTTTATGCCCACTGTCTGGTAAGGTGGAGGATCACTTATGCTTTGCGTTTGATTGTCTTCCAAAGGCTCTTGTAACGTTTCTAGAGTATCTTTCTCTATCCCTGTTAAAGCAAATACAGTAGGTGGATACTAGGTCAAACTGTTGGTTAAAGGTTTAAAGTGTTAACAGGGTTGCCAATAAATTGTGGCACCAGGGATTCTCGATACAATTCTTTTCTCCTCTGAAATAATTTTCTTTATTTAAAATTAGTATTTTACAATTATATTTCTGCATTAAGAAATGACTAAAAAAGTTGAAGTCTTTTTAAACATTCTTACCAGAGATGCGAACAGGTCTGTAGATCCTCTCAGAACAAACCTAGAAGGTGACTTTGATCTGTATGTTATGGTCAGCACATAGCTCCTAGACCTCACACTTAACAAGGTTAGTTGTAATGTTGCCCTCTGTTGGATTCAGCTCAGCTGGAAGTTTGCTTTGCTGCAACATATATGTGATTTTTCTGAATAGCTCTCAACTCTGTCCATGTTTTTTTCAGCTTTACACTAAAATTTCTATTTTTTTATTTTTCCAGGAAGCTTTTGCTGCCTTTCATCCTGATCAAAGGTTTGTGCAGAAGTTTCTGAAGCCTTTGCTGATTGGAGAGTTGGTGGCGACAGAGCCAAACCAGGATGGAAACAAAAATGTAAGATCTTTTCAGCAACAAATTTTCCTTCCACTTAACTTTCCCCTAATATCTTTGCAAATTACACTCAGTAGCACTCCATGATTATGGATTTTCATGAACTATAGGTCACAATTACCAAGTTACCAGAAATAGAGATTTGAATAATATAACTAGTGTGTAATGGATCCTCATAGGTTCTCTTTTTAAATTGAATTATTGGAATAAATGTACTTTTCAATGATATTTGAAGTTAATGGGATGCATTTACTGTACCAGGGGTGCTCAACTACAGTTCTCAGGAGCTAGTGTTGTGCAAACCACTTGAATCAAATGAAATGGTCCATTACCAGGCCTGTGCATAATTAGATGACATACTGAGGAAGTAATTAAACCCTTAACTCTGATGTGTTGGAGAAGGGGCAAATCTAAAACATATGAGACAACAACTTTTTAGGGCAGCATTTGGGTACCCCTGGCTTTTATATTTCCATTCGGTTTTCACTGAGTTTCAAAATCTTACAGATTGCACAAATGTCACATCAATTTTATGATATAAAAAAATGCATGCTTTTCTTCTTTGTTTGCAGGTAGAAATCATTCAGGATTTTGATCATTTACGAGAACAGGCAGAGAAAAGAGACCTTTTTCAAGCTCGGCCTTTATTCTTCTGCCTCCATCTGGCTCACATCGTGCTGCTGGAGGCCCTCGCCTGGCTGATGCTCTCGTACTGGGGCACGAGCTGGACGATGACGTTACTGTGTTCAGTAGTGCTCGCAACCGCGCAAGTAATTTAAACAACACTAAATGCTGTCCTCATTGTTGTTGAATAACTTTAAATACTGTATATCACATAGGACTTACTTCTGCTCTTTATCAGTCGCAGGCCGGGTGGCTGCAGCATGACTTTGGTCACCTTTCTGTCTTCAAGAAGTCCAAATGGAATCACCTGATCCACAAGTTTGTCATTGGACATTTAAAGGTAACATCACGGGAATCATCCTGTTTACCATCCTGTTAAGGGGTTTTCTGTCAATAACAGACAGTTTTTTTAGGGAGCTTCAGCCAACTGGTGGAACCATCGACATTTCCAGCATCACGCTAAGCCGAATGTTTTCAAGAAGGATCCTGATATCAACATGATGGATATCTTTGTACTTGGGAACACGCAGCCCGTGGAGGCAAGTAGCTCAATTTAGGAATGCATTTCTAAATCCTTTTAGGCTCTAATGCAGCTTAATGGCTCACTGAACTCTGTGCCTCTCTCTGTTACAGTATGGCATTAAAAAGATCAAACACTACCCCTATAACTACCAGCACCAGTACTTCTTTCTCGGTATGCTTGCCTCAAGACGTTTAGAAAGAATGAAAGAATGAAACATTGTTCCAAAAATAAGTAGTTATCTCTGTTTCAGTGGCACCACCGCTGCTTATTCCAGTTTTCTACAACTACAACATAATGAAGACTATGTTTACTCGACGTGACTGGGTGGTAAGATGTCAGCCTCTCAGTCATAAACCACAGCTTAGCACTTTACATTTCAAGTGAATTCTGCTTAGAATAAATGTATTGTACATAAAAGTAAAGAGTGGTGGACTTTCTTTGTAAAGAAAATGTTAAATGATACTCATTCTTTTTTGTTTTTTAAGGATCTGGCCTGGGCTTCCACATACTACATTCGTTACTTCTACTGTTTTGTACCACTGTATGGTGTGTTTGGCTCACTGGCACTCATGATGTTTGTCAGGTAAACACACTGACAGGGACTCTGATATCTTCTTTTAGTTGCTTATGTGTATAATTTAGGCTACTGATATATTTGGGTTTGTTTTAGCTGGAAAATAAATGGACAAACAAATGAAGGGAAAAAATTCACCAAAAAAAGACACATATGTATTTATATTAACTTTATTATTGAACATTCCAGTATTCCTTATCACTTAAGCTTTTTTTTTACTCTGCTTTCAAATATAAATCAATGATTCTTAATGTACTGCTGTTAAAATCTGCAGGTTTTTAGAAAGCCATTGGTTTGTGTGGGTGACTCAGATGAGCCACTTGCCAAAGGAGATCGATCACGAGAGGCGCCAAGACTGGCTGACCATGCAGGTGCCTGCTTCATGATGAAGTAACATATGAGTGTCGTTGTGTGTGCTGCTTATCAGAAGTGAAAACAGCTTATCTAAATTGAAAATAATATCAGATAAAAACCAGATCAACACTTTTTAAAGGTTTAATACTGTCTAGATTATTTCTTTTATCATAAATGTTAAGAAAGCTTTTTCCATGTAGGGTTACAAAAATTTGCTACAGATTTTTGTATTTACTGTACTTTGTTTGATAAATGAATACCTTACAGTACAGTATTTTGTGTGTGATAGTTCCCAGCCACATCCACAATGTGTAGGGTAAAGAAGTAAAGTGCCTTGCAAGTATTTTAAATTTCAAAGTCTATTTTATTGGAATTGACCACCACAAAGTAGTGCATAAATGTTAAGTGAAAGGAAAAGGTAATTTGGTTTTCAATATTCGTTACAATAAAAAAATATAAAAAGTGTGTCATGCTTTTAGAGTCTACCTGTATGTAATTTAATCACCATATAGATGCAGCTTTTCTGTGAAGGGCATCTGAGGTTTGGTAAAGAAACATTGGTGAACAAACAGGATCACGAAGACCAAAGAACCCATCAGACAGGTGAGAGATCAAGTTGTGGAGAAGTTTAAAACAGGATAGGTTTTAAAACATCTCACAAAGGACTGTTTAATACATCATCTGAAAATGGAAGGAGACAGGCATTTCTTCAAAACGTAACAGACATTATTATCCACCTATACTGATCAGTCAAGGGGAGCATTAATCAGAGAAGCAGCCAAGAGGCCCATGGTAACTCTGGATGAGCTGCAGACAACCGCAGCTCACATGAGAGAATCTCCAACAATCTGGCCTTTCTGGAAGAGTTTTAAGATGTTGGTAGTAGTAGCATTATGCTCTGGGGATGTTTTTCTTTAGCAGGGACAAGGGAATACAGAGCTGAATACTAATGCACACCAGATTTCTACTGGTCAAAAATTAAAACATTTACCATTTCACTTCCACCTAAATATGATCCACTACTTTGTGTTGGTCTACAACATAAAATGCCAATAAAATACTTTGAAGTCTGTGGTTGTAACGAAACAAATTGTAAAAAATAACAAACAAAAAAACATCAGTGTTGATTCTTCATTATTTTTCTCTGTTTCAGTTACAAGCCACGTGTAATATCGAGCAGTCCTTCTTCAATGATTGGTTCAGTGGACACCTCAACTTTCAAATCGAGCACCAGTAAGTCAAAGGTTTTAGTATTGGACTTTAATCAACTGACTTTGTAGTACCATGTTAGCTTTTTCACAAAGTGACTACATTTGGACAAAAACAAAGGCTTTATAATTCTGAAGGAGAAAAACTACCAGTCAGTAAATAATTTCACCAGTGAGCGTAACAAATACTTGTTTACTGCTCTGGGCCGGCAAAGGATCTGATACTTACAAAGAAAACATCTTGTGCTGCAAAAGGCAGGTCCCATTAAGTACTTAGCTAAAAAATAGGTATTCTAACATTATATTCAGCTGTTGTTTTCTAAATACAGTATTTCATTTTCCTATTTTTTAATTTTCGGATTCACTGTAAAACTAACTCCATCCATTTTTAAGTCTAGTCGGTATTTATTTTTCCTCGTTTTCTCAAGTCTGTTTCCCAGGATGCCTCGCCACAACTACCAGCTGGTGGCCCCGCAGGTCCGTGAGCTGTGTGAGAAACACGGGGTTCCTTACGAGACGAAAACTTTGTGGAGAGGCATGGTTGATGTGGTCAGGTAATAACAGAATAACTGCCTTTCTGGCCAGGTTGCATGGAGCCACTGTAATGATCTAATAAACAAAATGATAAGAAAACAGACATTTTGGACTCTGGGCCATTAACTTTCTTAATTAACTACATTATTGTGAGACTATTGTTCCATATTCACAAGTTATACAAAACAGTGTCTTAACTGATGGTTTTCTGTGCTTTTCCAGGTCGCTGAAAACTTCAGGGGAACTGTGGCTTGATGCATATCTCCATAAATGATGAGCTGGGTTGTTCACGTCTGTCATCTAGTATGAAAACCTAATTGATGAAACTGGAATTATCTGTATTTTTCAGTGTTTAAGGTAAAAGACTGTCTTAAGCTTTAGTGAGCACTGGATTTTTGAGTATCAACTATAGTATGATGTAATGGAAATTGTGAAATGTGACTGACTCATTAAAGATAGTCAACAATGAAAAATGAATCCCTTTTTTCTCTACATTAGAATAGTACTTATAGTAACTAGAAACATAAGAAAATGACAAAAAAGTAATACTGGTTAAAATTAAATGTCAAACTGGAATTTATTAAGAAAATGTCACTGTAGGATAACCCTGAAACAATGCCAGTTTTAAGGTATTTACCTAAATTGAAAGCAAATATATATAACTAAATATATATCTATTTACTCTAATTTCAAACAAAAAAGGAAATTATTCCAGCTGCTGGTTAAATACCATAACAAATTGGTTATTACAGTTTTTATTACAGAAAAATCTTAACTTTTTAAAACCTGGGGTATACCTTGAAGATAACTGGCCATTGCATAATTTCTTACCTTTTTCTGCCAAAGCTGGAACTTTATTTGAGTTGCTATTTTGGAACAAAAAACGAATTGTATAATATATAGTGTTATTACCTAAAGTTTCAAAAACTACACAAAAAAGCTGTTGTAAAATATTACCAAAGGTTATTTATTTACTTATATCATTCAAAAATATTTACACCAAAAACATTTTCTTTTAATCTTCACATAATTATTTTAAACCAGAAAATAAATTTAGAGTTTATACTTCTTCACTTACCGGTTTGTACAATTTTAACAGCAGAACACCAGGCTAATAACAGACAGTGCTGCACACTTATTAGCACCCCTGGTAAAGATGTGCAAAAAGCCTTAGAATCAACTAATCTGTTACTACTGTAGCCTCATACTGAAAATTAGATTTTATTTATTTTTTATTCAGAGTAGGGTAAAAGATCCATACCTTAAGAAATATTACCTTTTCTTTTTACAATATCACCTTTGCCAAATTAGCAGCACCCCTAACAATGTATTTAAAGCCAGCGTAAAGGAGGCGTCTTTCTCAAATCAAAGTTGTAAATCAGATGGTTTAACCTTGTCTGGAGACAGAAAGTCAGATCCTACACATTATAGAGGTTACGCATGGGTACTGAACTTATTGACACTAGCAGAACATATAGATAACATTCACTGCAGTCCATCAGGAATTTTCTGTACGTACCTGCCTAGCCCTGTTTCAAATTGTTCAGTTTTTTTGTTGTTTTTTTTAACCCGTGTCGTGTCTGGGAGTGTGGAGGTCAGAATTGGTGTCTGAGTACCAAGTACATGTAGAAGCCCGACAGATTTACTATCACAAGTAGAGCACTACAGCTTTTGCTATAGTGCTCCGCTTAATATATATGTGTAAGAAATCTTTATTAGTAATTACTGTGGGTTTGTTTTTGTTTTTGAGATGCACCAGGGACACGGAGATGGAAAATAAAGGGGAAGAAAGAAAGTAGATGAAGCGAGGTAGGGAAAAAAGGTTATGAGGGAGAGGGTGAGCTGAAGATACAAGAAAGGAAGGGAAACAAAAAAAAAAACAAGAAAACATCGCAGTCTCCCTCCACACCAGCAGGACGGCAGGGAGAGGGAAAAAAAACAACAAAACAAATCAAACAATGCAAACTGAGAACTACACAACCCACAAATAGATATATGAATACAATAACAGCATCACTGAAAAGCTCAAGGTACCGATTATTACATTACTTTGTTTTTTGTGTTCATTAACTTTTAACTAGTAACTCAGGCCTTCCAGTTTCCCTGGTGTATTCACTAAACATGCAGTGACACAAAAGCCCAATCTGGTTTAGCACCATTCAAAATGGTAAAGACGAGAGTACATGCCATTCAAGAAAAAAAGATGCATGTTTCATTTAATAAATCACAGAATGGCCACAAGAAAAAAGCTGCTTGCTTACATTGTCCATATCTGTAGTCAGTGATAATTAACTCAGCTTTTATTGTACCCAATGGGGAACTTCTTTTGCAAATAGTAATCAAATATAGACATACATAATTTGAGAAAACTGACAAAATGAAAAGACCATGAAATACAATGTGTACAACATAATAGCATGCAATAATGCATGACTTTGTCCATGTAGTATGGTAAGGGAAAGGTTTAACTGTTAAGGAGCTGCAGAAAAAAAGTAATGCCAGAATATGCTACAGCAATGAAAGATTTATTAAATGAAAAGTTTTTTACCCATTTTAGGAGTGCCAACAAATTTGTAGGGTGCCGTATAAAAGACAACACTACTGAGAAAGGCCTCATGCATGAAGAAGCATAACTTTCAAAGTTGCCAAAATGCCAAATAACATCAAGAAAAGCAGGATTATTTATTCTAATATTTGTTGCTGATCGACGTTAACCAGTTACCAACTTCTGCCGTACACAACACAAAGTATGCTTTATTTTCCTGTTAGCATTAACAGGAAAATAATTGCCTATACAAAAGAAAATATATCAAACGTTCTGGCACTGATTTTAGAAAGCAACAGCTTAGATTTTATGTTTCTACAGACAGATTTTGTAAACAACTATTATTAAGAACAAACACTGACCCCGCCCTGCTCACACACATGTATGTTGCATGCATGTCATGCATGGACACCAAAATGCAAACGGTAAATGGTAAATTTACCATTCACAGTACACGAGATCCTATTCTTAATAGGTAATTTCTTCAATAATTTCAATAATTGAAAAATAATGAAACATAATTTGAAAACACTTGAATAACAAACATCTAACATTTTACAAAATAAATATGCAATTAAAAATGAATGTATTCAATCTTTTTTTTTTTTTTTACTGAGGATCACAAGAAAAAGTTCACTGATTTAGCAAGCTGCTGCACTTTGAAAGAAGCGAGGGGTGAAAACATCTAAAGGGGTTGAAGGAGGTCATGGTGCTCCACATATTCAGTCATTGCTGCTTGTGGAGTCGATCTTCTCCTGCCTCCGCCTCATGATTTCCTGCAGCTCAGAGTCACCCTGGGACTTCTGGAGAGAAAGCACATTTGTTGCTTGAAATCATTCTGTTTTCTGAGCCATTCCCAGAACGCAGTAGATACATTAGAGAACAAAATGTTGCAGTGTCACTATAAAACTTCAGAAGTTGAGCAGAGACTATGATTTCTTACACAGTCCTAGATGCTTATTTCTCACTGCATAATGATTTAATTTTGATGTTGCGGGCTAACTACTGGAATGACAAAAGGGTCGCCTAATTGGGAATCTCAACAGCAGTCTAACATGGAGCAGATGTTTTATAAGCACCACCAGAGAACAACTTGGTTGTGTAATATATTTGTCATTCTATATAATAATGATTTTAATTATTTTATTTTACATACATTTAATTTAAATGACTTGACATTCAATAATTTTTAAAGGCAGACTTAAAGACTGATCTTTGCTTTGTCCTCCGTTTACAGCTTTGAAAAAAGGCCCAAGTATATTGTCAGGCATTACATTTGACTTTGTATGTATTTTATATTATCTTGTTTAATTTACATCTGACTGATCTATTACTGAAGTGTAAATAACAGTGGTTACAACAAACACTGATAGTTCTTGTTTGCTGAACTGTTGTTGCAGTAACTCTCCTGAAGGTGGTAGCAGAGGGCAATTTGGTGGAAATTATCACACTATCAAAATCAAAAGCAATTACTCAGCTCAAACGAATAAACTACAATAAATGTTACCACATTTTTGCTTCATTGAGATGTTCAATGCTCACAGTCTTATGACAACCAATGTTGCTCAATTACTTTCACTGAGAGGTTCTTGTTTTGAAAGTTTACTTTATGCTAATAATACAACCATAAAAAATAATGTGAGACCTGTACAAGGTCTGTTGGTGAAGTTAGTGAAATGCTATATAAATGCTTATTCAAAGTTTAGTGAGACACGGCAGAACCGATTTGAGTCAGGATCTACAAAATAATGGCACCAGACTAGTTTAGGTGCTGTTTATTTTATTTTCAGTCTGTGTGCATTAAAAGCTGTCGTGGCTTCCTTAGTTGTGAGCCATCAGGAGGACCTTAAGGCTATATAAAAAATGGCCCAAGTGGTCTCAGCAACAAAATTAGAGGTAAACATGGTTGGGTATGTATTCTGGTATTAAAGTCATGGTTAAATTAAATTATGTGCCTTTTTCCAGCAGTCATTGGTGAGACTGCACGTTCAGCACAGGGCAATGCAGAGACTGTAGAAGGAGTACCCAAAGAGAACTCCCTCAGTCACGAGGACAACATGCAAACTCCAAGCATCAAAGAACCCAGGCTGGGATTTGAACCTGGGACCTTTTTGCTATAAGGGAACAGTGCTAAGCACTTCACCACTTTGCAGTCCTGAAAATAATGTTTGCACAGTATAAACAGTTTCTCTTCTGCCATTTTCAGGTTAGCAGCTAGAGAGGATGAAATATTTAGTTCATTTCTAATAAAAACATTTTTCAATAGATTTTTTTAAAAGTAGCATCCCATACTTGATTTCTTTTTTCAAATTGTGATCTAATATTATTGAAATTTTGAACTTTTTAATTTTTTTTCTCTTGTATTTTCCGTCATTCACAATGTTAGAAACTTTGACTTTAACAAGCCCTGTCAAATAGTAGATTTTATCACCTCTGAGCCATCTTTCCAGCTAAATTGGCATTAATTAAAGCGTGTATTTCAAGCAGTCTGAAAGCTGTTGACAGCTCCCATATTTCCAGATTCATAAGTTGCCCCAACTTGCCCAGGTATATGAAGATTGTAAAGGTTTCACACAACATCCATAAAGACTCCCAGAGAAACAGGTTTATAAGCTGCTTGCATGCAGAAGAGTGTAACCAACCTCTAATTGTCCTTTCTGCAAAGACACCTGATTGAAAACACGGCCCCCTTCTTCCCCACACACGGCCTTCAGTTCTTCTTTATTAAGGGAAAACAGTTGCGCTCCGGTCAGAATTCCCAAACATTCAACGGTCCTGCAGAAAGGACAGCTAGTCAGATTATTCGAATAGCATTTGAAATTCAACTGTATTATTTCTCTGTGTAATATTGCTTCCAACAGAGAGCACATTGTTGTTAGCTACAGTCTTCTTAAGGCACTGTGGCATGTTGCAGCAGGAAAAGCCTTGATTTCAGAAGTGGCATTCGGAACAAGTGGAGTCTTCTAAGGTGAGTCTGTTTCAGCCCCTGGGGGATGCCTCTCAAATAAATCCAAATTTAGAAAGAAAGTAAACTTTCAGCCAAACCTTTCGGTGCATGATCTGTGACTCATCTCTTCAAAACACAACAGCCACATAAATGCTTCCTCATCAAAAATATCCCATCAACGATTTTAAAAACTTGCGCAACATGACTGAAGAACATTTTGTCATTTGTCTCAAACTACGTTGCATCTGCTTAATGACTCTGTAAATTTTGCACACAACACAATTAAAAATGGCCAATATCCATTTCAGTATGAGACCCTGGGAACGTGATGTGGTTTTTAACTTGTTCTGGAACCACAGAGCTCTTCTACAAAATCTGTTGCAGAAGGTGCAGAACATGAAGGCATGTCTGGTATTTGATCAACCAAGAAAACACATTACTGCATAATTTATCTAATTGCATTTTCCTAAAGTTATTGTGCAGTTGTCCAAACTCAGTCAAATTAATGCTCCTTTCTGATTGCCATCAGAGCCAATACGAGGGAGATCCCTGTCTATCTTTCAAAATATATTTTTTTTAAACAGACGTGGTCACCAGTTATTCTGACTCCGCTAACATTGCAACACTGCTCACCAAAAGTGGGTACCAGGGTCTGTTATTGTTTTGCGTCCTGTTTCTCACCTGTTAGCCACCTTGGATAAAGGCACCTTCTAGATGATTAAATGTAAATCTAAAGTAAACATCACCTAATTTAGACAGTTGATGTAATGTCACCTGTATTACTAATGAGAGCAGTTCAGGTCCTCTGGAACATAAAAATAATCTCTCACTGCACATTTTTACCACTTATTTTTGCTGAATTGGCAAGATAACTGCTTTTGTTCCTACGTACAAAGTCTAGCAAAGTATTAACACCTCATAATCATTTGTTCCTTATATAACAAAGTTAAATGATTTTATAAAATAGACCAACACAAACTAGGCAATATTGTGAAGAGTGAAAGGAAAATGAAATGTAGTTTTAAAAATGTTTTACAAATAAAAATCTGAAAAGTGTGCTGTGCATTTGTATTTAGCTCCCCTGAGTTAAAACTTGGTCAAATCTCCTTTTGCTGGAGTTACAGCTGGAAGTCTTTTGGATATTTCTCCACCATCTTTACACATTGAGAGACTATATACAGCTCAAGTTCAGTAAGATTGGACAAAGAATGCCTGGGAGATGCAATTTTAAATCTTGCCACTGATTCTCAATTGGATTAAGGTCTAGACTTTGTCTAAGCCATTCTAACATATGAATATGCTTTGATATAAACCATTTTACTGTAGATTTTGCTGTATGTATAAGTCGCTATGCTGCTGTCGAAATGCCTTGTTGATGCTGGCAGTCAGAGGATGGGCAGACTGGTTCAAAATGATAGAAAGTCAACAGTATGTCAAATAACCACTCATTACAGCTAGGTATGCAGAATACAATCTCAGAAAGAACAACACGTGAAACCTCGAAACAGATGAGCTACAGCAGCAGAAGACTGGGGGCTGCTGCTTTCATGTAAGACCAGAAAACAGGTTATTATTATAAACTGCACAATAACATATTAGAAAACACTGTCTGATCTGATGGGTCTCGATTTCACCAGCTTCATGCATTATATAGATTATAAACTTTGTCTTCCACTTTCAAATGTGGAAGTGTTTGTCGATCACATAAAATCATAATAAAATACATAGAAAACTTTGTGTGCAACATGATAAAATGAATGACAAAATGTACAAAATTTCCGGTCTTATAGGTTAAGGATGTCTGTGTTGTTAATAATTTCAACAGAGAAGTGACAGAATGAGTCAGGAGTACAAACGATATGCCTCTAAAAACCTAACTGAAGAGCAGGTACACACCAGATAAACAGATCATTTCCTCAACTGCAAATGGCAGCTACTTAACTAAAAAACTTCCAACTTCCCTTTATAGAAATCTAATTAGTGTTGACTAGATCAGATTAAGATTCTGAGAGAAAAAACATGTCTAACACAGTGTAAAGTTGTAAGAAATATTAATACTGCAAATAAAAATAATAAAATGTTTTTTTGTGCACAACACAGGAAATGGTTAGGGAATTTTTTTTAAAATTATATGAATATAAAGAGTAATCAAAAACACCCAAAGCATCAAGGTTGTTGCGCTTTAAGGTGTGCAAATAAAGGACGTGCTAGACTGAGATGCAATAAAGCAAACTTACGGTTTTGAGAAAGCTTTAGCATTGAGCCATGTTGTCACCTGCTGTGGAGATGACTCAAAGTTTAATGGCACCAGAGGGCCAGCCGGACGCTCGATTCGAATCTTTCTGGGTGGGGGGTTTTTGTTTGCAGTTATTTTCATCAACAGTTCATTGTTAACCTCATCCATCTCTGTGGGGCAGAAACGTGATGGAAACGGAAGTAAGAGCATGAGTTTTGTTTAAACATTCTTAGTATGTTGTTTTTGCTGTGTGTGTTGACTAACTTTTGTCTTTCTGTACACCCCTGTTGAAACTGTCCCTCTTGTTCAGAGATCCAGTGGGTGAATTCGTGTAGTCGCTCTGCAATCACACAAACAAACTCAGTTCATGACAGAGAAACCATAGTGTTATTACAAAAGCTGGTTTAACTTCATCTTTTCTCTGGCTGATTCATTTTTGAATGAAAGCCAGAAGCAAAATATGTGAACGTGTGAGGAGCTGCATACTTCAGCTGACACAGGGTGTTTGTTGTGTATGCGGTCAGTCTGAAGGAGGTGTAAATTGGAATGTTGTGGAGAAGGTGCTGATAAGTTGTAAAGATCAGTTTGCAGCTAACACTTCAGAATATTTGAGTTTTCTGTTTTTTGTGTTGATGAGTGGTTGCTTGACTGTATAAGTGGAGAGAAATATGTCAAAAGTATTTTTAAAAATGTGATCCAGTCGAGATAAAACTTTTATAAACAGGTACCTTTAAACAACTTTTACAAGTAACAAATACTGTAATTTCTTTGTCCTTTTGTATATAAATTGGATATAAAAACTCTACACATCTTTGGTAAAATGTCAGGTTTTTGTGACATAAAATAAATTGGACCATGAAAAATCATTTAAAATGTTTTTTCTACCTTTTATCTGACATATCTCTGTACAATCCAACTGAAACAACAATAAATAAAAAGACTGCCACAAGTGTAGACACCCTTAAACTAACTTTGTCAAACCACATTTTGATTCAGTTTCAGCATTTAGTCTTTGGTAGGAGTCTATATTTGCCCACACTACCATGCAAAGGTTCTCCAAATCTATATCTTGTCTCCAGCCCACTTCAGGTGATCCCACTGATATTCTGTCAGATTAAGTTCTGAACTCTAGCTTTGTCATCCTGAATACCTCTCCTAAAATCTTTCTGTTGTTGGTTTGGATGTATGCTTGAACTTCCATTGATGATGAAGGATAAAATTCCTTGTCATTTTCATTTTTATAAGCAGACTGCTTAAGATTTTGGGGTCAGAAATTATAAAGATATTTAGCAAAAGAGCAAATAGGGGATGAGTAAAAACAAAGAAACCACAGCTAGGACTAGGACTGAATGTTGGAATTGAATCCAAACCTGCTTCAGCAATGTATTAGTTTTAAGCAGGGCCGGATTATGTTAGCAGGGGCCCCTGGGCACAAAATGTTCAAAGGGCCCCCTCGCCGCCCAAAAAAATAACATAATTTAAATAGGATTTTCACTACAGTCTTGTAAAACTACATTGCTCATCTGAGGGCAACAATATCAAGACACAACACAGTGGTGTAACTCCCTTGCCTATGTAAACACATCCTGCCTGATCTCGCCTCCACCAGGCCAGGACTACAATTCAGATTGTTCCATAACTTAATCACAAAAACTCACTCATGCTCGTTAATTTTTCTTTCCTGTCTCTCCTCTTCTATCTCAAAGCGCTCCATCAGTTCTTTTGCTTCTCAACTCTCCAATGCTGCACTTCTGTGTCTCTGTCTGTCTTCTCACTATTTTTCCTTTGTCTTTTATTGATAAAAAATAGTGGAATCAGTTTAAGTAAACTTGATTCATACTTTAAAGCATTTGATCATAAATGGAAAATGAATGCAAAGTAAAAACAAATGATATTCCTTTTACATAATAATGTGTGTAATAAACCTGTATCTATATCTCTAAACTCCTGTTTCTCCATCCTCCTCTTCTGTCTCTTTCCTCCTCCTCTCCTGTTTTTCATAACTAAAACCATGAGAACAGGGCTCTTGTCTAGGAATGCACAATGTATTGACACCAACATCGGTATCTGCCAGTGTTAGTCATTTTTTAACATATTGTGGTCCGATAAGTAAAACTGAGCCAATATTAAAAATCACTATTTATTTCCATCTTTGTAAGAGATTAATGTAATATTTATAACATTGTAAATAATAGTTATTGGCCATAAGAGCAATAATATCAAATATCTGTATTGCCGCAAATGTTTTGATCGGTGCATCCCTACTTCTGACTCTGTCCTCCATGATGTGCTGCCCCAGCTTTTCTGTCCACCTCTTTATGAGTTCGCTAAGAAAATGACCAAACTGACAGATAAATGCCAACAAAGTTTCTACTATGTGCTGATCCAAGTAATTCATCATCACCACAGAAACCTTTCACCTAAAAACTGACGGACAGCTACAACACGCCTGAGCAGAACCTCCCAACAGTACCGCGTCTCTCCCTCCAGCTGGTCCAGTTTAGCTTTCTGTCCTGCTACCAGTAGCTGATGCTAGCAGCACACTGATGCAATGATCAGAGCTTTCATAAGGGTCACACACACTTATTCAGAGTGTTTCCAGTCAGAGAAACCACTAATGTACTGGTTTTATTTGCTCCAAATAAGATGCAGGGGAAACAAAAGATATTAGCCTACCTGTAGTGGTGGGTGAACATGTGATCCAGTCTTAAGAAACTTTTTCTCCAGTGGGAAGTCACAGCGGATCATTAGGTTCGGGTCTCTTTACCGCCCAAACCTCGATCATGGGATGAAGCTGGATATCTGGTCGCCCGATTATTAAAAGCAGCAGCTCCACCATCAATAACAACAGCGTAAGCATTTACATTAACTGTCCCCCACAATGCTGCGTCCCACAGCGGATAAACCCAGTCTGAGGTGCTGCTGCTACAGCTAGCCTCAGGTTGTGTTGTGTAGCTAACGCTGCCTCCTCCGAACAGGTTCACTGGCTCACCATCATCCACCATGTCTTCTTTTTCCTGATTTTCCTCCTTAGGTTTTACACAGAACGTGTCAGTAGATACCGATTTCCTAATAAACACGTCTTCTTCTCATCTTTCTCTCTTTCCTTTATAGAAACCACCTTAATTCCCTCATTGTAGATTCTCTTAGGACTACTCCTACTGTGGGGTGACAGTCAGCGGAGCGCTACTTGCTGGGGCAGGGGCGTGGCATGTTACCATGGTTTCCACAACTGCGCCTCAGGGGCTATGTAACTTTGTTAGGGTAAAAAAAAATGGTGTGGATCTTATTGGTCATCTCCGCCAGCACCGATCTCTGCCATATTTGAAATATGAAGACTATTTTTTTTTTCCTTAAACTGCTCATGTGGGCCCCCCAGTGGGCGTGGGACCCTGGGCCTGTGCCCATAATGCCCATTGGATAATCCGGCCTTGGTTTTAAGGTTGCATACTTATGCAACCAGTTTATTGAGGCTTCTTAACAGACTTGTTTATTTTCAGTTAAATTATATAGAATATTTGTCAGATTTAAGGTGACACAGTTTATGAAATAATATTTCATGGCCACTTTTTCTCACAAAAAAGTTAAAAGGGGTATGTACACTTTTTATGTTCACTCTCACGAAACAATCGGGTGAGAGTAAAGTCTGTTTCTCTTGTTTGGATTTTATAGATGAAGTACAGACTTCCTTAATGTGGAGGAGATAAAACAGCACCTGCAACATCTCTTGGAGCCTAAGCTGTAAGGAGAACTAAAGGGTCTAGGATTTTAGAATGATGACCGTACAATGTATGTATGGTAGTCTGTAATACATCTCAAGCCGCGTTCACACCGGTCAGCGCGTCCAGGCAGCAGGGCAGCTAGATTACATGCAAGTCTATGGTATCTACGCATCTAGTGGGCGGCAAACTGCCAAGCAGCAAGTCGCGCGCGTCGGCGCAGCTGGCATCAGCGCGTCCACGCAGCTGATGCCCGGACGCCCCGACGGTCCGTCGGGGCGTCTGCTGCTCAAGTTGGGAAAATTGAACTTTCGGGCAGCAGACGCGCGGCGTCAACCAATCAGAGCGACTCGTTGTACTGACGTAGTAACTCCTTCCATGGGGGAATCGGCAAATTTTTTATTCAAGATGGAGGACAAACTGATCGTCGCTGTATGTAATGTCCGTGAACTGTATGACCCGTCTTCGTCTTTTTACAAAGACAGGAAGAGATCGGATCTGATTTGGAGGAAGATATGGGAGGATATTGGAGTGCCAGGTAAGCAGTTAAATATATTTCTTTTAACTTTCAACGTTGTGTGGCTTCATTAATTAAAGCCCAAGCCACTCTCTCGACAAGATCCGCCATGTTGTAAACAACTAGCAACAGACAAATCCACGCCCGCACACTGACGTAATGACGTGACGCGCTGATGCCCCGACGCAGACCACAAGTGTGCAAGCAGCTGGGTTTTAATTTTAAAGCGTCGACTTTCGTCCGTTTGAGCGATTTGACGCCTGGACGCGCTGACCGGTGTGAACGCGGCTTCAGTGTGTCTTCAACAGAGAGGATTGCAGTAAATGTTTTGTGTGCAGAGTTGATAAGTTACCTGGCTGAAGGGCTCATCTAGCTCTTCTATCCTTACAACATCCAGGATGTTAAATGGAACATAGCCGGCTTGACCGCTGCGGTTCAGTAGTTTCCACCACTGTTTGTCATCTTCCAACACCTGCAAGACAGATTCAACAGCTCACTTAACAACACAGGAAGCTGCAATAGATGTGCTACAGTACTCCCTGTGATCTTTCTTAAACAATGCTTCGTTTACAGGATACGGATCTGATGCAAACATAAGCATCTTGGTTAAAACTGTAAATCTGTCATGCAGAAAAGGAAAGTCTGGCGTTACAACCTCAAGGATTTCATCCTGCAGCACTGACAGCTCATTGGAATTCCGTGCCACAAAATGATAACGGATTTTGGCATATCTGCGGTTGCTGGGCATCCCATTTGATGAGGCATGATTGCCATAATACTAAAAGAAAAAGGTAGATATTTAACAGTTAACACCTGCATGTTTAATAAATGTGAACTGTAGTTGTGAAACAAAAGCTTCTTACATCCTCAGGTGAGTGTTTTCTGTAATCAGGGCTTGTGGGAGACCCAAGTGGTCCGGATGGTCCCTCGGTTTCCCATGGGGCAGCCAAGAAAAGCTCTGCAGGTGGCTCCCATCCATTTCGAAACTTGGGGTAATAAGGAGGAGCGCACTGATCTCTGGGCCACTGTGCTCTAAAAGAGGAATGAAAGGTTGTTTAAAAGTGATCATTGTAATTCACATATTTAAGCCAAGGCAACACAAGGCAACTTTATTTGTATAGTACACTTTCAACAACAAGGCAATTCCAGGTGCTTTGGGTGATTAGGGGATAAAAAAGCAGCAATAAACCAACAGTATAAGCATAAAATATTAGAGCTTTAGAGACACAAAACATATGACACATTAAAACATCTGACATTCCAGTTATTATCAATAACTTACTCAAAGGCATCTCTAAACGGATGGGTTTTTAGCCTTGATTTAAAGAAACTCCGTGTTTCAGCAGCTTTGCAGTGGTCTGGAAGTTTGTTCCAGATAAGGGGAGCACAGAAACTGAAAGCTACTTCTCCAGGTCTGGTTCTAATTCGAGGGGTGGTTAGTAGACTAGAATTGGAAATTAGCTGCAAATTAGCTGCCTGGTGTCTTTATATTGAGCCTATACATATCTCACCTCCTATACACCCACTTTCTGCCATAAACGGCCAATGCAAAGTGCCTAGTGAATATTCTGCATACTTAAGCCAGCTGATATGGGGCGTTTCAAGGGTAACCATGGCAACCAAGAGGGAAGAAAACACAATTCCACTGAGACTGAAATGGATGTGCTTGTGGCTGATTGATTTCAATAAATCAATATTTTTCTATATAGAGCTTTATACACCCAAAAGGCGACCAAAGTACATCACAATAAAAAACCAAAACATAGTTAGCAAAAAGAAAATGTGTAACAAGACAACAAGAGTAACGAGATTCAAATATAAAATAAAACCACCACAAGCTATAACACAAATAAGAACATTAAATATAAAGTTTGAATTATATGATTACTTCTTGTAGCAACAATAAGATTGGAATAAAAGCAATTTAAAACAAATAAAAACTAAATTACAGCAAAACGTAATAAGGTTCAGCACTCCTAGGTCTATAAAGCCTGACAGAGAATGAGGGTTTTAAGTCTATTTAAAAAGTGTTATCTTCAAAAATTATTTGGGGGTGACAAATAAATGAAAGATCTGTAAGTGACACAGTGTTGTTGCAGCAGCATGCCTGTCATAAAAAAGAAGGTGGAGACAAAGAGGGAGATGGCATGCTACAGCCAGAACGTGCTGCAGGGGTGGGGGGGGCTGGGATGTAGGGTTCCAGCTTGTCGGTAGATCTAACACTGGGCCCAGTTCAACACATAGATATAATAGTCCTGCTTCAAGGAATCTAAATCGGCTGATCAGCCAGTCATCTACATTGGCCAGGAAATCTTTGTGGTCTCAAAAATCTCCCCCCATCCAGATGCTGACAGTTGTGCGATCTTGTAGATTACAAGGTAGATTGCAGGCATGTCTGGAAGACATAAAAGCATGGATGACCCTAAACTTTTTGCTTTTAAATTCTGACAAGACAGAAGTTGCTGTCTTTGGACCAGAAGTTCTTAAACAGAAACTGATTAGTCAATCACTTCATCTGGATGGCATTAAATTGGCCCCCAGTAATAACGTAAAGAACCTCGGCGTTATTTTTGACCAAGACTTGACATTTAAATCCCATATTAAACAGGTTTCTAGGATTTCTTTCTTTCACCTCCGGAATATTGCTAAAATTAGAAACATCCTGTCCAGGAGTGATGCTGAGAAACTAGTCCATGCATTTGTTACCTCAAGGCTGGACTACTGTAATTCTTTACTATCAGGAAGTCCACAAAATGCCATTAAAAGCCTTCAGTTGATCCAAAATGCGGCAGCAAGAGTTCTGATGAATATTAAAAAGAGAGATCACATTTCTCCTGTTTTAGCTTCCCTTCATTGGCTCCCTGTTAAATCCAGAATAGAATTTAAGATCCTTCTTCTTACATACAAAGCCCTTAATAATCAAGCTCCATCATACATCAGAGATCTAATTGTTCCATATGTTCCTAAAAGAGCACTTCGCTCTCAGACTGCAGGTTTACTTGTAGTTCCTAGGATCTCTAAAAGTAGAATGGAAGCAGATCTTTTAGTTATCAGGCTCCTCTCCTGTGGAACCAGCTCCCAACTTTAGTCCGTGAGGCAGACACTCTGTTTACTTTTAAGGCCAGGCTTAAAACTTTCCTTTTTGATAAAGCTTATAGTTAGAGTGGCTTAGGTCATCCTGAGCTATCTCTGTAGTTATGCTGCTATAGGCTTAGACTGCTGGAGGACAGACTTACCAATTTTCTTCACTCTGCTACTTCCTTTTCTCCTACAACTCTCCAGTTGTATTACAGTACATTCTGTTATTTCGACTGTTAACTTTGTTTTCTCTCAGTGTTTTTCTCCCCATCGAAGATATACCTGGTGTGGTATCCTGCTTGGCTGCAATGCCCTGTTGGACGGGGGGCATCGACTGGGATGATCCTCTCAGTAACTGAACATCCACTGTGTCCTGTTATCAACTTTTTACTTTCTGTAACATAGAAAGTTCTCTTATATCGGATCTTCTGTTCCTTCTGTGTTCTGCTCTGTCTTCTCAAACCCCCAGACGGTCGTGGCAGATGGCCACTCCTACTGAGCCTGGTTCTGTTGGAGATTTCTTCCTGTTAAAGGGGAGTTTTTCCTCTCCACTGTCGCTACATGCTTGCTCAGTATGAGGGATTGCTGAAGGATTGCTGTGGTTGGATATCTGCCCAACCTCACGCCAATGACTGACGCAATCTGCTGGGATTCCTTAAATAGGAAACTTTTTAACTGATTGGAATGTTTGTATAAATGTATTGAAATGACTTCTTGTTAAGTGCCTTGAGATGACATCTGTTGTGAATTGGCGCTATATAAATAAACTGAATTGAATTGAATTGAATTGTAGGAGTCCTAGCACATAAGTTGTGCAGCATTATGCAGGAGTATCACTGCAGTATTTATCTCTCCTGTAATCACACCTATTGCTACACACTTTATCACAATTAATGCACCAATAAGTGCAATGCTATATAATCTGGAGACATATGAAGTACATGTAAACATACTGTGATATAATTCTTAAATGCAAGATATTCTCATTTTTATTCTCAGTTCAGAGACAGGGGTGGGGGTGATTGTTGGTAGTGTGTTTGTGTGTGTGCAAAGCTCTACAAGTCTGAAATGTGGCTAAAATTCACAATTTTGCCATCTCACCGGCTGCGCTGCCAGTGTCCTCCGTGTCCAAAATGTGCATAAGCAAGGTCCTTAGTGTGCTTAAAGATACACAAATTTTTCCAGCACGTCTTAAAAGAAAACAAGAAAATAATAGCACATCCATTCCTTAAATTTGCATAATGCATTCCCTTAGGATTTGGATGGGTTGAAAGTCACCTGGTGACATTGTAATGTAAAGCTAAGTATCATCTGCATGGTTATGGTGACCAATTTCATTGGTTGTTATAATATGGGTTAGCGGGACCCAAGGATGGAGCTTTGGGGCACCCCACATGTGATTGTCTGTGACTGTCTGATCGGATGAAAAGTAGCCTATTGACACAAAGAAGCTCCTATTCTTTTGGTAAGACTCCTATTTAAACAGACAAAGCAAACAGCAGCATTCCACATGTACTAAACCTGGGTCTGGTCCAACCGTCACCGAGCATCTCAAACATAGCCATCTCTTTGGGGGAAAGGTGTCCCCGCAGAAAGTCAACAGCATCCATCGAAAGGTGAGGAGAGATGACTGAGCGTACCAGATCAGGATTTCCACAGCTCTGCAGCACCTGGGAACATGGTTTAAAGGGTTCATAGTTGGAACTGTATGAAATAGTATGGCTCATTACCTTATCCAAATTTTCAGCATATTATATTTATCCATTCATTGCAAAAAAATGTTAACATCCTTTGAATATGTTCAATGCTACAAACACACTTTCAATAGACCACCACAAAGTAAAATATAATTGTAAAGTGGAAAGAAAATTACATATTTTATTTATTTTCCTTTTTTTTGTTTTTTTTTACAAATAAAAGTCTAAAACATGGGCCATGCATTTGTATTCAGCTTCCTTTACTGTGATACACCTAAATCAAATCCAGGGGCACCCCTTGAACTTCAGAAATCCCAAACATCAGTAAACAGTGTGTAACTGTGGACAATTTCAACTCATTAAAAATACAACTATTCCGTGAAGCCACAGCGGCAAACCTATCAAGACATGTCACTCTGAAGGAGCTGCAGATATGTACAGCACAAGTGAGAATACTACTATAGCCTGAGCATGCCACTAATCTGATCTTTATGAAAGAGAGGCAAAAAGCCAGCCACTGATTGATGACACCCAGTTTGTCATAAGCCATGGTGGGGACACAGAACATTGAGACCAGAGGACATTGCACTTGTTTTTTCTGGTTTATTTTGGGTTTCTGGGTTGTTTTCTGTAGAGTTCTGTGGGTCATCTTTGGTTGTTGTTGTTTCAACTGGCTTTGGTTATTTTCTCTGTTGTTTATTGCTGAAAGTGTCTTGTGTGTCTTGAAAGGTGCTTATAATTAAGCATTTATTATTATTATTATTATTATTATTAAGAGTAAACATTTTGGCCAACACACAAATTGCTATGTGTGTAGGGAAACAAACATGGCAGAACCCCCTCAACACTCTCCAACAACCCTAAACATACAATCAGAGCTAAAATGGAAGGTTTCTGTCAAATCATATTTATGTGTTAGAATGACCAAGTCAAAGTCTAGAAATAAATCAAAAGGAGAATCTGTGTCTAGACTTTAAAACTGCTATTAACAGATGCTCACCATACAATCTGATTAAAACTGAGCTATTTTGAAAAGAAAAATGTGCAAAAATGTTAGTCCTTAGATGTGCAAAATTGGTAGAAAGAGCAATCGGGTTCTAGAAAACAACAACACACAGAGGGTTGGGTCCTTTCCTTAAGGAGCGTGCCACACTTTTCCGGTTTATTTACCTTTTTTTAAAAGATGTCTTTTAAAATATATATATTTCAATTTGTGTTGGTGTACCACACAACACTGATAAAATACAATTAAGTACATTTCGCAGCATTAGAAAATGTTTATTAGTTTTTCTTGACTTCATTACCTTAAACAAGAAAATGTGTATTATATGACCTAAGTTTGTATTAAATGAATCTCAGCAAACAAAGAAAGCAATAAAGCAATTGATAAAAAGCATAAAAAACAAGAAGCATATCAAAAAATTCAGAAGGAAAATCTTTTAGCTGCTGCTTCACAAATTCAATTCAATTCAGCTTATCTACAGTATATAGCGCCAATTCACAACACATGTAATCTTAAGGTACTTTAAAATAAAAATAAAAAACATCTAACATCTTCTACAGCGCAGATTTAGAGAGACACACCTACTCAGACAATTATTCAAACCAGTTGTTGAGAGCAGCCACAAGAGGTCAATTTCCCCCAAAGATATCATGAATCTCAAGTGTTCAGAGATAATTTTCCTGTCCTGCAGTATCGAAGGAGTGGCTGAACACTACAGCTTTGGAAATCGTCATTACATAAGAATCCTGCATTTGTGTTAGAGATGAAAGCCATGTCGCTCCAGTTGGTTAAGTGTTTGAGCAGAGCACCAAGAGAGGGTGTGGTGCCAGAGTAAAAAAACAAAAGAAAAGACAAACAAACCAAAAAGCCACAAATATCTGATGGAAAAATGTCAGTGATTAACTCTCATCATCTGATTTCAAAGAGCCTTCTGTTTCTTTTCCTTAAGAGTAAATGTCTGTGGCCTCTCATCTCAGCTGTTAATTGTTTTTAGCTCTTACCAGCTCCAAAGGTCCAAATAGGAAATGAACCAGTTCCGGAGCAGATGGGTTCTGTAGATGTTTCTTCAGTTTGGCCTGCAGGGGGCAGAGTGACAAATAATCATAGGTGAGTTGATGACCAGAGAGCGGCCGCTCACAGATGGACGTTAGAAGCTTTGGTATCTCACCAAGAGGTTGAGAGCCAGCTTCAGTTTCTGCAGGCTGTCAATGAACTCTGCTTCAGAGGGGGGCTTTGCCCGCAGGGTCAGCATGCCCTCTGTAAACAAGAACAACAACAATGACCACACACAGAGGCCAGTGTTACCAGGCTGCTCCACACACATGCTGCAGACAGGACACAAGTTTCACTTTCTAGCCAAGGAGCATAATTTCTAGAATATTTTATAGTTTAAGTGATAGAACAATGGAAGGTAATAAACAGTTCACCTTGACCAGGGTAAGAAAGACTCCCTCAGAGTTTCATAACCTGTGACTCAACTGGTTGAACAAAAAGTTTATGACCCAGGATATGTCGAATATAAAATGGGAGTTTAAGATAAATGTTGATTGCTTTCGTGGCACATACTTCTGTAAAATGTACTTTTCGACTGCATAATGTATTAGGGTTAGAAGGAAATGTTACCAATTAGCCATAATATTGTTACCAGTATGAATGTCAACAAAGAAAATCTCTCTTGGACCTGTTGGATCTTTTTTTAAACTGATTTTCTTTCCATAAATCCTCAATTTATGGAGTTTAGAAGCTGGTCATGAATCTCAGGCTCCTTTTCATGTTTAATGAGTCAGATCAGAGCTGCTGTTTGATAGGTCTTCAAAAACATTTAGCAAGAGTAAAAAAAAAAAATCCATCTTAAGATCAAGTTTATTTACCTACAGGTCATAATATTTTGAATGACTGGTAAAGCTGCCCTTAATAGAAACATAATTTCTTTACTGCCGTTATACTCAGACATCATGCATTTTCTTTCAAATACTTTTAATGGTTATTTACAAAAACAGAGGAAATTTGAAAAGTTATTTTGAAATAAAAGAACAACCAAACAGGGCTTACTCTAGAAAGATGTCAATAAACATCAATGTATTGGAAAATCTGATTAAATATTATTCTGCAGTGTTGGTTCTGTTTGAATGTGCATCTGTAGAGTTATCATACTGAACCCAAATTAGTTTTAATATAATTTTATATGCGTTGTTTCATAAAATGACGATGAAAGAACCATTTACAAACATTTAATTTTTTTGTTTTACCACTGGAAAAGTTTTACACATTCAAATACACAAGCAAGATAAAATAAAATCAGGTAAAGTGTTGGTGAAACATGCATAAGTATAATAAGTGATCAGCACGCAGGACAGAAAGAGAACAAACATAACAGCGTGAGCAATATGTTCACATTGTCACGCTGTTTGAGCCACTGCAGAAGAAGAAAGGGTGACAGACCTGCTGGTCCTTTCTTCTTGTTCTTCTTACTCTTGTTGCGTTGGTTAAGCTGAAAAAATGCCTCTGCTGCCTTCTGCAGCCGCGACACAAAGATCTCTATGTCATCCAGGGCACAGTTGAGGATTTGCTAAAGAACAAAAAAAACATAAGATGTAGTTGTTATGATGGCAGCAGAAGGACATGACGACTGCCACAGGTGATATCAAAACTCACCACATCCTTCTCAATACGCTGAGCCAGCTTTTCATGTGACTCAGCATCATAAGGTCCTGCAAGTGGAGAGTCTACCATTAATCACCAAAAATATAACCATAAAAAGCTATTCCTTTACTAAAAATTGTGAGTTGTCATGTGTGCACCAATGTACGTGCATTCTCACCCTGAGGGTGTGCAGCGGCTGCCGCTCGACGATTTTCAGCAGGTGGCGGGCCCCTGGGGGCTGAGGGAGGGAGGATGGTTTCTCTGTGACGCTTCATTTTTTCATGGTTCACCCTGAAGAGAAAGAATGGAGCAAAACACATCCTTATCTGTAAATATAGCTACAAAAAAAGGTAACTGGTAAAATATCTAAATATGTATGTGGTTGTGTATCAACACCAATGTTCTTACTTAAGGGTTTCCAGCCTCATTTTTCTTCCATGTTTGTTGTCTCCAAGGGCACTATCTATGTCTGCGTGAACCATCTCAGCCTGAACAAAGCAGGAGGAGACACAATCACATAACCTTTTTAATTAGTGGTATTTTAATGATTCTTAGACTTCTTTACTTTCTCATCAATTACTTTGAAAGGATTAGCTTAACCTGCTGTTCTGTAGAAGCTCTTTCACATGAAAGGTCCTTAGCGATGAACTGCGACTTACAATGTATTTACCGTAAACAGCAACAGACTTCAACTAATATACCTAGAGATACATCAATCAAATGTTCAACAATCACAATCGGCCAGAGTGCTAGGTCAAATCCAGAACTTGTTTCAACAACAGCCTGTTCTTTGATGCACAAATAGTGATAATCATAGAATTTCTTCATTTTTGGTGTGATTTGAACCTGCTACCTCTATTAAGGAACAATCGGCTCTTTTATTTCTTTTATGGTCCTTTTAAGATTTAAATGTCAAATTAAAGCAACGTTTATACAGGTAGGTGTGTACGTTGTCTAATCCTTGGTAAAAAAAATCTGAATCAGCAGGTCCGACATCAAGAAAAACTGAAAATAGATATATGCCAGCCAACTGTTTAGTGCATATCTATCAATAACCATCTAATTTAAACAGAACTTAGCCTCAGTGGGTTATAAAATGACATCAGGTATAGCTTCTTGTATCAGTATTTATACGAAACAAAGACACTAAACACGGTCTGCTGTAGGCATATTATCAATGGTTCATAAGCTTCTATAAGACAATTTCATTTCAATTTTTTAAGTATCATTTTAACTGGATTTTAACATTTAGGTGTAATTCTAAATATGTTTAATAGTTTTTAATGTGTACTCAGTCGAAGGAAGGTAGAGGGAATTAGATTACGAAAAAATCTGTTATGCTAGTGAATGATAAATGTCATTATGGGTTTACTTTGTCTCTGGTGTTTTCTGTCTGCCTTTTTAAATGTAATTATTTATCTAGCAAGCAGGAATCTTTCTACAATAAGTTAAAAACATAGCATACAGATTGATCTGCCTATAAGAAATTAGTGTTTCTAAAGAAATTTTTTTTTATATAAAATTATTACTCAGACATGTAACTGAAATCTGATCAAAAGCCCCAATAAAAAACAGCGCAATGTGTAAAACAAACAACATAAAGGCATTCAAGGACATCTAAACAGTTAACAACACACTCCAAGTCTGTAAAATCTACTCTTGGACTCACCTCCACCTGGTCACAGTGGAAGAAATGGATGTCTGGTCTGTGCTGGTCCTGATCCTGACACATGAGAAGCAGCACAGATAGGTAGCGTGTCTGATTCAGCACCGTCTGACAAAGATGGATTGTGGTAAGGGGGAAGTTCTCCAGTTCTTCCTGCATCACAACCAGAATGCCATAGGGAAAGAGATGGCAGCACAGAAAAAATAGGTCACATTCTTAATATGGTAAAAAAAAATGTTAAAAAAAGATTAATTAAGCAATACTCCAAAGGATAATTTATTAGACGTTCCCAACATCTGTCGTTACTTTTAACTAGATATAGAACTTCTACATCATCTTTGATGTCATCTTCTGAAACACATTTGGACTCAACCACTTACTTGTGGGACCATACTTAATATTCTATTAAAGCACAGAGGCAATATCCCATTATAATGTGTGAGTTTAAACAAACCTGAGTGTCACAATCAAGGAGTTTGACCGCTTTGTCTGTAACCTGCAGTAGCATCTCCTGTGTCCAGATTTTACCCCTTGAGTCCAGAAGAATCAGTTTCTTGATAGCATCGTCTACAGTGACAATAGATTCTGTCTTGTCCATAACAAACGTGGAGAGATGCTGAAGAAAAAAAAAAAACTGTTAATGACTAAAAACAGGAGTTAGGTGAAAAAAAGTGAATAAAAAGCAGACAAAAAATGAATAAAAAAAAAGGTTCAATCTTATTTGACATATATGATTTAGTAAAACCTTTTTAGTAAATTGCATGACAGGCAAGACATGTTTGCTCAGTATGAGGGATTGCTGATGGATTGCTGTGATTGGAGTCTGCATCAATGGGCGCAACTGCCAGTCAATGACTCGATGCAATCTGCTGGGATTCCTTAAATAGAAAACTTTAAAGTGATTGGAATGTTTGTACTGAAATGCATTTCTTGTAAAGAACCTTGAGATGACATCTGTTGTGAATGGGCGCTATATAAATAAACTGATTTGAATTGAATAAATTCAATTTATTGAATGTATTAAAAGGAAATTATGCTGTAAATTAAACTGGACATAAATATATGCACTTTTAATAGGCTAGTTTTCCTTTTTGCCAGGAATAAAAATGTATTTAAGATGAAACGGCTTATAAGCCTATTAGCTTTGCTCAGCTTATGATACCACATCTAAACCAGAAGTTCAGGAAATAGCTGGTGTTTCTTCGCTTAGGAGAGAAAAACTCTGTCACCAGCCATTTCAAACTTATAACTAACTTATATTTTGTTGTATTACCCAGCACCCAATAACAATTGCTTAAATTATATATTTAGGTGTTTCAGTGTAACATAACAAAGCTCAACTTCCTGTTTAATTTTCTTTTAAAGAAGATCAGACTACTTTATAAAATTCTTAGATATTACAAAAAATTTTTGTTTTCCAAATTTTAAAGTTTGTCCCTCAGGAGCCAATTTGTAATTACTTAGTTATTAAAATTTTTTAGTAAACAATGTAAATGAGCATTTGTCAACTCAATTTATTTAGTTTTCTGATTCAAACTTTCTTTCATACTATAGGTTTCATTCACTCATTTTTTCAATACATTTGCTGCAGTCTCTAGTATGAATGAATGCCAAGTGAGACTTTATCCAACTTTCTTCCAACAATGCTTTTCTTCTCACCACTCTTATCACTCTATAACGTTCATATTTGTGCCGTGCAAAATTAGTCGTTGCAAAATAGATTCTCCCACATGAGAAGTGGATCTTCACAGCGCCTGCAGAGTTGCTATTTGCCTCTTGGCTGCTGTAAAACACTTCTACTTGCCTGGCCTGTCAGTTTAGATGGCAGGCATATTTTGGTATCTTTGCAGTTGTATTATAGTCTTCAGATTTTCAGATGGCAAATAAAACAATGAATTGTGAGATGTTCGGAGCTTGGTGTATGTTTCCATAACCTAAACACTACTTTGTGTTGCTCAATTAAATAAAATCCCAATAAAAGGCATTAAGGTTTGTGGTACTAATATGTCACAAACAAAAAAAAGTTCAAGGAGCATAAATGTTTTTGCAAAACATATTGTATGATCTCTGTCCATTTAACTTTAAATGTCAGTTGGTTCTGCATAAAAATTTGGTGCAAACAAGAGATAAAAGTAACATATACACTTTATTGAAGTGACTGTCTTTACATTTTACCTGAATGGATTATATTAAGTTCATAGTAACACATTTTTACAAGGTGTAGCCTATTGTAATGCAAGCACTTTTAGATCAAAGGGTTAAAACAGTATTGACACCAAGGTTTCGTTTCTGTGATATCAGAATTTCTGTCCTTTATTAGGCTACTTTTTTAACGTCTGATGCAACCCAGTTGCAGAGCTCAACTATTAGGTGACAATTGTGCATCCTTTAAAAGAGGATGTTTCACATCCTAATGTAGCTATCACGATAAAAATAAACTTAATGAAAAAAAGATCTGACAGCAAACATTTTTGGTGATTTATGATTTTATATTTTTCTACCTGCTACTACTGACAAACATTTTAGTTAAAGATAAAGATTATAGTAGTGACAGTGCTATAGCTGTGAAAAAGAGAGTGAAATTTGATTTTGTACCTGTTTTATTTCTGCTTTAAAACAGCAATGCCTCTTGCTGCAAGTATAATGCTGGAATATCTCTTATGACCTGCCCATTTGTGATAATGAAGAGGCATTTTGGAAAACTATCTATATTGGCTTGGAACATAGTTCAGAACCGATCACTGACCCACAGCACGTCTTTCACCTGTGTACAGTATATCTGCCCCACACAGGCGCACTCAGTGGGCTGATTTTTTTATCATAAAGTCTCGTAAATCACAGGCATTCATCTTTATGTGAGATTTAATCTCTGGTCAAAAGAACAACTCAGGATAATTTCAAGGTGTGATCTTTATCTATTTCCTTTGTGACCAAGTAGTCTAAACAGTTCACCCATTTAAAGCAAAATGAAGCGTTAACGAAGATAATATTTATCCTATGAAGCTACAAGAGAAATTAACTCCCAAACAGTCGTACTTTCCATAGTTAAACAGTCTTGATTAACACTTCTACAGGATTTTCAAAAAAATGTTAAGGTTTTCTTTAGACTTTGGCAGATTTTTCTGTATTTCTCGGTCCAGTCCTTGTATTTGGCCATGTTAGCCCATTACATAGTTTGCTTTTAAAGTCGAGGACAAAAAAGAACAAAATGAATCAGGCCCCAAACTTAAAATTAGATCAACCTTTTCTCAAAGTTATGTCTTAACACAAAGTTGGAATTAACCCAGTAAAGACCTAACACAGGACCTGAGGAGAAGCTTCATCCTTCAGTTGATCGTTTTTAAAAGGTTTTCAGCTATTAGCACTTTGTAAGCAATTTTGTTTATAATAAAAGTAAACTTCTGTGTATCAAACATAGTACTCTTTGTTATTTATTAACTTATTGCTATTTATTTCATATACATTTTTCATTTCAAAACTTCATATTTTCCAGATTTTGTAAGACTTTCTGGACACTAGAACACACAAAAAATTACCCTCTTTGGCTTTATTTATCTCTATATCCCCTAATAATGTAACAAGAAGATGCTAATGTTGGCCTCTGATCCAGCAGTGTGGTTTACTCTGGACCAAAGTATCCAACGTTTAATACAGATTGAATGCAAACAATTAAATGGTTTTTTTTTTCCATTTTTTTTTTTATAAATCACTTTTACCACTCACTCAGTAGCTGAAGTAGAGCAATAGTACAATTTAAAATGTGAGATTTAGTTATTTAATGATAAACGAGGTCAATTTAATATGAATCAATGTAAGAATCAATTAAATGATTAGAGAATCTAAGTTTTTATCTTTTGGATAACAGAATGAAAAAAGTCTGGAAACTCAAAGATTTTTCTATAACTCTGCTTTGTTTTCCTTTTATCTTCACAGGTCTGCCTAAAAAGTCAATCAGACCGCTGCAGCTGATCCAGAACGCTGCTGCTCGTGTTCCTCACTAGAACCAGGAAAGTCGAGCACATCACCCCAGTTCTAAAGTCCTTACACTGGCTCCCTGTAGCTCAGAGAATAGACTTCAAAATACTCCTACTAGTTTATAAATCATTACATGGCTTAGCACCAAAATATGTTGAAGACCTGTTGTCATGGTACCAACCACCAAGACCACTCAGGTCCTCCAACTCTAGCCTACTAAACATCCCTAGACTCAGAACTAAACATGGAGAAGCAGCTTTCAGTTTCTATGCTCCCCTTATCTGGAACAGACTTCCTGACGAGTGTAGAGCTGCTGAAACTCTGAACTGCTTTAAATCGAGACTAAAAACCCATCTGTTTAGAATTGCCTTTGAGTAAATGCTTGATGTTATATGTATGAAATGTGTTCATGCTCTGCTTTTTTTTTTTTTCTCTTGCTTTATTGTGTATCATGTGTAATGTGTGTTTCTTTTATGTGTTTCTTTTAAATCACCAAATCATGTAAAGCACCTTGAATTACCCTGCTGTTGAAAGTGTGCTATACAAATAAAATTGCCTTGCCTTGCCTTGCCTTTTATTACATATTAATCCAGATCTGGTCCTTGATCTAGCTGGAAAGCAGGTAGTACTATAGTGAATCTAGCACCTGTCAGCATAACCTCCTTCTTGTGCATGTGTTTTAGTTGCTTCAGATATTAAGGCCTGTGTTTTGAGAGCCATAACCTGTAGCTAAATTTGAGACTTATTTTGAAGTAAGAAGGTAAGCAGATCATGTATTTCACTGTTTTGTTCATGGAAATGACTAATTAAAAAGACTGCTTGACATAGTGGCTAACTTTGCTCGGTTAGATTAGCATTGAATAATGCCCTACAGCTTTTAAAAACCTTTAGTTGCATCTTTTTGAGTACTTGATAGGAAAAATTAAATGTGACAGTGATAGACACATTATGAACAATTCTTAACGATTGTAATATGAAGCTTGAACAAAGTGTAGGCACCCTCATGTAATATGAAGTTGGCACCTGATTTGTAGAATCCCATCAGTGCAAACCTAAAGAGCTATTCTCTTTTTTTTTTTTAAGAACTACACTGCATTTGATCATGTCTAGTTTAAAATCTACAATACCTAGACAAGTCAAACTTTGACTAGATATTTCAAAACCAAACAGGAACTCTTTAAAACAAATTCTGAGACTTATATATAAAAATGTTTAACTTTATTTTATCTTTTTTTTAATCTCTTGAATCAAAAAAACAACATTTAGAGCCTTCTTAAAAATAGGCAGACATGAAATACGTATAATACAGAAAGATATTGTGATATTCTACAACGTCTCATGGACTGGAGAGACAATGTATTACACCTCTACTTCAGACCACTTTAAAGGGTTACAAAATTATGCTGTAAGAAGGCTGTCGAATTTAAATAAACATCAATTAACCTTTTTTTTCTCTAAAATTGGTAAGAACAGTAACTGATTTACTGAGTTAGAAACTTTACAAAAACCTTTTATATATTTTTAGTTTAATTCTAAATCCTGAACTGTTAAATCAAATCATAAAACAATAACGACTTTACCTCAACATGATACTGCGACGTCTCATGCATGATGAAATTTGAGTTGGAGTACTTTTTCCGCTGTTCTGTAGGTAACAAAAAGAAAAATTATTCTCTGCAGAAAAAATGCCATTGTTCAATAGATCTCTTCATAAACACAAGGACAAAAGCTCTGACCGTAAGTCCACATGTCGTCGTTTCAGTAGTGAGAACAGACGAAAGGAAAAAGTAATGTGTGAGCTTAAAGAGCACCCAGCAAATAAGGAAGTGACAGTTCTTTTCCTTATGACCTCGCAGCCAACAACTCTGCTAATGATTCAGATCGGTGACACACTTAATAAGGCATCTACTTTAGATTGTATATTTGATCATATTTTTCTGCTGAAACAAAACAAAAACGAGGCAATTATTAACTTCGTTGTTTAATGAAACTAAAAAGTGTCTTACAGTAATCGCCCCCAAAAAATCTGTAAAATGGAACCAATTCCGCCAAATAAACTAATCTTAAATCTTATATCATAGAATAGGAGTACATGTATCTTGATTTTCCCCAACTACATTTCATAAAATGTAGTCAGAGTTGGCCAATAACGTCCAGGGCTAGACTCATAAACCCACTTTTAGTAGAGGTACAAAGATCAATGACAGCACCAGGCTCAGTTCCTCCTCTCTGCCACTTTACCTACTAGTTAATAAAGTCTAACTATAAATCGGAGACCAGCTAAACAGTGAGTCTAAGTCTTAAACTCTGTAGATGTCGTTTAACAGAGTAGATGTAAAAAAAAACAAACAAACAAAAAAAAAGATTTATAGCGGTAAAGTCTGAAAAACTGAAATAATACCAAGAGGGGCTTTAAGAAAAAAAAAAAGCTTACTCTAAGAAATGTAGCAGGGATCAGGTTTATAAAATTGCATCAATAAATAAACCTTGTGAAACAATGCCCTTTTAGTAGATGAAACTAAAATCATAATGTTGGATAGAAATTAGAGGTGCATTGAGCATTGGGTCATTCATATCCAGCAGCAGAACAATAAATTATCCACAAACCTACAATATAATGAATGGGTAAGAAAAGAAAACAGTCAATGTGCTCCAATGAGCTGAACTTGTTTGAAATGGTCATACAGGAGTTGCTCATAAATAAAAAACTATAAAACATTGTAAAATGCAAAAATAAATAAATACATGGGGGGATGGGGTGATACCGAAGCACAGAAAGGGAATTATTGGGTCCTAAGGATGAAAATAAAATCTCGGGCTAAAGGTGGTTCTGCAGCAGCATGAACAGTTTCTACCACAAAGCCTCATTTTAGTTAGCATTTAATGTGTTCTTGTTTTGTGAAGCCCTTTAATATCTTACCATGGTGCCTTGCAAAAGTATTCACAAACCTTAAACTTCTAAACACCAAACTTAATTGTATTGAGGGTTTTTTATGTGATAGGCCAATGCAAAGTAGTACATAATTGTGAAATAAAAAGAAACTTGTACATAAAATAATAAATAAAAATCTGAAAATTATGGCTGGTGTTTTTATTCTACTTCCCTCAGTCAATACTTTGTAGAACCACCTTTCCTTGCAATTGCACTTGTCTGAAATCTTTCTCCCTTCTATGTTGGAACACAGCTCAAGCTCAGTCAGATTTGATAGTGTGTCTGTGAACATACTTTTTTAGGTCTTGCCACAAATTGCCAGTTGGATTTAAGCCTGGACACACAAACTTTGATCTAATCGCTGTGGTTCTGGTTGTTTGTTTAGGGTCAGTGTCCTGTTGGAAGGTGAACCTCCTCCTCAGTCTTGAGTCTTGGGAAACCTCAAGAACGACTGTCCTGAATTTAACTCCATTAATCTTCCCATGAACTTTGACAGGCTTCCCTGTCATTGCTGAAGAAAATATCCAGCTCATCCAGAGTTAATGGGTCTGATTAATGCTCTGTATGATCAGTTTAGGTGGACAGCCATGTGTTGGTATCTCTGCAGTTGTGCCATACTGTTTCCATTTTTAGATGTGAAAGTAAGATGTTTGAAGCTTGAAACATTGTTTTATAACCCAAACCTGCCTTAAACATCCCCTCAACACAATCCCTGACATGTCTGCTGTTTTTTCCTAATCTTAAAGATGCTGTTTGTCCACTAACGATCTCTAGCAAACCTCTGAGGTGTCCACAGAACAGCTGTAATTATGCAGAGATTAAAGCATACAGAGGGGGACTCCACTTGCTAATGGCATACAATCTGAAGCCATCTGTCTGCACTGGATTTTATTTAAGGGTATCCAAGTAAAGGTGCCTTAAAATCGCCACACTTTTTATTTTGAAAAATTAAAAAGGTTATATATAATTTTGAAAGCTAGTGTACATAAAATATTAATTTAAACATTGTTTAAACATGCATTGTTTTTTAAAACTTTTACAGCACAAGCCTTTGCTTAGTCTTTTTCCTTTCTTTTTTTAAGAAGCAAAAACATTGTACAACTTCTCAAAGCCAGAAGAAACCGAGGAGAACAAAAAATACATTGGCTTGTTTTTAATCTTTGCATTTTATTTATATCCACATGGGAGCACTCGATATCCTTGTTGTGTAAAAGCTGCCTGGTAACGCCATTGTCTTTAAATTGGTTGATGTTAAATGAGCTCACCAAAGTGCTTGGACCCACTTAGCAGGTGAATAATGTGAATGTAACAATTATGCTTCAATATGGACATATTCCTATAAACTCCAGCAATAGTTCTTATATCAGATCTCTCTCCATCTCTATGTCCCTCCTAATAGAGTCAACATTCAGATATCACACAGGGTTTTGTTTTCATACAGATACATTTCCTATTGTTCACGTTATGCTGTCTGCAACACAAAAGCCTTGTTGTTTGCAGAACACTTAAGAAAATGTATGTCAAGGCTCAACGGGTAAATTTTAATATTTACCTTTTTTTATCATCATGAGAAAGAGCTCTTCATAGAACTCAGGCGTACCATTGAATACAGATTTAAAAAGGGGATGACTTTATATTATCAAAATGATGCAACCCATTGTCTTTCCTGTTCCTTCCATTTCCTTCCGGCTTAGCTCTCTACAGGTGAAACACAAGCATCAGGTCTCACTCTGAAAGTTGAGCTCCACTAATGTCTTATTAATGACCGACATTAATTCCAATCAATTCACAGCCCAGTGACCGAGTGCAATAAGAGCCACTTAGGCGGCAGATGGGCCGATCTGCAGAACTCTCCAGAGTCAATGGTCGGTGATAAAACACAATACCCTGGCAGATTATCAAACACTTACATGACCCAGATCTATCGGACAATCACTTAAACACCCTGGACTTTGATATTTCACCTCAAGTAATCCAAACCTTATAAAAACTGGCACTGCTTGCTGTGTGTTAAATCCTTATTTAGTTTTATTCATAAAAGTAAACTAATGTATATATTGGGGTTTTCTCACTTGTCTCAATCTAAGGGAGTCGAATACACACAAGGTAAGGAGAATGTTTTTTTCAGGATCTTAACAACTATAGTAAAGGTTTCATGAATCTCAAATTCTTTTTTAAGTACCTCAGTTCAATTCAATTCAAATTCAATTCAAAAATACTTTGTTGATCCCAGAGGGAAATTGAGTGTTGGTATAGCTCATATAATTAATTCTTTGAGTTGTTAATAATGATGATAATGACAGCTGTGGGCAGGAAGGATTTCCTGTAGCGGTCCGTATTGCAGCAAAACTGAAGAAGCCTCCGACTGAAGACGATCTGTTGTAGTATGACAGTCTCATGAACAGGATGGTCAGGGTTGTCCATAATTTTTTAAGTTAAGTGTAGAGTTAAGTTAAGTTAAGTTAAGTGTAGAGTCATCAGCTACATGTTTGTCTTGTTAATGTTCTCAATCCTGGTCGTCAGGACCCGCTGCCCTGCATGTATTAGGTTGCACTTAAGTGACTGGTTGATTAATAGGTTCTGCAGCACTTAATGACACTTAAAGGAAGTAATGCAATCATTTTAATCATGTTTACTGGAGCAGAGACAAATTTAAAACATGATGGACAGTTGGCCCTAAGGAACCAGTAATGTACTCGGTTTTGAATTTTCAACAAGACCTGAGTCATACTGTCTAAAAAAGAAAGGATAGGTATGTAAAAGCTTGTGAATCTAATGAAAGTTTTCTCTCTTGTTAGTCATCACTTAAGAAAAAAACCAAAGAGAAAAACCTTGTGGCGCAATTAATAAAAAAAGCTAAATTATATGACAATCAGAAATTTCATTCGTACAAGATCATAGCCTGTTTTCATTTTGAACTGCAGGGAACTTTTAAGAAGAAATGCATTAATTATAGGTTTGTTGCAGTTTTCCGATCTTCGGTCTTTGTGAAGCTTTGATCAGGTCATTTTTGCCAAAAACCAATTTCTCTTAGAGGATATAAAACAGCATTAGCAGTTAATCTTTTTCCAGCCTTCCTGTCATAAGTGTATAATTAATAAATTATTATTTATATTAGGAGCAGAGGTGGCATCACACTGTGTGCATGAGAGAGAAGCTGCTGTAAAACATGATTTTGAATATTTTAAAAGAACAAAAAAACTTATAACAAGTCATTATAAACTTTTTAGCATCCTATGTTAGCAATTAACACAAGTAGTGCCGCTAACATTACTAAAACCACAGTCCTTGTGTGTATCCCAAGGTGAATGAATATATGTACCTAAACCCTGACATTTCTAAATCCAGTATATTTAATGACCCACACATGTTCTCATCAGAAAGTGTTACCATCAACATCCAAAAAATGTCTAATAAAAGCAAATATAGGAATTAGAAGAGTCTAGCCTTTCGGTTAGAGACTCCAGTTCTCACCTGACATGGTCCTCAACTATTAAAAAATAACAGAAGCTTAAGAAATGTTCTGAGTGGTTTGATCCAAAGCAGAGCAATGATTACTCTGATGTTCTCTCTTTCTGTTCAGCCCACAGAAGCTGATAACAGATCAGGCAGGGGGACCTGATCTGCATTTGCATCACTTGTCTATTGTTTTGAGTTATGGGGGAAGTTTGCATATGTGCGATTATTCTGCTGCATGTTTATTAAACACGTTTTCCAGGTCTGTTACAGACAGTCGACAATATCATCTGTTCTCTTGTCTCTGAGCAAAGAAAGGACAGGCGATCCTGTGGTGAGACAGTAGCAGTGACCATCTGTTACTCAGTATGACCTGAGCAAGAAAAAAACAACCAATAATCACACGTACGATGGGGTGCCACAGAGATCACCGGTTGGTTGCTTGCATCCTGTGGACATTTGGAAGATAAATAGCAAACAATGTTTCAGGTGCACCAAGAAAAAATGTGAAAACACTTTGCAACCCTTCAAGCACCATCTTCAGATATTTGACCCGATTCTAAATTTAAAACAGTGCAACCATGAAATAGCATTGTCCCGTTGTACCTTTGTATTGGTTTCTATTTGAGACGACTGATTGACAGGTTGGAACATTTTTCTATGTGTAGAAGGAGGTGTCGTCAGGGACCAGTGAGCTCATGTCTGAAGCAAAGAAGGGAGGGTCAATAAGCGAAAGAGATGGAGAGCCTTCCTTTCCACTTCTCAATGTGCCTTTTATTCACCTGCAATGCATGGGTATCCCCACCCTGTTCCAGCCACACATTAAGAACAGGCACACCCTGCACTTTAGCTATTACACTCACTCACAGACACACTATAAAAAGCACACATTATATAAGCAGTGGAAATAGTTAGAAAATACTTTATACTATAACTTTATACTTTATGCCAGCTAACCTTTCTTCCAGCGTAAATACAAATGCATCACTTAAATACCACATGCATGCCCATCTATTAAAAGAATGCACTACAAACATGAATGCAACAGTTCACATGAGAAGGTGACAGTACAGACAGAAGCTGATGCATCCCACAGCTAATCCTTGCATGCACCGCATGGGGAGCTGGAAAGTCCAGTTTCCTTCAAAAATCCTTTCCCTCCCAGTACCTTCATTGTCTAACTGGGTGTCACCGTACTGGGAAAAAAACCAAGCTCGTTCAGCACAACCATTGATTTTTTTCTTTCTTAAATCAGTGATTATGAACATGTGAGTTTAAGTGAGGAGGGAGTGTGATAGTCCAGTAAGGCCACACAACCCCAGCTACATGTCGCACAGGGAGAGCTCTGGATTTCCTGATGGAGTCATTTGCATAGCAAGTGATATGCTGCTATGATTTATGTCCATAACACAGTGGATCCACACACTTTCTCTTGGCATGAGGCAATGATTTTGCAATGTAACATATCAGTGTCAACTTAATCTTACAGAGTTGATTTAAATAGCTAGCCTTAGCCTTAGAAAATCATCTTTCATAAGTGTTAGATTTGTTTGGATTCACTCTACATAAGTTTCATCACAACACCTGCAACCTTTAAGTGAAATAAATTAATCACGTTGTATAAATCAATGCGTTTTTATTAGGGCTGCACAATATATCGCAAATATATCGTCGTTGCAATGTCAAGGTGTGCAATATTCATATCGCAAAGGACTGTTTGGAGCGCAATAATTGCCGGATATTATATTCCAAGTTTATTTGAACTTCCATTTTTCTTGTAAGGTAATATTTAGCTAGGTGGACAAAGTCTCACACCAGCAGATGCTCACACTGGACACTAATGACATTGCCCAAAATAAAGGTCACAGAGTGATGGAAACACAGATAAGAAAGAGAGGAAAGAAGAATAACAACTGATATTGTCATTGGAATATTTACTTATATGATCGCCATTGCAAGATTTTCTAATACAGTATGTGCTGCCTTGACAACAAGAATAACTCTCAAATACAGACATAAAACATGCATACTTGTAACATTAACAAAAAGAGGTAAAATCAGTGCATGTTAATGGTCAACAAGATGGAAGGAGTGCCGCATAACTTAAAGCGCTAATCAAGTTATCTGCTGAAAATTCCTGTAGTTTTCATATCGCAACATATATTACAAGGTTAGAAAAAAAATCACAATTAACATTTTTTTCCAACATCGTGTAGAATTAACATCAATCATTTAAAGTGTATAAGACTGATTACCGGCAAAGGGAAGATTTTTCCTCCATTTTTATAAATACAGTGTCTTCCAAAAGTACTTAAGCCCCTTGAACTTGACTCGGTTGCATTTTATTTTATTTTGGGATGTCAGAATAAAGGTTATTTACGTGTACCAACTTTTGGAAACTGTGTATCCTTTTCCTACTACTTCACAGTCATCAACTACTTTGTATTAATCCATCACATAAAGTCATGATTGAATACTATACTTTGGGTGGTATGTTGTTCCAAAAAGTGAAAAGGTTCAAGAAGCACTTTTGCAAAGGCACTTTAAATTATCAAGTTATGATTTATGTAGTCTGAAGCAGTACATCTCCGTTAGTTAAAATAGTAAAATAAAATACAAAATAAATAACAATAAATATTACAACAGTAAATATAGAACTGAAACACAAACACTAAACACAAAATGATCACGATTATCATTTAAACCAGGACAACAAGGAGACTCTACTTATTTGGGATGCTTGAGAATAATGATAACAACTAGAGGTAAAGATCATGTTTTATCCTTATAGACAATATTTAGTCCTACCTAAATCTGTTTAGGTACAAGGTTTACAATTTTAAAAGGATTTTGCAACAATAATTTGAAATAAATTAATTCAAGAAAAAAGTTGTTTTGTTCCTACAAAACTATTCTTTAAAAGGTAAATGTGTATAACCCCCTAAATTATATGCTGTTAACAGTCAACAACCTGTTGTGACTCAACATCCAGAAGTAAAGGTAAGTATAAATACAGGTTATGGGTGTGTGAAGGCACATTCTTGAAAAAAAGCCAAGAGTAAAGAAACACCTCTACAAACTTACCATAGAGGGCCTTGGCGCTGAGCTTGCTGTCCGATCTGGCCACTCCACTGTAATGACAAGAGGAGGAGATGGGGTTACGCTGGAAACCCTTCATCTTCTTTCCCTGAACCCCTAAATATCCGCGTCAGAGACCTTCAAATGCTGCCACTTTGGATAAACACAATACTCTGCTCATACATAGGACAGGGAGCAAACTAGGCTGCATTCGAATTGAAGCATATGGACTGGGGAGAGCGAGAGTGGAAACAGGAGAGAGGGAGGAGAAACAGAGGGGGAGCCCAAGTAAAGCAAACAACTCTGAACAGAGCGACTCTGTGCCCAAAGTCCCTGACCCACGCTACCTTTCACAAACTGGGTTAGTGATTCTCTGCACCCAACGCAACTCAACCCAGCCTGCATGTAGAAAGGTAAATAACCAGAGGAAAGCCACAGGAATGTGTGGAGTGTGTGAAACTCACTTGGCTTGCCTCGACAGAGGTCCAGGGGCACTCATGATTTCAGGCATCCACCTGGGTGAAGAAACAGAGAAGAGGACAATCAGAATAAAGCCATGGATAATAATGAGAGACTGAAGATGAGAAGCATCTTGAAGAGGAGGGGGCATTTTTTCTACCATAATATTTTTAATAAAAAATAGGTGGATGAGCTATAATTTTGCAATTTAACCTTAAACACACACACACACATAAACTGAACATCCTTCAGCTTTAAGAAATGCTCTACATAATTCAGAAATGTGGTCAAATATCTTATCAGAGTAAAAACATAAGCAAAGCAAACATAAGCAAAACTTACTTATATACTGATTTAACCAGTCGATCATCTGACTTCCATTAAAATTAAATGACAGTGACATGACTCAGCGACACTAATGTAAAAAAAACCGCTCCACACAATTGTGACAAATTATGATTTCAATTATTAAGGGAGAAAAGCTATCCAAAGCAACCTTATTTTTTAAAAGTAATTACGCTCTTTGTTAACTTATGAATTAAATGTGATTGACCACACTTTTTGGTGAGCCGAATTTACTAGACCTAGACCTAATTACTGCCTGGCATGTAGAATTAGGAAATCATTTAATAGAGCCTGCTTGACAACATGAAATAGACTAAAGAATCTCGGACAGCAACACATCATGTCCTGGTCTAGTAAAACATTACTCTCCATAACTCCGGAAAAGGTTACAAATCCCAGAGGCTTTATTATTGGATAGGCAAAAACAGTATCTATGTGAAAACCAATGCTGACCAAAAAGAGAAGACCGAGTCGTCATAGATTTGCCAAAAATATAATCGCCAAGATTTTTGAAGTACCGTAAAACTAACACAGCATTTCAGAAAAAAGATCATACTGATAGTCAAGCATGGTGGTGGGAGTCTGATGGTGTGGGACTGGTGGAACCATGAGTTCTGCTCTCAACCAGAAAATCCTGAAGGAGAATGTTCAGCCATCCGCTTGTGATGTTAAGCTAAATCAATCTTGGGGTATATGCTTCTGTCAATATGCCATGCACACAAGCCAGTCCACCAAATAATGGCAAAAAATAAATACATTAATAAATGTATGTTTTGGTGTGGCTTAGTCAAGGCCCAGGCTTAAATCTGATTGAGATGCAGTGTTATGAACTTAAATAAGTTGATGCTTGAAAACCCACCAATGTGGCTGGATTAAATCAATTCTGCAAAGAAGAGTAGGCCCAGATTCCTCTAGTGATGTAAAAAAAGAAAAGAAAACTGATTGCCAGTTGTTGCAGATCCTTGAAGTCAGTCTGAAACTTGTCTGATGAATGGAAACATTTAGGTTTGACAAAAAAGCAGTGACCGAAGAAATCACTAAGAGGGCAAATACTTTTTTTTATTATCAATGTATGGTGTCAGACATGGTTTCATAAGGAACACACCAAGACTTAAAGTGTGTAAAAATTGCACTCACAACATAATCTTAAATTTTTTTTTTGCATATTTTGCCATTTATTAAACAGAATTTTAAATTTCTACTGTAGAATAATACTCTGTAAAATCTCATTTGAAAATGACTTCATTAGCAGAACAATTCACACTTCTTGAACGTTTTATAATTTTGCATTCTATTTACTTTATCTTATCTTATTGGGATATGCTAACAAGTGGAAGAAAATGATACATGTTAACACCAATTTTCAAGGCATGTCCCAGATTCTCTATTAGATTTAGGACTGCACTTTGACTGCGCCATTCGAGTACTGAATAGGCTTTGTTCTAAACTATTCCACTGTAACTCTGGCTGTATGCTTAGGACCTTGTTGGAAGGTGAATCTCCAACACAGTCTAAAAACTTTTTTTTTCAGTATTTCCCTGTATTTGGCACCACCCATCTTTCCATTAATCCATACCAGCTTCCCTGTCCCTGCTAATGAAAATGAAGGTGGGGGTGCAGTTCTGCAGACAACATACAGCAGGTTGATATGTGCTGAGTAATTAGATCCAGTCCATTGAGGACTATACATGCATAACTAAAAGCGCATTAATTTAGATGGATTTTTCACACCCAGACACACTAACTAGTTGCTTAGCATTATTAGCCTGACTTCCAAGAAGACAAAGCAATGTGTAACAAGAGCCCTGCTCCTATATCTGAAGGACGAGGAGGTGCAGAAAAGAAGAAAACAAAACCTTCCCACGCCCTTCCGCCTCAGGCCTTTGGCTTAGCTGTGAACACGTAAACAGACAGGTTGCGCAATAAACATCAGGTCTACAGACCTCAAAGTGAATGGACTAATATTCCTTATCTTTAATCTATCGAACTCAATAATTTGCAACACAGCAATAGTGGAGTCTATTGAGACATTGATACTTTTGTTACATCATTAAATCGTTATAAGTGTTTGTTAATGAGAAAGGTGAGCAACAGTTAACACTGGAGATAATAATCGCCTAATGTGACTTTTAAACACCAAAGAGCCACATAGTGCTGTAAGGTAGCAGCTGGTTGTATTATTAACAGGTAGCAAGAGGTTAAGAACTGGTGTCACCCGCAGACTTAAAGATTTTGTCAGCATTAGCTGCTGGAAACTGGCATGGTGTTTGGCTCTCTACCACTGATCAACCAACCATCATGCGTGGCATATTTTACTTTTACTATAACGAGCAGTTCATGTTGTAGGTGTTGGTAGAGTATTTACACTCAGTGTTGAAAGAGGTGTGTTTTTCATGGAGATTATAAAAAAACGGCTTAAAGCAGTAATCTTCTCAAATCCTCTGAAATAAAAAAAATGAGAGATCACACCCACACTTCTCACAGCCTGATCTCCTGCAGTGCGGCTCCATGGCTTAAAACTGCCATGACAAAGAATATTTACTTTACTTTATAAGTGAAATCTACGGATAACTTTTCCTGCTCTTATTTCTCAGGTCATCACCTCTTCATGCTGTTTGTGGCTCTGGCCTGCTGCCAGCGTTCAGGAAGTGGTTGAGGCCAGAGGAGGACAGACTCAGTGTCATGTGTTGTCAACCTCACGGCACAAGGCCATCAGTGCACCTGCATCTGCTTTCTGCTGAGCAATGACAACTTTATCTTTGAGGTACACCGCCCGCCACAATTATTATCAGCACACCTAGTAAAAATATGCAACAAAGCCTTATAAATGTTTGTTATTTTTTTGGTAACCCAAAGAAGCAATTCAGTAAAGGAAAGAAGTGATACAAGGAAGGAATGACTGAAACAAAGTAAGGACATAAGGAATAAAGGAAAGACACAAGGAGGAGAGATGTGTAGGGCACAAGGAAGGAAGGAAGGAAGGAAGGAAGGAAGGAAGGAAGGAAGGAAGGAAGGAAGGAAGGAAGGAAGGAAGGAAGGAAGGAAGGAAGGAAGGAAGGAAGGAAGGAAGGAAGGAAGGAAGGAAGGTCAGACACTAATAAGAATCATATATTGTTTACATATCTTTACCAGGGTGCCAATGGCTGTGGTGGGCACTGTGCATACCCATGGAAAAATAATATAGAAGATGACTTGTCCAGATAAGCACTTCACATAAGGTTATTTAGATGTAGTAATCTGACAATCTATATCAGCCCAACTGAAGGACAGTAGACAAAACTTGGAATAAGTGTTAATATTGTTTATGGAAATATGTACCTTTTAGTCAGTTGTGCAATTATTTTATTTTATTATAATTGCTTATCTTTGTGCTTCTGTTTGCCCTTCAATTTGCCGTTTAAACAAATAAATGCCACTACTAAAGGACAAAAAAAGGATTCAAAGCCTTTACAATTAAACAGAGGAGTAATGAAGGGGGGGACTAGTTTGTTCGGTTGCTTTACTATTTAGTAGCCGACAGAGCCGTCAACTGATTAACATTTTCCTGTGTTAAGTCATACCACAGTAGACAGGAACGTTGCATGATTCAGAACTTGGCACCTTGGAAGCGCATCTCGATGGGGGAGTTCAGAATGACGGAACTCAGTCATTGGGCTGTCAGCAGCTATAGCTTACATTTAAAACAGATAGTGTTACCTTAGGTTCTCCGGGAGGATTCATACTTCCCTGTTGCAGATAGGAGTATTAAACTTTTTAAGTTTAGTATTGATTACATTGAATTATCAATTATTTTGACAAACACAAATCTGCATGTAGAACTGTAATAGGTTAGCTTAAAACAACTTAAACTGTGACGAACAAGGCTGAGCAAGGAGCCATGCTTCTTTTTTCAATGTGCACAGTGAGAAAGATGATTAGAAAGGTTAAAAAAATCTCCAAAGCTCTTTGTTGGAGAACTGTAACATAACATTATGTCACTGCAATGAAAAATGTATTTATTTAAAGGCTTTGCACACATATTTTCCATGGGTGCCAATACATGTGGCTGTATCTAGAAACAAGATTAAGAAGAATCTAGAAAAACATTTTAAAAGAGTTAACAATATACTTAGGGCTGAGGCACAAACCGACAGAGCCTGAGCTTTCTGTTAAAACCACAGTAATAGCTCTAACACAATAAACCTCTCCTCATAATAAGGAGCCAGTTCTGAGAAACACGCTTCATAAAACAGCTAAAGCTGAATGAACAACTGCTGTGGAAAATAAGTCAGTACTTACAGCATGTGTTCCTAAGAAGCTTGTATTTTTAACTTAAGTTTGTTTAGTCAGCTGACAACAACCTTTAACATAGAGCAGAACCAGAACACACTGACAGCGATAACTTGTAATCTCTAACAAAATCTGATTTTGCTTTTACATGAGCAACCTGGACTTTGCCCCTGCAGACCCTGAAAAACCATCTGGAAAGAGATAGTGCATATCTGATCAGAGGCCACTCAACTGAATCAGCTCAGGCTGTTGTAAATGCTGGAGATGTTTCCATTAAAAGCCCTATGATTCACATCTTAGTGTTGGATAATGTGTTGTACACTGGGCTGTTGTTTATACAACCAGTAAAACCACATGACACCACTTTCCTCTGACCAGAGGACTAAATACTGTAATTAAGACTGAATGTGATGCTGAATATCCTGATGAATTGCTCAAAAAACAGAGCAGATGCCAGATAAAATGTTACAGCACCAAAATAATCATGTACAGTATAGGTGAAATAGACATTGTTGATGTTCTCTGATTGCAAAACATCTATAGCTTTGGGACTTTATAGTCTCTATAGAGGTTCAAAAGCGACACAGTTTAATAAAATAGAATTTAGATACATTTTTATTTATATTTGTTATTAATTGGAAACATTGGAAAACATAAAAAAATTACATCATACAACCTAAAATGTATTAAAATATAGTTTGCCAAAGGTTATAGTAAAAATGGGAGCATAATTATTTCATGCCTGTGTGCAGCAGGATATGATTTTCTTTTATCTTTCATAGTTAGTGGGCGGGACTAACACTGCAGTAGTTAAATATGATTGGTCTGAAAAAGAGTTTCTGTGCATATTAACCAACATCGGAGATTTAATTCTCTAAAGCTGGGATGGCACTGTGCGATTTCGGCCGTCCCATACCTTAAAAACAGCGTGTGGAACTTTTAGTGATCTATTTTTATCAAGCTGTCTTCTTAAACAAAAAGAAAATGGAAAAACAGACAGTTCTATTTCTAAATCATTTAGATAGTTGGTGAAGCTGATCACAGTTGTAGAGTATTTTCTATACATTTGCCATCAGATTAATTAGCTACAACTTTATACACGTTCCACAGTTTATTCAGTGTTATTAGCTGTTCTATAATTACTTTCAACGGTTTGTGCAGAAGGGGTGAACCTAAAAGTCCTGGAACACCTTACATCAGTCCTTAAACTGTGGTAGGAGTAGCCTACTACTGATGATACTTTAGGGCTGCCTTTAGCGGTACTCAAACCACATTTTGGTGTCAACTGTTTAAGGCGTGATTCCATCCATCCATTTTCTTCCGCTTATCCGGGGTCGGGTCGCGGGGGCAGCAGCCTAAGCAAAGAGACCCAGACTTCCCTCTCCCCAGCCACTTGTTCCAGCTCCTTGGGAGGAACCCCAAGGCGCTCCCAGGCCAGCCGAGAAACATAGTCCCTCCAGCGTGTCCTGGGCCTTCCCCTGGGCCTCCTCCCGGTGAGACGTGCCTGAAACACCTCACCAGGGAGGCGTCCAGGAGGCATCCTGACCAGATGCCCGAGCCACGTCAACTGACTCCTCTCGATGTGGAGAAGTAGCGGCTCTACTCTGAGCCCCCTCCGGATGACTGAGCTTCTCACCCTATCTCTAAGGGAGAGCCCAGACACTCTGCGGAGGAAACTCATTTCAGCCGCTTGTATCCGTGATCTCGTTCTTTCGGTCACCACCCAGAGTTCGTGACCATAGATGAGGGTAGGAACGTAGATCGACCGGTAAATCGAGAGCTTCGCCTTTTGGCTCAGCTCTCTCTTCACCACGACAGACCGGTAGAGCGCCCGCATAACTGCAGATGCCCCACCAATCCGTCTATCGATCTCCCGCTCCATTTTTCCCTCAATCGTGAACAAGACCCCCAGATACTTAAACTCCTCCACTTGGCGAAGGACCCCATCCCCGACCCCGAGGAGGCACCCCACCCTTTTCCGGCTCAAGACCATGGCCTCGGATTTGGAGGTGCTGATTCTCATCCCAGCCGCTTCACACTCGGCTGCGAACAGCTCCAGCAAAAGCTGTAGATCACGCTCCGATGAAGCCAACAGGACCACATCATCTGCAAAAAGCAGAGACCCGATCCTGAGGCCACCAAAACGGATCCCCTCAACGCCTTGGCTGCGCCTAGAGATCCTGTCCATAAAAGTTAGGAACAGGATCGGCGACAAAGGGCAACCTTGGCGGAGTCCAACTCTCACTGGAAACAAGCCCGACTTACTGCCGGCAATGCGAACCAAACTCTGGCACCGGTCGTACAGGGACCTAACAGCCCGTATCAAGGGGCCCGGTACCCCATACTCCCGGAGCACCCCCCACAGGGCCCCCCGAGGGACACGGTCGAACGCCTTCTCCAAGTCCACAAAACACATGTAGACCGGTTGGGCGAACTCCCACACACCCTCCAGGACCCTGCTGAGGGTGTAGAGCTGGTCCAGTGTTCCACGGCCAGGACGAAAACCGCATTGTTCCTCCTGGATCCGAGGTTCGACTATCCGTCGGACCCTCCTCTCCAGAACCCCTGAATAGACCTTACCAGGGAGGCTCAGAAGTGTGATCCCCCTGTAGTTGGAACACATCCTGTGGTCCCCCTTTTTAAACAGGGGGACCACCACCCCGGTCTGCCAATCCAAGGGAACTGCCCCCGATGTCCACGCAATATTGCAGAGCCGCGTTAACCAACACAGCCCCACAACATCCAGAGCCTTGAGGAACTCCGGTCGAATCTCATCCACCCCCGGAGCCTTGCCACCGAGGAGCTTTTTAACGACCTCGGTGACCTCAGCACCAGAGATTGGAGAGCCCGACCCCAAGTCCCCAAACCCTGCTTCCAGATTGGAAGGCGTGCTGGTGGGATTGAGGAGGTCTTGGAAGTATTCCATCCACCGACCCAAAACGTCCCGCATCGAGGTCAGCAGCACACCATCCCCACTGTAAACAGTGTTGGTGGCAGACCGCTTTCCCCCCCTGAGACGCCGGATGGTGGACCAGAATCGCTTCGAAGCTGTACGGAAGTCGTTTTCCAAAGGAAATCCATCCATTGTAAGATGGATTATTAGTAATGCTAACAAGCATGAACTTTAATGACAACTCAAAAATGAGATGCAACGCAAAATATGATGCATTCCATAGACCCCAAACTCAGAATTGGATCTGGAAATTATTCTTGCTTTTTGTTCTGCACAGTTGACTATAGAAGGCATCAGTATTGTTTTTCTCTGCATTTTATGCTTTCCAGCACTGTAGTAACGCATTAATTAACAGAAGAAGGACAGTACTGTGAATGGCAAGTAAATTAATAAGATTGAAAATGACAGAAGTATGAACATGTTCATTAATACAACTATATTTCAAACACATTGTAGCCATATTGAATTTCAAGGGCTGTGTTGATGAGGAAAATGTCCACCTTTGCAACTGGGGATTTCTCTTCTTTTTTCCAACTTAAACTTGAAAAAAATAGTAAATAAGTTACACTATAGCCTTTAACCAACCCTGCAGAAGACGTAAGAAACATTATGTTCTTTTTGTTTTTTTTTAATGACAAAACAGGAACAAATCATATCCAATTGTAGCTACTGTTATTTTAAAATGCCTCCCATTGTGGAAACGCTTAAAACTGCCTTAGATTGTTGATTATGTGCACACATCTTTGAATCTCGATGAAACTGTTTACCCTAAACATTCATATTTTTCTAATAGTGTAGCACAGCACCAACAGATTCGTATTGTAAAGACTCTACATGGGTTATTTAAACCAAGGTAAAGTGCTTTGAATAGACATTTAAAATCAAAAGGCACAATGAATTCATATGACAACAAAGCCAGACTTTGTATGCTTAATGAAGTTTTCAAAACCGCAACTTCCAAGTTTCGCATTGGGAGTTTAAACAGTCCTTTTGTCGCCACTTTAGAAACTTACAGGGCAGTTTTGCAGGCTGGATGTTTAACTTGACACACGTGGGTTCAGACAGCGTCCCCGACGTCAGCCGACCATCATAAAATCTTCTGTGCAGAACCGCTCAAGGAAATATAACCCCGCTGGAAAACGGTCGAAGTCAAAGAACTTCGCTTTTGCAAAAATACAAACAAAGAAAAAAACAAATAAGTCCGACGATCTGAATATGCCTCCTGTTGTGAGCTGTCACTTCCGAGAAAACAGCAACCGACGGAGGAAAGGCGGTACAGGTGAGTGATGGTGACTGAGCAGGTAACGAAACACAAAGGGGGCGGGGCTAACATCAGACCTCACTCTGCTGGTTGGTTAGTGACTGATTTGACTCAAAATTAAGTAGGCCTATAGTCACCCGAAGAAATTTCATACTGTGAAAAGCAAAAACTTCATCTAAGTTATTTCCTGCATGCTTTTATGTATGTCAGCTTACGTTGAATTGAGGGCGGTTCCAAACTGTCTTCTCTCGCTATTTGATTGAAAGATTTTTTTTGTTGAAGGGGGAGTTCCCTCTTAATATGATAAAATACCCTACTCGTTTTTTTCACTTTAACTGAAAAACAAGCATTGTAATGTAAAACACGTATGTGTAATAACTTTAATTTAACAAGTAACATTTCATTTAAGCTGCTTTGCTGTAGTTTCATCTGAAGATCACTGAATGAAGCCTTTATTTCAAATATATAAGACATAGAACCTATTAAAGAGAAAAAAACTAGCATAAAATGAAACCACATCAAGCAAGCTTGATCATAGGCTATTATTCAAATCAACTGTGTCCAGTTTCAAAAGGAGTTGGAGGATGCAAAGACGTATTAAATCTCACAGTTTAAGTCATGAATATATAGCCTAGACTATCTACAATGTATAGCCTATTGTTGTAACCATATATAGATATTAATACCTATACATGTATTATTCGAAATTAATCTTGTACTGTATGGCCACCATAACACCCATTAGAGTGCAACCTAAATTGTGCATCATTCATATATTACTGTAAGTGTTTGTATAACATTGTTGCTCTAAACTTAGTAATGTTTGTTCTCAAATCACTACACATTAATTCAAGTATGATAAAACCACTCATACCAACTGAGCAGCAGTGTTCATGCTGTGGAGCAAGATGAGAACTGCTATTAACAGAAGTGACCTGTGATGGGAATATTTCCAAGTAATTAGGATTAATTGATTAGTTACATTCTCAGTAAATGCATCTAGGGAATATTTCATGCAGAGATCATCAGAGCACTTAAACAGACGTCAGTCAGAAGCAGATATCAACAGGATACCCTCTGACCTCGTTAGTCATACTCCACACAACATGTGGGCCAGGGAAGGCAATTTTATTTTACAAAGCATATAATGTAAAAACAGCAAGAAGCATACATGAAACATGATACATCAAAACATTACTCAAAGGCAGCTCTAAACAGATACGTTTTTAGTTGTGATTTAAAAGAACTCAGTGTTTCAGCAGCTTTGCAGTTTTCTGGAAGTTTGTTCCAGATTGGAGGAGCATAGAAACTGAAAGCTGCTTCTCCATATTTGGTTCTAATTCTAGGGATGTTGAGTAGACTGGAATTAGAGGACCTGAGTGTTCTGGTGGGTTGGTATAGTAACAGCAGATCTTCAACATACTTTGGTGCTAAGCCATTCAGTGATTTATAAACTAGTAAAAGTGTTTTGAAGTCTATTCTCTGAGCTACAGGGAGCCAGTGTAAGAACTTTGGAACTGGGGTGATGTGCTCTACTTTCCTGGTTCTAGTGAGGAACCCGAGCAGCAGCGTTCTGGATCAGCTGCAGCTGTCTAATTGACTTTTTAGGCAGACCTGTGAGAACGCTGTTGCAGTAATCAATCAGACTAAAGATAAACGTATAGATGAGTTTTTCTAGGTCCTGTTGCGACATTAGTCCTTTAATCCTAGAAATGTTCTTCAAGTAATAGAAGACTGACCTTGTTATTGCCTTTATGTGACCCTGGAGGTTCAGGTCTGGGTCCATTACTACACCTAAATTTCAGGCCTGATCAGTATTTTCTAGCTGTATTAACTGAAGCTGTGTGCTGACTGTTGATCGTTCCTCTTTAGGTCCAAAAGTAATTACTTCTGTTTTGTTTCTGTTCAGCTGGATAAAGTTATGCCACATTCATCTATTGATTTGCTCGATGCATTTGGAGTGATTTGTGGAGTGACATGTGGAGTGATTTAGCCTTGCTGGGCCAGACACAGAGGCTGGGTAGGAGGGGCTGAAGAAGATAACCTTTGAATATTAAATACTATATAATATTAGGATTAGAAGGAGCTCGAGCATGGCCCTGTTCTGGGTGGACGCATGTATTAGATTCTGGCCAAAATGCTTGTTAAATATCAAAAATGCCTGAAGGACTCCCGTCTCATCTTTGTTTTAAAAGAAGTCATGTTTCCCATGACAGACAAAATATATTCTAGATTAAATTTCCAGCTTTAATATAGCAGCAGAAAATATTAAGTAAAAACATTTCAGAAATTTGTAGTATTGTTTTTTGTTTTGTTTTTTATTCAGAGGCTTCTTTTGTACACTAAGCAGAGACTGGTCTAAACTGGCTGGATTCCTCAGGGTGACTGCATGGATCACTGCCCAGGTTTCAGTATCACTCGCTAACAATGACCTCTCTTTGGTCCCGTCAAATAAATTCATCCACACAATGCCATTCTTATGCAGAGCAAATTACATGAACAAGTTATGTGTTTAAACTAATAGCCATGAGAATGAAGGACCCCTTGGAGTATCAAGGACACGATGTACAGTGTGGCCAACCTGCAGTCAGGGTTTATCTGTGCTCACCTGTTGCTCAACCACATGCAGTCGGATATGTGTTTTGTTTAGAAGGTGGTTACTTTGGGAACCTTGTCACTGGGTTTGATCATTAACTTTGGCTGTCGGTACTGAGAAATCACCTGTTTGAGGAAAGTGGAGCTGTAAAGGACAAACACTGAAAGTGGATCAGTATTGACATTAAATTCACCCAGAAAATCATTGTAGAGGACACGGTGTGAAAACGTTTGGTTTATTCTTTGCTATTTCATATTACTGGACCAGTTTATGTTATCTCACAATACTATTTTGGATTAAGCTGTTATTACTGTGTGTCAATTCAGATCTGGGCTGGAGCATGGTTTTCACATTGACAAAAGTATGACCAAATACCATTTTAAAATTAACATTTAAATTCAGACATAAAGAACAGGTATTATAACAAAGAAGAAAGAAACTAAATTATTTTAATTATTAACATTATAAAGCTATTGTGCCATCTGCTGGACAAAATAGGTAACACACTGAAACTAAAGGTTTGCAATGTAAGAGGCATCCAAGTTACAGGAATTTTACATATCTTTATGTATAGCAATAAAATATTACTGTGTATTCATAGCACATATATGTTCAGGGTGTAAATATCGAGCCTGCAAACCCAGAGACTGGAATAAAGGAAAGAAAGATGGAGGAATGGTTGGATGAATGAATGAACAGACAGATGGATTCAGACATTGGGATAGAAAATAAAATCAGAAAATGCAAATATTTTTCTACAGTCTCTTCTATTCCACACTTTTTCGACCCAAAAACACCACTCTGTTTCCAGAAACCAATAGGAAAGTGTTAGCTATTTACTGTTCCACTTTGGTAGAAATTTTCTCAAGGAGCCACTTAAATAATTAAAATAAGAAATTCTGATAAATATATTTTATATCACATTTAGTACAATTTTCATACTTAGCCTGCAAGAATTAAAGAATAAAAAAGAAAGAGTAAAAGTTTAATTAGTGTTTTTTACAGTAAAAACACTCAAACCGTCCAAAATGACAAGATTAATTTCATAACTTGCATGTTCTGTCTCTGAAATGCAGAAAACTTCTGAATTCACAGTATAACACATGATGATGAAGTAAAGTCTTCCTCATGAATACACACTGAAAAAAGAAAGGAGATAATATTAAAACCACTTATAGCATTGAATTATCCTTTACGTACATTATCTAAATAACACACCTTGTAAACAACAGAACTATCCACTAGCACAATGTTAAACTATCTTACCCCTGGTATTGACTTTCGGATCCATAATTTTAGTCCCACCATGAATTTTTATTTTTTTCAGAAGGAGAAAACTGAGAATGTGCTTACACTCCATCAGGTATATGTGTCACTTGGATAAATGATATCCATATCAATAATGCAGGCATGTCTTAAAGGGAGCCATTCCTGAACAATAGCCTGAGAGACAAAAGAAAGCTTACTGCTGTCAGGCCATTCAAAACATACATATGAGATACTAATTACGTCAGGATATCTTGTCAATCAAGCCCAGGTCTCTTTATCAGATAAAGAAGTGTTTTGTTTTATATTTGACACCAGATACTTTAATTTGCCAGACTGCTTATCATTTCTGGTAATGTGCAACAATGCTAGGGAAAACAAACAGAACTTGCATGGTCCTTTTCATTTATCCTGATTTCTGAATCTTACAAAGATATTTTTAAATTGCTGACAGAATAAATCTAAATGATTTCAATCCAGACCTCAAAAGACTGACGTGCAACCATCCCATTTTAACTATAAAATTGATATTTAACACATCTCTCATAAGAGTGTAGGGTGAAACTTTGTCAACTGTTTAAATGCATTCTTAAAAGTAAATCTGTAATATGATTCTTTAATTTTCATTCATTTATAGAATTAATCTCTGGAGATTTCTAGATTTTATTTACCTCATGTACCATCCCCCTTACGCTGCATGGTAGCAGGATAGTTCATTTCCAAATATTTATACAGCATTGATTCACAGCAAACGTTATCTTAAGGCACTTTACAAAGCAAACCATCCAGTTTATAAATAGAAATATATAGTCAATTAAATACAGTCATGTAGACAGATTCAACATAAACTACACAAATTCCCATTTGAGGCTAGTTGTAATTGCAGTCATGTTCAGTTCATTATGCACATTGGAAAAACGTTTGTTGTGGAGTTCCATATAAGTTAAATCAAACTTAATAATATTGGAACCAACCTTGCCAATCTCGCCAGGGTGCTTAAAGCCAGGACTCCATCTGCACCATAAACAGCGACTAACACACTGCTGATTATTACATCGGCTCTCATGACATAAGTCTGCCACACCAGGAAGTAGACCACCAATAAGATAGTCAACGCCGTCACAATGAGATTCCCAAAAATATAGCTCTCACTCTCCGTCAGATTGCCCTTCACACCTGCGGACAATGAAAAGTAGTTTGTAAGTCATGATATTCCTGAGCACTTTGGTAGAGTGATTTTACCCCTTCAGAGAATGTGACAAACTTATTTCTATGTAAACATTTTAGAAAAAGAAGTTAGGAGAAACACAATAAGATTTATTTCTTTATACTTTTCTTCCAAGCTGCCAACAATCCTTTGAAGTGGTCTTGAATATTTAACTCTTCAGGACAAGGCCTAACTGTATTACACTTACTTGTACTACGTGATAACGTAATGTAAACAACTAGGTAAGTGTGGTAGAAGTAGTGCCCGATTTTTATAAGGTATTTTACAGTTTACATATATATATATACACACACACACACACATATATATATGTGTGTGTATACCATAAAGTAAAATTTTAGGTGGGCTACACACGCATGCCCCTTGTAGAACTTAGACTGCAGCAGTGTGTGACTGAGTTATAAAGTTGCTTGTTTTTTTTATTCAGCGGACTTAAAAGGCTTATTATCACGTTGCATTAATGCATGAACAGTAGCCTATGTTTCAAAGAAAGAATTTTCTTCACCCCAGTAGAAATGCAGAAACTCCAGTGCAGCCAGGAGGAGCAGCAGGCCAACATCACAGACCAGCGCGTCAGAAGGATACGGCAGCTCCAAGCCTTTTACATTAGCACACACATTAGTAACTGTTAGTAGTTACATTAAACATGACGGGATACAAATTTTAAAAAGTGTCACTTTGCATCACGGACTTTTTTTGATGATTAGGCTGAGAGTGAAGAGGAAATAGAAGACGAAGTAGACGCTCGTCAGGTTCAGCAGTAGCTGCAGTGTAACAGAGGACAGCTGGAGGCAATTAAGTATTATTGTGTCTTCCAAAAAGACCAGCTTTGACAAAGTGTTTTCAATATTTTTCAATGTGTATCTTTACATAAACATAAAAAAGGATACCAAACCCGCAGACCGTCCTGCAGATTAAAATAGACCCAACAAAGTGAAACAAAATAGGAACAACAACAACTTATTGAGGTAAATTATGTTCATTTCTAAAGTTTGCAAACAGGACCGGTCTATAACCATAGCAACGCGTCTCACCTACCTGGTCCTAGGATCGCCATTTTGATCTTCTTCCTCGGACTTTCAAAGCAAAAACGTTTCCACCTACTGGCTGGTTTATTTACTACAACCCGACAGGCTCTGGATGAACCCATGATTAAAAGCTGTTGCTAATGTTGGCCTCAAATAGCACTGAATAGGTTCGGTTTCCAAAGGTCTGAGCCATGTCCTGAACTCAGAGGAACAATTCTGTTAAATAATAATCTCATAATTTCTTAGCAATGATGTATTTCATTAAAACCAGTAGGCCTACTGATGAACAGGCCTTCAGTAGATGAAATGCCTATTTAGGTAGGCATTGCAGCATATAGCTGTCTTTTAATAAGCATTGGTGTGTGTAGCGTGCATAAACGACTCATTTGATGTTGAGACATGTATTTTGTCCTAATAAAACTGTAAATATTCATGTATTCATACAGCCATGTTCAGTCAATTAGAATATGCCTTATATGAGCCCCAAGTACCTTTAGAATATAACAACCTTTAAGCAGATATTAAACATAGCTTCACTGAAATAATTTTCATTTTTTGTTTGTCTAATGTAATCTTATATTCTTAAATATTGTAATTTTCATTAGTTCTAAGCAAAAAAAAAAAAAAAAAAAAAATTAACAGAAATACTGGCTGCAAACATCAGTCAGCATGTAATTAATCTATATAACGTGTTTTATTGATTCAATTGAGTTGGTGAAATAAATACATTTTTCTGTAATATTAAATTTATTTTAAAATAAAGGTTTATATAACATGTGCATTCTTGGTTATGAATATGGCTGCACATCCAGTTAAGCTGCTTATTCCTTAAGAAAGTTGTCCCTGTCATTGGGTCTGATCTGATTAAAATAGTTAACTCATCCTTCCTGTCAGCTCTCTTCCCCCAGGGATTAATCAATTTCTAATCTTCCATTCATCAGTAACATTTTTGAAAAAGCTGTGTTTCAGCAGTTAAATAGCTTCATAAGAATGACCAACACCTTTGATGTTTTTCATTCTGGTTTCCATGCTCACCACTGACTAAGTACAGACTGTCGTAGAACCACAGGGCTGGTCCTGTTGGACCTCAGTGCAGCATTTGACAATGTTGATCATGATATACTATTGGAACGACTGGAGAGCTTTACTCTAGTAAAATACTTGGCTGATTCGAGTCTTACCTAAAGAACAGGGACTTCTTTGTTTCAGTAGGAAACTTTTAATCAGAACAAACAGAAATCACATGTGGGGTGCCCCAGGGCTCCATCCTGGGACCCCTCTTATTTAATATCTATATGCTCCCACTAGCTCAGATCACAACAGCCAATACGATTAGCTACCATAACTATGCAGATGATACTCAGCTCTACAATACGATGTCACCAGGTGACTTTGAACCAATCCAAACCCTAAGTAAATGCATCGAGCAAATCAATGGATGGAAAACAGAAGTAATTACTTTTGGACCTAAAGAGATCAATAGTCAGCACACAGCTTCAGTTAATACAGCTAGAAACTACTCATCAGGCCCAAAATTTAGGTGTAGTAATGGACTCAGACCTGAACCTCCAGGGTCATATAAAGGCAATAACAAGGTCAGCCTTCTATCACCTGAAGAACACTTCTAGGATTAAAGGACCTCGAAAAACTCGCCATGCGTTTATCTTTAGTCGGATTGATTACTCCAACAGTATTCTCAGAGGTCTGCCTAAAAAGTCAATCAGACCGCTGCAGCTGATCTAGAACGCTACTGCTCGCGTTCTCAGTAGAACCAGGAAAGTAGAACATACCACCCCAGTTCCAAAGTCCTTACACTGGCTCCCTGTAGCTCAGAGAATAGACTTTAAAATACTTTTACTAGTTTATAAATCATTGAATGGCTTAGCACCAAAATATGTTGAAGATCTTCTGTTACTATACCAACCCACCAGACCACTCAGGTCCTCTAATTCCAGTCTACTCAACATCCCTAGAATCAGAACCAAACATGGAGAAACAGCTTTGACTTTCTATGTTCCTCTAATCTGGATCAAACTTCCAGAAAACTGCAAAGCTACTGAAACACTGAGTTCTTTTAAATCACAACTAACAATTATCTGTTTAAAGCTGCCTTTGAGTAATTGCTTTGATGTATCATATGTTTTGTGTGCTTCTTGCTTTATTGCTGTTTTTACTTCATATGCTTTGTATATGTTTTATTGCTATTCTTATTTTACCCCTAACCATGTAAAGCACCTTGAATTACCTTGTTGTTGAAAGTGTGCTATACAAATAAAATTGCCTTGCCTTGCCCCATTTGAGTATTGATTGAAAGTCTTGATGTTGAAAGCATTCAAAGGTGTATTACTTTACTGAGTAGAATAAAACATCCTACAAGTCTTATTTAGTCTGATCACCATTTCAACGAATTCATGAAATTATCGTAATACAACTCAATATTTCCAAAAGTCTAAAATTTGATTAACATTAAATCTAAAAAGGAGTAAGAACAAACATTGAAACTGAGCTAGAATTACTTTTTCTTTACTGTCTCTTGTGAAAGTATTCACATCCATTAAACTATTTCACATTTTGTCATGTTACAACCACAAAGTTCACTGTATTTTGTTTTGTAAAACGTTTTGCTGCAGTTATAGCTGCAGCTCTTTAGAGGTATGTCTTTACCGGATTCACAAATATGCCTATGAACTCTGACCAGCCTCCCTGTGCCCAGTGAAGAAAGGGATGTCCACTGCATTATACTGCCAATATCACATTTTGCCCAGTGGATGGTGTTTAGGTTGATGCATAGCATTTTCCATGTTGGTTTGATGTTCAATAAAGCTTCATTTTGGTCACATCTGCACAAAGCACCTTTTTCCACATGTTTGCTGTGTTACCCAGGTGCATGGCTTATGCCAAATTTCAAAATATACCTCTCGTGGCTTTTTTTTCCGTGATGGCTGCCCTCTTGTGAGATGTGTGGACTGCACAACTATAATTGTCCTGTTGTTAACTCTGGATTTCTGTATAATATATTTTTTGGTTTATACATTATTATACGTCTTATCACAATCCAAACCAATAAAAGGATCTGTGAAAATGAGAATCTTATTATGCCTTAATTAAAACACCTTTGAACCACACACATCAGGAGTAACATTCACTTCTGCTCAAGCTTACAGTTGCTCATACAGAAAAGCATACAGAAAAGCAAAATGAACTGCTTTAGAATATCCAGCTGTTTCATTGTCCTCTGCAGCCTCTGTCTGTTTCTCTTTCTCGCTTGTCCTCTGAAACAATCTGCATAGTGTGGCTGGAAGAACAGAGGCGTTGTTTTGGTTGAATGGAGGAAAAGCAGAGGGGTGGAGGGGTGGACAGCGAGATGCTCCAGCTGTGGGGGGACAAGACAACACAACAGCATCTCACATGTGGGTGACGGAGGGGTTGGGTGTCGAGGCTGCGGGGGCTGCACACAGTGGCATTGTTATAGGGGGGTTGGATGTATCTGATAATGTTGAGAGAAATGGATCATTCCCATCAATCCTCCTCCTATTAGGAAGCCTTCACACAGAACACTCCTGTTGCTATGTGGTTGCTTAAGTTAAAGCAACTCAGAAAAATCTTCACCCAAAAGTGGACGTATTGTAAAACATACATTTTAGTAAAGATCAAAGTGTTAGAATTAACATATCTAAAACAAAGAGAAATGTATTGTTGAGGATAAGGATTGTTAACTCATACAGGAGTAATGGAGACTACTCAAACATTTTGTACAATATTTGCCTTGAAAATTTCTGAAGGCTGTTCAGGAAATATATGAGAGAGACGAGAACATTAAAATAAATCTGTGAATTAAAGGTGTACTATAACACAACACTTATGAGGCCCTAGAGACGTATCAGAGATACAGCATAAAACTTTAAAGCATGGATTATGATTTCTCCTTTTGACTTTGTTTGTAACCTAAGATTTCTTATTATCTTAGGTATATTTTGCTATTATTTATTGCCCAAATGTTATTGTTTTGAGTCTCATTATCATAATTTTACATCTACATGGTCATGATGTAGCACAAGTTAGTGAGATTATATGTCACTATTTGGTCATGTCCCTATTCTTTGTCTTTCTTTTACCACATTTTGATTTTAAAAATGGATTGTTGCACAGCAAAACCTCTTTTTAGGAACAGAGTTCTTCACATTTTATTCATTTGATTTATTATTGATTGTTTCTATTGAAACTCATTAACTTATTTTATTATTATACATTTTACTATTTGTGCTTTCTTTTTGTAAATGTCTGTATCTATTATTATTGTTATTATTAAATATTATTATTATCATTATTATAAATAATATTAAAAATTAATTAAATAAATAAATAGTTCACATCCTCTTTCTGAGGGGGCGACCTGATCCACTTTTCTTTTAAATGATTGTGCTTACAGGCAACTTTTGTTGTTTATTTGTTTTTTTTTTTGTTTTGTAAAAACTTGTATCTAAAATATTTTTATTATTAAAATGTTATTTTTCATGATGTGTCATTTTACCTGTTCCCTTTATGTGACAACAGCACAAAAAAACTCCTAAAATTGTTTTTTTGGTGTGGCACCCCAAGATTGCAGCATTCACCATCTCGCCAACCATTCAAAACTTTCTGGATTCACCTCTTTTTATAACCTCTTACGTCTAAATTACAGTGTATGTTTTATTAGCCCAACAGTTTACAAAATAAGTGACCACTGCCTAGTAATTGCTGTAGTCATTATTCTGTGAAAAATGAAAAAAGCAGAATCTCTGAAGGTGCCAAAATTTGTAAAACCATAAAAAAAAAATGTTTTGTGACTTTCCATAAACGTTAAAAACTCCCCCCTAAGATATAGTTTTTCTGCAGCACTATTCTGTCGAACATCCCTCACCTGCCTCAGCTCCTCTCCTCCGACTCTCCCTTGCAGTTCACATCCTGTCTGGGAGGGAGAGGCGCAGGAGGAACACAACCACAACAGACTCACGGAATCAACTTTAAACTCATTTTCACGCTTTTGTTTTTTAGTCTTCTCCAGAGTCGATTTTGATTGCTTCGTTTATAGGAGCAATAGCATAGAGAAAGTACCTCACAGTTTGTTATGCAGTTTATGAGAATTGAAGTTGCGCTAAAGCCGACCTTTTTTTAACGTTGTCATCATGTGGAGCGCTCTTTTTTTTATTTTATTTTCAAAGTTTTAAAGTTGTATACCGTCAGGTAGGCCTAAAATAGCCTAGTCTCGAGAGAATTTTGAAGTTTTAAAATTGGCCGTTTAGTGTGGTGCGAAGCTGATTTCAGCGCAGTTAAAAGGTGCATTTATGTCAAGAAGAGAAGTAGAATAAAATCGGAATTTCCTGATGTTTTTGTGAAAGTTACCCCCAAATCCGAATCGGTGTCGTTCGGACAAGGGGAAACTTTGATGGAGGTTTTATGTGGAGCCCGCTAGGATGGACGTGGTAGATGAAACAGAGGCTTTACAAAGATTTTTCGAAGGTAAGATGTCTCCAATCATCATACTAACCCATCATGCGCGAGTCACTGTCTAAATGAAGCCAGATAATAAAACGGTAGCCTATCTATTCATTGTATTTACAAGAGACCTGACTCCTAAAGGATTTGACTTCATGGAAAAAAAGTATGACAGGGGCGCTACTAGAAAAGTCCTGATCCAAAATCTCAATTTATTTGCAAAAATTTGCCCATAAAGTTGTAAAAATTCTGTTTTTAGACAAAATCCTGTTTTTAAAAATAGAAAATATACACTTCATCTGTTGACAATAAATCATATTATGACACTCATTTAAATAGATAGATAGATAGATAGATAGATAGATAGATAGATAGATAGATAGATAGATAGATAGATAGATAGATAGATAGATAGATAGATAGATAGATAGAAAGAAACACATCTGCTTTACAGAATTTGTCAAAGTAATTTGCTTTAAGTCTTTAGTACAACATTATTTTTTTGTTCCCATTTAGATTCAAATATACAGTTTGACTGACCTATGCATGACTTTTGACAATATAAATCATTTTCTGGTGCATTTTAAATATAATAGGTTCACAATGCAACCACATCTGCACTAAGGGTATTGTGCATAATTATTTAGTCCTTCAATCCTTTATCTTTTTTAAGCATTCAATACATTCTGACTCTGGTTTGTGCAGTCAGCTCTTTAGTGTGAGTTTACACTAATGGAAAGCAAAAACAGCTAAATAAAAAAAAAGTCAAATTTAACAGCGTACCAGAGACAAAACATGTAGTTTTCATGATCAGATATTTTCTGTAATCAGTTTTCAACAGTCACTAATGTGCTCTGATTTATAATTTTGAAGAGTTCTTATTCACTGCTAAAAACAAAAATGGGGGAATTCAGAAAGGTTAACTGGTGCGGGGAGCAAAAGTGCTGCTGATGCGTAACAGATTGAGGAAAAAAGTAGGAATCCCAAAGAAGGGGGGGGGGAAAGGTGGAGGAAGGTGGGGCAGAAAGGGTGTAGGAATTTCAGTCAAGATAAATGGTGTGTTTTGTAAGTGCTCTGTTGCACCAGAGCCAGTCTGAGATTTTATAGAGCCCTAAACAGAGATTAATTTGGGGCCCAAATTTTAAGTCACATTATATAAATTACAGTAGTTAAATTGTGGAGAATAGGTTTTTTTTCTGACTTAACCATTTAATCAGTCAGTCACGTCTAGAGTACAGTGTTCTGTAAAGTCAGGAAAAAGAAACCAATAATAATGCAATTTGCAGCTACATAGCAAATAAAAAATTACTCTAGCAAATAGTCAGTGTAGATATACATTTTATTAATACAGCATGTTTTTAAAAAAGAAGGTTGATCAAAGTGCTTTACAAATGCATTAAAAAATAAAGAAAGCAACATTAGTCAGTAAAATAAGTAGGATAAAGTACAAACCTAAAACAAATATGTTAAAACTAACTAATAACTGGGTAAAGCAAGAAGACCCCACAGCATAAAGAACCTAATGGGACTCAAACTGAACTTGACTTAAAAGCCAATGTAAAAAAAATGTTTTTGGCTCAGACAGATTCCATGTGAGAGGTCAGATGCTCTTAGGGTCGCTATGCAGGAATGGGGGCGCTAAGCATTAACATTGTATACTTAATGCCTTTTCTAGCTGTTGGTGGCACAGTGGAAATGTCTTTATTTCAAGTAGAATATCATATTTAAACGTCTTCATTTTCCCCAAATTGATGTTTTTTTTAAACAGTTTGTTTTAGCTGCATACTCATTCAAGGTTACAGTGTATTTTTAAGATTATGATTTTCTTCTACCTGTTCTCACATATTCCTACCCTATCAGGGATTTAAACGTAGAAGCAGTCAATAATAAAACATGTGATTAAATGTTCACTTCTGGGTAGAATTCAGAATACCCACTTTACTGGCTTTTAGTTTTTAGTTTTTCAGGTGTGCATAAAAAAACTCACACCACAAGAAGAGATCTGCGAGTACATTTTGACTCTTTATATTGTATGCACTAAACACTAACTTAAATATACACAGCCATCCATGACTGTCAAACGGTTCCTCACTGTTCTGACAGGAATTTAGTGTGTTTACATTCTTACTTTGGGAGTAAGAGAGATGTTCTTTCTTTGGCTTTATTTCAGCCACCCTCACTTGGACTAAAATGTCAACTTGTCCATGAGAGGTACACATTAGGTGCTTGTTTTCCTCATTTGATTTAATCCTGAGAGCTCAGGATTTCATTGGACCAACCTCATATGAGTGTGAAAAAGTACTTTTTTATAGCTGACCATTTAAAAAAGAGCCTGTTCATCACTCCTTTGAGAGAAAAGCACTCAGACATGAAGCAAAATGATTGATTTTGGTACTGGTAAAGTGTGTTTTGAGGGGTTTAGTGAAATACGTATATGTTCACATTAATGTACATTCCTGGCATAGTCCTGGTGGCTGTTAAAACACGATGAGGTGAGACTGGTGTTACTCTTCATGGTCTTAGGCCTCTCGCTCCAGCTCTTTCCAACTCCATTAGAGTGACAGTGAGCAGACAGGGTGAGGAGGTGAGATAGTGCAGACTCAGGGTGGAGAGAGAAACCAACTGCAGATCCCCCTCGAAACTTGACCTTCTCCTCTCTGACTCACTTCGATAGCAACCAGTCCCTCACACAAAGATGGTGTGTGCACCCACAGAGACTGGAGTCACAGATGTGTGCAAGTAATCATAATTTCACCAAAGCTATGATTAAAAGAGAGGATGTAATGTTTTAATGGGCCCAAATGATGTTCTTAACATTGATATTGACAAGAATTTTCTCTTTAAATATTCAAAACCGGCGTTATGAGGCGGCACTCATAAAAAGCAGAGAGCTGAAAGTAACAAATTACATATAAAAATTCACAAAAAGAAGAATCTATCCATCTGTTATCTCTTGCTTATCCAAAATGGGGTTGTGGGAATATCTGTTTCAGAAGGGACAAACAGGCATCCTTCTTCCTGGTGACACTGTCCTACTTATTGTAGTGGATCGAGATGTGTTCCCTAGCGCCAAGGATATATGTCCTCAGCAAGTTTTGAGTATGTCCCAGGTCTTCCTCTCAATGGGATGTGCCCAAACTACTAGGAAGGTGCCCAGGAGGTATCCTTATCATATCACTGAACTTCCTTAATTGACTTCTTTAACTGCAGAGGAGTGGCTATACCCTGAGCTTTCCCCTCACTTTACCTCTAAGATCAGCCATCCTTCTGTGGAAGTTAATTTAGGCCACTCTTTCTTTTGGTTATGATCTACAGTATTTCACATCCAGATACACTGGAAAATGGAAGACTTACGTTTTTGGGTCAGCTCTGCATTACTCCAGACAAGGTCCCAATCCTTCTATTCATTTCTCTCTCCATCCTACCTTCACTCATGAGCATGATCCCAAGATGCCTGAATTCCTCCGCTAGAGGAAGAGACTGACCCCCAACCTTGAGGGAGAAATTTAACTTTTTCTGGTTGAGAGCCATGGTCTCAGATTTAAACGAGCTGATTTTAATCTTTAAAAAAAGGTATGTCCTTTAGTGTGTATACTGGTTGATATTAAAGTTGTCCCATTAGTATATGAAATAACGTGCAATGTCATTATGATTGACCACCAGAAACACAAAACATTATTTCAATCCATATTTCTTGGATTGTACAAAATGAGGTGACAGCAGTAAATCTGTTCTTAGTCCATATTGTCCATTATTCAGTTGTCACCATCTGAGTAACTAGATGAAAATTCCTGCTGCTCTACTCCCACAGTAGCTCTGAATAATGGGCGTAAATGCTGCGACCCATCGTGGAAATCCTGAATAAGGTTGACAAGGTTTAGCTGAGTTCTCTGATTAATGGGTTAAGCAGAAAGTTACTGTTAGAGGGATGCATTGTTTCTGAGCAGCCAGGCTTGCAGTACTGACCAAGGTATTGCAGGCCACCACGCTCCATGAGTCCGCAGTTAAACTTGACTTCCGCTGATTGATTGACTTGTGTTTCTATATTAATTTGCAATAATGTAAAGTTATTCCATAAGAAATGCAAATATTTTTTTTCATTTTGTTGAATCTTATTTAGATTAGTAGCAGCAGTCATTCAGTACTCTTATTTCACTCCAGTGTCGTCAAACAAGCAACAACTCTGATCTTCACCATAACATCTTTTCTTCCTAATTTCCTAAATGTTGCTCTACTTTGTGTCTGATTATGTCTTGTTTAGTTCCTCTTCTTTTTTTCTCAGTATTGAGAAGTGCAGACATTGAAGCTCAGCCTCACATTTTACTGAGTTTCTCTCTGCAACTAGGTCCCAGCCTTATTTCTGCTGTAATCTCTCTGAGCCAGGGCCACCGGTGCGGCCAGTGCTTGTATGCGACAAGGGCTGTGTGTGGTAGCCTGGTACAGCCCTTTCCCATGACTGGGAACTAATCCTCATTAAAACACTCTATTTCACACATATACACAATATCTTTAGCACGCAAAACACACACACATTTTTCAAACTGTTCTGCGACTCTTGAGTCTTTAGAACAAAGTCTTTGGGCCTGATTGGGGAAACATGTGAAAGATAGATAGGAATTGTCTTTTACTTCATCTTCTGTTTTAGGTGTTGTCATCTCAAGAACGTCATCATGCTTTGGCTTCGTCCAGGTACCTTGTGCGGCTCTGTCTGCTCTGCTTCTGTAGAAGTGATTTCTTAGTCCGATGAGTGGCTTTGTTTTTGATTTGCTAATGTGTCAAAGTGATATGCGTCAATCTTCAGATTACCTCTGTCATGTGAAAATATAGAAAGTAGTAGTAATGGTGATGATTTGGAACATTTGACTGAATGCTGTAGACACAGTCTGCATGTTTCTAGACTAAGCTTCATTTTGCAGACCAGCTATGATGGTTGCTTCTGTTTTTATTTGTTTTTTTGATGTAGTTCATCAGTAGTTAAAAAGTAAAATCTAAAAGTGCCTGAATATTAATCACCAGCCTTATGCAAGAGCTGTTCCTTCAAAACTTTTCTTTTGATATCCTCTTTAGTTCTTCCCTTTCTTGTTTATGACTTAATATGTGCTGTGTAAATGTTAGCTTTTCAGTTCTTTCCATTTGTTTTGTGTATGATCAGGCAAGACCATTGGAGTATGGACTTTGTTGGTTATTGGTTCCTTTACATTGATGGTGATAATCGATAACATATGTATTCCTTGTAGTCAGGTTTTATCATGTTATTTAAAAAAACTACCAACTTCTCTGCAGGAAGAAGAGAGAAACGTTATTCAAGTTCTGCATTTAATTTTCTATTGTCTGTTGGAATTGGAAGTGATAACGGGTTATGAAAGTAGATTAAGTCTTTTTTATGTATCCTGGAATAACATGTATGTATATTTTAAAGAACTTTTGGTAACGGTGCAGCAAAAAGAAAAGAAATGGCTGAAAATTGTACTACTCCTGGTTAAAGAAAGATTAAACACATCCTATTAGTGTTTTGTAGGTTCCACCTCAGTGAAAACTAGTCTTACCTTAAGTTTACGCAGGCTAAAACTGAACCAGAGTTAGTTTGTTTTGATTAGCCCACACAATCTTAGTAGATCACCCACAAATCAGGAACACACCTCTAGCGCAAGTTTTTTGCCCTGCACGCAATTTTGCGGTCTTTATTTGGAATATTGATAAATCAGGCCCTAAGTTTTTAATTTATGTCCAGTTTTTTAAAAATACAAGGTCATAGTTCTGCTTGAATAAAGTCCTAAATGTGTTTAAACATATTACTGGCAAAATCTCTGCAAAGGAAAAACGTCACACAATTGAAAGACAGCATTTATGCTGTTGTTTCCACTATACTTACCTGTATGATTATTGGAAAGAAAAGCTCGAAATGACCGAATGTATTAGGGGAAGGTTTATCACTTGTTGGTGCTGTATCTGTAAATCAGAGCTGGACTCACCCCCTGCCTACAGCAAGCTCTGCATAGTAATACCATACTCAAGGTTACAGAAACCAGCATAAAAAACTAAAACTAAATGGTTTAAATGGTTAGGGTGTTTGTATAGTTAATTTTAAAGAGGGGAAGAAGCGTACATATTTTCAATAACAGGTCCTTACAAAAGTAGATATTTGTGTGCTAAACAACCTAAAGTGCACCAGCTCCTACACAGAGCAGTCATAATGCTCTTCCCATTAAGAAAAATTGTCACAACTCTTTTTTGCAAAAAAAGCTAGTGTTTCTCGAAAGTTTATCAGCTTGCAGCATGTGTTTATTATTGAATAGAGCATGATTTCTTAATACTCAATTGCAAAGAACAGCACTGGTATGTTCAAAGAACAGCACTGGTATGTTCAAAGCTTCCCAAAAACGTTTATGCACCTATGAATGCAATTTAAGGGATAAACGATGAAAATCAGATGTCTATGCATTGTGTGAAATAGAAAGATCACCTTAGGAAACCAAATGCATGCTGTATCCCTACATTCTCTACTAAAGCAGACAAGAATCTTCTTACTGAAGATAAAAATGCGCTTTACTGAATCATATTCGTCAAATCATCTTTAATCGGAACTCACACACTCTGTTCTCTGGGTGACAACCAAGCCATTGAAATGGTGGCATAACACATACACACACAAAAACAAACAAGTGCGTGTTCACATGGACACGCGTATGCTCACACAACCCTTAATCTTTCCAAAGGCAAGTCTGTATCGAAGTGAGGCTGACAATCATTTCACTGTTCCCCGCTGGACACAGCTGTACAGAGAAAAACATAGAGAACAGGGAAATCTACACATTCAGTCCACAGCCAGTTAAGATGATGCAGTAGTTTGAAGGTCGCACATGCTTGATCTATGTTGCTGTCCGTCTTTACTCTAGACCAAATAGCATTACCGCTACAGATTTTGTGTGTGAGAGATGAAATAACGGTGTGAGGTTGAGCATGAAAAAATGCTTTGAAAAGTTTTGTCAAAAGTTTTGACTCTTATTGGTAATATTCAATGTATACTGAGTACAGAAAAATCCTTTTTTTTTTGGTTTGGTGTGCCATTATAAAGAATTGCTGTTGTTTGTCATATTAAAAAAAAGCTACATCAAGACAAAATTAGATTTACTTGATTTATTTGACCACCTCATTCTTTGCAGTTTAGAAATGAGCAGTAATCCCCAAAAACAATTACAACTAGAGGAGTTGGACTCAGTTTCTTTTCTATAGTGAGACAACTTCTTCAATATTTGCATGGTTTTACAAAGAAAAGGTAGATTTAAACTATCCTGATAAATGCACTGCCTGGTAGAACATTTTCAATGAAGACAATAACTTATTGCTCAGCTCTTATACCAAAACCTTGCTGTTTTGGTGCATTTATGTGTGCCTTTACAGTTGATCCAAAAATTATTCATACACCTGACAGATTTAAATTTTAAAGAATATTTTTATTTTACCAACACGTTTCTTCTGACTGGATGACCATATTGACATTTTGGAGTGGCCTAGGTAGAGTCTTGATTTAAATCTGATTGGAAAGAAAGATTAGTGTGATGGCAAGGAGGCCTTCCAACCTCAAACACTTGGAGCATATCACTAAAGATAACATTTCAAAGTAGTAGTAGATACATGTGAAAAGCTGAAATTGTCAGATTTCTAACTTGACTTAGAGGGAATAATTATGGTCTGTTGACCAGAAGCATGGCAACACATTTAATTTAACTCCTAAACCATTTGCAATTATTATTAATTGTCAATGATTAATTATTAGCAATTGTCTTTATATCAATTATTATAATTATCTTTGTGTTAAATTGGTAATATATCATTATTGTGTTTGCTTACATTAATATAGATAGTTTTAAAAAATCATTGTTCATGCATTAAACAAGATGAGAAATTGATCTAAAATTGCTAAATCTGATCTAGGGGACATTATAGAACGTCTAAGGCATAATACTCCCACCACACTACTGTGTGTCTGCATTTTGTTTTCAATATATTAACAAAGATACACATATTTAGATAATAATGGGAGTTCTGTGATGCATTTCATCAAATGATATGTATCTAATCTGGCCTTTGACACAAACAGGACATGTTATGCTGATTTGTACTGAGAAAGAACAGATTACTGGACTTTAGCTCTGGAATGTTTTATTAGGATTTTCCAATGCCTCTGAACAGCAATAGCTTGAAAGGGATCACTGTGTATCACACCTCTGAGCGTCTAACCAGGAGCTCAAGCCATTGACAATAATTGGAACTTAAATCTGTTGTACTTAATGCTTTGTTGTAGCTTTCTACACATTTGGAACTGTATAGCTCAAATGTTGCAGCATTATTTAACAGCGTTAAATACTCTTATGTTACGATGTGCTGATGTTCTCTCTACACTGATGAAGATTCAGTCACCTCAGCATGCCAAATACTTGAAGTAATGGCAGTTAGATCTATTTTACGATTATTTTAGCTAATAATTGTTTTTATATGTTTAGCTAGTTTTATTCTCCAGATCGTCAGGTGATTATTAAATGTAGGAATTAAATTACATGATGCTTCCACAGCAAAAAAAATTTACTCAGCCATGTCTATATTTTTACTCTCTTATTTTACTCTGTCTCTCTCTTAACTCCCTTCATCCCGTTCATATAATATAAACAATAACTCAATAAATTTAGTCACAGTTTCCTATTGCTCAAAATATTATGCTATTTTCCCATTCCAGTCTTTACAGAGTAACACCAGTGTGACAAGGCGATATTAGCTAGTTAATTTGGTGGTCATACCCTTCAAAGATTGCCAACTGTAGTTTCAACTACTGGAACTGGAAATATTTCAATCAGCTGAATTTATCTACTTGTAAATGATGAAAAAGTGAAATAGCCTTTGCTCAGCTCGCTGACCAGCAGTACATGGCAACAGGTGGAGGAAGAGTCCCTTTGCATACCTTGATGCTGTCATTTGGCTCGTGCCTAATCTGCTCTATACAAAATGGGTGGTGCATTAAAAAAAGCACTCCAAATACTTTCTGTATGCGATAGGACTTAATGTTTTGCGAAATGCACTTTTTTCTTCATATCTAGATGCACATTTGATGTTCTTTTTAGATACACCAGCATAGAAAGAGAAAAGAACAAGTGTGACAGAAGCTTAATTTTAAACACACTTTTGGGTATACCTATAATTATACATTTGGCAATTAATCATGGTGGATTGTATGGATACTTAACTAGTTATTCCAATCAAAGACTATAAACCCTAGTACTGAGCTATACCGCTCTTGTTTTAAACACAGCAAAGGCTCTTAGGCAGATAAAAGGTCCTCTCCACTACTAAGTTGTATTTCCTCCTCTCTTTCCTTTGTATGTAAAGTCTTTCCATCTTTGAATGTCATACCTTTTTACTCTCTTTTTGTGCCCCCAGCCTTCCTCAGGCCCCATCAATCTTCCCTCCTCTTTCCCCATATCTCCCTATTTTCTGTTATCAGGGCTGCCAGCTTAAATTTACTGCCTCTTTGGGTGGGGTGCACATCTGGAACTTATTTAAAAAGAACCATCCTGCCTTTTTTTCTTCTTTTTTACTGTCATGCATCAAGAGACATTTAACAGCTGTTTATTTCCTGAGAAGCAAGATAGTTTTTTTTTCATAAAATGGCAACCTAAGGATTTATAATATAGAGTACATCTAATTTAATTAGTCTGAGACAAGTGATCTGGTTTGTGGGTTTTTCTGGTTGAAAGTTATGAGATATGACTGTTCTCTGGAAACGATCTTGGATTTGGCCAATTTTTCCAGGATGATACAACACATTAGTCACCTCTGTAGCAAACAGTAGAACAGTGATACAATTTAATATGAACTGTAAGTCTAGCAGCATGGAGCAACATTTATGTTGTGTTTTGATGGCAGTCAGAAATAGATGGAGAAAAAAGGAAAAGGTGAAATATTTTCTAATGCTAACACAAAAATTCCTCAAATTCCCAAGTTCCCAACTGAAGACCTTTCTAATCTATTAGAGGAGGAGTGAATGAGTGTGTGCGTGTTTATGGGGGTGGTGTTTGGGCTTTAAAAGAGTAGGGTGTCCCACCCACCCTCTTAAAGCAAATGCTTTCTCTCACTTGTTGTGTTTGTTGAATCTGTTGTTTGAGAAAACATCTTAAAGATTTTTCTTTAAAAAAGTATTTTTCTAATACCAAATTTAAACTGATGGTGATTATCTCTATTCTAGATATATTAAAAATCAGGTGTTCATTCTACAGCTCTGTGTTTTCAAGATTAAGTGGGGTCATGTGTTTGGGATTTGCAAGGCTTTGCCTATCAAAGAGGCTGAAGGGGACCCTGGGTGGAGTTTGGATTGGATTTTGGAAATACTTGTGTATATTTCAGAATTCTTGGTAACATTTTGTTTATATGTATAGGAATACTAAACTAATCACCAGTATACTACAACTTAAGAATGCGTCGAAAATGTAGGTGCCTATCACATTTATTTTACACTAGGGTAATACCTCAAATTAGGCATTAGAGTAGTTGTTTTTTTGTTTGTTTTCTTATCCCACGATTTTTTCCCATTATTTATCACCCAGTGCTCCTTAGTTCAGGTCCTGGGGTTCCACTCTCCCTCTGTGCCGGCCCCGGGAGGGGCCCTTCACTGAAACCCAAGCCTCCTTTGTGCTTGGGGAGTGGGCAGGCCCTTCTTTTCACCTGACGGGGCGGGGTTTCTCCGGCTGGACGTAGCGCGTGGAAGGATCACGTTATTCCAGCCAGATCCTCCCCAACCTTTCGGGCGCCCCAGCTGGCCAGGAGGAGGCAGTATACAGCCCCAGGACTAATGCATCTTTTTGTGGGAGTAGCTCACATTAGCTGCTCAAGGGAACACGGGGAGAACATGCAAACTCCACACAGAAAGGCCCTTTCGCCAACCCCACCCAGGGTGTGGGTGCCGATGATGTGGGGGAACAAACACACCCTCAGCACCCACAGCGTCCCCGGCGGTAATCGAACCCGGGACCTTCTAGCTGTGAGGTGAGCCAGGCTACCAGGTGCGCCACCGTGCCCCCGCATTAGAGTAGTTATATGTTTTTGTTCTTGTGAGAGATTTTTTTTACACTGGGAAGTTCAATTTGTTTTTCTTTTATAGCTTGTTTTAAAAAAGGATATCAAACAAAAAATAAGCAGGATGCATTAAAGTACCCATTCTAATGATTGTGGTAAAGGTACAAATATATCTTAAATTGAGAAGTATTTTAAATTGCTCGTTTCAATTCTTATTAATAATAAATACAAGTGATAAGAAACATAATACATTGGAATGGCTAACAACAAACATTACAGAGGTTGTTGTGCCATCACAAATATTTTATCTAGGAAAATATTTTCCTTTTTAAGTGTAATTGTGGGAGCAGCTCTTGTTGTGTTTTAATTTTAGTCAAGATCTAACCCGAGAACGAGTTGAAAACTAAGACCACAAGGATACCAAGACTAAGACCGAGTAAGGCGGGTAAAAAGTTATAAACTAAAACAATGCAAGACAAATTTCAAGGCTTTCATAATAATGTATCTGCGAATATTTAAAGAAAATCTCCCTGTTGAATCTCATAAGCAAACAAACCTATAACAGGGCTCCTGACAAACTAGTTGCAATGCAATGATATCAAGGTGAATCCAAATTTGTATGCAAGCAGACTGAACTACATGTCACTCATCCAGTAAATCTCAGAAGTTGTTATGAAGTTAACGAGACAACTTCAAAGAGCACATACATCCCAGTAAATATTAGCTTCAGACAGAGAGACTGGAGGCGATATGTGGAGGTGAAGGACTTCACTCCCTTAGCATTATTTCTTCAGATTGAAAAGCATCCCTATATTTGCACTGGACAATGTCTCTTCCCCTTGTCCTCTCATTTTTCATATCTTCCCATTCTTGGGATGTAGAGACAGATATCATGGACAATTGATTTTTCAAAAGTTTATTGATATCGATAAAATGATGTTGCAGTTGTGGGCATGACAAGTCCTACGGAAAAATCCAGAGTCAAACACGTCCTAGACCAACACAAGACAGAGATTTTGAAAATATAGTGTTAAGACCAGCCTTGTTATTAAGATCGATCTGTAGTATTTAAACACCGGCACCAACATAAAAATAGATGAGACATTCGACCCTCTTGGGGCTCAAGGTTGAGGGCTAAGAATAAGGTGCAAGGGGTGGGATGTTGCCCTACACAGGAGAGGACTTGAAATATTTTACCAATTTTCTTCTCATTGATTTAGCATCATGACCTAAACAAGAAAGCGATGTACTACACAAAATGTTGTCCTTTTCTCGTTAGGAAAGCTCCCCCACCAGAAGACATAAGAAATATATACGACTGGATACAGCTGGAAAGTACTAACTTTATGGAGGATGTAATAGTCGTAGTTAGGGTGTCAAAATAGATACATTTGAAATTATAGGGTTAATTGAATTATTAAGTTAGTTTGCAGCAATGAAGTCAACATTTACAACAACTTGCTCTGTTTTTGTTCTTGTAGAGAAAATTCAGCTTCAGTACAAAACAGAAAAAACAGTATATGTAGCAATGTTAAAGACTCTGAATCATCACTATGTCCACATGCTATAGCAGTTTGTTACCTCTGAAAGCTTAATCTCTACATTTCCTGTGAGCCAATCACAACCCTCCTTTTCACAATATCATCATCATCAGTGTTCAAGATAATGACATTGCTTCTCATTAACACATTTTACACCTTGAAATCAACAGAGGTCTTACAGAAACATTTATAAGATAAATCTTCCAGCGATTTGTTGCAACACTTGGACAGAGCCGTTGTGGCTCTGTGTGGAGCGGCTGATTGATTCCTGTTGTTAATCCCCAGATGCTCTCCATCTTCCCTCACCACGTTCCCAACCCTCCCTTCTCCACAGGTCATGATATTACCAGTTCTCTGGAGCCAGCCAACATCGACACCAGTATCCTGGAAGAGTACATCAGCAAGGAGGACGATAGCACTGACATGTCAGTAGGGACTTCAGACTAACCCAGCAACGTCAAAAATAAATAAATAAATAAAAAATGTGGCAACCAAAGCAAGCCATGTTGTTGCAAAGGAATTTGTTTTTTTCTGATAAGGCTAATCCTTTCTTTCTTTTCTTTTCTTCCCTCCTAGCTGTTTCTCAGAGGTCCACAGCACCCCAGGACCAAATTATTCATCTCCACAGGCAGGAGTGTCCTCTTCTGGAGGGTTGGTGTGTGGTGTGAGCCCCCCTATTCCTCTGCGCCAAGGAGCCCCTCCGCCTGGGCCACCTAGCTGTCAAAACGCCTACACCCAAGGTCCATCTCCGGGGCTCCGACACAGTTACCCCTGCCTGGGACAGCAGCAGCAGCAGCAGCAACAGGCTCACGTCAAGCCAGAGCATAGGGGCCATTACGCTCCAGGGTGAGCACAATAGTTTAGGGAAAACAGGACATTTAGCATCAGTGCCAGTTTTGTTACTTGTTGTTGAAAGATGTTGTATCACAGTGAGTTTGAAGGAAAGTGGAATTATCAGAGACGGTTAACAACCAATCAGACGAACCGCCTGTTTTTGTTGATTATAGCAATCTGAAACAAGTTCAACTGAAAACTTTCATGTTCACGGTAATAAGACACTAGGCTATAATATTAGATATTAAGCATCTACATGTTTAGACCTTGTTAAGCTAGGTACTGATATTTCAGCTGAGTTACTTTTATGTACAATGAAAAATCGACTCTTCTACATGTGTATTATCAAGGTTAGTTTGTTAATTCAAAGTGTTAGTCAAGATGAGGGGGAGGATTGATAACAGAGATAAAGACTCCACTTATATCCTCAAAAACAGAAAGTGCAGAGATTCTCTTTTTGAGTGTGCAGAGCTAGAAAAAAACTGAACTAAGTGAATATTTAAATAGGTTTATTTTTTGTAAACTCTAACATACATCCTTTAAAGGTTTAAAATTCATTCCCATTGTTTTTCTCTCCTTCTTTGAATCTTTGCTGTTAGGACTCTTCCTGAGTCCCCACCAGACTCCAGCTCTGAGCCTTATTCCCCTCAACAAGTGAATGGTGAGTAGCTCATGTTTTGGTTTGGAAAATAGGAATTCAAATGCCACCCTTAGTGTTATTATTAAACTGGACACAGAGTCTGCGACCAAATAAGTATTTCACAAATGTATTCTTTTGTTAATTTATTAGGCACAGTTTCCTTTATTCCAAAATTTGAGAGAGCAAAAACATCTACCATAATTTTCGGACTATTGAGCACACCTGAATATAAGCCGCATCAGCTAAAATTTAAAAGTACCCAAATTGGTAACACTTTATAATAATGTTTTGTTATTAAACCTTTATAAGTGTTTAGTATGCTATTAGCAGATCCTTTGTAAGATATTAGATAATGACGTACCAATCATTTATAAAGGCTTGAAATGACATTTACAAATTATTAAATAATGAATAGCTAAACTTTTACAAATGCTTATCAACACATTTGGTAATATGGGGCAACCCTGTCTCAGGTGGTAGGAGTTCATCCCATAACAAGTGGGTTGCCGATTTGAACCCCTGCTTCATCCGCCTCAGTCGTGTCCTTGGGCAAGACACTTCATCCACCTTGCCTGCTGGTAGTGGTCAAAGGGCCTGGTGGCGCCTGTGTGTACGGCAGCCTTGTCTCTGTCAGTGTGCCCCAGGGCAGCTGTGGCTACAATGTAGCTCACCACCCTCAGTGTGTGAATCTGTGTGTGAATGACTGAATGTAATGTAAAGCACTTTGTGGTCATCTGACATAAAAAGCGCTATACAAAGCAGGTCACTTACCATTTAATGTTTTACTGAGCTGCTTCATGTTATTGACTTTTGTTACACAGTTTTCCCATTTACCTGAACATCCAAAGCAGTCTGATAGATTCACATTGTTTAATGTGTTTACAATAGATTTTTGTAATGGTTTATTGTTTTTCAAAATAACTCCTGCTTTAGGAGTCAGCATTAAAAATAAATAAACTGAAGTTTTTTTTTAAACTGCCATGCATGTTTAAAGGGATTAAAGTGAAATACATTGTCTTAGTATTAATGCCCCATGATCTTTTCCACAGTTTTTCACATTACCACCACAATGAACAATTTATTTTAGATTTTATGTGATGGACCAACTTAATATAAGTGCATAATTGTTAAATGAAAATGAAAATGACACATTCTCAAGTAAAAATTTTAAAATTGTGGTGCACATTTGTATTAAGCCCCCTATACTCTGACACCTCTAAGTATAATCTATAACAACAGTCAGTCAGGACCTCTACAAAAACAAACAATCATAGCAGGTCCAATGGGTTATTTATAATGATAATCTGTTAGAGGCTGCAAAAGAGTTGAGACTGAGGCAAAGGTCCAACAGGACATCCACCCTAAACGTACAGTCTGAGCTACAGTGGAATAGTTTGGATCAAATTACAATGGTTTTATTAGAATGGCCCATTCAAAGCCCAGACTTGAATCCATTTGAGGATCTGTGGCAAGTTTGCTGATTCTCTGCATCCCAATCTGACTGAGTCTGAGCAATTTTGTAAAGACAAATGGGCAAAGATTTAAGCCTCTAGATTTTAAAAGCTGAGGTGTTCACTTTACATTAGCGGAAACAAAAAGTATAGTGGGTAATTTATGTATGTTAAAATATCATATTTTGTGGAGTTATAATTGATTCTTAAAACACAAGTAATGAGGTGTTCACAGCTATTTGGGATGTAGAAGATTTAACAATATTATGTCATTTGGGACAGGTGAGAATCAGGAGATTTACAGTGAAGTGCTTGCAGGTGCTGACTGGTTCTCGTGTTAGAAATCTGACACATGATGGAATCAGTCTGTTTATCTGTGAGATGTTCCCTGCTAAGTCTTACATGACTGAAGAGTTCACATTTACATCCAATCATGGATTTCCCACAAAGATCCCAAAGCTTATAAATTAACTTTCTTTGACATACTGATGGGGTATAAAAGAGTGTTACAGTCCATGTATTCAAAACAATGTCATGAAAAGAACGAATGACCTGCAAAAGGTTTAAATAGTGTCGTGTTTTTTACATTTTACCATGAAATGTTCAAAATCTATAAACTATTAACATATGTGTTCATGATCATTAATATTTAATAAATCATTTATAAATCACTAGTGCATCATAATATATCTGATAACAGTTCTGACTTTAAAAAGTTATACATGTTCTAAAAAACATTACCAAATGTGTTAATAAGCATTTGTAAACATTTAGTTAATCATTATTTAATCATTTGTAAATGTTATCACAAGCCTTTATGAATGAGTGGTACGTCATTATCTAATTCCTTGCAAATGATCTATTAACAGCACAGTAAACACTTATAAATGTTTAATAACAAAACATTATCATAAAGTGTTACCAATAAAGTTTGTACATATATAGGCTGCAGTTGAATATAAGTTTTCATTTTGTATCATGAGATATTTACAAAGAAAGACGGTACACGGATTATCTTTTGTTTTTGTTTTAATTTAAGAGATGTTTTTTTTTCTCTGTCTGAAAATTGGCAGTACACACCAACACAGCATCAACAGGACAGTAACATGTGTGGTTAGAAAATAAAACATACTTTAGTCTACCAGAAAAGTCACTCGGAGCTATCTTCATCTTGCTCTTGTGCACTAAAGCCAGCGTTTCACCATCGATTCATTGATGTCAAGCTTACGTGCAGTACCTCTTTTTCCCTCTTTGACGGCCAGCTCGATTGCCTTTAACTTAAAAGCTGCATCATATGCATATGCTGACTCCTTCATGTGTTTTCCATGATGAGGGTGTGTGCATAATGTGCAAAATAACAGTTCAAAATCAAAACTAGTGACTTCTTCGCCGCATAATCTTTCTTTTGTCTCACTTTTGCACTTCCTGCTATAGTGCCTCCTGGAGGGCATTTGCCAGAAAATATCTATAAATTAGCCGCATCGTTGTATTGGCAGGGGGGTCCAAAGTGTGTGAAAAAAGTGGCGGCTCATAGTCAGAAAATTATGGCAAATACATTCTTGCAGCTTGAATGCCTGTGTTGGTCTTTTGTTGAAATAGTTTGCAGTAACAAAATGTTACAATGTTAAGCTTGCATTCTAAAATTTTTATTATAGATCCTCACATGATCAGAACCATGACTCCAGAGAATATGTGCCAGATGACTCCGACGCCACCCCTCCCACCACACAACCACTATCCTGGCATGCATCGAGACATGTACCTAAAACCAGAACCCATGATCTCCCAGTATCACATTGGCCCGGCCACTAGTGGAAGTGGGGACATGCAGCAGACGCAGATGCTCCATCAGCTTCTGCAGCATCCTCAGGGGCAAGAGTGAGTCAGGGAGAAGGTTCTCTTTTTCAATTTGCGTTGAAACATCAAACACAATCAGTACTAATGCCTTTTGATCGTGTTTTTACAGCAGCATCCCTGTTCATCAAGCCAAGAAGAGGAAGCACTCTGACTCTCCCAACAGCACCTTGAATTCCCAAATCCTCACAGGTATCATCAAACAAGAACCAGGTAGGCAGGCATCTTTCTTTCCTCCCTCACCTCCTCTACCTCACGCTCATCTGCTCTTAGTAACACTTAACACAGATTTACAGAACAGAACTTGCATTACATTAAGTTTCAACACTTTAAGTCAGCTATTTTAACTTCTTTGTCACAGGTATAATGCAGGATGCAGACAACTCCTACCTGGACCCAAACTATCAGTGCATCAAGTGGCAACCTCACCAGCAGAACAAATGGACACCACTATATGATGCCAACTGCAAAGAGCTGTGAGTAGAACTAAAAATTGGTATACTTTTTGCAAATTTTCAGAACCAAAAAAGATGAAAGTCAAAAATTAGCTATGTTTTAATTGGTTACACGTATAATTCAACAAAATGCAAGACAGGAGTGGAAAAGTAATGGCTTTCCACAAAATTCCTCAGCAGTGAGGTATATGGGGGAGTGAACAAGAGCAGGGTTTCAATTTAGACAGACAACATGAGGAAAGGGTAAAGGGAAAAAAATTGTATTGCACCTACTTGGGTTTTTGGAGTGCCAAAATAGATAGGGAGGGAGGTTGAAATGAACTCCCAAGACCTTTGAGATATGTTATCAAAACCACCTGGTTGACCATTGCAGGTCTAAGCACACAATGCTTAAATTAAAAAATATATATTTTGAGTAGAGTGACTTTTTCAAAATTGCTAAGTTTTAATGAGTCATTTAATCTGTGGTTACCCCCAATTAGCAGAAGGATAAAAAAAGAAAAGAATAGTTCTCTTCATATTTTGATCACATAAAATCTTGGTAGTACTGCACATTACAGCCTGTACTTTTCAAAAATGTAAGCTCAGTTTTTCTGAACTTATAGGGAAGCATCAGGCAAGTGCCAGTTAAGTATTATTCCAAGGAAATTAACCTGTAAATTCTAAAAAAAGTTACATGAAAATCTCCAGTAAGTCTCCAGAAAATTGAAAAAAGTACCCATCGATTTCTTAGAAATCAGCATATGAGTTCCAGGGAATGACATGCTGGATTATTTAGATAGTTTATACAAACAGTTGGGAAAATAAGCAGGTTTTTTACATTTCCCCACTTTTAAATAATGGACAGGTCTATTATTTTGATAGGGACACTTCAACTTTGAGTGACAGAATCTTGAAATAATAATAATAATATATAACAAAAATAATTAAAAATCAATAAAAATCACTTTTTTCAAAATAATTTGCATTTTATTTAATAAAATAAGTATTTCATATGAAAGAAATACAGAAGCCTCTGTTTACAATTACAAAGGTCAGATGTTTCCTATTGTTCTTTAACTGGTTTGCACCCAGTCCAGCAGGGAAATTGGCCCACTCCTCCATTTAGATTTTCTCCAGATCTTTCAGGTTTCAGGGCTGTCGCTGGGCAACAGCTCCCTCCGATGATTTTATATTGGGTTCAGGTCTGAAGACTGTCCAGGCCTCTCCTGGAACTTGAAATGCTTCTGACTGAGCCATTCCTTGGTTGCTCTGGCTGTGTGTTTCAGGTCGTCGTCATGCTCTTACTGAGGGAAGGAGGTTGTTGCCCAAAATGGGCTCATCCATCCTCTCGATACGGTGCAGTCATCCTGTCCCCTTTGCAGAAACGCACCCCCCAAAGCATGATGTTTCCACCTCCATACTTTGGTGTTGGGATAGTGCTCTTTAGAATGCACTCATCCTTTATCTTCCCCCTAACAGTGGAGTATGTATCATAAGATCTATTTTTGTCTTATCTGACATCATGACCTTCTTCCATGCCTCCTCTGGATCACCCAGATGGTTAATAGCAAACTTCAGACGGCCCTGCATGGATATGTCCTGGGTTAATTAGGGGGACCTTGCGCGGGCTGCAGGATTTTAATCCATAACGGTATAGTGTGTTGATATTAACCTTTGAGAATGTGTCCCAGCACTCTTCAGGTCATTCACCAGGACTCTCATTTAGTTCTGGGTCGATCCCTGATACCCACAAGGTGAGATCTTGCATGGAGCTCCAGTTCGAGGGAGATTGAAAGTCATGTTGAGTTTTTTTATACATTTTCTAATAGTTGCATCAACAGTTGTTGATGCTGTTTTCCTATTGTCCTGTTGCCCCTCCCAGCCTTGTGCAGATCTGCAATTTTTTTCCTGGTGTTCTAAACAGCTTTTTGGTCATACCAATGGTAGGGATGTTGGAGCTTAATTGAGTGCGTAGACAGGTGTCTTTTATGCAGGTAACGGACATATGCAATTAATTCAGGTAATAAGTAGAGGATAGCGAGGCTTCTTAAAGATGAACTAACAGGTCTGTGAGAGCCAGTATTTTCTGGTCGGTAGATGATCAAATACATATTTCATGCAATAAAATGCAGATAATTAATTACAAATCATACAATGTGGCACTTAATTGTCTTTTTCCATGTTTAGTCCAATGCCAACCTATCGCGTCGACGCTGATAAAGGCTTCAACTTCTCCTTGTCTGACGATGCATTTGTATGCCAGAAGAAGAACCATTTCCAGGTCACCGTGTATATCGGGATGCTTGGAGATCCTAAATATATCAAGACGAATGAAGGCCTACAACCCATAGACTGCTTTTATCTCAAACTCCATGGAGTGAAGGTGAAGGAAACATGTATGATTCCATCTTGGCTTGTTTAGAACCTTGGATGATGGGCAACCTGATATTTATTACTTTCAGTATTCTATAAATTGTATATGGACTAATGTTCATAAAAAATAATGATACTGAAAAATACTCAAACCTCTAATTTGCCAGTGGAAGGGTATACATTTATTTCGTATTCAATTTTTTGCTCTTTGCCAACAGGTGGAAGCCATGAATCAGTCAATCAGTGTGGAACAGTCGCAGTCTGACCGGAGCAAGAGGCCGTTTAAACCAGTGCTGTAAGTCTGTGCTCCTTAAATAACTTAGTAACAAGCTGATGCTCAAACATAGCCTTTTCCATCATGGTATTGTTATATTTGTCTCTGTGTGCCAGTGTCACGTTGCCCCCTGAGCAAGTCACCAAAGTAACAGTAGGGCGACTCCACTTCAGCGAGACCACAGCAAATAACATGAGGAAGAAGGGCAAACCAAACCCCGATCAGAGGTGGAAAATGTGTGCTGCAAAAACATGTGAAGCATTTTGCCAGATTTATGACCATTAGGATTCTCCTATTTTTGACTGATTAATCTTTGCAGGTATTTCATGCTGGTAGTGGCCCTACACGCACAGTCCCACAGTCAGAGCTACACTGTGGCTGCACAGGTGTCTGAGAGGATCATCGTCAGGGTAACGTCTGGCCATGTCTGTTTCCTTCTTACAGCAATCATATCCCGTGTGAATGTGAAACTTTTCTATTGATCTGCTGCTCGGCCCTTTCTAACCTCATCCTCTCCATTCCTTTAACCTGTGTGAATGTAATTACTTTTACATTTTTTTTATGTATTTCCCCAGAGCTCAAACGAGGAAGGAATACATAAAATTGCTGTCCTGTAAAAAGACTATTTGAAAATAATTTCTATTTTATGAGGAAATTGTGTTGCTGTAGACCAAGGGTGTGTCCGAATTCAGGGGGTGCCTATTCTGAAGGCTAATTATGTCACAGCGATGCAACAAAGGCTGTCTAAATTTGAAAACTTCTACAACTGTGGCCCACAAATATACTCAATATAAGTATATTAAAATCTGGTGGTTACAAAAATGAAAACGTTAAAATGGTTGTGTCTGTTTAGGCTTTTGTCATTTGCATAGACATGTTTTAATAGAATTTTTGAAAAAAAGGTTATTTATTTAATACATTAATTTAAATAATAAAAAAATAATTGTATTTATTTAATTAGTGAAAAGGATGAAAAAAGATGAAAAAGGTAATAAAACAACTCAGCTCTTTGGCTTTTTTGCCAAAGTGATGAATGGCCACTTGTGACATAAAATTGTAATTTGAAAAAACTAGAAATTCTGGCATCATTCTGGCAGATGTAATTTCTGCTCTCCTTCTGGTCAACATTATTATAAACTGTGAATCACAGGAATTGCATACTTTGCGTTGTGTAAAATGTAGTAAGAGAGACTGTATCAGCTAAAAGTCCCTTTTCTACACATAATCTGTGTTTTAGTCATAAGGCGGTTCTGCACTACAGTATCTCAGCTGTCAAACAGTTATTCTGAGGAGGCCATCTGTCAAGCTTCTCGAACTCCAAGTCCTCCTGCAGTTATTTTCCTCACAACATGTTCATATTGCCATTTTAGAGACATGTCACCAAAGTGTTTTTTTTTTGGAGGGGTCAAAACTTGTATTTAAAAATGATCTATCTGCTGTTAAAATTAATAGACAGTTGTAATTTACAGGTTTCCTGTGTGTAAAGTGTGATCATATTTGCTCTTTAAAACATGAAATCAAACATTTTCAGATAAAAGCTTTTTGCTGGACAGCGATGTTTATTGTATTTATCATAAATTCTTTTATCATAACTGCACGAGATTGAGAAACATAATATGAGAGTATTTTTCGCATCAAGGCCATTTACTTGTTTTGGACTTTCTGCTTTTATCGTGATGTAAAAAATCGGATTTTTATGATGCATTGAATTGAAAATCCACAAAGTAAATACCAACAATGTACATAGAACAAATATAACAAACACATGTACAGTCTTGGTTAAAAAAAGAGTATCTCGTTTATATTCTGGGGTTTTATGGGTTTTGTATGAATCTATTGTTTTTGAGATGTAGGTTTTGCATGTATTCTTAGTTTCATCTTTGCTTAATAAGTAAGTATGCTGGATGTTGTTGTACTTGGGTTTGTACATTTAATGTTAGATTTAAATGTTTTCTGGACAGGGTAAAGGTCAGATTGTTTAGATAATCAAACACAAAATGGATGACGGATGTACGTTTTTTTACCATGACATGATATTCCAAATATGTGTTTTACTTTTACTTTAATTTATACCCAATTACTACTTTTTAATATGTTAATCTGATTCCCAGTGTACCTCTTTCTTTGATTTTTTGTGACAGGCATCCAACCCAGGCCAATTTGAAAGTGACAGTGAGGTACTGTGGCAGCGTGGGCAGCTGTCAGACTCCGTGTACCACCACGGCAGAGTCGGCATTAATACAGACCGTCCAGACGAGGCTCTCGTCGTGCACGGCAATGTGAAAGTCATGGGGTCCCTGGTCCATCCATCAGACATCAGGGCAAAAGAAAATGTCCAGGAGGTTAGAATGGGTGTGCCTCTTCATGTATGTGCGTGAATCTGTGGGTACTTGAAACATTTTTTGGGATGTCTCCTTGCATTATCATCCATGTACCTCTTACTTAGCACTGGGGGTTCAATGAAACATCCATCTCACAGCATGAAACCATATTGGGTTCATGAGAACAAAATGTAACAAGATTCTAGAAATAGTGCAAAAAAAACCTAAAAATTCCTGTATTTTTGCTTTCACAAGTGGATTAAAGATTTGATTAGTCATGAACTGTTATTTGAGGATTCTGTAAAAGGTCTAAAATATTCCAGTCCCGACTTGACTCATTCTGAGTTGGTCCTGACTGTTTCTTATTAATATTGGACAAACCTGAGCATTCCCTTCATGGGACTGCTCTACAATAGCGGAGTGTCTTCAGTTAGAGGCTTCTTCAGTTTTGCTGCAACACAGACTGCTACAGGAGATCCTTCCTGCCCACAGCCATCAGGATCTACAACAACTCCTTGAAGAATGAAATAGTATGAGCAGTATTTTTGAATTGAATTCTCCTGAACAATAGAGGGATTATTTGTTTATAAACACCGCGATACCGGCGCAAATGTTGGGACACCAAACCTTTACATAACTCTGGTTCCTGTTGTTATTATTTGCAGTTATCTTGCAGCTGCAGGGTTGGTTAGTTTTGTCAGCTAGCTTGTTTGTTAGCCAAGGCTTACCTGATGTGAAGTGATGGCTGAAGATTGTTGTATTTTTTAATCATCTGCTCGTTCTAATCGCTTCTTCTGATTACTTGCAACCAAAGATGTCTGTTGTTTGCCTTGAAAAGGGCGAGTTGATGGAATTCTATAGAACTTGCACGTTTTGTTGTTTTTATCAAAGCGATTTGTATAACCAATAGGACATCAAGACATAATCGTGTCTCTTTCTGTAGACGACACGTGCAGCAGAGCAGGGAGTGATGTAGACCGATAATCCCTAAGGTCCGTGACTGAGAAGAGACGTTCCCATTGAACCGTGGATGCAGTTCGGGTCATTTGTTACACCCAAAGGTCACTAACCCATACTATGTCCTGTCCTCCAATGATTGGGAAAAGAAAGTATTTCAAAAAGCTGTTTCATCATTTTAGATGAGCTTTTACTAAAACTGGGAGCCATCCCTGAGTAGAACTACTGTTTGAGGGGGTCACTTCATGTTGTTGGGTGGTCCTTTAATGTGTCCCAGGATGAGTTCGATTCAGACTTCTAAACTATTGTAGATACTAATGCAGTGCCTCGTTCCACTTCTGAAGTTGACCTTGAAAAACTTCCCTAAATACGTCTTGAGCAAATATCCACTTTTATTTAGCACTGTGCAGATGTGTGAACCAATAGTGGTTTTAATGAATGTTGCTCTAAGTGTTGTGTTACCATTTTTCCTGGTAGCGATTCCATGAGAGATCAGCTGATTAGTATTGTGAAAGGTTGACAATCACCACTTTAAAACAGTGCTAATAAATTAAAATGGTAATGTCAGGGCATATATTTTTAGGGATAGTAAATAAAATTGTTATTTATGTTGTAAAACTTCACCCTGGACTGCATTTGTCCACAAAACATAGAAGAGTATCAAACATTTACAGCAGGACACTTTTATAGTAATTTATGGTGTTTATGGTAACTCATGTGACATGTCGTTAAATTGATAACAGTCTCCCACAGTTGGATCCAGTGAAAATGTCAAACATATTACGGTAAACTATTAAAAAGTTCAATATTATGGTAAATTACTGGCAGTTGTGGTTGCCAGAACTTCACAGTGGAAAATATAGGGATAATGTAGAATACTTAGCTGAAAACTTTTTTGTTAAGTATAAAATTCACAATGAAGAACTTTTGTTTTTAGAACGGTGAAATACTATAAATGATTAAAAAATCAATATTGAAAACTAGGGATGTTCAATATTATCCTTTTTTACTGATATCCGATATGGACTAAGTCTTTATTTCTAATACCGATATAAACCGATATCGTCGATAGACATCTACCTAAACATTCAAGGTTCGCTTAGAAATGCAAAAGCCACAGGATATGTTAAGAGTTTTACCAAATAAACCCAAATATCTCAAAGGTTTTACTTCTGATCTGTCATATTTTGACATTTTGAGTGAGAGTAGAAGTAACTGAAGAGTTTAATGTTTAAAACCCCTTCATTTTCCTGCAATTTCCCCCAAAATGTTTTAAAAAAGCAAACCTAAATTAAAATTAAAGTTGTTAAAGCTGAACCCTTTGGAGAAGAGGCATGGTTGGGGTCTAAAAGAGCCCACTCTGAAGTTCCCCCCACAACAGTCAGAATCTGTTTTAAGTGCTATTGCTATCAAGTAATATGATTTTAAATACACTGGGTAAGATCAGATTTTATGTCCGCCCATTAATTTTCTATATATGCAAGCTTTAAAAGTAGCTTTAGAATTATGTAATGGATTGAAAAAACCACTGGGTCTAAAGCCTTAGGTATTACCTCTACCCACGCAAATTTTACAGTAATAAACAAAAAAATTGTATTTTGCAAATGTTTTTTTAACTAAAGTTACAGAGTGGCCAAATGTACAAGAAAATGCACTCTCAACAGGGTGGATGCATAATACATCACTGTTTCCCTCTTATTTAAATTGTTTTTGTCAAAATCAATACTGTCTCTTCTCAAACAACGTTCCACAGCTCCTCTATGTTGTATTTTGTGTTGAAAGTGTGTTTTGCCACGTTGCCAAAAGGATATCTTACTAGTGCGTAACTGTGCATAATAATATAAGATCTGTGTTTGGACAAGTCCTTTAACGACTTAGTTTTAAGTCCTGTGAAGAAGCCCACCCCTAATGTGAGATATCTGTGTTTATAACATTCCACTGGCTATTTGATGCACCACTCACCATTACACTGCATTGTGATTGGTTCAAAAGACACACGCAAGAAGGTGGTGCTTTTTACTCAATGGATCAAGAAGGATGTCTAACACTTCTGATCATGCTCAGTGGCTAATATGGGCATGCTAACACTAGCAATCAGGAAAGCATTGTGATGAATGCTCGCAAGGAAGGAGTTTGCAAAGGTTTTCAAGTGGCAGATTGTGTTTGTATTGTGGGCTTCAGACTTGTTGTGGACTAACTATTTTATTGAAGAACATTAATCAGACCCTTATGGATGTAAAAAGATAGTTTTTGTTCGAGATGGCACTGATATGAGGCTACAAACGGTGAGTTGGTGGTTTGACAGCAGCGCTTGCTGTGTCTACTGATATGATTGTATCCTTGATTGGTATACATGATTCCAATCACACAAATCTTAGTTTTTCAATGATGAATAATATGTACACTGCTCAAAAAATAAAGGGAACACTAAAATAACACATCCTAGATATGAGTGAATGAAATATTCATATTAAATACTTTGTTCTTTACATAGTTGAATGCGCTGACAACAAAATCACAAAACAATTATCAATGGAACTCAAATTTATCAACCCATGGAGGTCTGGATTTGGAGTCACACTCAAAATTAAAGTGGAAAAACACACTACAGGCTGATCCCAAAAAATGAGGCAAAATGAGGCTCAGTAGTGTGTGTGGCCTTCACGTGCCTGTATGACTTCCCTACAACACCTGGGCTTGCTCCTGATGAGGTGGCGGATGGTCTCCTGAGGGATCTCCTCCCAGATTTGGATTAAAGCATGCATCAACTCCTGGACAATCTGTGGTGCAATGTGGCATTGGTGGATGAAGCAATACATGATCTCCCAGATGTGTTCAATTGGATTCAGGTCTGGGGAACGGGCGGGCCAGTCCATAGCATCAATGCCTTCCTCTTCCAGGAACTGCTGACGCACTCCAGCCACATGAAGTCTAGCATTGCCTCGCATTAGGAGGAACCCAGGGCAAACCGCACCAGCATATGGTCTCACAAGGTGTCTGAGGATCTCATCTCGGTACCTGATGGCAGTCAGGCTACCTCTGGCGAGCACATGGAGGGCTGTACGCCCCCCTAAAGAAATGCCTCCTCCCACCATTACTGAACCACAGACTCTGTCCCTTCTTTCACATGTGCTCAGTGTGAACCTGCTTTCATCTGTGAAGAGCACAGGGCACCAGTGGCGAATTTGCCAATCTTGCTGTTTTCTGGCAAATGCCAAACGTCCTGCATGGGGTTGGGGTGTAAGCACAACCCCCACCTATGGACGTAGGGCCGTCATAAAAACCTCATGGAGTCTGTTTCTGACCATTTGAGCAGACACTTGCACATTTGTGGCCTCCTCGAGGTCATTTTGCAGGGCTCTGGCAGTGCTCCTCCTGTTCCTCCTAGCACAAAGGAGGAGGTAGTAGTCCTGCTGCTGGGTTGTTGCCCTCCTAGGTCCGCTCCATGTCTCCTGATGTACTGGCCTGTCTCCTTGTAGCGCCTCCATGCTCTGGACACTACGCTGACAGACACAGCAAACCTTCTTGCCACAGCTCGCATTGATGTGCCATCCTGGATGAGCTGCAGTACCTGAGCCACTTGTGTGAGTTGTAGACTCCTCTCATGCTACCACTAGACTGAAAGCACTGCCAGAATTCAAAAGTGACCAAAACATCAACCAGAAAGCATAAGAACTGAGAAGTGGTCTGTGGTCACCGCCTGCAGAACCACTCTTTTATTGGGGGTGTCTTGCTAATTGCCTATAATTTCCACATGTTGTCTATTCCATTTGCACAACAGCATGTGAAATTGATTGTCAATCAGTGTTGCTTCCTAAGTGGACAGTTTGATTTCACAGAAGTGTGATTGACTTGGAGTTACATTGTGTTGTTTAAGTGTTCCCTTTATTTTTTTGAGCAGTGTATATGTACATAGAAAGGGTGTTGAGAAAAAAGGCAGACTTGACCCGGAAGTACGCAATGTGTTGCCTGCGGGACTTAGGAATCCTATGCGGATGGTATGAAAGTAAGGTATAAAAGTAATGTAAAAAAAGTAAAAACCGATACCGATAATTTCCGATATTGAATTTTAATGCCAATATCTACCGATAATGACTGTAGGCCAATAATATCGGACATCCCTATTGTAAACCTGTTTATGGTAATTCATGATTACAGTCTCTTAAATAGACTGAAATAGTAAAAAATACAGTATTTTATTACATTTTTTAACATGACGCTAAATTACTGGCAGCTGTAGTTGAAATTCCCTGTGGAAAATATAGTGACAATGTAGAATACTTAACGGTATACCTTGTTGTTAAATATTAAATTCACAATGAAGAACTGTTGTCAAAATAAATTTTCCTCATAAGCTTTCTTACCGTCTCCTAGTGATAAAACACGATACAGCTGTAAAACACACACACACATATTGTTAGGATCCTGTGTTCTGCTGGTGTTTCTGCTTTGTGTGTGTGTGTGTGTGTGTGTGTGCTCTCCTACCTTCTCTGCAGGGGCGTGGCTGATTGGCAACACGTGCAGCTCGTTCAGGCTCATCTCTCCAGCTTTAAAAGAGGAAGGAAGGCTGCAAGCTGATGCCAGATTGTTCTCGCTTCTAGCGTGGTAAAGACGGACAACTTTTCTCAAGAGAAGTTTACCTTCCAAGACCTCTGTGCGCTTATTCTCCCTGATTTCCTCTCAGATCCTGATTCAGACTCCTTTGTCCTCCGAAGTTGGTTTCCTTCTCTGATCTCCGTTCCATCGGTGATACTTCCTGGAAACAACTTACCTTCACTCTGGATTCCCTCTTGGTCAGCTTCTGCCTTGTTACCTCAGCTGGTCGGCCTTTTCTCCATCCGCCTGTCCGTCTGCCCGCTCCACCTGCAAACACACACAGCCTAGCAAAACATCAGCCTCCACCAACCTCCGCTACTGGATCCTACTTGCCTTCCCCAAAGACCAGACGCCTCAGTCATCCCGTGAGTAACCATTTACATCCTGCCTCACTCAAACACCTGTCTACATCTAATCTCCACTCTCTGCTGCAGTTCCTCCGCCTGCCATCGTGGACCCATTTCCTGGCATTCCTCAGACTTTCACATTCACTATTTGTTAAATAAATATTTCTTATCATATCCAAACTGTGTTCTGGTGTTCTGATTTTGCTGCTGCCTTTTGAGTCATAAAACCCTGCAAACATGACTGAACAATCTGGCCACCCTGACTCAGCAGCGCAATTTCAGAATGCTGTTTTTCAGCAGGGCACGCTTCTGGGCCAACGTGAAACCATTATTCAGGACCTAGCACGACACTTATCAATTCAGACCTCAACTATCAGCTGTTTGAACCAGCAAAGTTTTGATATTTCAACCAAACTAAATCATTCTCCCGATCAGTCATCTTCTTCTGCTTCCGGGATGTCGCGTCACCACCCCCTGAACCATTCTCTGGTGATTTAGAAAAAACAAGAGGATTCCTTCTACAGTGCAAACTAGCCTTCTCTCGTTCTCCCAGAACATTTTCTTTAGACTCCCATAAGATCAGTAATATAATTGGACTTCTCCGGGAAAGGCCCTCAGATGGGCAGAAGCCTTTTTTAATGAGTCCTTTGAAGACACAACTCTAGAGGAATTTTTTTAGAGTTATTTAATTTAACTTTTTCTCCGGTCAGAAGCAAGGAGAAGTCGGTCCGTAAACTTTGGACAATTAAACAAGGAACTCGCCCGGTAGCTGAATTCGCTGTTTTCAGAATCCTAGCAGAAGAGTCAGGGTGGAACGATCCAGCATTAAGAAGAGCGTTTTACCAAGCATTAAATGAAAGAATCAAAGATGATCTCGCCACAAGAGATGACCCTGAAACTCTTGATGAATTAATTGCCCTTGCTATAAAAGTCGATAGACGATTTCGTGAGAGAATTAAGGCAAAGACTCATTCTTCCACCCATATAGAACCCAGACCAGATTCCACCATCCCTAGGCAGCTTGCCACCCCGAGAGAGGAGTCTCCTGAGCCTATGATTATTGGAAGAGCTCGTCTAAGTCCTCTAGAAAGACATAAGAGGATCAAGAATAATTGGTGTCTTTACTGTGGCTCCCCTCAACATTACATCTCCCACTGCCCAGTCTGCCCAAAGAGTTTCCCCGCCAGTGAAGGTAGGGGTCCTGGCGGGGCCTAAACGGTTAAATGGACTATCTGTTCCTGCAACACTCTTCGTTAAAGAAAGGAAAATCCCCTCTCACTGCTCTGCTCTTATTGATTCCGGCTCAGAACAAAATCTAATTCATCCTGACCTAGTAAAACAACTGGATATTCCATTCTTTGAATCAAACCATCCCATTTCAGTTACCGCCTTAGATGGCAGTTCCATGATGCCCATAACTCATCAGACACAACCCATATCATTCATCGTTTCAGGCAATCACCATGAGGAGATCCAGTTTATCTACCCTAACAGCGAAAACCCCATCGTTCTTGGATATCCTTGGCTCGTCACACACAACCCACAAAAAAATTGGACTCATCGAAGGATCGACTCATGGAGCTCATGTTGCTTAAAATCCTGTTTAAAATCTGCTGTTCCGGACAAAACCCAGACCCACTTCTGAACCCATCCCTGATTTATCTAGTGTTCCAAAAGAGTATCACGATTTAAGTCAGGTTTTCAGGAAAGATCTGGCTCTCTCCCTACCACCTCACGGTCCTTACGATTGTGTCATTGACCTTCTTCCTGGTGCTCCACTCCCTTCCTGCCATTTATACAACCTTTCCAACAAGGAGAGGGAGGCAATGGAAAATTATGTTCAGGACTCACTAGATTCCGGCATCATCAACCTTCATCTTCCCCTCTCTGTTTCTTCTTCGTGGGAAAAAAGGATGGCTCTCTTCGTCCCTGTATTGATTACAGAGGTCTAAACCATATCACTGTAAAGAACAAATATTCTCTCCCATTGCTCTCCTCCACCTTAGAACCCGTTAGTCAAGCCTCCATTTTCTCTAAACTAGATCTCAGGAATGCTTAACATCTTGTCCGCATCAGTGAAGGAGACGAGTGGAAGACTGCCTTTAAGACACCCATTGGACACTTCGAATATTTGGTCATGCCTTTTGGATTATCTAACGCACCCGCCGTTTTCCAAAACCTTATTAATGATGTCCTACGTGATTTTTCTAAACAAGTTTGTTTTTGTTTACCTCGACGACATCCTCATCTTCTCTCGTTCCCTCCAAGATCACAAGATTCATGTCCGGCAAGTCCTTCAAAGATTGTTAGAAAATCAACTCTATGTCAAAGCAGAGAAGTGTGAGTTCCACGTTTCTTCCATAACTTTTCTTGGTTTCATCCTGGGAGACGGGCAGGTGAAGGCAGATCAAGCAAAGGTAAATACCATCAAGGACTGGCCAGTTCCTGAAACCCGTAAACAGCTTCAACGCTTCCTGGGCTTTGCAAATTTCTACCGTCAATTCATCAACAATTACAGCAAACTTGCAGAACCCCTAAATGCCCTCACTACTTCCAAGAAGACCTTTAAATGGACCCCTGAGGCTAACCTTGCCTTTCAGCATATTAAAGAATCATTCATCCAGGCTCCTACCCTCACTCAACCTGACACCACCCAACAATTCATCTTGGAGGTTGATGCTTCGGACACCGCTGTCGGTGCTGTTCTCTCCCAAAGGTCTCCTTCAGATCACAAGATTCATCCGTGTGCTTTCTTTTCCAAAAGATTCTCCCCTGCAGAGAGGAACTACGACATCGGTGACCGAGAGCTTCTAGCTATAAAATTGGCCCTGGAGGAGAGGCGTCACTGGCTGGAGGGTATGGAGATTCCCGTCATTGTATGGACCGGTCACCAGAACCTGTCATACCTTCAAACAGCCAAAAGACTCAACCCCAGACAGTTCCGCTGGTCCCTCTTCTCCCACTTCAACCTAAACATCTCCTATCGTCCAGGCTCCAAAAACAAGAAACCAGATGCTCTCTCTCCAGAATTCATCAGACAGATGAGACACTCCCCGAAGAGACCACAATACTTCCACCTTCCTGTTTCATCAGCTCCCTCACCTGGGACATTGAAAAATCAATCCAAAACGCCCTCCAGAATGAACCCGACCCAGGTGGGGGATCTCCCGGTTGTCTGTATGTGCCATCAGCCATCTGAGCACGGACCATCCACTCCTGCTGGTCTTCTGCAAGCACTCTCCACACTGTCTCGACCCTGGTCTCACATCGCCCTGGATTTCATCACCGGCCTCCCGCCTTCTAAAGGTAAAACCGTCATCTTGTCCGTCATTGACCGTTTTTCAAAAGCCTGCCATCTCATTGCTCTCCCTAAGCTTCCCTCGTCCACAGAAACTGTCCATCAACTTATTCTTCACGTCTTCAAGCTCCATGGTATCCCCACTGAAATCTCAGATCGTGGTCCTCAATTCATATCAGCCATCTGGAAACAGTTCTGTTCTGCTCTGGGAGCCACCTCCAAACTCACCTCTGGTTATCATCCTCAATCAAACGGTCAGTGTGAGAGATTAAATCAAGAAATTGAAAACACCCTTCACTGTCTTTGCAGTTTAAACCCACTCACCTGGTCCTTCCATCTCCCCTGGGTCGAGTACTCCCACAATTCACAAGTCTCTTCTGCTACCGGATTTTCTCCCTTCGAAATATCACTCGGCTACCAACCTTCCCTTCTCCCAGACTCTTTCCCTGACCCAGTGGTGCCATCGGTCCGTGCTCGCATCCGTGCCATAAGACGCATCTGGAACCAAGCTCACGCCGCCCTTCAATGCACTGCAGCACAAAACAAACATTCCGCAGATAAGAAGAGGCGACCAGCACCTCAGTATTCATCAGGTCAACAGGTATGGCTCTCATCTAAAGAGTTTCCCCTCAGATATCACCCAAGAAAACTTGCCCCTCGGTTCCTCAGTCCATTCCCCATCAAGAAAGTCATTAGTCCTACTACAGTCAAACTAGAGATCTCATCTCCGTGTTGATCCGGTATTCCACGTGTCCCAGGTCAAACCCGTCTCCTCCAGTCCTTTGTGCCCTCCAGCCAAACCCCCACCACCCGCCCGACTCATTGATGGTCACCCAGCCTATACGGTCCTCCGGATCTTGGCGGTGCATCCTCGGGGGCCTAATCCCTGGCCCCGAGGAACGTCGATGGGTTCCCAAGTTGTTCATCTTGGATGATCAGCTTATAGCTGATTCTGAGGAGTCTTCTGCATCCACCTCTGGTCAGCCGCCAGCGCTGACGCCAGATTGTTCTAGCTTCTAGCGTGGTAAAGACGGCCAACTTTGCTCTAGAGAAGTTTACCTTCCAAGACCTCTGTGCGCTTATTCTCCCTGATTTCCTCTCAGATCCTGATCCAGACTCCTTTGTCCTCCGAAGTTGGTTTCCTTCTCTGATCTCGGTTCCATCTGTGATGCTTCCTGGAAACAACTTACCTTCACTCTGGATTCCCTCCTGGTCAGCTTCTGCCTCGTTACCTCCGCTGGTCTGCCTTTTCTCCGTCTGCCTGCTGCACCTGCAAACACACACAGCCTAGCACAACATCAGCCTCCACCAACCTCCGCTACTGGATCCTACTTGCCTTCCCCAAAGACCAGACGCCTCAGTCATCCCGTGAGTAACCATTTACATCCTGCCTAGAAGCACAGCTCCGCGCTGTTGAAAAACCAGCTGATAGCCGAAGCCCATTAGCCAGCGCGGAGCCAACAAAGATAGAACCCCCTAGCTGTCCTCCGGTAGAGCCCGCGCAGCCGGGAGCTCAGGCCGGCTGGGTGACTGTACGTAGGACGCATAGTTCTAGGACCCAGGCCACCACCAACCGGTCCGTGTTTCTAACAGATTTTCCCCATTCAGCGACACACCCGCTGAGAAGCCGACCCTGGTAATTGGCAGCTCCATAGTCAGAAACGTAGCGTTAGAGACATCATTGACCATAGTCAAATGTTTGCCAGGGGCCAGAACGGGCGACATCAAATCCTACCAGAAACTGCTGGCTAAAGATAAGCGTAAATACAGTAAGATTGTTATTCACGCTGGCGGTAATGACACCCGGTTACGCCAATCGGAGGTCACTAAAATTAGTGTTGCTTCGGTGTGTAAATTTGCCAAAACAATGTCCGACTCGGTAATCTCTTCTGGTCCCCTGCCTGATCGGACCAGTGACGACATGTTTAGCCCCATGCTGTCATTCCATCAATGGTTGTCTGGGTGGTGTCCTGCAAACGATGTGGGCTACATTGATAACTGGCAAACATTTTGGGGAAAACCTGGTCTGATCCGGAAAGACAGCATCCATCCCACTTTGGATGGAGCAGCTCTTCTTTCTAGGAATATGGCCGAATTTATTAGTCCTCCAAAACACTGACAACCCAGGGTCCAGACCAGGAAGTCGTAGTTTAACCCACCTCTCTGCTGCTTCTGTACTGTTACCCACCCATTACCCTATAGAAACAGTGTCTTGCCCACGGCCAAAATTAAATGGATTAAAAGTTAAGCCAACAAAAGCAAATTATGGAAATCTCATAAAAATAAATAACACTTTGACTGAACAGAAAAATAAATCTATTAAATGTGGTTTATTAAACATAAGCTCTCTCTCCTCAGAGACTTTGTTAGTAAATGACTTGATTTGTGATAATCACATTGATTTCCTTTGTCTCACAGAAACCTGGTTGCAGCAGGAGGATTATGTCAGTATAAATGAGTCAAGTCCTTCCAGTTATTTAAATTTTCACATTCCTAGAAGTACTGGGCGAGGGGGAGGAGTTGCAACAATTTTTCGTTCTGATTTACTAATTAGTCCCAGACCAATTGATAGCTACAGTTCTTTTGAACATCTAACCCTAACCCTTTTCCTCTTCCAAGTTGCAAAACATTAAGACCATTTTTGTTTGTGGCTTTGTATCGTCCACCAGGCCCCTTACTCTCAATTCTTGGATCAGATCTCACATTTTTTATCTGATTTAGTATTAAATACTGATAGGGTTATTATAGTGGGGGACTTTAATATTCATGTGGATACTGAAAGTGATAGCCTAAATGCAGCCTTTAATGCTATTTTAGACTCAATTGGCTTTACTCAAAAAGTACAGGGATCGACCCACTCGGGTAAACACACTTTGGACCTTGTATTGACATACGGTATTGAGTGTGAACAGTCCACCCACATAACCCGGTCCTGTCTGACCACTTCTTAATAACTTTTGAATTTACTTTAACTGACCATCTTAAATCTGAAAGAAAATTTCATTATAGTAGAGCTTTATCAGACAATGCTGTAACAATTTTTAAAGAATCTGTTCCATTCTTACTTTCCTTAGTGTCTCAGGGTAACACAGTGGATGGCAGCAATTCTATCTCTAACCCTTCAGAAATTGATGATCTGGTTCACAGCATTACGTCCTCATTGCGTTTGGCATTAGATAGTGTAGCCCCCTTAAAAAAAGTGGCTAGCCATAGGAGGCTGACTCCTTGGTTCAACGCAGAGTTGCGTACTTTAAAGCAGAATACTAGGAAGTTGGAGAGAAAATGGCGCTCTACACACCTAGAGGATTCCTATTTAACCTGGAATAACAGTCTACTGCTGTATAAAAAGACCCTTCGACAAGCTAGAACAGCATATTTTTCATCATTAATAGAAGCGTATAAAATCAATCCTAGGTTTCTTTATAGTACAGTTGCCAAACTTACAGTCATAGCTCTGTTGAGCCAACTATTCCCCCAGCTCTTAGCAGTGATGATTTTATGGGATTCTTCATAAATAAAATTTATTCTATAAAAAATAAAATCATTGGCATCCTCCCAAACATGATTACTTCTTCCTCAGTAAATGAGGCAGTATCGGAAAGAACTGTAGAACCTCAGTTGTGCTTAGGCTGTTTTGATTCAGTCGAGCTTTCGGAATTATCAAAAATATTAGCCTCATCTAAACCTTCAACTTGTATGTTGGACCCAATTCCAACCAAATTATTTAAAGAAGTGTTCCATTTGGTTCCTGGCCCCATTTTGGATCTGATGACTCTATCCTTAGTAAACGGATACGTACCACAGGAATTTAAAATAGCTGTAATTAAACCTTTACTCAAGAAACCTTCCCTTAATCAAGATGACTTAGTGAATTACAGACCTATATCTAACCTTCCTTTCTTATCCAAAGTCCTTGAGAAAATTGTTGCTAATCAAGTCTGTGAGCATCTAAACAGTAATGAGCTGTTTGAAGAGTTTCAGTCAGGTTTTAGAGCTCATCATAGCACTGAAACACCACTGGTGAAGGTTACTAATGATATTCTCATGGCCTCAGATAATGGACTTGTGTCTGTTCTGGTTTTGTTAGATCTCAGTGCTGCTTTTGACACAGTCGATCATAATATTCTCCTAGAAAGGCTTGAACATGTTGCAGGGATCAAAGGAACAGCATTAGGCTGGTTTAAATCATATTTGTCTGATAGATTCCAGTTTGTTCATCTAAATGATAAATATTCACTCTCAAGGGTTACTTGTGGAGTTCCACAGGGTTCTGTGCTTGGACCAGTTCTGTTCACCATATATATGCTCCCAATTGGTAGAATCATTAGACAGCATGGGATAAATTTCCACAGTTATGCAGATGATACACAACTATATTTATCCATAAATCCTGATGAACCCAGTCAGTTAGGTAGATTACAGGCATGTCTGGAAGACATAAAAAACATGGATGACCCTAAACTTTTTGCTTTTAAATTCTGACAAAACAGAAGTTGCTGTCTTTGGACCAGAAGTTCTTAAACAGAAACTGATTAGTCAGTCACTTCATCTGGATGGCAATAAATTGGCCCCCAGTAATAACGTAAAGAACCTCGGCGTTATTTTTGACCGAGACTTGACATTTAAATCCCATATTAAACAGGTTTCTAGGATTTCTTTCTCTCACCTCCGGAATATTGCTAAAATTAGAAACATCCTGTCCAGGAGTGACGCTGAGAAACTAGTCCATGCATTTGTTACCTCAAGGCTGGACTACTGTAATTCTTTACTATCAGGTAGTCCACAAAATGCCATTAAAAGCCTTCAGTTGATCAAAAATGCTGCAGCAAGAGTTCTGATGAATATTAAAAAGAGAGATCACATTTCTCCAGTTTTAGCTTCCCTTCATTGGCTCCCTGTTACATCCAGAATAGAATTTAAGATCCTTCTTCTTACATACAAAGCCCTTAATAATCAAGATCCATCATACATCAGAGATCTAATTGTTCCTTATGTTCCTAACAGAGCCCTTCGCTCTCAGACTGCAGGTTTACTTGTAGTTCCTAGGATTTCTAAAAGTAGAAATGGAGGCAGATCTTTTAGTTATCAGGCTCCTCTCCTGTGGAACCAGCTCCCAGCTTTAGTCCGTGAGGCAGACACTCTGTTTACTTTTAAGGCCAGGCTTAAAACTTTCCTTTTTGATAAAGCTTCTAGTTAGAGTGGCTAAGGTCATCCTGAGCTCTCTCTGTAGTTATGCTGCTATAGGCTTAGACTGCTGGAGGACAGACTTACCAATTTTCTTCACTCTGCTACTTCCTTTTCTCCTACGACTCTCCAGTTGTATTACAGTACATTCTGCTATTTCGACTGTTAACTTTGTTTTCTCTCAGTGTTTTTCTCTCCATAGAAGATATACCTGGTCTGGTATCCTACTTGGCTGCAATGCCCTGTTGGACGGGGGGCATCGACTGGGATGATCCTCCTAGTAACTGAACATCCACTGTGTCCTGTTATCAACTTTTTACTTTCTGTAACATAGAAAGTTCTCTTATATCAGATCTTCTGTTCCTTCTGTGTTTCTGTTCTGTCTTCTCAAACCCCCAGACGATCGTGGCAGATGGCCGCTCCTACTGAGCCTGGTTCTGTTGGAAGTTTCTTCCTGTTAAAGGGGAATTTTTCCTCTCCACCGTCGCTACATGCTTGCTCAGTATGAGGGATTGCTGAAGCATTGCTGTGGTTGGAAAGTCTGCATCAACGGGGCCCAACCTCACGCCAATGACTGACGCAATCTGCTGGGATTCCTTAAATAGGAAACTTTTTAACTGATTGGAATGTTTGTATAAATGTGTTGAAATAACTTCTAGTTAAGTGCCTTGAGATGACATCTGTTGTGAATTGGCGCTATATAAATAAACTGAATTGAAATTGCCTCACTCAAACACCTTTCTACATCATCTAATCTCCACTCTCTGCTGCAGTTCCTCCGCCTGCCATCGTGGACCCATTTCCTGGCGTTCCTCAGAGACTTTCACATTCACTCTTTGTTAAATAAATATTTCTTCTCATATCCAAACTGCGGTCTGGTGTTCTGATTTTCCTGCTGCCTTTTTGAGTCATAAAACCAGACTATATATCTATATATGTGTGTGTGTTCAAATTTACTCTCAATTCCAGGTTTCTGCTGCTGTAGTCATAATGTCTCTTATAAATAAGTCTAGTAAATTAGGTAATAACAGGGCTGATTATTTTTGTTATCAATTGCTATAAACAAAGTGAACAAATGGGTACTAACCTGAAAAATATTAAACTTACACAATAACCTGTTAATTTTATTTAACACTGCCTGAAGCTTTTCAATCAAAAGTACAGAATAAACAGTCGACAAAATTTAAAACAATTGAAAATAACAGGGGTTAACACAGAGTGTCGTTTTATCTGTACTTGATGGTGGTGGACATTCAAAGTGGAAAACAGTCTGATGGTGTGCGAGTAACTGGAACACGTTTTGGATACAAGCTTGAAGCACATGTTCTACTTCAGATGCTCGGTGTAAAGTAGCGTTCTTTCCTTGCAGCCTGAAAGCAGATCTAAAGCACAATTAAGCAAACTGGACATTTCAGACTCAAACACATATGTACAACTGATAAAGCAAATATACAATCTTACATTTAACCAAAGGTAGGGAGAGTAGCCAAATACCAAGTATAAGTATTGCTTCATAATAAAATGACTCAAGTAGAAGTGATAGTATTGCAAAAAAAAAAAATTACTCCCATAAAGGTAATTAAGCATTTCATGAAATTACTACTCAAGTAGTGAGCAGGGGCAAAACCTTGATTTTAGGAGGGGGGGGGCACAAGTGACTTGAATAGGGGGGTGGGGGCAAGATAGCTACCCTACATTTAAAAACGTTATATTACAAATTATAACATTATGAAATTTGTATAATTCTACAGCCTAGAACTTAAGTACAACGTAGATAGAAATTTCACAGATAAGAGTGTGCAAAAATGTTTTATTTTTTAATGAAAGTCAAACTCGGCTCACTGTGTTTTCTAGTTGTTCTTCTACAAAATAATTAGGTATGTTTACTGTTGTCACATTGTTTCAAGTCAATGCTTTGTGGTACTACAATAGAAAATGGTCTTACCTTTTACCCTCAATTGTGCCACAAAATATTTTTTTCATTGTAAATATCTGCTGTGTTTTATACCTAGCGAGACGGTTAAAATTGAAAGCTTATACATGTTTATTTTTGTTTATAATTGATTGTATTTACTACAAAGATATACTGTTTTATTAAATAGTCTAAGCTTGTTAATATTTAAAAAAAATTTCACCATAATTTTCAAAGTAGTTCAAACAATGTGACAAGTTGACAAGTTGTTACTATCAAATGTAATGTTTTGGGTGATTGATATACCGTTGTAAATTCAAAGGAAAAATGCATTAAAGATTGTAATTTATACAGAATTATTATGTAACTTTTAAGGTGACTAATTGCAAAAATCTTAAGGATTTTTCCTGTCTTTTACAGGAAATGTGACATAAATGTAAATTTTGTTTTTTAATACATTAGTACTGGATTAACAAAATCAATTTACCATTTGTTGACTTACAGTAATATAACATTTGTATTACAATCATTTACTTTCTTAATTTTTTTAAGTTTTAATCACTTTTGTACACAAAATGCTATCGGGTACCATTCACTTACATTGCTTTATGCTAAGCTATAGCAAACGAAGTGCTGCCAGATCGGGAGAATTATGGGGCTGGTTATAAAATGCTTTTTTCTCACTTATCTAACTGTGGGGAATATCGCAAAAGACAAATTTTGGCTTAGAGGTGGAATATCCCTTTAAAGCAGACACCAAAAGGTCCTTGGTTTACAATAATAGCATACACTTTCTTTACCAGATGAAGGCAATTGCTAAAAACAAACTTATTACTATCACTATTTCTTGATTAAATAACAAATGCTAAAACTCTGTAATGTTAATTTTCATCAACATATTTGCCCATTATAACACCAGGATTATAATCCAGAAACGCTTTGACGGTGCTAGGTTTTCCTGGTGACTTTGATAGATAACACAGTGAAGTTAGAATTAGATGGGAGCACTATTAAGCATGTTACTGACCTTTTACCTATCTCGTTGTGAAACTTTCTGCTGTTTTCTTTAGCAATACACAATTTTCTTAGTATTGTTTTAGCCGTTATCTCTGCTTTATTAGATATGCTAGTATCAAATATAAAGTGAAAGGTTCACCATTTAGAACATATCTGTTTTATATTGTGTCATTCAGTTGCATTCTATTTTTATCTGCATTTCACTGTTTTAATACTATTTTCTGGAACACACAGTTTGTTTGTATTCATACCATCTGCACCAATATTGTTGTTCTGTCATTAGGTTAACACCACAGACAATTTAAAACGGATTTCTCAGATGAGGTTGGTCCATTACCAATACAAGCCTGAATTTGCTGCCACTGTGGGCATAGAGAACACAGCGGAGACAGGTAAAGGTTATATAAATCAGCTCTACTTTTGTCAATCTATCTTCCTGGTACTGTGTGTAGTATGTGCCTGAGCATTGCTAATTGATAAATCCTATATGCCTGCGTGTTGTCACATCTTTTGCTGCTCTTTCTTCTTGTACATCTTTTACTTTTTTCCATCCAGGTGTGATTGCCCAGGAGGTTCAGCAGATCTTGCCTGAAGCTGTAAAGGAGGGAGGCGATGTAGTGTGTGCCAATGGAGAAACCATTCCCAACCTGTTAGTTGTCAATAAGGTAAGGATTATACAGATATACATGTTCAAACAAGCAGAACTTCAATATATCCGTGGCACCAATTGCATCCTCTGTTTTTGAAGGAGCGTATCTTTATGGAGAATGTTGGAGCTGTGAAGGAGCTCTGCAAGCTAACTGACAACCTGGAGACTCGCATAGATGAACTTGAGCGCTGGAGCCGCAAACTGGCCAAGCTGCGGCGCCTCGACAGCATGAAGAGCACAGTGAGTGGGAGCACAGTAAGGTGAGAGAAAAAAAGAAGAATTCCTATTTGATTTTGAGGCGCAGATCCATCTAAAACTTGCAACATGCTCTACGAAAACAAACTGTTTCTCATGTTTTTTCACAGCCAGTCAGGAAGTTATTTTAGCAGAACTGGAAGCGGCCCACTCAAGAAAAAGACTGTCAAGCCTGGGAGCAAGGTGTGTGACTGAATTCTAGTTTCTAAATAATACAGTTCTTTGCAAAACTATTCATAACCCTTTAATCTTTTTAAATGTTTGTCATAGAACAACCACAAACTTCAATATGTTCTATTAGAATCTCATGTGATAGATTAACACGAAGTAGTGTGTAATTCTGAATCGTTATGAAAATTAGGGTTTTGTTTAAGATGTGTTTTAAATAAACATCTGAAAATCAGAAAACATTTCAGAATGGCCTCATGAGCTTCTGGTAAATCTGTTAAACTCTAAGTAGTTTCATATTGATTCTTTGTCAAAACAAAGGTTGTAGCCAGATGCAACTTTTTCAATAAAACCAGGTTATTGAGATAAAAATGATTATTTTCATTTTTTATCAGTCAGTGGAGAAAATATCTGGGGTCGGTATTCATTTTGAACCCAAAGCAGAAAAAATATTTACATCATTGTGTATTTGTTTATTCATCACAAATCATAGTGTTATTGCATTATTCACCAATATTATGGCATATTGCAGGTTTTCCTTATATCATGCAGCTCTAGTTTGCAGTTGTGTCATACTCATTGCATTTTTAATGATGGATTGAAAAGTGCTCCATGTGATGGATTTTAATTAGAGGCTTCAGAGAAAAACCATGTATCATTGTCCTCCCACTTAACAATTATAAGATTATCTGAGTTGATCACACAAAATCATAACAAAATAAGATGTTTTTTGGCTGTAATGTGATAAAACATAAAAAATTTAGTAAGTATGGATACTTTTGGAAGGCCCTATAAGTTGGTGAACCGCAGGTTGTACAGATGTCATTGTATTTAATTTGCCCATTCCAGAGTTCACCTCTTGAACAGGGCTGCATCAGTCAGAGGTTCATGCAGGGGATCATCCTGGTTCTTCTCATTGTCATGGCATTCAGGTTCGTACACATGTTTTGGGGTACGGTAATGGGACATGGATGAAAGTTGCTTACGCATGCACCTAGTTTGATTATGTCTCGGCTGTTCATTTGTTTCCAGTGTCATTTCGATGTCAGTCCTTTATGTGCTCACTCTTCACCATAGAGGAGCCACCGCAGAGAAAGATGGGTATGTACCCTTCAGGTTCAGATAAGCTTATCACAAAAACTGTCCATTTTTTATCCTACAATGATCCTGTAAACTATGTCTCTTTCCTGTAGCTATGTTTCTTCCTGTGTTTTCTACATCTCTTGGATGCCTCTCTTCACTGCTACTGTAACTGTCTGTCCACCTGTCTGCGCATGGTACACTGCCATCTTCAATCTTTCAGTCTCAACTTAAATTGCTCTGTTGATTCTGTTCTGTATGAAATGGGATTATGCACCACATATAAGCACATTACAATTTACTGGAATGCATTAAAGTATGTTTTTGACTGTTGGGTTTCATCTGACCGGTACAGGTCAAGAGCCGCACTGGAATCATCCCGCAAGAATCCCTTCTCTTCAGTCTCTACCACACCTGCACCAGGTAGTCCTGATAAACCTGTAGAATTATGCTTGATCTTCAATTTGTGAAAATTTTAAAATTAATTAATTAACCTACAGATGTTTTTTTTTTCCTTTATGTTAAACTTCTACAGCATGCTGTTCAACCACAGCTGTGAACAACCAATCAGCAACCACTCTGACATTGAGTAACAACCAATCCACATCTGGTGAGAAAAATGAACCAATCATGTCCTCTTATTACACAGCAAATATGTTCTCTGTATAGATAAATTATGTCTTCTCAAGGTTTGAGCATCCCAGTTCCGACTCCTGGCACTATTGTTAAGAAGGCTAAGTCCAGGCAAATGGACAAAGATGGCCACAACAGGAACCGTCTCAGCCATACATCAGCTCCTATGTACTTTGCCAAGTCCAAGAGACCTGTGTCCCCAGATGCAGAAGGAGTGGGAACCACCAACCGGTTGCCTCCAGGTCAACAGCCAGCACCACGGAGACAACGCAGCTTGCATGCAAACGGTAGCTGCATGAGCCCAGCCATGACACTTCTCTAAGGTGTATACAAAGGTATACGTCTGCTTTAGAGAACATGGGTTAATACATTTTGTTTTTACATCACAGGAGCAGTGACAGCTCCGACTCTAAAAAGTGTTCACATTGTGGAGACAAACCAAGAAATCGCCTCACAAAGTTGTGAGCCAGCGGAGAGCTGCAGGTTTGAAATTAAGAGCACAATAATCATGGGATATTGGTGGAAATTGTTTTGACTATTTTCACTTAATATTTTATGTTAATGCATATTTTGTATCCATCTGTAGGTACACTTTATCTCTTCGGGGACAAAAAAATCATTCCATGTCACAAATTACCCTTCACATGATGTAAGTATACACATAAGTACACTATAACACCAATGATTTGGTTGTAATGAATCATACCTGCATGGTTTGTATAAAGTTAGGAAAAGTATAATTCTTGTTATTTTGGGATGTTTTTTTTGTTTCCAGACAAATTTTCCTTGGCCTGTTTTCTAGAAGATTAAGACATAATCTCTCAAATAAGGCCTGTAATTGCTATAATATATTGTGAGAAACTGCAGTCGGTAAGAAATATAATAATAAAATGAAGATTTTTTTCAGATCAATAAATAGTGTGTGGGTGAAACAATGTGGAGCCACCAAAGGACGTTTATGTCTTAACCACACCGTATCAGAGCCCTATAGTGGACAGAGTACATCGCCAAAGGTATATATGTCCAAAAATGATCAGTATCTCTCAAATAAATGGTTTTATTTATATTTTCACTGTGTATTTTACTTATTTGCATCTTAAATACAATATTTGATTGTTCCTGCTTGTTAATAAGGGGACTCATCACCTCTGGTCAGTACCTGTTTCGTCTTTCCAGGAGATCACCTATCACTTTCGTGTCTCTTACTCTGTGAGTAAACCTGACCTGAAAAAGAAGGTTCCCTCCCTCATTTTCCTAAACCTACTGAGATGATATTTTGATAAATTATGAATGTCTTGTTTTAATCTTTTTGTTCATTTTTTTGTTGACAGGGAGAAGTGAGTTGTGCCGCAGAAGAAAAAATCCCATTGCACTCTGACTACCATTTTCTCATTCAAAGCAGCTGTGTGTGAAGAGGAAGATTTCTGCCTATTTCTTCATAATTCATCATATATTTCCTGTGTGGTTGTAGATGCAGGATGATATGATGTGATGTTATCTTATTACTGTACATTATTCCTAAAGAACAAACTGTACCACTGTCCCAAGTATATTCCCTACCAGATGAATTTTTAACATGTGATCCCTAATTCCTGTGATCACTGGATTACAGTGCCCTCCAGAGTCGTTGGTACCTTTCGTTCAAATGTGTAAAAAGCCTGAAAATAAATTGAGCTTTGATTGAACACTAGGGGGAAAAAAATTGGTGTGATGATTTAGATTGAAAGCATTGCTCTTTACATCATCTCTTTACATTGTCTAGATTCCTAAGTTTTGTATTATGATCTCTTCTCTTCAGCTCGTCCCACACGTTTTCAACCGGATTTAGGTGTGGGGACTGAGAATGCCTATGTTTTGGATCATTAAACTACTGAAAGTACCACTGATTATCCATTTTCAGTTTTCACAAAATCCACAGAATTTTACTCAAAACATCCTGGACTTTCAAACAGTTTATGATGCTGTGTACTCGGGCAAGATTTCCAGGGTCTTTGGAAGACGAACAGGCAGACAATATGGATCCTCTGTAGCACTCAACAGTGGGGACTAGGTGGCTTTACAAATATTCATCCTGTAATATTGTTTTTTGATTGCTGTGGAGTCACCGAGAGTTGGTGACTCCAAGATCCTTTACCATACTACATGGTGGCAAGACAAATATCTGTCCTCGTCCAGCTTTTCTGGTTACAGTTTTAGTTGTTTGATTATTCCTTTAATTTTAGATGATCAACACGAGGTATAGATGTTCTCTTGTCTTTCCTATTCTATTGAATGACTAAGAGCAATGGTTTAATTATATCAGAATTGCTACACTTGCCACTGATTATCGTGATCTTTTTGAAAAACTATTATTTCTTAACATGTTTTTTTTCATAACTAAAAAAACAAAGGTATACGTCTGGTTTGAGATTGTGAGATTACACTACTGCAAGAAAATTTTGTATTTTTAGGCTTTTTACACAATTGTTTGACCAATGCTGCCAATAATCATGGAGGCTGTAATATGACACATTTACGGTAAATCTTGCAGATTATTGCAGTTAACACTGTTAACTGCCATCTTCCAAAGAATATCCAAAAATGTATGATTACCTTAACGTTCGATCAAAATGTCTTCCAGCTATAGCATAAGCCAAAAATTAGCATCCACTCTGTGCCTTTGGTACTGAATATACCTCAGTAGAGCACACTGGTAAATCCTTGGTCTCTACAGTGGAGCTTCATGTTGAGGCTGCTACTGGCATCTACGCTGTCCACTACATCTTCATGCAAGGAAAAATTAAACACTGTATGGAGTTATAACACTGAATGATGAATTATGGAATGTTTATGCATTTGACTACACAGAAGTTATTCTGTATGGAAAGCTGTTGTGGAAATATGAGATGAGACCCCTGAGGCGAATCTTTCACAGAATCACTGGAGGATATTTGTGTAAAATAAAACTGGAAAAGAGAACAAATCACTGGAAACAAACAGGAGGATACGCTGTTGCCTTTTCAGGATGTGGCCAAGGAAATGAAGCAAGTCTTTCACTAACAATATTTCCACAAACACTGGAATAGCTTACACTGTACTTTGTTAACTGGACAATGCTGGTAAGGCATGAATTGGTACATCTTGTTACATTTCAGGTGCATGTCCAATCATTTCTCTAAAATAATACATAATGACTAGAGGGTAGAGCTCTTGTGGTGTATTTTACCTTTTGGATCATAAAACTAAGTGAATCTCAATGGGCAATGATAGATTTGAAATTTTTGCACTGGTTTTACTCTTCTGTGCATTACTTTGGATCATTATTAAACATATTTGCCATGCCTAAAACAAACTAAGACTATGCAGTGATAACATTTTTACTACAACTGTATTATATGTTTTCTTGTTTTTAATTATCTTTTTTTTCAAATAATTTTTTTGGCTTATTTTTTCTGATGTGATGTGTTGATTAAAAACTGCCATTTATTGTGTGTTTTAAAAATATAATCAGGAAAAACAAATACAAATAGTTACTCTAAGATAACATTAGCAATGAACAGGAAGAACAGCCATCAGACAAAGATTATAGAATTTATCATGCAGACTTTAATGCTTTCACTGTACTCATGTGGGTATAGGGTACCATTTTAGCTATTTAAAAAGCACCAGTTAGCATTATGAAAACACTGTAGCACTTTTATCACTGTATATATATATGAACTGCGTTTGCTTCATCCAATGCATGAGCCTGGTCTCAGATACCCAAGGTAGAACTGCATTCCATATTATTCTATTGCATCATTTTGTACCTCCTTTTTATCTGATGTGCTTTATTTTTTTCCTGTTTTTTTATTTTTATTAATAATATATTAACTTAGCATCAGGAATAAAGAACAGAAAAAAAAAACATGGACACATTTGTAATTCTAGATCTATCTGAAAAATATACATAGCATAAGGCTAAAGTTTATTGCCTAGAATAATATCACTACCTTAAAACATTTTATTGCTAAAGCTTTTTTGTTCAAAAATACGCTGTAAAACTATGATTGCATGCAGCAAATAAATTGATTATTGCATTGTGTGAACGCTTGTCTTTTTCTTGAGACCTAATATATCATTCTGTCCACTGGATGGCAGTGAATCGTAATTTCTAGAAAGAAAGTAGAATTATTCTCCCTGAATTTTGTCTCTCAGGTAGAACAAGTCAGATAAAAATAAATATTTGATGATTTTTTTATTGCGAATCAATAGGAAGATTTTTTAAAGAGCAAATAACGAATAAAATGTATCCAGCAGTGAGAGATCCGAAAGGCAAATCACCCTGTAAGACTAAACTGAGGGTGGAAAGTAATCACACGTCGTGACGTCATCCCTACGTCCAGATCAAACCAGGAAGAAGTAATCAGTACGTGGCCTTTTAATCTACAACAGTTGCTTCGGGAGTCTAGCTTCGTCACAAAATGGTAATGAATTACTAATATTTCTGCAATGTCTGAGATATTATAGATTTATAAATGCAACTTTGATATTTATTGATAGCTTCGTCTTTACACGTTGGTTATAAGTCCACCGGTAAATAGATATATTTTCTGATTGAAGGAGTTGCTAGCAAGCACGCAAACGTTACTGATCAAATCATTAAGATGTCTTCGGTTTATTTCCATCACTAACTAAAACCCCAAAGTGTTTTTTGTGTTGTGCTATTTGGATGAACTTCAGTTTTTCATAAGCTGCTTGTTTCGGGACTTTCTGTTTGCTGTGGCTGCAGGAACTAGAGGCCATGACCAGATACACCAGCCCGGTGAACCCAGCGGTGTTCCCCCACCTCACCGTGGTCCTGTTGGCCATCGGCATGTTCTTCACAGCCTGGTTCTTCGTGTATCCTTCTACAACAGTACCTCGTACTCAGGGCCGGATTTAGGAGGATGCGGGCCCCTGGGCTTGGAACAAATGTGCGGGCCCTATAAAATCATAGTTGTAGATGAACATGCACGCAAAATCATATATATATATATATATATATATATATATATATATATATATATATATATATATATATATATATATATATATATATATATATATATATAAGATGAGCCTCATAAGCATTAGATTGAAAGAGAGTTTGAAAAGATGGCTTTTTTTCCTATGGCTATTTTTTAAAGTCCAGCTTTCTCACTAGATTGCTCTCAAGAGACATAAGAGTCAAATGATTCAGCCCGTCCCATTGTGGATCTGAGTCTTTTGTTTATTATTTTACGCTTAGAGAAGGATCGCTCACCACTTGCATTTGTGACAAGAAATGTCAGGTAAAGTCTGAGCGCCATCTCCGCATTTGGGAAGAGGTCCTGTAGGTTCTTTTTTCTAATTAACTGTAAAAGCAGTGGAGCAGGTGTGACGCCTTTACCACGAGTAACATCTTTTAACTGGACAATCTCTTCAACAAAGTCCATGTGCAAGTCAGCTGTATATTTTATTTGGAGATGAGATGCTTTGTTGTTTGTCTTAGCTCTGGAACAGTAACATAAAAAAAAGTTATTCAGGAATCCAAAGATGTTGTTGAGGTTATCAGATGCAGCATACCTGTGATCAACTTCAGAAATTAGTCTATCAACAACCACCAAAAAACATTAGTGGAAAAATTTTGTCACTCACCTTCTGAGGCTGGGCTTTCTCCAAAAAATGCTTTTGAATTTTTTTGGTCGTTCAGTGCTACCTCTGTGAACTTGTGAAACTGTTGGAGACAACCCCTTAGTTTGAGACTCAAGCCTGTCAAACTGATGTCTCCGACCTCCAATGTAGTATCGAAAGGACCCCCCAAAAACCCACATCTTTACATAAGTTCAGTTCCACAGCCTGCAAGGCAACGCTTGGTTTTTCAAAACGCTGCAGAATGCAATGCTTGTCAATTTTTTTAGGCAAGTGACCTTGCTTCATTTCTAGTTGCTGCATTTTGATTAGTGTCATTCAAAACAGTGGTCCACACCTTTTTTTTTTCACCACAGACCGTTTTAATATCAGACAATATTCACACGGATTTGCGGATAAATGCAAGAGAATAAAAAGACACGACCGGGATAAAAACAGGGTTATTTTTAAATTTAATAATATATGTTAGTCCAATGTGTGCTCATAACTTTATTTGTGTTTCTGTATCATTGCGCCAACGTCAAAACAGGAGTAACATCCTCTGCCTCTTAACGCTCTTTGGTTGCTATGGTAAGGTTTAAACATCCCTTTAAAATATAATTTACCACAAAAACAAATATATCAAATCACCACCACGCTGAATCGGTGGCAGCCCTGTAGCTGTTTCTCTGTAACGAGACGGTCCCATCAGGCTCAGTGCTAAAAGCTTCATTGCCTCATTAGAAAACACTGGTTGCCACATAAGACGAGAGCTGGATTTGGTGAGTGGAAATCACCTGTTGTGATAAATCTATATTTTAAGTAGGACTCCTTAAAATGGAAAAAACTCCTGGCTAGTTTTTTTTTTCTTCTCGGAAGTCGTAGGCTCTTCTTCTGCCTCTTTACTGGAGAGAAACATTTCAGAGACTTCTGTCTTTAATCATTCTGCTAGCTTGTGGGTGTTAGTTTTTAGCGGTGACGTATCATGTAACCGAGGCAAGCGTGAGGTTAGCCTAAAGTAACAGAGATAATCCGGTCATTTTTCAAAGTCAAACACTGAGACTCGGACAATAAATAAGACGGAAATTCTGCCCCACAGCGCCGGGGCCCTCACAGCCCCGGAGCCCTGGACTGGAGCCCCAGTAAGCCCCTGCTAAACTCCGGGCTTGCTCATACTGCCCATAGTCCACAGTTTGGAAGACGTGACTGAGAGCACAGAGGTGGACTCCTGTGGAATGAAGCTACATACCTTATATATTATATATTTATATTAGTGGCAGCCGCATTATACATACTTGAGTAGTAAATTGCTTGGAGAGATTCAACACACAACTAAAAGGGTGTGAAATTTGTTGTTTTCACTAATTGAAAATCAATGGAAAATTTTTAGGCCTAATAAAGAGATCATTTTGTAGTTATTAGGGTATTTTATGGTCTTAAAAGATTTTTAGGGCATTTTGACATTTTGAGGGCATTATTTAAAAATACATCAAATTCTTTCTGGCTATAAATCTGTCACCATATACATTCAGAATCTTGAAAAATAAATCTTAACCAGGATGAAAAACGGTTCTGCACTCCAAAACTTACATTCAGTAAGGCAATTTGTATAGTCAAAAACGACTCCAGTGAATCATTCAGTTTACAAACCTAAATAAAAGTTTCATTATTATTTAATCATTAATTCTAATCTTTTTTTAAAATGTTTTTCAAAAAATATTTTGAACATTAATTGCCCATCCCTACTAACAGACAGCATGTGCAAAAGTAAAAACCTTTTAAGATCAAGCATTTCTCCATCAGAATGTGTACAACAAGTTTTGTCGTTAAAAATCCCATGTTGTGATGCATTACGTTTACATTGCATCTGTAGAGTACAATTATCTCATATCTAGGCAGGTAATAAGTAATTATGGACATTTTAAATAAACAGAGGAAACACAAACATTGGGACTAAAATAAAAAAAGCCCTCTTGATATTTGTGACTCATTAATGCTCTTGCCAATCCATTTTTAGACTTAGAAAAAAGATTGTTTTTGCTATTGTACTTCTGTCGGGAGTTTACCTGAACTTTTCATCAGTTATGAAGTAACATCAACAAAATACACAAGGGATGTCTACAAGGAGTTGCTGATCTCACTGGTGGCCTCACTTTTCATGGGCTTTGGTGTGCTTTTCTTACTGCTGTGGGTTGGCATCTACGTATGAAGGCACGTTTAACATCTTGTCTTATACAACATTAATACATTTTATGTTACAAAAGCACTTTAATTAACTGTATTTGATCTGTGTTTTTCCCCCACTGCTTTAGGTGGCTAAGTTAAAAGAATATCACACATTCCAATGGGACAAAGGACATTCGTCACAACACAAGATTCTGGATTTTAATTTGATGGCACTGACAATATTTTTTGAATCACATGGACTCTGGATTTCATTTCAAAAGTAAAGGGGATTTGTACAAATTATGGTGTCATTCTGTATGCCTGATCAGTGATTATTCCACTATTATTTCTGTTTAATAATACAGTGCATCACAAAAATATTTACACCCCTTGAACTTTTCCACATGTCACAATTTTATGTGCTAGACAAACAAGTGGAAGAGAGCCCCCCCCCCCAAAATAAATCTGGAAAGTGTGGCATGTATCATTTACTCTAATACCCCTAAAAGAAAATACAGCGACACTTATTGCCACTAGAAGTCACCTGTTTGTCAAAAAGTCCACTTGTGTGTAATTTAATCTGTGTGATTAAAAATGTTTTCTGAAGGTTTGTTAGAGAACATTAGTAAACAAACGGAATAAAAAAGACGAGGTAACAAACCACAGGTTAGTAATAAATTAGGGTTAGGTTACAAAACAATAACTCAAGCCCTGGTAATTCTATAATCTAATGGAAAGAGAATAGCGCAGCCTACCTGGTCGTGACTGTCCATCTAAAAGAAGAGCATCAATCATAAAATTATTCTTGAGTTCAGGTTTGAAAATCTGTTGATTGGATCATTTTCAGTCATTCACTCCCCAAATCTGACCTTTCTGAAGTAGTAGCTAGAAGAATGCACAAACACATTCATAACTAGGGATGATTTCAATCTTTAGATATGCAAATACCACACATACATGACTAAAGAAATTAATCATGATTGCAGTGAAAAATGCTGATGATATAGAGGATTAAATCATGGCTGCTGAATGTAAAGGCATGCCAATCTTTATTTTTAAAAACAAAAGGTGGAAACCATGTATTTTGTAATTGTGAGTTTTTTTTATTTTGGGTAATCTCATAAAAACATGTTGGTGATCATAACTAGACATAGTTCGGGTAACGGTTAGGTAAAGAAGTTATTACCTGTTCTGAACAGCATGTAGCTTTAACCAGACTAAGAATAGTTAAGTTATTCTGACACACTGAAAGCTATTTGTAGTGTGTTTTACTAGTGGCACCTTAAAGCCTCAATCCCTGTTTAATCTTTGGGTTAAAAATAGGGCACCCTGCTTCACCTTGTCTCCTGGATAATACTGACTAGCCTACTAATGAAGGATTACACTGTAATTAGATAAGGAATTATTTAATAATAAAAAACAGTGAACACAATTCATAGATTCCAACTAAAAACTCAACAGAATTCACAAAGAAATTGGCTTATTTAACTCACTTTTACCATGTAAACAGCATATGCTAACATTTTAATAAGGCAAAAGAAATGACCATCTGATTTCTTTCTTTGAGGGAAATCACAAAACATTACCAACTGGACTAGGACTACATCCTATTAGAAATGATAGGTACAAACATGAAGGCGGGCAAAACTTTTACCATTCTTTCATTTGCAGTAGATTGCTTTTAAAAGGCCACAAAGATTAACAGGCTCAATCCTGATTAATGCTATACTACATGTGGCATCCTTGGCTTGCCTGCCAGTGTAAACCATTTAACTGCATGTCTGCCTCAGTATGAGGAGCCAGTTAATGTGAACCGTGAAGTTTTGAGTCATTCACTAACAGTTTGTGAGTTCAGTCTCTGTTCAATGGCAATTTTCTTATAGTCCAACACGTTCCAAGCATGAACTCTTAAGAAAATCGTTCAGATATCAGTCACTGGTGATCCTGTCCAGTCTTGTCAGACGGCAGTTTCCACAAGGAGCCTTCGTTGTTGTTTCACTGAACACTGTCCTGTTGTCACTGACGAGCTCTGGCAAATTGATCACGCAGCCACATGGAGTCCTCATACAGCCTCGGGTCCCCCATGTGCTCTGCTGTCCGTTTGTATAAGTAGTAGTACAACACTGCCGCTGTGAACAGACACAAGCTGTAAGTGAAAGTAAGAGTGACTGTGGTTGTATCAGCTGCAGTAAGGTTTTAATTAATTACCTGTTCTCTGGAAAACAAAAAGAGCCAGCAGACCGTCTGTCCAAACAAAACGGTTTGACTCGAGCCACCTTAGGTTCTAGAAGCAAAAAGACAAAACACTTAGAACGCACAGTAAATACACAGGACTGTGAAAATGTATTTGCCCCCTTACAGATATCTCAGAGAAAGTTTTTCAATTATGGTTTAATTTAACGAGGGGAAAAAGCAATTCAAACCAACTTGACCATTTTATAAAAAAGAAATCCTAAACCTTATAACTGGTCGTGCCATCCTTGGCGGCAACAGCTACAACCATAAGTCTGTTAAATCGTTGTGGAGGTACTTTGGCAATAGAATATTTTACCAAATTGGACCTCTCCCTTGGATGACATTTTTATTTTTGAATCATATGGACAGACTTTAACAAACCTTGACTCTGTAGTGCTTTCGATGTTGCTTTGGATTCTTTTATGACCTTCTGGATGAGTCGAGGATAAGTAATAAGCCCAGAGTTTCAGAAATACTGAGGTCCACCATCCATTATGCCATGCACATTAATTATAAAGTAGAAACCAAAATGAAGACCAAAACTGAATTCAAACTACGTCATCAATGGGCAGTAACGACTAAGCTTAACAGACCGTGTGATGATACATGAAAATAAGTATAACTGGTATTTGGAGAAATATGTTATTTAGGTAAAAGTATTTCCAGCCAGTTACCTCTGATATTTTTAACAGTCATAAACATGTTTCTTCCTGTTTCTTCTCGTTTTTATTGGTGGTTGGTAAACCGAGCTGCGCTATTCTTCACGATCATGGACATTTAGTTTTACTGCCTCTTGTTGTTTTAGCCACTCCACTGTAATCTGGTGTAATACAGATGACCACACAGGCAGTTCGAAAGCATTCTTTTAGTTATGTTATTCTTTTTATTAAATACTCCAAAAAATAACAAAGCCTGGACCATGGTGTCCTCAATGGTAGATAAGGCCTTGAGGCCAGGCACTTACTGGAAACGTTGTCACTGTTTGCTGGAGTCCCATATTAGGGACTTGGGAGATTTTAAAATGGTAATACTAAATAGCCTGCCCTTATATCAAGTCTGGGGATTCCAAAGCGCTTTACACTACAGTCAGTCGTTCATCACAATGATGGTGTTAAGCTGCATTGCAGTCACTGGGGCTGAAGGGAGGCTGCCACTCAATTGGCACCTTCAGGCCCTTTGACCAAGGACACCAATGGCAAAGTGACTGAGACAGACGGAATGGGGGTTCGGACAAGAGGAACATTACCTCCTGAGTCACAGCTTACTTCATGTTGTCAGACATGTTTTGTTCAAGTAATTTCTTGATTCCACAGTTCAGGCAGTAATCAGTTCAGTGGCTAGTAAAACTAAACTCAGCTTTCCTGGAAAATGTGGTTATTCGATGGTTGAGTTGGTTCCATCACTTAATAAATGAAAGCCATCATTTTAAAACAGCTGTTGGTATTTACTTAGATTATTTTTGTCTGATAATAAAGTTTATTTGGGTTGAACTCCAATCCAAAAACACAAACAAAAAAACAAAACAGAAGGAATCTGTAAGAGGGCAAATACTTTTTCACAGCACTGTACACTGAGAAAGTGTAGCAGTAATGATAGACATTGGCGTTGCCTGAGCATACCAACACCCAGCAGTGGAAGCAGATGCTGAGGGTCAGGTAGAGAGTGGAGAAAATGAGCAGAGCCCTGAATCTGCCCAGCAGCACAGACACAAGGCCGACCTGGAACACGTAGGTGTTGAACATCATCAGGAGGATGATGATGACGTTGAACAAGATGGCGATGTCCTGGATGCTGCAAACACAGTTTTTGATGGTTTATTTGGAATGCTGATTCTGATAATGGCTTCTTAACAGGGAAGAATAAAACCAGGTAACTGGGATTAGATATTCTCTGAAGCAATTCTCTGATAAATACCTTCTGAAGGATTAATGCAATTGTAGCCAAAATCCTTATTTTTTAGAAAGATGTTATGACATGTTCTATTCAAAAATGGAGTGTACAATAATTATTTTTTTCAGCTGCTAGGACTGGGTACCCTCTAAACTAAAGTTACACATTTCATTAGTAGATGTTCATGAAAGCTACAGTTAAAAACAATTAGCAAAGTTTTAATTTGATATTTTTAAGCAACTTCAATGTTAAACAGGTACTGCTGTTGCAGTTACCTTCAGAAAAATAAAGTTTTGATTATTTTGATGGTCTTCACCAGTTCTGATTTGACAGCCCTCAGCTGTTATAAAATTCTCAAGGTAGCTTTGAGTAACAATATCGCAGTAACGTGGTATGGTAAAAAAATTTATTACTTTATTGTTTTGTTTTTATTTTGCTGACAATTGGACGTAAAGAAAAATTAATTGTCCCAAAATTTCGTAGTTCTTCTTGTACAGAATAATCTAGTTTTGCCGTCCTGCTCTTTACATAGTAACACAAATATAAGCTGATGTTAGTCAGGCTTTCTGTTTGGGTAGAGCCTTCAGTCTTAATAAGAATGATGGGTGGTGCTCCTTTAATCTGTACACCATCACCGTCTATGTTTTTCAGGTATTTCCAAACAGCAGACTTGGTTTTTCTTGTGAGCAAGGGCGATAGTGTTGCATCCTTCTTTCAACCAGGCAACCTGCAGAACAGCAACAGGTGGAGGAGGGACATTGCTACATCACTCCATGTTCTAATACCAATTTTGGTACATACTAATTTTAAAGTCTTGGTATAGATAGACAACAGTATCAGACCAATGCTTAGTGTGACATTTGTTATCAAATCAGATTTTATCTTAAATTGAGCAACACCACATTTCTTAGTTGAAACAAGGCGGTACTACTGATCTTTCAAGTAATCATGTTTAGAATATACAAACCGCTGGTGCATATTCTCAATCATCCGCGACATGACAATCATAAGTGCTTAAGTATAGGGTAACCAGACTTCTTATCTACAAGGCTTCTTCAGTTCCTGAAGAAACGTCTGAAGCGTCTTTAGTGAAGAGAAGATGTTCATTTACTTCCTATAAGCACCTGGGATGAACAAGCCAGAAATAACTGAATGTTAAGAAAAAAAACTAAACTAAATGTATCATGGAGGTATGATTTCTGGAACACCTAAAAAGACCAGGAATTATCAATCAGGGAAATTAGTTTTTTCATACATCACATAATATTTCTCTCATGTGTATCACTCTCAAAGAAAGGATCAGCTTCAAGTATATTTACCAGAGATGCAACAATCAATTGGTCACATATTGGATTCTGCCAATTTCCCCTTCACTGACTACTCCGTATTTGCAGATCAAGTCTTGAAAAATCATTCTATTCTATAAAAACGATCACCAATAGCGTTTGCTTTTGAGTTTAACAAAAATCGGGTAAAGGTTAGGGACAAAGACTTTGGTTTGATGCTCAAATGGGTATTATGCAAGTCCTACAATTTCTCTTTGATTAAAAATACAACCTCAAAGACCCTGCTACACATTTTGTCCTTGATGTGTTTTAACTCTTTTAGAAAATGTAAATCATTCAAAGTCAGCAGCTCAGACCTAAAAAAAAATCTTGGAAATTGGTATTGGCCAAGAAAGTCTGATCGATGCATCTCTAATATTTACCAGTATTTAACTCCAACTAGATGACATGTAATACATTCATATGTTTTGCTTTTCATCATATTCGGCGACTTACATGAAAAGCACAAGCTGGATGACAGGAGCTCCTCTCAGAAGTTCACTGAAGGAGTTAACAAAGAGGTCATAGGCCAGCAGAATCAGTTGGATCGCCAGCACCAGTGAGTAGTTTCCAGTCTGAAGCATCTTTGACCCGATATTCACCGTCCTCTTTTCCTGTGGCTGATATCCTTCACACTTTAAGGTAATAGATATATTCTCTCAACGCTGTACATTAAAACAAAACCACTGTCCTTGTGGATATAAACAGTCAAAAATAGCCAATGTACTTAGTTCATTTTTCCCCCTTTTTTTTAAATAAATCTTCTTAAATATGTTTTGGCTGTGATGAAAAAAACCTGTGAGGACACAAGTCTGTCCAAACTATCAGCGAAATGCCGGTACTTGAGCATGCCTTATCCTGTATGATGGCATTCTTCATGTAGAAAATCCCCTTGAACGCATCACCTATAAGGAAAAAAACAAAAACTGTAAAATAACAGGAACGTTGCAGAGAAATGCAATACTTCCAGCAGAACATAACATCTTGGGTCCGTGGAAATCTCCACCGCTACGAGGAGTTGATGTAAGAGCTCCTCTTCCTCAGACAGCTAAATTAGAAGTAAACCCATCCATGTAAGGTCAGCATGCTGTTACACAGGCATGCATGTGCAAAGGTCGCTGTTGGGATTATACCTCTGAGTGAACTAAATTTACGCAGGCACCAAGACAATCTCTTGTTTTGTTGCTGTTGTTTTTCCATCTGCGTTTATTCCCCTAATGACTGTGTTTTGTTCTGGCAGCGAATAATCTCGGAGACGGATAAGTGTGGGATTTATCCTAAATCTATACACCTTCACTGCTACGGCAACTGTTATACAAACAGAGTTTAAGAAAATGGTCATAGGCTACTCACCTGAACTAAAAGTAGCTCTTCATTTCACGTCTTTCTGCTTTGTTCCCCCCAAAACGCCGATCGCTTAACGCGTCCCCCAGCCATTTTCAACAGTAACGCATGTATTTCCTGTAATTCCATGGTAACGCTTCATTTTTACCGTATTGACAGAAAACGGAGGGCAAGTTCATTTGTATTGACCCTTTGCACGTACGTCACCTGATCATTTATAATAAGCATTGATAATAAGCATGGTTATTGAAAACACAAAAGACAAATAATATACCAACTGAAGGTAATACAATTAAAGTAAACACGAGAATTACATCAAAATAACAAGAGTAAAATGTAATAGTTCAATTCAATTAAATTCTGTTTATTTATATAGCATCGTTTCACAACAGACGTCATCTCAAGGCACTTTACAAGAAACGTAATTTCAATACAAACATTCTAATCAGTTTAAAGCTTTAGCTAGCTTTCTATTTAAGGAATCTCAGCAGGTTGCATCGAGTCATTGTCAGTTGCTCCTCCTTGATTCAGACTCCAACCACAGCAATCCGTCATACTGAGCAAGCATGTAGCGAAAGTGGAGAGGAAAAACACAGGAAGAAACCTCCAGCAGAACCTGGCTCAGTACGAGCAGCCATCTACCACGACAGTCTGAGGCTTTGAGAAGACAGAGCAGAAGCACAGAAAGAACAAAAGAACTGATGTAAGAGTACTTTCTATATTAAAGAAAGTAAAAAGTTTATAACAGGACACGGAGGATGCTCAGTTACTGGGATGCCCCCGTCCAACAGGGCATTGCAGCTAAGCAGGATACCACATTAGTCACATTATCATGATGATTATTATTGCTTAAAATGTTATTTTCAGTCCTGTTTTTAAGGAGCCAACCGTTTCTGCAAATCTTTCATTTTTACAAAGTTTGTTCCAGAGCTTACAGTAGGAGCATTGGAAGCTAAATGCTGCCTCGCCTTTTTGAGATCTGGCCCTTTAAACACTGAGTAGGGTCTCTGATGACTTGAGGAGTCTACATGGTTCATTCCTGACCAGCAGTTTTGAATTGTATTTTGTCCAAAGACCATTAAGTACTGTATAAACAAATAATATTTTAAAATATATCCTTTTGCAAACAGCGAGCCAATGCAGTACTTTAAAGACTGCAGTGATATGATCAAATTTCCTTGTCTTGGTCAGAGCTCTGGTAGTTGTATTTTGTATAAGATTGGTAGAGACACAATTACAAGACAAACAATCCAACCAACTGAAAATAAATGTGTTAACCAGTATTTTTTGTTCAGGAAACACATGTGGTTGTTAACATTTAGGTATGAGTTGTTTGCTACACCAAGTTTTTCTGTGTGCTCTCATTGAGTCTAGTTTATATCTGATCTCTAACCCTGCATATTTCAGACAAAAACAGTTACTTCTGTGTTTTCTGCAATAAACTTGATTACGTTCAGATCCTGATTTAAAATGGAAAAAATACACAAAGTATTCCCAGTCTGCCTAAAAACATGTGAACCATTTTAGCCCAGTACCAGGCAATTTCACAGACTTTCCAGTGTATCAATCAGTATGTTATGATCAACTGTGTTAATCACAGTACTAAGATCCAGTGATACCGATGCAAACATTTAGATGCACTGCTAAACCATTACTGGAAAGGTCAGCATGCTCATAAAAAGTTTTTTTTTTCATCAAAATTAGTAAATCTTTTTCTTTTTCAAGGATCTTTGACAATATGTAATGAAGCATCCATAGGCCTGTGAGCATGTAAAGACTCCCTTTCACATAGTGTACTACAAACACAATCATATGTACACAGAGAGCCACCAATATCTATCTATTTTTTTAAATGAAAATATGACATTTATAATAGGTTATGTGTATTTTGTGTATGTGTAGGTTATGTGTATTTTTATTATATGAATACCAATAACTATTTTTATATGTGTATACATGCAAGTAGCAGTAGCAAGAATTCCATTTTCCAGGCTACAGCAAACATTACGGTAAAGATATAATGCGCTCGCCCCCTACTGGCTAAAGTGAGAACTTGAGTGAATAACTAAGGTGAGAGTGATCAAAGGTAGTAGTGGATTGTGGTAAAGCGGCTGCTGCAGGTGAGTAATTAAACTTTTCCAAACCCCGCTCAGCTTATATTCACCTAGGCAGCGTGTCCCTTAAAAATACTTGCTCTGACTTTTTTTGTTTGCTTCTCTAGATCACATTAAACTGCCGTCTTTGCGGGAAGGCTTCTGTTTTAATAAATTTTTAATGTGGCGGGTTTAGTTTCCTCAGCTGGAAACGCTGCTCTAAATTTAAACGCATGCATTTCTTTCAGGACATTACACGTGTTCAAACTGCGTTTAAGCTATATATGCAATTTCAGACGGAGATATGCACTTCGTATCAGTTTTGTTTGCTCAACCTGGTCTTTTATCACAAGTGCGCTGGTATTTTTGGGAACATATGTTCGAAGTCGATCCCCATACTGAGACTGAACAACTTCTTCCACTTTTGTTGTATCACTTGTAATGAATGTTTGCAAAATAGAGTCCATTAAAGTTTATGAACTTTGGTGTGGCTTCTGGCTTGTTTGGAGCTCAGCTGACACACTAAATCTCTTAAACACACTATTTACACAAGTCTCTTATCTGTTGTAGGCCTACTATATCCTTTAGTTTTGAAGGCTTCCCAGACCACCAACTAGATAATTTATAACTATTATCACCGTTTTGTTTTTATGTCTTTACAGATACCAAAGCAGAAAGGTACAGTAGAAAGGTCAAGGCATGTTAAACTGAGCCTGACTTTCAGTGTTCATCACTCCAAGAAATTCCAAAAATGTCTTTCTTAGTTAGTAGTTTTGTTAGTTCGTTTTGTGAATTGAGCCTTTCTCTAAAAAACATCAAGCAGCTGATTAAATTTAATTGAAAAATCAAAATGTTTATGTAGCTACTACTAAGGCTGTTTTCCTGTAGCTCTTTAGAGTCAAATCTACTTGTAATTGTGGCAGCTTTGACAATGCAAACGACTGCAAATGTTTAATTTGCATCTCCTCTCCCCTCGCTCTCTGCCCTTCCCTTCAAGAACGTGTAATTCTTCTCATATGACACCATCCTGTTTTTAGTTTAATACACATCCTGCTGCAGTTCTTGGGAGAACAGCTTGTGGGGCTTTGCAAAGCCATATATGATCCTGACACACCTTTGATTGGTAATTTGGCAATAAATATGAATGAATAATTCCCTCAACTACAGTGGTGTGATAAAAGATATCTAAAACTGTTATAAAATGTTGCATAGAATAGACTGACAGCCTGTGGTGTTAGCTTTGTGCACAGTCACAGTTTACTCTCCGTGTTTATCAAGGGAGCAGTCTTATGGACACTTTCTCACCATTTTAAGGCAGCATTTTAAATGATCATACCAAAAAGACATTGGTTCCAGTTCTTAAGGAAAGTTAAAGTCCTTTTTTTGTGGACTAGAGACGAAAAAGACATGACTAACTCATTTATCCCTCTTTCTTGTCTCTATAGGAATGTCTATGTGGCTGAATGATGGAGAAGTACTGGTGGGCCAAGGCAGTGGCGAGGCGGTCCCGTTGAGCCCCAGACTGCGGAGCCTACCCTCTGGCAGCCCCAGGCTGGGTCAAAGACGTAGTCCGCTGGCTTCACCAATTGCCAGAGAACCTATGCTGCTCAGCCCACAGGCAGAGACGATGGGCAAAGCCAAAGAGCTGTTTGTCCTGTGTGACAAAGAGGGGAAAGGATTCATCACAAAACGTGACATGCAGGTAGGTCAGCTAGTTTGGTAGAGCAGCAACATTCAGGCTAATTTTAAAGTGTTGAGCTTTATGTTTCTGATTCTCTGGTCAGAGGTTAGAGGGCGAGCTGCCACTCTCCCCAGAACAGCTGGAGACTGTGTTTGAAAGTTTGGACCGAGAGAACAATGGATGTCTCACTCCTGTTGAGTTCAAAACTGGACTTGGTGAGTGTGCTGTGATATGAAACGAAGCAAAGTTAAGTGTTAAGTAGAGCCTTGCAAAAACAACTGCACACCTTGGATTTCTCACATTTTTGTCATAAAAAAACCACACTCGGTACTTAATGTGAAAGACCAATACAAAGTAGTGCATAATTGTGAATTGGAAGGGTTTAGTACTTTGTAGAACCACCTCTCATTACACTGGTGATGTCTTTACCAGCTTTAAGACCGCTGATTTAGAATGCTCAATCAGAGTGGGACTTTGATTTTCAGGTCTTGCTACAGATTCCTAAATGAAATTTAGGTCTGGACTTTGACCGGTTCATTCTTTCACATGAATATGCTGTGATCTAATCCACTGTATCTTTGGCTGCGTGTTTTGTCCCTTCTACTGGAAGGTGAACTTCTGCCCTATTTCCAAGTCTTTTGTAGGCTCAAACAACTTTACTTCCCAGATATCCCGGTATTTAGCTCCATCAATCGTTCAATCAACTCTTACCGGTTTTCCTGTCGTTGCTGAAGGAAAAACATCCCCACAGCATAATGCTGCCGCCTCCATGTTTCACGATGGAGATGGTTCACTCAGGGTGATATGCAGTGTTAGTTTTCTGCAACAGCTAGGATTATATATCAGAGATCTAATTATTCCATATGTTCCCAACAGAGCACTTTGCTCTCAGACTGCAGGTTAACTTGTAGTTCCTAGGATTTCTAAAAGTAGAATGGGAGGCAGATCTTTTAGTTATCAGGCTCCTCTCCTGTGGAACCAGCTCCAAGCTTTAGTCCGTGAAGCAGACACTCTGTTTACTTTAAGATCAGACATAAAACCTTCCTTTTTGATAAATCTTATAGGTAGTGGCTTGGTTCATCCTGAGTTATCTCTGTATTCATGCTGTTAGAGGCTTAGACTCCTGGAGGACAGAATTACCACTTTTCTTCACTCTGCTACTTTTCTCTTCTACTCCTCTCCAGTTGGATTATTTGCTGTTATTTTGACTGTTCTGTTCTAGTATCCTGCTTGGCTGCAATGCCCTATTGGAGGGGGGGGGGGGCTTCCCAATAACTGAACATCCCCTGTGTCCTGTTATCAATGTTTTACTTTCTTTAGTATAGAAAGTACTCTTTGGTCTTTGGTTCCTTCTGTGTCTCTGCTCTGTCTTCTCAAACCCCCAGACGGTCGTGGCAGATGGCTGCTCATACTGAGCTATCCTCACTCATTTTGAAGTCTTTAAGTGAAAGGATTTCGTTCACTGCCGTTTCATGTTGATTAGGTCAAAGGTGTAAAATAAGGACATTTCACAGCAAAACAATACACTTCCTGTTCTGAAAGGGAGGGGCTTAAGTGATGTCCACGTTTGACTATTGGGATTCGTCAGGGACTTGATGACCTTCCACCACAGCAGGTTTCATCACCCTGTGACATTCTGAATAGGAGATTTAACAACTTTTATGTTTTTGTAATTTAGTCAAACTTTGAGGACTTCAACATTTATAATTTTAACTCCCACGTGCCGGAAGGCCATTCTGACCAAATTATAAGCCGATCAGTCAAAACCTCTGGTAGGAGTAGGATCAAATGCAGAGGCTGTAGATGCCAAAAAAAGGGGTCAAAATTGCATGTTCAAACCAAGATTGCCAACTTCCTGTGCGTTTGGGACTATGACGTTTTAAGACTTTTAGGGAGGTCTCGGGAGGTTCTACAAGTGTGCCAATTCTCATGCGGTACGATAAAGTAAGCCAATGGAGCAGTGTGTTTTGAAACTTTCTGGGGGGCCCTGTTGAGCCAATTCTGCTGCAACTGTAGCGAAACCCTTAAAATACCTAAATTTCACACACGACTGACCCATCTGGCAAATTTGGTAAGTTCTGATAGCTGTTTAGGCCTCTGAAAAGCCATTTCATTTGACGGAAGAATAATAAACATTTGACACATCTGAAAAACATCTGACAGCATTTTTCATTACGTTCATCTGCGCAATATAATATGCCATGATTACTGCAATTACACAAAACGGCAAGGCAATTTAGGGAAAATGATCTTTATTAAACATGCCTGATCAAGACAAGTACAAACGGAATAAAGCTGTGCATTGGGCTCAAAACAAAGACTGTGGGCACGGCGCAATTGTGCATTAGGCAATAAAATAAAAAACCCGACCAAATCCAGTAAACCGAAATAAATCTGCACAATAATAAAAGGGAACCATATGTTCGTTATTATTAGCAATAAAATGAAACAAAATAAATAGGGCTGTAATCTACCAAATTCTGCCACACTGCCGATGTCTTTGACATGGTAGAGGACTCACTGTAGTAAACGCTAAACAAAAATATTCAGCAAGCCACACAGGGCTTAATTTGAGCCGGATCCTGCCGGAACAGGATCCCCCACCTGTTGATTCTGACCTATTTTGGCTGATCCGGCACCCCTCTCATGTATAAAATATTATATATATATATATATATATATATATATATATATATATATATATATATATATATATATATATATATATATATATATAACTATTTTAAATTTATTAAATAAAATAATAATATGCGTAGGCATTCATAAACCAAATCCCGAGATTGTAATGCCGTGGAATGTGTGTTTTATTTTTTGTAAACTCAGATTTATATATGTAATGGTTTATGCCAAGATTATGCGTTAGTGTTGTTGCACTGTTCAGGAGGGTGGGGCACTGTTCTGCAGGCTGCGCGCGGGGGAGTGTGCAGCTGAGTGCTGGGGAACTGGTGTGTGTCTGTAAATGGAGCTAGACAGACAACCGGTTTATGTGAGAGTTCTTTTGATTACTGTTTTGTACGGCGTGATTGCGGCCAACAGCAGTCAGGATTAAAGCATTCGATTACAACCATTGTCTGCATCTATCGGAGAACATTACAATATTTTAAACATTCAGGCCTGTAAGGCCCACATCATGTTTTTACACGTTTTCTTTCCCCGCTACCATTTACTGCGTTCCGGGACCTGTGCGCGTCTCTGGTCATGCCTGCGCTGTCATGTACTTTGCGTTCCGGGACCTAATGATTTACAAATTAAGCACTGAACCACAGCGCGTTGAATAACGTGGACGTTCTTCCATCTCCCTGTAGACTGTTAAAGCAATATCACACGAGAGGCAGCGCTGTTGTAGAATACTCTAACATCAGCACAGATCAGCTCTTATGGAATGTCTCTTGTACAATCAAATTTCAAAATTTAACACGGATTAAAATCGACCAATAAGAATTTTGGTCGACTCAGAACGCATCGACCAATAAGTCGACCAGCCGACTAGGACTTTACAGCCCTAATATGCAATGCATTTTCTTCATGCCACTCACTCCGAGGACAACATTACCATATTCTCCCACAGTAGTGTAATGCAACACAAAAAAGGTGGAAAATTTCAAGGGCTGTGAATACCTATGGAAGGCAGTCATGAGAAAACATGGCATCTTGTTTCTTCTTGGCTCAGGTGAACTGATGGGTCTGGATGAAACGCCTGAGCTGAGCCCAGATGGAGCCGAGGCAGAGCGGGACGAAGTAGACTGGTCTCAGGACCCCAACGCCGCCAGATTTGTCAACATACTAATGGAGCTTGGTGCTGACAAGATGTTCAAAGAGTAAAACATTTTGCTTGCAGAACGTAACTGAAACTGTTCCCCACTAGAAAAGTCACTACTTTGAGACGTGTATTGAATCTGAGAAGGAAGGGAAGGGTATTTTAATGGATGACACTGCCTCCATACTTTAAGCACCAGGAGTCATAGAATGCTAATGACTATGAAAAAGATGTGACTCATGTGATGTGGCGTTTCTCCTAAATTTTTAAATCAGGAAAAATCGAAGGATTTTCAACATACTTGTAGGATTATTGCAAAAACCAAGAGAAGGATTTGTTTTTGCCCCAAATCTCAATAAGGTAGTTTTTTTTATCTCCCATCTGTGGATTAAAGAGTTTGTTTAAAGATTCTGCTGCATTTGCTGACATTAGACGGAAGATATACCCTTGGAATCTGTATTTTATTAAATTTGTCATTTGCTGAATTTGTTTTGCAGTCATATTAAGTGTATGGTGTTGTATTTTTAAACAGCCAGCAGGAGCTTTTCTCCTTGTGGTGTGAGCTCCAGAGAGACAGCCCAGAACTGCTCTGCGCCTTGGAGGCTCTCTTGGTCAATGCTGTGTCGCATCTGCAGGACGCCATCAGAGAAAGAGACACTTTGGAACAAGCTCTTTGCAGGTCTCTCTTTCCCTCTGCTACTTAAATGCCCTGCAGATTTTATGAAAATCGTTTGAAATTAGAAATTAGTTCTTCTCCTTAACTTGTTCTGCTTCAGAAGGGAGAATGAACATGACAAGATCATCCGATCCATATATGAAGAAATGGAAAGCCAGATCAGGGAAGAAAAAGAGAAATGGGATGCTCAGGTACAGGTATACTATGCTCTTAAGTATTGCCATTCCTGATAAAGATGTGTTTAAAACCTTAAAGAAATGGTTGCTATGGAGATTAGGTGACCCCCAAAAGGTCACAACTTGCTGTAGTTCTCAAAAATTGAACTTTGGAAATCTTTACCTTCCTTACCTTCTTCCTTATGCACATCTGCATTATTTGAATTGCTTGTTAACTTGTATTTCCCATTATGAAGAGTGGCTTTGAAAAACTGAACTCACATGGGATTGTGAATATTTGGTAATCCTCACTGAATAAATTCACTCAAATTAAAGGTTCTTCTCCAGTTCTCTACTAGGATACATTTATGTAAAGGCTTTTGGCACATCTTTTATAAGAAGTAGAAATAAATGTGGAGGATGGTGTATGTTGTGTAAAAAGGCTTAATTAAGGGTTTTTATTTTTACTCTGTTTTAACGTGAAGGACAGTTTTAAGGAAAAGCAGAGAGGTAGACAGCTTGAGGAGGAGCTGAGGATGCGGGAGCAGGAGCTGGAGAACACAGTGAACAAACAGAAAGAGGTGGGCATCCCAGTGGTGGTAAACAAATCTCTATAAAGTTTGTGTGTGTTCATGGGGCTCTACCTTCACTTTCAGCTCGAGAGCAGAATCCGAACACTGAGTTGTGAACAAACCAACATCAGGGAGCAGAACCGGCAGCTGCGGAGCCTCAACACCCAGTTGCAGGAGCAGGTGGAAAGCAGCAGAGAGAGGCTCCAGTCTGCCCTGCGTCAGCTCAGCCTGCTGCAGGCCAGCGCCGCTCAGGAGCAAGTGGCCCGACAGAGGTCAGCAGCAAAATACAGTACATTAAACCTGATGAAAGTGATTAAAGTTCAGGTTTAAAACACACATTTGGCTCTGACTAAAAATCTTGTTAATAATGGTAAATGTTTTGAACAACATTCAGTGCAGAGGAATGAGGCTTTTTAATTTTTTACCTTTCTTTGTGGTAGTCAGTTTCAAATTACCTATTTCATTATGATTCATAAACATTCAATGCAGAGATAACCTCTAGTTTATCAATTAATTGGCAAATTGGTTATTCATAAGGACCGTTTTTTGTGTGTCACTGTAGAAATGTAATGAGGGTATCAAGAAACATCAAAAAGGAAAAGGAAAGTCTCATGAGACAACTTGAGATACTAAGGTGAGTTTAATCAAGTTCTCTCAACAGATTTTAAAGATGGAAGCTCTACTTCAGTGTGTGGGGATAACGAAGTGTGTTGAAATGTTCCCACTTTATCATCTGATCACCTTTATTTGACTTGGGACCATGTAAAAGTCAAATGGTTTAATCTAGTTGCTCTAAAAAAGGTTTCAAATAAACATGACCTGTATTTCTGTTTCCTTCTTTGAAATCGGTTATATTAAATGCCCACAGTTTTAGCAGCTAAGTGACAATGAACCCCATAAGCTGTTTGTTGTCTCCAACTGCATTTAAAGGGCATCTATGGAAAAGGTTAAACTATAGCCAAGCCCAGACAACAAATTACTGCAGAGTGCTCTTGAGGGACCGGGATCAGACAAGTTTGCTGCTCAGTCAAGCACATTGATACCTTGGGTTTTAAAGCAGGTATTGGTATATTTGACAGTGTAAGAAGGAACACATTCTGCTGGAAAATCGTATCCACTCCTCCATAAAGCTCATCAGCAGAAGGAAACATTAAGTCTACTTGTGTACAGTTTTCCTGAGAAACATTTTCCCTCCACGCAACTTTCCATTAATATGCTTGGATACAGAACTTTGTGAGTAACCCACTTATTTAACAAACACCTTTTATGGCTTGCTCTTTGTAAAATGTCAAAGACCATCTGCTGGACAACTATCAGGTTATCAGTAATCCCTATGATTGTGTAGACCATAACAGGTCCTTGCTGTGTTGCTGTATGTGTAACAGTTTTATTGGTTGTCTTTTAAGAACCTGAATTTGGAGTTCTTAGCTGTGAGACAAAGTATTTCAAACTGACAGAAACAAAGACTTGAAACATCACTTTGTGTCTAATGAATTGAGTTTAAATTTATTGAAATGTACCTTTAATGGTGTTAAATCTGGGGCTGCGCAATTGGTAGCACTGTTGCATTGCAGCAAGAAGATAGTAGTTTCAAATCTTGGCCTGGAGTCTTTCCGTATTGGGTTTACATGTTCTCCCTGTGCATGTGTGGGTTCTCTCTGGGTACTCCGGCTTTGTATCACTTTCCAAAAACATGAGTGGGTTAATTGATCTTTTAGAAATTGCCCTTTGGTGTGAGTGTGTGCATGTATGGTTGGTAGTTCTATGTTTCCCTGGGGTGGACTGGCGACCTGCCCAGGATGTGCTCTGCCTCTCGCCCAATGACTGCTGGAGATGCGCACCAGCCCTCCTGTGACCCTGCAAGAATAACTAGGTTTAGATAATGGATGGATAGGACCTTTTGAATTTTGGTACAGAGTTATTTGACTCTTACATTTTATTTTCATTAATTAAAGTGATGATTTGTGGAAAAGCCTGAAACACCTTTTTTTGTGGGAGGATTAAACTGACATTTAAGAAAGGATTATCTGGTTTTTCGGTGTAAATTTACTGTAGGGAAGATATTTCCCTAAATGATCATTTTAATACTAAATTTTTGTAATTTTTTTTTTTTTTTTAAGGGATATGAATAGGAGGCTGCGAGATGAAAAAGATGCCGAGCAATCACTTAAGATGGTTAGTCAACGACACACTGTGCTTTCCCCCCCACCATTCCCTTATTTCTTCAGCGAAGACCCCTGTACCTCTTGGACTCGGCAGGTTTACCCAACCTAAGCCAGGCCTTGGAAAAAACGCTACGCTTTCCTCCATCTTCTGGACAATGATTACTCAAACGGGCAGCTGCTACTCATTGTTTAATGATCAGCTAAGTTTTCTGTGAAGATGGTTAATGAAGCAAAGGATTGTGCTTAGTAGGTATTTACTGTCCTGCCGATGTGAATTTTTTTTTTTTCCCTTTACTCAATAGAACCCAAGAACTAAACTAATGTGGCTTAATTTTTGTCAGGCCATGAATGTTCAAAGTAACAAAATTGATAAATGTTAAACTCACTGGTCTCCAAGTAAATTTCATACTGTTTATTTAAAGAACTGTATGTAAGCACATGCCAATACATGTATTTTTCCTTCATTTCTAATTTATTTAAAAAAAAAAATAAGTGTATTGTTGGACATAACGTTTTGTTAAATATTTTGTAGCAGAATAAAAGTCTCTCTTTGACTCAATTTCCTCTTTTTAATGTGCAAAGCAGTTTTTCACTAGAGAAGACACTCATGTTGTCTACATAATCTTTTAGAATCCAAACGACACCAAGTCTCTACAGAAGAGGGGGTCAATTTTAAGCAACTACTTACTGCCAGACAAGTCAGTGAGGTTTGTATGATTGATAGTTTCTCATTTTTACAGTAATGAAGCATAAAAGATTCAGTTCTCTTTTTCTTTTATGTGTTGATTCTAAAGACAGCTGAGCTCTTCTGAAGAGTTGGAGCTGACCCATACGAAAGAGGTCACAGATTCATCCAAGACACGTCTTCCGTCATGTAAAGTCATAGGTGAAAATGTTGAGCAGATGAAAACTCAGGTGGGGATAATCTTAAATAGTCCCTGTTAAAAATATGAGACTAGACTAAGAAAAGTGTCAAGTTTGGTGCCTTTTACTCTGATTTTAGAGCAGACTTGTCACTCCACAGCGAGTGTTCAAGGTGGTATTTCTGGGTAACTCAGGGGTGGGTAAGACCTCCTTCATCCAGCACTACTGCACTGGACACTACTACAGTAAAATGAGTTCTACCGTAGGTAAGCAATTCTTAAACTATACAACTAGCATATACCTTCAACTATTTGACAACAGTTTAGTTCGCTTGAACTGGGTAATTACAGCACCCTCTACACTTGTGGGCACACTTTTTGACCAGAAGAATGTCATAACATTGCAATGTCAAGTTGTTTTTTTCTGCAGCAAATCCAAATTATTATAAAGTTCACTATAATAACTTCCCATCTCTTGCAGGAACCCTAAACTATGTACTTTGTTCAGATGAGACTAACTGAAAACAAAATTCCAATATGTGGAAAAGCACCTCAATCCCCACTGTTGGTTATGGTTGCATAGCGCATTATCTAGTCTGAGGACCTCAAAGCGCTTCACACTACATTCAGTCATTCACACACTGGTGATTATAAGCTACACTGCAGCCACATACGTGATGCTGCTGTACACTGGCCCCTCCAGGCCTCTGACTACCAGTAGGCAAGTTGGGTAAAGTGTCTGGCCCAAGGACATGACAGACATGGAGTGGGAGTTTGAACCGACAACCCTCTGGTTACAGGACAAGCTCCTACCTCCTGAGCCACGGTCGCCCCGTATCTCAATTACCAGAAAATTTTAAATGATGTGGAGACATCGGTCAGAAAATTGAATTTCAAAGTGACAAATATTTGTCTTCCTAAAACATGCAGCTTTTACAGTTAGTTCTAAGACATTTTTTAGCCATATAACTATTATACCAGAGATTTTACTGATTATTTAATTACAAAAGGTTTAAATGGAGAGAAAAACAGGGAAGCTTCCCAAGAACCAGTCCCCAGTTTAGCATGGTCTTGAACCACAGAGCATGAGATTACAAAGAAACCTCTATGGTTACAAACCGTACAACAGATGTCTAATCATTTCTCAACGGACAGCTGAACTTAATGACCCATCGCAAACTGGGTCTGAATCAATGGAGTCAAAACAACCTTATATTTCAGGCTTCATGGCAGACTTAATTGATGGATCTTAACCACCAGTCTTGGACTGAGGAGATTTTTTTTTTTCTGCATGGACCTATTGAGGTTTAAGAGCTGTGAGTAAAACTGTGTTTATGTTCAACCTCGGGCAGATAGAAAGTTAATTCCTTGGTGCCTTATTGTTCAGCATACATTTAGAGGTGTTTGACTTCATGCAAAATTGTTGATCTTACTTGAATAATAATTTAAAAAGAATGTTTTAAAGTGACACTAATATTCATTTATCATGCAGATTAATCCCACATCCTTAAATGCAATTTTAAGGAGTCTGTTCTTAAAAGGACAAACACCCTGCTGTTTAAACAGTCACATGGCATATTACTCTGTCATGTCTACCTGACAAAAATACACACCTAGTATTTACACTACTCTCATGTCTTCTGCTGCTTGACACCAGAGAGGAGGGATTAGGATAATGGTGTGCTTCACTCTTGGAACTTTTTAACATTTTGTCACGTCAAAGTCCAAAACTTCAAAGTATGTCAATGGATTTTAACGTTTAAGAGTGTGGCGGACAATAAGTATGTTTATACTTTGTGTGCAAACTTATGGGTTGTCTGAGTGAAGACAAAGATCAAGACAAAGTAGTGCAGAATTGTGTGGAAGAAAAATTACACAGGCATGTTCACATTTTTAGAAATAAAAATCTGAAAAATGTGGCCCACATTTGTATTCAGACCCCTGAGTCAATACTTTTCAGAACCATCTATCAACACAATTACAGCTGGATGCTGTTTGGGGTATGTCTCTGCCAGCTCTGCTACATTTAGAGACTCAAACCTTTGCCTTTTGTTCTTTAGTAAACAGCTAAAGCCCAGTGAGACTGCATATAGAACATCTATTTCCAATTATTGCCACAGGTTCTCAATGGGATTGAACTTTGGACTGGTCTGGACTTTGCCTGAGACTTCCTCAGACATAGTTATACTTTGATCTAAGATTTTCCAATCCACTGTTCAATTAGATTCGCATCATCCTGCTGCAAGGCAAACCTCCACCCCAGTCTGTCTTTTCCAGCCTCTTAACAGGTTTTCCTCCAGGAATGGCTTGTGCTTAGCTCCATCCATCTTCCCATAAACCTAACTTGCCTGTCCCTACTGCAGCATGATAAGGATGTTGTGTTCAGGAAGCAGTCCAATGGGAATATCTTTAAAATGCACAAGGGAGAGAGTGGATCAAGCCAGATGGACTCTGATCAGGAGCTGTGATTACATCAAAAATTGGCTACTTTTAGGATTTAAATATTTAAAATCTAACAATACAATTTGTATTAAAAACTGTTAAAAACAATGTTAAAACAAATCTGTGCTGTGAAACAGACGGTTTTGGATATTGTTGGACTGTTCTGTTATTGAAGTTCTGTTATTTCTAGGAATAGATTTCCAGATGAAGACTTTATTTCTGAACTCCACCACTATCACATTGCAGCTGTGGGACACTGCGGGCCAGGAGAGGTCAGATTCAGGGCTTCAAGCTGCAGAATCTCTGACTAATCTGTTATCAGCAGCTTAATGCTATCTTTTTTTATAATTTAAATGTTATGTTTCCAGGTATCACAGCATCACTGAACAATATTACCGAAAGGCAGATGGCATCCTTGCTATGTATGATGTAACTGACACCGCCTCCTTCAGTGTGGTGAGAGGATGGATGGATTCAGTGACGGTAAGTGGGCGGACCTGTTCTGGGTAATGCAAATCAGTCATTTAAATACACACAGGTTATTGAAAAGAATGAGTACTAAGACTCGGTGGCTTGATAATTATGTTTTGTGTACCACAAAAACTTGTGCGGTAACCCCTTGTTTCTTCTACATTTGAACAAACCAAGTTATTCAGTGTGGTGTGTTTTCTTCAGGACAAGATGTGTGAAGGGACTGTGCTGATGCTGCTTGGAAACAAGCTGGACTTAGCAGACAATAACAACAGAAAAGTGACAAGAACCGAGGGCGAGAAGCTGGCAGAGGTGAGCTGCATTTGAATATTCAAAAAACTTTCTGCACTGATTCACGTGAAGTTGTTGCCAAGATGAAATAAACTATATTAAAATATAACAAATAAGATGTTTTTTTTTCTGTTGACTTGCACAGTATTACCAGGCTTTTTTTCATGAGTGCAGTGCCAAGACTGGATATAACATGGACGAGCTGATGGTTCACCTAGCTGAGTATGATACTGCAGAATGTTTCTCTTGCATTTACAGTGTGTTGGAAAAATCTTCCCAACCCTTGTACATTTTTACATTGGATCATGTTACAATCACAGACTTCAATGCCTCTAATTGGGATTTAATGTGACGGACCAAATCATAGTGCAATCGTGGACGAAAACCTGTTTGAGCCTGCAAAAGACTTGACTCTCATAGTTGAGATTTATGTCCAGTAAACATGTAGGCAGAGTTAAGATGGAATGGTTTAGATTAGTGGTTTCCAAACCTTAATCCGCTTAATAATCTCTGTCAAACTTGAAAAATCTCTGTTTGCAGATAATCTCCATCCAGTCTGACTGCGTTTGAGGCAATTTGCAAACAAGAGTTGTGGGGAAAAGAATCAGTCTCTAGGTGGGCAAACCTAGTATAGACATACCCCAAAAAGTATAGCGTTGTTCTTGCTGCAAAAGGAGATTCTACAAAACATTAACTGAAGAGTGAATGTGCCACACCTTTTGGATATTTATTTGTAAATAAACAAAAAATTGTCACATTAAATTTGGTTTAACTTCAAATTGATGCACTGTTGCATTGATTTATAAACTAAGTTCATAAAATTTGTGGTTGTAACGCACTGAAATGTGAAAAAGTTCTAGCGGTACTTTAGCGAGGCATTGTTAAAATAAAAACTCCCATAAATATTCACCCAGGAATAAATGTTGGTCTCTAAATAAATATCTGACTAAATTAACATCTAAACAAAAGTAGTGTAGTTCCTCAATCTTGTGTACAGTAAATGGAACAAACATTTTGCTTCATGAATTACTTTGATCAACAAATAACCTTCCAAACTGCTGTGGACCAAATTTATGTGGGTGGAGTAAGAAAAAGCAACTAATTTAATTAGAAGATGTTCCCTTTAAATTCAAAATTTCACTTATTATTTGTACATTGTGGGTGTATATGTTAAACTGTATAGACTGCAGTTCCTCTCACACAAACTACTAGTCAGAGGAGCTCAAATATTGTGGTTAATTTTATTTACCTGTTAATTGTTTAAATAAATTCTCTTTATTTTAGGATGCTGGTCACCAAGGATGATCGGCAGTGTGACGATGCTTTTTTACTGACAGAGGACACCACTCAGAGAAGTTGCTGCTCCAACAATAAAAAGTAGATTTGATGCTTTTGGAAAGCATTGTTACTGAACCCCCCCCCCCCAAGATTTGTAGTTCAGCGTCTCACATCAACAAGGACTGTCCAAAACTTTATTTTATTCACTTTATTTGGCAAATAAATTATAGTAGTTTTCTGTAATGTTCTCTAACCAACTTGTACAATATTTTCCTACTATGTATTATATCTTTATTAGAAAATGTATTTTTTTAATGACTTTTTTGGTGTCCTTTTTTAAATCACTACACGTGAGAGTTTAATTGCATTGTAAAGCCCATGTGAAAATGTAGCCAGATGGGGGCGGACAAGTGCTCTGTGTGGATCGTGGAGGGGGCGAGGTGTCTGTGAGGCCAAAAGAGGAGGACAGACGCTCATGTAGGAGGCTGTGAGCGTCAATTGAAAACTTACACTGTTGCGGTTCTGCTTCAGCAACTCTAACGTAGTCACAGCAGGGTTAGAGGGATCTCTTCAGTTACCCTGAGATTCATCATCCCTCTGGGCCATACCATCTAAATTCAGGTAGGAATGTTTTCCTTTTAACAGAAAAAAGAGAGCAGCTGGTTCCATTACACATTAGGGTAAAAATAACTCAATGCAAGCATCAAGGTTGTCTAATATTTAAGTTAGGGTGAGATACATTTACTGCACACTGAAATATATGCATTTTCTGATATTTACTTCTGTTTGGATCTGCTTATTGTTAGGATAAATTTACGCATGAATCCAAAGTTTGACTTTTTTAAGTTGTACATTTATAAAAGTTCAGTTTAAAAAAAATACCTTTTTCATCGTAAAGTCAAAAGTTAAACATACCAGGTGTAGAGTAAGGGGATCAGCTTAAGTTACTGAGATGGGGAACGTACGACAGTCTGCTGGCTGACATGTGACACAAGTCGTTAAGTATGTTTTCCCCACAACATATTTGATTTCATCTCTGAGCTCTTTCCATGCCCCCCTTGTATGAATTTGGGCCAGCTTTTTTGTCAGTCTGTGGTTTAGTCAAAGGAAAGAAACTGTGTCCATGTTGTCAGAAAAGCTCTTTAAAGCTACAGTTGGTTTTGAACTCATCGCAGTACATCACCTTTTCACACCAAAGGTGGAAGTAAAGCTGACTGAAAGAGGAAATTATTGAAATGCATTTAGACCACTACTTTTAATCAGACTGAGCTTGTGGTGTTTTGGTTTTAGTCTGACACCATGGAAGTTTCACTGATAATCTTATCTCAAGTAAAAGATTAGTGCTTGAGGTGTGACCTAAATTCAGACCTTTTTTGCTTTATTCTCTGAGTTGTCAGAATCTTTAGTATTTGGTAAAGATTACCATGCTTATGACATTTAGTATATATTATTTTTCAGAATGGAAGCTCAACGTGAGAAGAAAAACACATGTGGGACAATCTGTCTGAAGTACCTTCTTTTTCTCTTCAACATTTGCTTCTGGGTACGTTTACGAGTAAGAGACCGTAACATAAATAAATAAATTCATGTATAATTATGTGTCCATCCCATCCATCCATCCATCCATCCCACTCGCTTGTTCAAGATCGGGTCATATGTATAATAAGTGAAAGGCAAGAACCCAGACATTCCTCTACCCATCAACACCTTCAAGCTCATTTTGGAGGATCCCAAGGGAGCTCCTACTACCCGCTCCCACATGGATGATTGAGCTCCTCAGCCTATCTCTAAGGCTGAGACAAGCTCATTTCAACCTCTATGATCCTGGATTTTAGTCTGTTGGTCATGATCCATGTCTCATGACCAGACGTGAGAGCTGGAACGTTTACAAACTGGTTAATCGAAAGCTTTGGTTTTTGCCTTTTTTTTCTTCACCACAACAGCACCTACATAACAGCAACAATGACCCAAATCCATCTGTCCTTCCCCCAGTCTGTCCTACCATCACTCGTGAACAAAACACCAAGATTCTTGAACTCCTCAGCTTGAGGCAGAGACTGACCCGGAAGGACCAACCCACCTTTTTCCAGTTAATGACCATGGCCTCAGACTTAGAGGAGCTGCCTTTCATATGGTTTGTGCCCCTCCACAGAAAAATCACCTTAACTTGAAGGAGTTGTGTAAGGCTGGTAAGCTCTATCGTGACCTCAGGGGAAGATCAGACTAAGTAAGATTCAAGGCCCTCAATTGTAGATGATTGTACTGCATAATTGACAAACCTCAACTGGTATAGGGGGACTGGGCCACTGTCCTGGAGCTAGGCATGAGGCTTGGTAGCTCACTGCCAAGTGCCTGGTGGTCAAACATTGGCTCCTGTGCTTAAGACGGCCTAGGTCCAAAAAAGTAAGAGGAAGTCCTCTCCACCTGGATTTATTTAGATTTTATGAATGTACTCAAGTTCTCAAGTCAGAATTATTGTCAATCGACAATATACACAGCATACCATAAAACGAAACGATGATCTTCAGGACCATGGTGCTACAGACAGAGGCACAAGACAGCATAAACTAAACATACAACTGAACAGGTGTTTGGTTCTATGTTTAGCTGTTCTTTTGTATGTTCTTTTTTAATATCTGGTAGGTGGAGTTTTCAGATATCAATAATATATATATATATGACTCTTTTTTTTCTAATTAATTTTCTTTGCAGTTAAATGAAGGAAATTTCTGTTTCTGCACAATCACAAATCTACATATAGTGTCATATTCATTTAATTAATACATTATTGAAAAGTTCACTTATTTCAGTAACAATTCACAAAGTTAAGCATATTAAATAGATTAATTATACATAGACTGGTGTTTGAAGCCTTTATCCCTGTTGATTATGATTTTCCTCTCACACCTAATGAAAACACAAAATCTATGATAAGAATATTACATCAGACCGAGAGAAAATGTTATGTGGGCTTAAAGAAAAGTATGTTTAATACCATCTTAAAGGTTATTTTCAAAAGGTACTTTTAATCTGATAAAAAAGCCCCATCAGAACGCATTTCTAATTTATTGTCAAATGTATTTCTTATGACTGTATACATTTAAATGTATCTTTAAAAAAAACAAATTCAGCCCAGATATTTAGAGGTTTACAGTGAATAAATAAGGTGTGTGCTTTGCATAAGTGAAGTTACACATCTGCTCAAAGTTAAGAAGTGCATTCCTGACATCTGGCATGTTGTGTTTTAGCTGGCTGGAGGGGCGGTGTTGGCAGTAGGAGTGTGGACTCTGGTGGATAAGAGCGACTACATTAGTTTATTGAACTCCAGCTTCTACTCAGCCTCTGCGTACATCCTGATAGCTGCTGGAGCCATTGTGATTGTGACTGGGATAATCGGGTGCTGCGGCACTCTAAAGGAGATGAGGAGCCTCTTGATCATGGTAAGGTGGTAGGTTCCACGAAACGCTAAAAAAAACAGCTTACATTGGTTAGCTTTCTTTAAACATATTAAACCAGACATGCATTCATGCTTAAGTTCTTCTTTACAACACAGAACACAAGTCTGAGAAGTGTGTTGAAAAGTAATCCTTGGTGACCTTCTGTCTGGTCTGCATCCATTCAGGGCAGCCCGATTTGAGGCATGCCTGTCAGATATAACAGATAAAGTCAGGCAGAGTGTGACTTTAAGAGTTTAGATTTAGAGCTCAGCTCATGCCAGAGGAATGAGGAGCATCACAAGCGGCTGCTTGTGCCACAGAGTGAGAGACAGAGAGGCAGACGGTCCCAGTGAGAAGATACAATTCAAAAGCAAACCTGGACTAACTGTGTCACGTTATGTCTATTTTTATATCCCCTTGGACCACTGCCTTTTTTTAAAGTGCTTCCTTCTCTTCATTCTGTTGATTAATTTGATAGAACTATTACTTTTGAACATTTTCACCTAGTTTAGACTTTAATAATATAAACCTTCCTTTAAATCCTGTTTAGCCCTGATAATATTAAACTGACATAAGGATAAAGGTGCTTGATTTGAAATTGTTTTACTCTGGTAATTTCTTTCATGTCTGTTCTGTAGTATTTGGTGTTACTGCTGTGTATTTTTCTGCTGGAAATAACTGCGGGAGTCCTGGCTTATGTTAACTACCAAGAGGTGAGGTTTTGTGTCTTCAGTTTACATTTAGCCATGTAGTAACCTGCTCTAATTCATTCTAATATAATTTTCAATTTACACACAGTGCTAATAAAAACTATTTGAAAAATACCTGACAAAGATAACATGAGTAAATACAAAATGAAGTTTTCAAATGATGATTTCAATTTTAAAGGAAATAAGGTTTCCAAACCAACTAGATCTATGTTAACATATATAATTCCATCCGAACTAACTGGTTCTCCCATCTTTGCAGAGTTTAGATCCACCGTTTTCTATAGATTAATTTTAATTCAGATACATTGGAGGATTTTATTGGATGAGGGGCTTGTTTTTTAAATTTATTTTTGAGCCCTCAATAGACGGGATGCATATGTTGTTCAGATTATTGCTCAGCTGCACAATCCACGTGCCTTTAAGATCAAGGTCATTAATTGATGGTTCATGGTGGTCTGAGAATTCCTCTTTAGGATTTTCTGGTAGAGAATAGAACACATGGGTAAAAACCCCAAGGTAAAAATTTGATTGATGAGCTAAAGCATTTAAGTATAACAAAAAAGCAGAAGGAATCTGTAAGGCGCAATACCAAAACTGGCTAATAAATTGTTTTGAAAATGTCAACAGTTATACTTTGTTTTGCATGTATTTAAATCACTTTACCTTACATCATTTGAACTTTGTTGCTTGCTTTTTATTGCTAAAACCTAACAATGGCTACACTGCTGCACTGTAGTGATTCACTCCGCATGCTTTTCTCTGCATTTTCTTCTTTTGGTTCCTCATGTTTTTTTTCTATTCTTCTCACACCTCTCTTTCTTCCCCCCATTTCGTTGCTACAGTGTTTCCCTTTCTGCCACCAGGTAATCTATTGATGTGTTTTTCTGTTTCGCATCTGTTTCTCTAACAAGTTCATATACAGCGCAGTTCTAGTAAAAAGCTGAAATACACTTCGAATGGCTGTGGTTTATGGAGGACCAAAACTGACATAATTAAGAATAAAAGCAGAAATATATATGTTTTGTTTTTCCTTTACCTTATACATGCATTTTTGCGAAGAAATGTAAATATTTTGTTTTTCCTTTATACATGAATTTTCTTCAAGAGATGTATATACTTTGTTTTTCCTTTTCCTTATATGTGCATTTTTGTGAAGAAATTTATATATTTTTTTCCTTTTCCAAAATACGTGCATTTTTGCGAAGAAATGTAAATATTTTGTTTTTCCTTTTCCTTTATACGTGCATTTTCTTCAAGTAATGTATATATTTTGTTTTTCCTTTTTCTTTATACATGTGTTTTCTTCAAGTAATGTATATATTTTGTTTTTCCCTATACGTTCATTTTCTTAAATAAATGTATATATTTTGTTTTTCCTTTTCCATATACGTGCATTTTCTTAAATAAATGTATATATTTTGTTTTTCCTTTTCCTTTATACTTGCATTTTCTTCAAGTAATGTATATATTTTGTTTTTCCTTTTCCTTTATACTTGCATTTTCTTCAAGTAATGTATATATTTTGTTTTTCCTTATACGTGCATTTTTGTCAAGAAATGTATATATTTTGTTTTTCCTTTTCCTTATACGTGCATTTTCGTCAAGTAATGTATATATTTTGTTTTTCCTTTTCCTTTATACGTGCATTTTCTTCAAGTAATGTATATATTTTGTTTTTCCTTATACGTGCATTTTCGTCAAGAAATGTAAATACTTTGTTTTTCCTTTTCCTTATACATGCATTCCTTGTTTTTGCATTCCTTCGTCTCCTCTTTTTACTTTACCTTATGCATTTCTGCCTCATTATGCAAATGAGGAGGGCTGCCATTCTTGGTGCTGCTCCTCTACTATTGGTCAATAAACAGGAAGGAGAAGGATCCATGTGCAGATTGATTGTGCATGACTGCGCTATTGGCCTTTCAGGAGAACGCCTTGTTTGATAGAAATTGAACTCCTACCAGAGATGTCCCAGACGATTGCAGAAGAATTAAGGCACATTGCTATCTTAGCTGAAAGTAATACAGTCAGTGACATTTTGGGTTAGAGGCTACTCCAGTTAGCTGCAGACACGGAAAATGAAGCTGACCCGTTAGTTCTCCAGATTTTGGAGGAAGTGCCTTGTCGCTTGCACACGTAACTCCGACACAGACCGTCTTTGTGGTCCCTCCATAACCGTACTGTGGTTGCTAAACTGAAGCCAAAAGCGCAATCACGCACAGTCAATCTGCACATGGATCCTGCTCCTTCCTGTTTATTGACCAATAGTAGAGGAGCTGCACCAAGAAGGGCAGCCCTCCTCATTTGCATAATGAGGCAGAAATAAATAAGGAAAAGTAAAAAGAGGAGATGAGGGAATGTAAAAACAAGGGATGGATGTATAAGGAAAAGGAAAAACAAAATAAATTTCTTGAAGAAAATGCACCAATAAGGAAAAACTAAATATATACATTTCTTGATGGAAATGCAGGTATAAAGGAAAAGGAAATTTTTTTTTTACATTTCCTGACGAAAATGCACGTATAAGGAAAAACAAAATATATAAATTTCTTGATGGAAGTGCATGTATAAGGAAAAAGAAAAACAATATATATATTTCAGCTTTTATTCTTAATTATGTCAGTTTTGGTCCTCCATAATAAAGGAAAAGGAAAAAAATATATATAAATTTCTTCGCAAAAATGCACATATAAGGAAAAGGAAAAACAAAATATATACATTTCTTTGCAAAAATTGATGTATAGGGTAAAGGAAAAACAAAACATATATTTCTGGTTTTATTCTTAATTATGTCAGTTTTGGTCCTCCATAAAGGTTATTGTTTTTAGGTTTAAAGTATTTCCTTTTTCAGGGGAAATGAGCATATAACAAATAATTTCAGTTAACTTTAAAACAATTAACTTTAACTTTAAAACAATAACATGCTTGACTGGAGATTTTCTCAAATCAAGACCAACTTCTGGCTTCATTATTGTATAAAATTCATTTGGTTGGTTTTCTGGTACAGACCTGGTTTTTTGAAATTTTCAATAGGGGTGAACTAGGTGGTTTCAGAAAGCCATGCCAGAAGCTTATTGTGTGGTGGCTTTTCCCATCACTACCTGATTGTGCCCATGTCCCAACCATCTAGCTGTTGATTTGAGGTGAAGTTGGCGTAAGTTTTCCATCTTTGTTATTTCAGCCACACAGTGCTGCTACCACCATGTTGACATTTGGTACAATGTTCTTAGGTTTTAGGAGCCTCACCAAGATTTTTCCAAACATGCTTCTTATCATTGTGGCCAACTTTTTCAGTTTACGAACCTTGTTGGTTCCTTGTTTTTTCTTGATAATTTTCCCTCATTTGAGGTTGACTGTTGTGCTCAGATGGTTGGAATGTAGATACAAGTAGGTGTTCAAGCAGAACAATCATCTCCAATATATACCAAAACTAGTTTAGAAATGGATGAAGTACGCAATCATTAAGATTCTGATAATGATCCAACCCCAACGCTATTCCAAAGATGTGGGCTATGCTTGAAAGCATGGCATGAACTCTACTAAAGTGGTAAAATACTCAAACTAAATTGTGTCATCAGAAGCTTTTTATTTCTACTAAAACAAAAACAGTCAAAGTGCAACTTGCATTGAGACAAATATTAATGGAGCTGCATGCATATATTTGAGCATCACATATTTGTGTGGGATTTTGACTATGTGCGGAGTTCCTGAAATCCCATAATAGTCATAAATTAAAAGTTGTGCAATAAATTCTCACCACTAAAATTCTTACAAAACAGTTCAAGTGCATCCCAAAGGATCCAAAATGGATTTGACATTCATGTACATGATGATGTTTGTATGCGAACATATGACCAGAGCTATAAACTATTTCTTCATTGCTCTTTGTGGGGCAGAGAATGTTTTAATCCAACAAATTAATTTAAAATCTCTCTGGTGAATCAGGAGTCTAGAAAAAATGTGGGTATGCATTCTGAGTTATGTGTAGGCAAGGCTCGGGTTAACTGGAATGCTACAAGGGAGGAAAGAAATCTGACTACAGGCTATTTTGATTAAAAGGCAGAGGATTGTTTTTTTCCCCTTCCTACACTAAAGTGTTTATCCTTTCTCACAGCTGGATGATGACCTCAGACAGAACCTTAAGTTAACCATGCAGCAGAAATACCACCAGCCAGGCCAGGAGAGCATCACACTGTCTGTTGACAAGCTACAACAAGAGGTGTCGACATTTTTTTATTTATGGTTGCAAAAACTGGCTCAAGTAAAATCAATATAAGAGGAGAAAATAACTGTCCTGATTATTAAAAGATCGAATGCAGTTTTAAGAACAATTTACTCAATCTGTCTCTTTGTTTCGCCAACTCAAGTTTAAATGTTGTGGAAGTCAGAACTTCTCCGACTGGACAGAAAGTACGTGGATCCAGAGGGCAAAAAATGAACAGCTTGTTCCTGACAGCTGCTGTAAAACTCCCAGTGAACTCTGCGGTCGCAGAGATCATCCATCCAACATCTACAGGGTGGAGGTATACTGCTTTGCAAAATAATCATACCCGTTTACCTTATCATCCAAAGTTATTTTTTACATGTTCCAACAATAAAGTGTTTGATTAGGATGTTATGTGATAGAGCAACGCAAAGTAGTGCTCCAAAATGTGAAATGTAAGCAAAATGATACATGTTTTTGATGGAATTTTGGGAATGAAAAGCTTAGCATTTCGCTTTAGGGGCTGTACAATGTCACAGTTTGTAGCACTATTGTCCTGCAGGAAGAAGGTTCTGGATTCGAATCCTGGCCTGGGATTATTCTGAATTTTTTGTTTGCATTTTCTCGTCTTGTATGCATGGGTCCTCTCCAGGTACTCTGGCTTCCTCTCACAGTTCAAAATCACAACTGCACTAAGTGTGAGTGTGTGTGTGTGCATGGTTGTCTGTCCTGTGTATCTCTGTGTTGCCCTGTCATAGACTGGTGACCTGTCCAGGGTGTACCCCGCCTCTCGCCCAATGACCACTTGAGATAGGCATCAGTTTCCCTGCGACCGACCATGAAAAAGCGGGTATAGACAATGGATGGGTGGATTTGTCTCCAGCTCCCTCTAGACTAATACTTTGTAAATCTGCTTTTTGTTGCAGTTACAGCTGCAAGTCTTTTGGGGTGCGTCTTTATCAGCTTTTTACATCTAGAGACCAACATTTTTACCCATTCTTCTTGGCAAAACAGCTTAAGCTCTGTCAGATTGGATGGAGAGTGTCTTGAAACATTGATTTTTCAAGTCTTGACACAGAGTCCCAATTGGATTTAGGCCTGTACTTTGACTAGGTCAATTTAACAAATAAATATACTTTTGATATGCTACTGTAGCCCTGGCTCTGCTAAAGAAAAGCATCCCTCCAGCATGATGCTGCCGCCATTACGTTTTACAGTCGGAATAGTGTGCTCATGTAATTATACATTGTTAGCATGCTATATAGCATTTGGCATATCGGATAAAAAGGTCAAGTTTGGACACATCTAATCAGATGCCTACTTCCACTGGTTTTCTGTGTCCCATATGCTGCTTGTGAAAAATTGCTAACAGGGCTTCTTATGGCTTTCTATCAGCCATGTCTTCTTGCTTTTCTTCCATTAAGGCTAAGCTTGTGCAGTGCACAGATAGTCTCCCACCTGAACTGTGGCTTGCTGAAGCTCCTGCAAAGTTACCATAAGCTTCTTGGACGCTTCTTAGACAAATGTTCTGCTTCCCAGTCTTGTCATCTTAGGTGGACAGCCATGTTTGCTTAGGTGTCTGTCAGATTTTTTTAATTATTTTATTTTTAAGGTTTTGTAATACTTTTTAACCTAACTATGATTTAAACAGTGTCCGGCTGTTTGATCTCTAATAAACCCCTGAGGCCTCCCAAGAACAGTTGATTAAATTAAACACAGGTGGACTCTGTTCAGTAAGGGGATGGCTTCAAGTCCATTGGTTGCATTGGATTTTATTTAGGGGTATTAAAGTAAAGGAAGGTGAATAGTAGAAATGCATACAAAAAAATTCAGATTGCTATTTGTAAAGAATTTTGAAAATCATGTATCCTTTTCCTTCCAGTTACACACCTCTCTGTGTTGGTCTATCACATGAATTCCCATAGAATTGCATCAAAGTTTGAGGTTGTAACATGAACAAATGTGAAGAAGTTCAAGAGGCAAGAATCCTTTTACAAGTTCTTCACTCCACATAGCTAAATGTTTCGGAGCATTTTAGATTTTTATTTCCCTCTCTTTCATTCACACCCAGGGAGGATGCATTGAGAAACTAGAGGATTTCATCCAAAGCCAGTTGTATATTCTCGGGGCCGTGGGTATAGGGATTGCATTTCTACAGGTAAAGTGAGGAAAATACAGAAGAGTGTTCACTACCTGTGAAAGAGGAACTAACAAGTTCTATACTTATGTTTCTTTCCAGCTTGTAGGGATGATGTTCACCTGCTGCCTATGTCAAAACCTGAAGGAAGATCTGTACTGATGTTGGAACCCCTTTAATATGACACTCTTGACAGACTTTGTTTGAATGATGCAAAACCAACATTTCCGACAATGTTGCTGTAAAGTTGGAAGTTGAAATTATGACTTGAGAGCTTTTAAATCACAAACACCACAGATGTTATAATGCTGCTGGACAGCACTAATCTTCTGTTTTCCCAGACAAAATTCTACCTTTCTTCCCTTTTTATGTTAAATTATGAGCTGCAAATAAACTACTACACACAGTAACACAAGCAAAAGAATTGAAAAAAATGTAAATGCTGTTGAAAGAGGTGTGTTTATGTGCCACAAGGGATCTACTGAGGGCTGTGGAAGCCCATCTTCTTCACCTTACAAAAAAAGTATTTTATAGTTTTGTCTTTTCCAGCTCATATAACGTTGTATCTATAATTTTGACTCATAAGATGCGATATATCATAATGTTTAAGTATCTCATAATGTAATCAACTACAATATAATTATAATGTGTTATAGTATTGAGAGAATAGGCAATTATTGTCCTGATTCTTTCTTTCTTTCTCTTTTTCTTTCTTTCTTTTTCTCCTCTTTTCTTTTCCTTTCTTTCTTTCATTTCTTGCGAATAAAATTGGATTATCTCCAACATAACATTTAGGGCTTTTATTTTGGAATTATTTTTTGCGGATGTTGTTGTCAGCTGATATTACTTCCTCCTTAGGTCATTTACCACTATTTAATCATCTCTGGCAAAAAATAAAAATAAAAAATGTCCTCGAAACCAACCTGTTTAATAGTGGCCAGCGCGTCTCCTCAAGGTGAGTCCTTTGCAGCTTAGCTTCAGAACAGAGCCGTCTTTTGTACAACCTGTTAGAAGTGATTGAACACTATCATCTATGATTAACTTGATACGTGTGTGTGCTGTTGCAGAGCATTGTTGTCTTCTTAGGTGTTAAATTGAAGTTTCATTTGTTCAGGGGTCTCAGCCAAATCCTTTCTGCAGGCCTTCAGTCTTTGCAGCACAGCTTTCAATCTGCAGACCGCCACACCAGGGGTAAGGACTTCCACAGCAGAAAATAGCTATGCAGATGAATGAATGAATGCCTCAATAGCAAGTGCAAACGCCTAACGACGCTCTTAATGTTTTTGTGGTGGTGACGTCTTGCAAACAGCTAATGTGGCAAACTGTTGTCACCTCTTTATTTTTGCAGAACGCTACTTTGAATTTAAGTCGTGAAAAATTATTTTCAAACTTCCTCAGCTGAACAAAATACGTTTCTCCCATTTTGGGCCCATCATACAGCCAGCTGGGGAAACATACTAGGGGTCACCAGCTGAGGACAAAACTAGGGCCCAGGCGGGTATCCCAGGTGGACCCCAAATATCAGACCTGCTCCACCCATCTGGGGCCTTCACACGTTTGTTGCCTGGGTCTGGTTTGGGGTCCATCTGAGGCCGATCATAAACTCTTCTGGGCAAAAATACTTGGGGCCCCAGTAGTTTCCCAAATATTGGCCCTTTACACCCCATCTGGGCCCCACATGTGCGTGTTGGCTGAGATTGATCAGACTTCTGGTTTTCTCTGAAGCCTGACCTGTCAATTGCAATTTTAATTCAGATGGCATTGCCCCACTCAATCAGCCAATTATCCTTTAATCGGGGTCCACCCACCCCACCTCCCAAATTTCTATGAGGAGTTAATGGCAGCGGTAGCTGCTTTATTGGTTCCATCTAGGAGAGAAACACAGCTAAATCAATGAGCTCTGGGCCAGTAGTAAAATGTATGCCATGAAAAACAAAGTACATGAAGTTACTGCCAATGGTAGCTCCTTCATTTGCTTTGTCTAGGAGAAACACTTTGTTAAACACCGAAAGACAGAGCTCAGTGTATCAGCTTCAGAGAGAACATGAAGGTACTGTCAGCAATAGCTCTTTATATAGCCCCTTCTTTCTATGAAGTTGCTATAGCTAAACACACACACCAGGCCACATTTTACATCTATGAAAAAAACAGATGGCAATAAATGCAGATAATTGGCATGTAATTGGGGCGGAGTATTAAAAAGTAGCATAGTAAGAATAATTAGTCAAAGTTCACCACTGTAAGCTGTTAACTTGGACTTAACTTTATTCATCCCTCAGGGAAATTAACATTTCCAGCAGCAAACAAAAGGGTGGAGTAAGATGAATATATAAACATATACAGAACGTTTGATTAAATTATATATATATAAATAAAATATAGCACTCTGGCTACTGCTCCTTCCCCTCTGTCTTCCCTATTTCCTCCTCCCCCCAAGTGAGGAGTTGAAGAGGGTGATTGCATGATGGACAAAGGAGTTCTTGTTTCTACTGGTCCTGCATTTGGGAAGAGGCAGTCTCACTGAACCGGCTCCTCTGAACTAACTAGTTCCAACTGAACTAGAGATATTTCAGGTAGTTTCAGTGGCCTAAGCCACTCTGAGCTTTATCTACAAGGTGCACTTTGATTCACTATTCTTTTTTTAGCTAATTAAAAACAGGATGAAAGTTACATGTGCTTTAATGGATAAATGGGGAAAATTGTTTAATTCCTTAATGTTCTGTTGGATCCAAAACTACTATCTTGATCAAAAAATCCACAGCACGTTTTCTTTTGTGTCTTTTAGCTCTAAAAAGGAGACAAAAAAACTAGAACTGGCAGATAAGAATGAGAAAATCAGTACTGGGGAGTTAAAACTTTACCAGTGCATCCCTACCTTAAAGGCTCCTTGCTATGGGAAGTTGATTTGAATCCATAAGAAAATGATCAGCTAACAAGATAATCCCTAGCAATGCATCAAGTGATATGACCCCCTTAATCATTTTTTTACTAAGGTAGACTACACACATCTGAGGTTTATGGAAACTAACTTTAAGATTAAACCAAATTCTTTTGTCACAGTTTGAGTTCAGTACTTCGTAATCTGTTTAGTTTTACTGTTTTTTGTAAATGCAGGGAAAGACAATAGACTTTGTGGGAGTTGATGAAAGCACAGCTAGATGGGTGCAGGACTTTAATGTGAAGTCCTACGCAACACCAGCCAAACTCGAATCCATAGATGGTGAGGAGAGTTCATTTAATAATCCATCTGCTATTTTTATGTCTGCTGCTGATATTGGTTGGACTCTGCTCAGTTATGATCCGACGATCTTTTCCAAGGTGCCAGATACCAGGCGCTGCTCATCCCAGACTGCCCTGGAGCGCCGAATGACCTGGCACACAGCGGCTCCATGCACCGAATTCTTACACAGTTTATCTCTCAGCAAAGTAAGTTCCAGACTTGTATTGATGTCTTTTCTAACGGCCTCAGTCCTCGCTGTATTTTTTGTTTTCTCCCTTTTATGCAGAGCCCGTGTGCGCTGTTGGACAGGGAGTGTCAGCGCTTTGCTGTGCCACAGAGGGGCAGAGGTGGCTCTTCAGTGGTTACAGCTTAACGGGGGTTAGTATTCTCTTACAGGGGGAATATTTACTCAGGCAGATGGCATGTAAACAATCCAATTAATAATCAATGTTTTCATCAAAGCCGTCTGTGTTTGAACTGGTGCGTCAGGCCGACTTTGCCAACCTTCCCCTTATTGTGGAGGATTTTGTGAAAGACAACGGAGGATCTTATACAGGTGAGCGGCTGCGCTGCAGACACACAAAACAAATACTTACGTTTATAGTTTCCTAAAACGCATCACGCTTTTCTCTATTTCCCAGCAAGTCAAGAAGACTCCGTGCACGTAGTTGTGGACAGACACATAATTACTGGACAAAACCTGCAGTCGACATCACTGGCAGTGAATAATCTCATCCTCCTTTGTAATGCCAAATAAGAGCTACTGTGTCTGAATCTGTGTCAGTAAACAAATCATTGTGAACAAATCATTGAAGATTGTGTCAGTTGCAAATACGGACACAACTACTTGTCAGATTTATAGACAAAGTCACAAACCTTAGCTTTGCTAGAATGCAACCAAAGTATTCATACTCTTCAAATTTTTTCTACATTTGTGTACTTTTTCTACATTAGAGTATTTCATTGAATGATCTTCACCCAGTAACCGAGGACTAGAAAAAAAACTGCCTTTTATTGACAATATTAATTAATCCAGCATTCCTAATTATTCACACATTGTTTTGTTCAAGCACTTTTGGCTATAGTCACAACCTAAAGTCTTGGAGTTCTCTACAAGCTCAACACCTGTTTGCCATCCTCTATAGGAATAACCTGCAGAGAGGTTATCTGTCCATTCTGACAGTTTGGGTGGGCAGTGTCAATAGATGGCCATGTTTTTGTCTCTCCAGAGATGTTTAATTTGAATTAAAGTCCAGATTCTGGCCTAAGCCACTTTATCTTGGCTGTGTTTTTTTTCTCTCTAGTCTGTCATCCAGAACTCTCTGTAGCAGGTTTTCCTGAAGAATCTATATTTTGGAGTGGTCTTTATACCCTCAATGCAGACTAATCACTCAGTTTATGTCACCTATCACCAACCCTACTGTGGGATGTTGCCACCACCATGCTTCACAGAGGATATGGTCTTAGCTATACTCTTGAGCAGTACCCTTTTATATTCAAGAATGAAAAAGCTCTGGTAAACAGTTTCATTTGAGAATTGTATCTTCTGGTCAGTCAAATCTCTATTGTGCTTTTTAACAAGGAGGGGCTTCAGTCTAGGCACTCCGCCATAAAGGCCTGTTTGGTGGACTGTTAGCAATAGTTGGCCTCCTGGATGGTTCTATCCACAAGGGAACACTTACCGGTAATGCTTGACCTAGTGACAATTGGGTTCTTGGTCACCTCTCTGACATCCGGCCTTCTTTTCCTCATTCAGTTTTTATTTCAGCCGTTCCTAGTGGTTCCTCACATATTCTGTTTCTGAGAACCGGAGGGCGTTTCAGGATATTTTCACTGTGTCATTACATGCTATTTTGTTTATATTTTCTTCCCAGAAAACAATATTCAAATCTACTTTACAATAAGTCCGTAACAAAATCGGAAAACATGAAGTGGTGTCAAAAAATTCCCAGGAAACTGTAGTTGTTAAAGTCCTTATGATCATGCTTTCTGAACAGCACAAAATCATGAATGAAACAAATCTGAAGTACCAATGTTTGCTTTAAGTGGCTTTTTAAAACAAATTGTCCATATTCATGTCTCTCAAACCAGCTGATGTTTTTCCACCCTTTAGATTGTCTTTTTGTCCTGTTTTTTTTCCCTTGTCCATTTCAAAGAGGCAAAAAAGATGCACACACCGAAAACGCCAGTTTACCATTTTCTTTATCAAAAAGTCCAAATCTTATAGGAGATCGTAGAAATAATCCAGTCCTTGTCCCATTTCCCATAAAGAAATTCCTGTTCCCAGTTCGGCAGCCAAAGAAATCCTCATGTGGATTGACTGTGCCAAAAAAAAATATATATATTTTACATTTCTTTACCTTTGCAGATATAATTTACACTGTAATAAAAATGTTTACCTTCAGTGAAGGATAGTACACCACATGCTTTACAGCACTACTTCTAGGGAGTAGGGAAGAACATTTAGAAACACTGGTTGAGCCTTTAACTGTTTTTCGGATCGATTTAATATGTACCTTTTGTAACTGAAGTGATGCTCTGCAGAGTATTCATCCCAGATCATCTTTGGCCTTTGTTCTCGTAAGATCTCAATGTACCTACAGAGACCAGCAAGGAAATGTTAAGTGTTAGCACTCCTGAAGGTTTTTCCTCATACTCAAGCTGCATTAGATTTGTCTCAGCAGTTGGAGCTCTGATCAGAAAACAGTTTTACAATCAAGTTGAGTGATCTGGTGGCAAATCTTAAAACCCATGAGATTTGTAAATTACTAATGAAACCAATCAACATTTAAACCATAATTCTAAAAGATCAAAAAGAACACACTGTATACAGGGAAAATATTGTGGTTGCAGTGTTATGCTTTTCTTAAACTGAGGTAGTTTTGTTAAGGTTGATAAATTTATGAAAAGTTATATAATACCCAGAAATTGCAAATCTTAAAAAGCTTTTCGAAAGTAGAGTGAGCAATCTAAAAAACGACCCCTAAGCATTTCTGCGAGTGATTATGCAAACAAATCATCCAATGAACCGAACAGCCTTCATTCCATTTCAGTAGCTGAGATGCAAAAGTAGAAGCAACCAATTAACAATAGGATTTTATAAAGTTATTTCCCTGGTTTTGCAGCAGGAACTAAACTGAAGGAAAACTCAAAGACTAAAACAATCTAGTACAGCATTCCACCTACAGTTCTATCTCACCTCCCACCCAGGATTGGCTCTGTCCCATGACTCGAGAAATCAAGGCCATACAAATTAACTCCAAGCAGGATCTTTTGTCTCCACTGAGTGTTTGGTGCAAGCTGCAGAACACAGTCTCTGATCCAGGGCAGGGGCGAGCTTGGACCCGGTCTGTCAGAATAAAAATAAATATCACAAAAGAAAAGATACAGGTTAATTTTCTTGATGTTCTCTGTCAGCTTTAAGAAAAACCCTCATCTATAAACTTACCTGGGTCCACTGGAGTAGTCGTAGGTCATGAGGCTGAATCCATCAACAAATGGGGCCAACTCCTCAAACTCCTCCCTTCCAAACATTCCTGGAGTCCCTGAACTGATGACAGGAAAAAAACATTTTTTTCCCTTTAGCTTGAAACAGGTTAAGGTTTTGTGCAAAAATAGTTGCTGGATATAAAATAATTATATTCACCTCGTCACAGCTGGTGGAATAACTAGTATGCAGTCTAACTTTTTAGCATTTAAAGTCTCACATATGTGTTTAACCAGGTGAACAAGCTCCCTGTTAATAAAAGATTACAGATGTTTGATTTTTGATTAATCTCAAAGTTGAATTGTTAGGGTTTCCAATATGACTTAAGAATAACTCACTTTCTTTTGTTCCCACCAAGCTGACTCCAAAGCTCCAGGGTAAATCCATCAAAACCCTCTGTCTGAAAGGCCACAAAGTTCCATACGACTCATCGAGCAAACAATGTTTCATAGGAGTTAAAGATAAACCTAATCCACTTATTACCTTTGCAACATCTACCAGTTCACTTGACAGCTCCTCGATTTCATCCTCACTCCCAAACACGCTCATGTAATCCTGGTAGGACCAGCCGTCAAATAACACCCGTGGCACTGGGAACGTACAGAATTAAGATGAAGGTAAAGCAACCTACTGATCTCTACATCCGCTGACCCACAGTAACCAATCACATCTACTCACCCATTCTAACTTTTTTGCTTGACTTGCGTACAGCTTTGACCCAGCCTAGAGAGAAAAACATTTTACTGTATGCAAATGAATAGAGATTTAAAATTGTCTGCCAATGAAGTGGATTATCTACCAGCGTCGTGATCATGGAGTCCAGTAACGTCAAACGTCCCAGGAGCTCGTCGGCGGAGCTGAAGCCAAACTGGAGACACCGACGACAGCTTGGAGCTGAACTGCTTGGCAATATCATAGCCATGGGAATTCCACTTCAGGACAGAGACAAACACAAAACGAGATGACAGGTCAGATGAAAGTGAATGAATACGTATCCACTGGCCTGTCATTATGAACATGTAAACCCACAGATGGAATGGTTAAATACCTTCCATACTGATTATATTTATATGAGCATTTATTGGCATTTGTGCAGAAAAATAAATTAAAATAGAATTTTAAAATAAAGCAGTTGGCAAATGGCAACTTTCTTGCAAGCATTTGGCTTAAAATATATTTTTAGCTGGTTTGTTGGTTAGTAAGTTGTACACACATTTTCCATTTCCTAATTTACCAACAGCAATGCTGGCAAAAATCTTTTGACACTCAGAAATCTTGTTTTAAAGAGACTTTACCGCTTCATTATTAGATATTTTTGTCAGAACATTTTTCTCTGTTAAAAATATTTAATCTGTCTCAAATTCTTTTGAGAAATAAACTCAGCAAAAAAAGAAACGTCCCTTTTTCAGGACTGTGTATTTCAACAATAATGTTGTAAAAATCCAAATAACTTTACAGATCTTCATTCTAAAGGGTTTAAACAATGTTTTCCATGCATGTTCAATTAACCATAATCAATTAATGAACATGCACCTGTGGAATGGTCGTTAAGACCTTAACAGCTTACAGAAAGTAGGCATTTAAGGTCACAGTTCTAAAAACGCAGGACACTAAAGAGACTTGTCTACCGACTGTGAAAAACACCCAAAGCAAGATGCCCAGGGTCCCTGCTCATCTGCGTGAATGTGCATTAGGCATGTTGCACGGAGGCATGAGGACTGCTGATGTGGCTAGGGCAATAAATTGCCATGTTCGCACTGTGAGACGCCTAAGACAGCGGTACAGGGAGACAGGAAGGACAGCTGATCATCCTCGCAGTGGAAGACCACGTGTAACAACACCTGCACAGGATCGGTACATCCGAATATCACACCTGCGTGTAAGGTACAAGATGGCCACAACAACTGCCCGAGTCACACCAGGAACACACAATCCCTCCATCAGTCCTCAGACTGTCCGCAATAGGCTGAGAGAGGCTGGACTGAGGGCCTGTAGGCCTGTTGTAAGGCAGGTCCTTACCAGACATCACCAGCAACAACGCCGCCTATGGGCACAAACCCACCTTCACTGGACCAGACAGGAGTGGCAAAAAGTGCTCTTCACTGATGAGTCACGCTTTTGTCTCACCAGGGGTGATGGACGGATTCGTGTTTATCGTCAAAGGAATGAGCGTTACACCGAGGCCTGTACCCTGGAGCGGGATCGATTTGGAGGTGGGGGGTCCATCATGGTCTGGGGCGGTATATCTCATCACCATCGGACTGAGGTTGTCATTGCAGGGAATCTCAATTCCTTGCGGTACAGGGAAGACATCCTCCTCCCTCATGTGGTACCCTTTATGCATGCTCATCCGGACATGATCCTCCAGCAGGACAATGCCACCAGCCATACTGCTCGTTCTGTGCGTGAGTTTCTGGATGACAGCAATGTCAGTGTTCTGCCATGGCCAGCGAAGAGCCCAGATCTCAATCCCATTGAGCACGTCTGGGACCTCTTGGATCGCAGGGTGAGGGCTAGGGCCATTCCCCCCAGAAATGTCCAGGAACTTGCAAGTGCCTTGGTGGAAGAGTGGGGTAACATCTCACAGCAAGAACTGACAAATCTGGTCCAGTCCATGAGGAGGAGATGCACTGCAGTACTTGAAGCAGCTGGTGGCCACACCAGATACTGACTGCTACTTTTGATTTTGAGCCTCCCTTCATTCAAGGACACATTATTCTATTTCTGTTAGTCACAGGTCTGTGAAACATTTTTAGTTTATGTCTTATGGCGTTGACTCTTTTAGTGTTCATACAAATATTTACACATTAAGTTTAATAAAAGTAAAAACAGTTGAAAGTCAGGACGTTTCTTTTTTTGCTGAGTTTATATCAAGTTAATGCAAAGTGTCTTAATTTGTTGCAATAAAGTTTTCCTTTTGAAAACTGTTCTGGCATACAGCATATCAGCTACAGGGGTACCCAGTTTTAATTGATCAGGTTCTACCATCTTAAAAATTGACCGCAGGTTCTAATCCAGATTAAGATCTGAGACTTTCCTGGATAGTAACACAAAATTTCAATGTATTGATTCATGAACCACTTGTAAGAAAGGGATATCCCTTTCTTACACTGCCTGTCCATAAAAAGTAACCTCCTTAATTTGACAAAGCGAATAGTAAAGACCCATTGGATAATTAGTTATTGTTTTCATTGAGACCAAAGTGGAACCACAGTCATATTCCTTGTTTGGCGAATGCCACAGATTCTGGTTCAGCTGACAAGTTATTTAACCTTGATTAATGCAGTCAGGAGGTTTTCTTTATATGGTTGTGGAAAAGATGTTAATCTGTCAGAAGTGTAAAATTATTCACATGCACCAAGGAAAGACAATGTCTAATGAGAATGCTTAAAGTCTGTCTAGGAACTGTTGATCACATTATTAGGAACTGGTCAGGAACCAACCTGTTCACCAAAGAAATGCGGTCAGAAATGTAATTTTAAAGATGGTGATAAGCGGTCATTTAAACATTTGGTGATAAGTTTGAAATAAACCACAGCAAAACCCACGGCTATGTTCAATGGAGAAAGTACGAGCATTTCCACATGAACAACATGAAGGGAACTCAGGAGATTTGGTTTTAGCAGCTGTGTAGCCTTAAGAAAACCACTGAACTGTGTGTTGAATTGGGGAAAAAAGGCTTCAATCTACCAGGGATCATAGAGATTGGACTCAGTAACAATAAAAGAACGTCTTGAGGTGTGATGAGTCCAAATTTACCTCTTTGCAGAGTAATGGGTGCATCAAGATGAGAATACAGGCACATTAAGTTATACGCATTGTTAATAAAGGAATTGTTTGATTGTTGGGCAAAAAGAGTACATTACAGGATATTTCATCCCATTTTTTACATGAGGTATTGTTTTTAGGTATAATAGCTAGTGAGCCCACTCCTTTGGATAGACTGGGCATCAGTTGTTAACCAACACAAGTATCAAGGTAGCATTTACATTGTCTCTGATATGGTTTTTCCGACAGATGTCCTAAATAGTCAGAAGGGGCTTGATTGGTTATGAATACCTTTCCCCTTGTCTTTTGCAGTAACTTGTTGAAGAATGGTAGTTGTCATAGAGGTTTTTTCTTGAAAAGAAGTGGATACTTTGCAGCTCTTCAATGAGTGAAGGAACTACAGCCCCAGGATCAGCTTTCCTTAGAAGACTTCATGATTTGGTCATGTGTGTTGCTTGTGATCACTTTGCCTGTGAGGCACTTTCGATTCATAGAAATTGACAGCAGCCCATGCTACCTTGGTTGAAAAATTGATTTCAAGCACTACACGCTTTTTAAGAGGAACCACTCTGCTCTTCTAATCCAATCAGAATAACAGAATGATATAACCTGATAAAACCTAACCTTGAGATGATCATTGAAATACTGACAGTATGACTAAAATACTGCAATGAGGTTTTTCCTCATTGAGTTATCTTTCATTAACTTTGCAATTATTTGCATTTCATCTAATAAATACTGATAAAACCCAAACCTAAGGTAAACTGACTCAAAACAAAGTTTCAAAATATGCAAAACCATTTTTTTTAGGCATTTTTTTGTTAACTCTACAGAGAAGCATGATTTACAAAAGGCTGACTGGTACTATAATTCTTAGTAATAATTTGAGAGATGCTAATAATTCCCATTTGTCAAGATTGTATGTGTAGGCAGCAATCTGATTCCTTCATGGCAACAGTAACTAACGTCTTAATAACACCAATTAAGAATGCAGATGCTCTTTTGCTTTAGATGCAGACTTACAGGTGTGATATATCCCAGCACTGGCCCTTCAAATGTCTTCTTGATATGAGCACAGTACCTCCTTTCTTCCTTTACTATATCCTTCCATTGCACATCTGCCACAACAAGGCCTCTGTCCAGCACAGATAATTCAGCTGGAGAGCTCTGAAAAACGAAATAAAGGAAGTGAAACATTTCAACGCTTCGTGCAAAAGAGTACATGTTTCGAGTTTTTGCACTTGCACGAAAATAAGCAGCCCTTACTAATTCACAGGTAAAGAGCAGCTGCGACTTACCTGCGCTTCAGCTTTCGGCAACTTCTTTGCGTCAGTTTTCGACAGAGTGGCACCGACCAGCCAGCAGAAAGAGCTGGCATGCAGCAGAAATATTAGCACAGACTTCATTTTTGAGAAGTCACTTAACAATTATCTGTCTCAGGTTTGTCAGTGCAAGTGCTTCCTTCCTTCCTTCCTTCCTATCTGAAGCAGATAGAAAACCATGCCCTGATGTGTGACGCCAGGTGAGACAGCCACCGCAAACTGCACGGTCAATATTCCCCCTTTTGAAAAAGAACAATAAACACGTACATATATAATTTAAAACCGACTGTCACACTGATTGAAAACTTAGCTCAATGTGTTGGTGAAGCGTCACCACAGCTAGGTAACTTCCGCGTTTGGGTGTTTTTTTCAAAATAAAGGTTCTGACCAATCGCAAAAAGATCTCCTCCAAGCCGGTAGGTGGCGGTGCGGTAGACTTGAAAACCGGATGATAACAGTAAGGAAATCTGGGTGCTGTAAACAGACTCGAGAGTATTTATGGTGCAATGTAACAGAAGACGTTTGGCGGATATTTAAGCCATTACTGTATGCATTTATCATCTTTGACTCCATCCTAAACTACCAAGTGAGTTATTTTTCAACATTTCTAGTCAAATGTTACAATGTCAACTTTAACTATTCATTTGTATGTTGTCAATTGACTTTATTACACAGGTCATGATCTAGACATATGAGATCCAGCATATATCAAATATATGTTTGATAGATAAAAGTAAGTAGCATATATTATTGTTTTTCGGAGCTGTTAATGCTTTTGTCTTTATTAAATTATAATAGATATACTGAGCAAATGGCAGTGGAGAAGTTTGTGTCCAAGACCCTGGAGCTTCTACAAGAGGAGCGGGAGGCTGAAATAGAGGAAACCAAGTATGAAATGTTCGCATGTTTTTTTAAATCTGTTAACAAGAATTATAATATACAATCTCTCGAGGAGGAAGTTAACAAATGTATTAGTGCATGCGTTCCTGTTTCTCCATGGTACAAGTGTGATATTAACATAAGAAATCAGTTTCCTTTAGCTTCTGGCTTTTAGGCTGCACATGGACCCAGACACTGGGCATGATAGTTAGGGATGAATAATAACAATAATATTAATAAAAACTCTAAAGCTCACTGTTATAGATCTAAATAACCAACATAAGATGCTATTTACATGTCAACTCTCTTGCTAAAGTTTTGCTTTGCTATTAACTCTACTACTATTGACACAGGATATGTGGGGAAGCCCCTAATATCTACTGTTGGGTATGGTGAAGGACCAATGATGCTGTGGGCCTGTTTGGGTGTTTCTTTTTTGTTTTTCATAAAAACTTGGTGGGTTCTGCTAGAGATGTATTTTACTGATGGGAAATTATGCTACTGCAATAAATATGTTAATGCTTTTTATGGATCTTTACACGGGCTGCTTCCAAATCTACTTTGTGGTAAATAATACAGTATTGGTTCCAAAAATGAATGATAGTTGTAGATGTAGTCTTTGACTTTTAGTGAAAAATGCAGACCTTTAAATACTGAAGCTTTTGATATGTTTCTTCCCAAAAGTCAAAATAAAGATGACTAGATGTTCCAAAGAAGCTGGACCCTTGTAAATATCCATCCATCCATCCATCCATCCATCCATCCATCCATCCATCCATCCATCCATCCATCCATCCATCCATCCATCCATCCATCCATCCATCCATCCATCCATTATCTGTACCCGTCCATCCTATGCAGGGTTGCGGGGGCGCAGGTGCCTATCTCTAGCAGTCACGGGGTGAGAGGCGGGGTACACCCTGGGAAGGTTGCCAGTCCATCGCAGGGACATACAGGACAAACAACCATGCACACACACACTCATACATAAGGGCAATTTAGAGAATCCAATTCACCTAACAGTCATGTTTTGGACTGTGGGAGGAAGCCGGAGTACCCGGAGAGAACCCACGCAAATAGATTTAACTAAATGTGTACTATATAAATCTTTGCATATTTTGAGGAATTTGTTTTACTCAGGTTGTAAAACCTGAATGAAACTGCAAAACAAATTGCAAACAGACTTTTGCTTTTTGGGTGTATAATTCTGTCATATTATTTCTCATGTAACTGACATGTAACAATCATCATGATGACAACCAAGATTACCTAATGATAATCTCTACATGATGATGTTGGCTAACTCCTTTTAATGTGAGGTTTTTTATTTTTTTCTGTTAATTCTATTTTCTTTTCCAACTGTTGGTTGTAGTCCATATTTTTCAGATTACTAATTGTGCTTGCAACTCTAGGATGCATGTTGTCATAGATTAATAATCCTTATTAATCCTTTATAGCCTTATAATGAAAACTGGTAGATTTACCTCTTACATGATACCCATAGACATATATTTTCAATGAGGAAGGTCATAGTTTGACATATAATTGTGTCTTCAAATTATGTTTAAAAAAAATTTTTTTTCTGTTTTATAGTTGTGTTTGTAAAAAGAGTCATGTTTTATCCTCAGGTTATGGCAGGAGAACATATCCTTGAAGGATCTTCAGAATAAAGGAGTTTGCCTGCTGAAGCTTCAGATAGGAAGTCAGTCCACAGGCCTGTATGGTCGCACAGTTGTCATTTTGGAGCCCAGAAAGCATCTTGGTTTCTCTTCGCTTCCGAGCAACAGCTTTGGGCCAGGTGACAAAGAAGCCTTATGGTATTACTGTTTCTCTGGTTTTTCCCAGGGTAACACGCACATCTTTTCTTTTTTTTTCCCAGGTGATATTGTTGGCTTGTATGACACTTCTGGATGCAGTGCGGCCTCACAGATTTGCACAGGGATAGTAACAAGGATCAGCCAAGCTACTGTCAGCGTGGCCTTCGACGACCTGAAGGATGAAACCAGTTTCGATACAGATGGTCTTTACAATCTTTTGAAGCTGGCCAATGATGTTACCTACAAACGGATGAAACGGTGAGGAATATCCGGAAGGTAAAATATCATGGAAAGAATAGGCGATATGGCCTCAAATCTATATTGCGATATAATGTAAATCATGTGCAGTAAAGATATGTATTGTAATATATATTTTTATATATATCAAAATGACTGTTTATGAACATTCTCACTTTCCAAATACATTGCAGCAGAACAACTAATTTCTACCTTGCATCATTTATATTCCCCACTACTAATGGAAAGGTTTATAACTCTGCATTATCTTTATATTGTGTTTATCTCTACAGGGCCTTAAATGTATTAAATGGATACAGAAACGGACCAGCTGCCAGTTTGATACATGTTCTCTTTGGAGACGCTCAACCATCTTCTCAATCACAGTTAAGTAAGTGAAGCTTGCCAGAAAACAATTTTAAAGATCACTTTATCCATATTAAATGTGTGTTTTTTACTCTATTGTTTTATCAGATGAGTTTGAGTTCTTTAATTCAGAATTGGACGATTCCCAGAGAGAAGCTGTGTCCTTCGCTCTCTCACAGAGAGAGCTGGCTGTGATTCATGGACCTCCAGGCACAGGAAAGACTACCACAGTGGTGGAGATCATCCTGCAAGCTGTGAAACAAGGCCAGAAGGTGCAAAGAGTTTCAAAAATGTAGTATATGAAAATAATTAGCATCTTAAATCATCAGATTGGCACTGAATCGGTGTTATAAGTGGGCTCTTGTGCATGTACAGGTCCTGTGCTGTGCCCCCTCCAATGTTGCCGTCGATAATTTAGTGGAAAGGCTTGCTCGCTGTAAAGCTAAGGTCCTGAGACTGGGTCACCCTGCCAGACTGCTGGAATCCATCCAGAAACACTCACTGGATGCTGTCCTTGCTCAGAGCGACAACGCAAACATCATCGCTGACATCCGGAAAGATATTGATAAAGCACTGGTCAGCATTGGAGTTTGTATTCCTTTTAGGAATGAGATCTGGTACTCTCCTAAAAAAATTGAGAAATATTGTCTCTTTTTTTTTTCAGGTGGGCATGAAGAAGAAAAGTGAAAAAGGAGAGCGAGGAAACTTTAAACGGGAAATTGGGGAGCTGAAGAAAGAGCTGAAAAACAGGGAGACAGCAGCCATTGCTCAGATCCTGAAGAGCGCTGATGTTGTGTTGTCCACCAACACCGGTCAGTGGAGTGAAGTACTCATCATGCTTCAGCTTTAGCAATGAGAATAATGGAGGAAGTATTTGTGTCTGCAGGTGCATGCGACAATGGTCCTCTGAAGTTCCTACCAGCAGAGCATTTTGATTGGGTTGTGATCGATGAGTGCGCTCAGGCCCTGGAGAGCAGCTGCTGGATCGCTTTACTCCGAGCACGCAAGTGCATCCTGGCTGGAGACTACAAGCAGTTACCCCCAACCATCAAATCACAAACGTAACATAACAAGTTCTGTTTTTATTTTCATTAAGTATCAAGAATTCAAGTTTGACTTTTAAATAGGCAATAACTGATCCGTTTTCTTTATCATCCACTCACCATCCACTTTATGTACACCTTTTCAGTTCCTTGTTAACAGAAATATCAAATTGATCAGTCACATGGCAGCAACAAAATTGATTTATGTATCTAGATTGGTGAAGATGACTTGCCGAAGTTCAAATTGGGTATTAGAATGGGGAGAAATGGGGATTTAAGTCACTCTGAATATGAGATGGAGGTTGGTTCTAGTCTAGCTGGTCTGAGTATTACAGAAACAGCAAAACTACTGGGATTTTAAGCCACAACCATCTGTTGGGTTGACAGAGAATGGTCTGAAAAGCAATAATACAAAAATGCCTTGGTTTTGTCAAAAGTTAAAGCAGAGTGGTTACATTTGTTCTAGATTGTTGATAGAAAGGTAACCGTAGAAAGGCTCAACTAACCACTTTTTACAACTAAGCTTTGCAGAATATCACCTCTGAATGTACAACATGATGAATCTGGAAGTATAGGAGCTACAGCAGCAAAGGACCAAACCAAGAGTTATTTCTGTCAGCTAGGAACAGAAGATTCTCTGTAAAATTGCCACTGGCTCACCAAAATTGGACAGTAACAGATTGGAAAACCATTTCTGGTGTGACATTCAGATGCCAGGAGCAGAATTTGGAGTAAAACTACATGATAGCTTGGATCCATCCTGCCTTATATAAACTATTGAAGCTGCTGCTGTTGTTGGTGGTGTTGCTGTAATTGCATGGAACTGAGGAAAATTTAATCACCGCAGCCTATCTAAGTATTGTTGCTGACCACATCCATTCATTTATGATGGCTACTCCCAGCAGGATAAAGTTTAAATCATCTCAAATTGGTTTCTTTAACTTGAGAATTTGTTAATTGTGCTACAATCCTCTCCACAGTTACCAGATCCCAAAAATTGTGTAAAAATAAACTCCTCAACACAATTATTAAAGTCATTTAACCACTTAGTTCTGTTTGTGTCCATTTTTCACAGGGCTGCAGCCAAAGGCCTGTCTCTGAGTCTAATGGAAAGACTTATTCAGATGTACGGAGACTCAGTGGTCCGTATGTTAACAGTTCAGTACCGCATGAACAGTGCTATCATGGAATGGGCATCCAAAGAGATGTACCATGGAAGATTAACTGCTCACAGCTCAGTGGAGGAACATTTATTGAAGTAAGTTTCCTCTCACTCGTCGGTAATATCTCATAATCCCAAGGCAACAAAGGCCGACTCGTATAACAAATGGTAAAAAACCTGTTTCCAACAGAGATCTACCAGGCGTCGCTTGCATCGAAGAGACGAGCACTCCACTTCTTCTGATTGACACCGCAGGGTGTGGTTTGAGTGAAATGGAGATTGCAGACGAGCAGTCCAAAGGCAACCAAGGTAAACACAGCTTTCCTGGAAGATTGTAAAAAAATGTGGGAGGTTTTATTGATTTTTCTAGTGTATATTTAACCTTTACTGTATCTTCAGGCGAGGTCGACATTGTTGGAATGCACATAAAGAGTTTGACTGAAGCTGGAGTTAAGGCTAAAGACGTTGCTGTTATTGCGCCGTATAATCTACAAGTAAGTGTCACATTTGAGAAGAGCTGCGCGTAACCCTTATTTTTAGATGACACGGAACACAGCAAACAAAGCAACATTTTGTACAGTAGAGAAAATATAAGTCATTGATATATTTCAAACTGGAGCATAAGGAAGAAAATGTTCTTTAAAAAATTGAACACTGTCCTTTTTATTTATTGACAAGCTAAATGAAGGACATTATTGTTTTATTTTTTTATTATTATTATTAATTGATCACAGCAGAACAAACAATTCTGAGGTACAACCAAATAAGTGAAAGGTCTATTGATGGCAAAATTAGCTTGGATGGATGGATGGATGGATGGATAAAGAGTGGGTGGGTTCTTGGAGTGAAGGATACTGGATGAATGTGAAATAGATAAAGGCACATGGGGTGGAAATAAGAGGACTGAAAAGATGGATGGATAGCCGTGGAATATTTAGTAACTAAATATTACTTTGTAAACTATATAGCTAAACTATTAAATGTAGTTTCTGATTACTCAGCAGTTTATCCTGATGCATCATTTCCCAAAAACATCAAATTAAGCCCGAGCATTAATGGCTTAGTGTTTACACAGACCTCCCTGTGGACTTTTTCAACTGAAACTGAGTTTTTAACATTTGAATCTATAATGTGTTCACAATATGAACAAATAAGAAACTAGGCAATTAACATTAAACTGTTTTGTGTGAATTTATTTTCACTTTAATCTTAGCATTGCTGTAGATACAATTGTGCTTTTACTATAAATAATCACACTTCATCTGATTTGTTATATATCATAGTATATACTTTATTTTAAAATTCAGTATTCAGTCATTAAAAAGCAAGATCAAACCTTATTTTAAGAGATATTTTTTTTATTAATTTTTTTTCAAAGGTTGATCTTCTGCGTCAGAAACTTTCTGCACATCACCCAGAGCTGGAAATAAAGTCTGTGGATGGATTTCAGGGCAGAGAGAAAGAAGCTGTTGTGCTGTCGTTGGTTCGCTCCAACAGAAAAGGTTGTCTTAAATTGTGAATTTCTGCTGATTTTTCCTAAATCATCACCATGAGCTGTGTTGAGTTGTCTATAAAGTTTTTTTTTTTTTTTTTTCTTTTTAGGTGAGGTGGGTTTTCTCGCAGAGGACAGACGGATAAATGTTGCCGTTACACGTGCAAGACGCCACATCGCCATAGTGTGCGACACACAGACAGTTAAGAATCATGCTTTCCTTAAATCTCTGGTGGATCACATGACTGAGTTTGGTGAGGTCAGGACTGCATTTGAGTACCTACAAGATATCGCGCCGCAGAACCACATCCGTGAACATAAAGACACAAAGACAGCCACTTCCTCCACATCTAGCAAACAGAAGAGCAGAAATCTGACTTCAGGTAAAGCAAAGGAAGGCCAGAAATTGACCAGCAGCACTAAGGACAATACAGCTGGATCCCAGAATCATACAAAGTCCGACATATCGGCACAGAGAGATCAAAAAGAGAAGAAGAGCAGATATGCTGAGATCAGAGTGCAAGTGGAGAATTTTATGAAGGATGTAAATATGAAGAATTTACAGTTTCCATCATCGTTCAACTCCCATGATCGACTGCTGGTCCACCAGATCGCTGAGGAGCTGGGCCTCGTTCATGAGAGCACAGGAGAGGGCGACAACAGGTGCATCACTGTCTCCAGGCCAGTGAAATCCGAACCTGCGAAAGAGCTAGCACAGGAGGAAATTCAAGAGAAAGAAATTGCTCCTGCAATGCAGACTGAACGACTGTCCCAACCTTTATTAGATCTTAAAACACTACATTTGGAGAGGATGAAGAGGGAGCAGCAGAAGAGGGAAGAAAACGTCCAGCAGAAAAAGCAACAGAGCATCAGTCCTGCAGCTCAGGAAACAAAAAAGTCTAAAGGTTTGTCTCAAATCATCTGAACGTATTTTGCTGCACATCTGCTCACTGTATAACTCTGCATTATTACCTCTCAGGAAAGAGCAAAACAAAGGCAGGGGCCTGTGACATCGCTGCTGCTGCCGTTCCAGATGATGACTTTGATTCGCTCATCAGTGCTGTTGTGAAGGCGGACAGCGTTTGCAGTTTTGTTAAGTGTAAAGCATCTGTGTTAACACTTGGCCAGCTTTGCTTCTTCTGCAACAGGCAGTACTGTCTCAGTCATCACATACCTGAGGTAAGAAGCACTCTCTGTGCTGTCTGACTACCCTTTGGCTACGTACTTGTACTACAGCTCTGTCTCAGTTCCATAAAATTAATCAAAATGTTAATTTATTTCAGCCATTAATTTCTATTGCTTAAGAAGTCGACTGTTCAGAGTGCGGTATCTAAGTGTTTTATTGGAAAGTTAAGTGGAAGGAAAAAAACTGGTAGAAATGGGTCTGAAAAGTTCATTTAAGAGTTTGGGAGCAACACAAATTGCAGACTGTAACTGTAGTAAGCACAAATAGATTTATCCAGGTTACAGCTGTCACATTTCTTGTGTTAAGCTACTTTTGAACTAAAGACAACACCATAAGCCTCTTAAGTGACCTATGCAACAGCCCATACTGTATATTAGATCAACATACTTTTAAGTAGGCAGACATTTTGGTATTAAAAATCCTGTTGTAATCAAATATTTTGAGGAACTGGAATTTGAGTTTTCATTAACTGTAAGCCATAAATATAAACATTTACAGAAATAAACACTTACATCACTGCATGTTTTGAATCAAAATAATCTAAGATCTTCTCTTTTTGAAATCAATTTCTGAAATAAAGCAAATTTTCAGCAATATCCTATATTGTCGTTTTGTTTTGATCTTTTAGGTTCACGGCTGTGGAGATAAGGCAAAGTCTCATGCTCGAATGAGAATAAGCAAAGAGGGGGTTCTTTATGCTGGGAGTGGAAAGAAAGATAAGTCTTTGGACCCTAACAAGAAAGCGCATTTGCAAAGAAAACTGGACTCTAAGCTGAAAGATATGGCATCACAAAGGAAACCAAAGAACAAGGAGAAGGACACTTAATGTCATAAAATCAGCTTAATAGTTTATTGGATATGTTTTGATTAAATAAAACGGCTCAAATATTCAATCAGAATTACTCCAATTGCGTTCATTTGATGCAAAAGGATGCTTAGTTTTAATTATATGCCAAAATAATTTTATTTACTTTTGTTTTTGCCACTTCAAGACCTTAACTCCAGTTCGCATTAAGGCAGTAGTACTTTCTAGGCTTTCTCTGGAACCACTTTCATTGTCACAGGACAGATCGTAAGTGGGCTCGAGTTTTTCCAGTTCTCACACAATCCAACTGAGAAGTAAGGAAAGATTTTCTCAGTGAATTTGTCTTTGAATGTGTATATCACGGCTGAGTCGGCAGCATTGATGAAGACCACCTTTCCTTTCTCGTAGTCCAGCTGCACGGTAAACTTCTCAGGCCTCTGCTTCACGGAGATCCTGGTGCGAGGCGAGGTCTGAGCGTAGAGGGACTCTTTGCTGCACTGGCCAATAACCCAATAACCCTCATCTGGGCTCAGGAAGGTGGTGCTTTTCCTTTTGATGGACTCACGGGCCACCCCGATAAACCATTCTTTGCTGTGGCCCACCTCAACGGTCCAGCTGTGCTTCCCAGATGTAAAACCAGTGGCTCCTAGCACACCCATGCGGCTGGTGCAGCGTTCCGGATTGTCAGGTAGAAGCAGTTTATTGCTGTACTGCAGACTGGTCAACTCTTGGGACAACATCAGATTGGAATGGGCTGTGTTCGGGTCCAGAACGACTGAAGCTGCAAAACATGAAGTCTAGTTAATCGATGGTATTATTAGCCTCACAGTAAATGTGCAGTCACCTACCATATTTGACAGTTTTTAACATCTTCTTGCCAACTGTAAACTGGAGGATTCCCAGATACTTGGCAGAATTAATTAAAATGTCTCTGATGCTCTCAGGTTCCCGGATGTTGCATCGGATGCTGAAACACATTAAGATAATTTCAACATTGGCTTACAGGAACAAGTACTACTGATTTTAGCAGATAAGGGCTTGTACATACCTTTGCTTTGTTTCTTTGTATTCCTAAATATGAAGTAAAAAAACAACACACATTTGAGACACATTACTTCTCATTGGCAAAAAGACTTCATTCAATCTAGATGCAGAGTTATTGGTAAAATCCTAAGAGAGTAGCCATTCATACACACACCAATTATACCTTTGATGACAGGTATGCTATACATGACAATAACGACAAGAGCCATATTCCAAACACTTGAAAAGAGCAGATACCGGTATACAGGTGAGAAAGGTTCTTTAGTTACATGGATTGTATGGATGAGTCTAAATATGACTTTGGTCTATAACCATTTGATGATTTGCATTAAAGTTGCAAAAATAAATTTGTAGGGCTACACCATGCACCATAAGCTTAAAGTGTTGGTGTGCACAAGCAGCATTTCTGACATACTCCTTTGACTTGCAAAAAAAAAAAAATTCATACCCTTGAACTGTTTCACGTCAAATTATAGCCACAAACTTTTACGTGATTTTCTGGGATTTTATGTGAAAGACCACCACATAACTGCAGATTGTAAGGAAAGTAATACGTGGTTTTCTAATTGTTTTACAAAAACAAATCTGAAAAATAAGTTCTGCCACTTTTAAATCTGACACCTCTAAGCTGAAAGCACTTGCAAGCCACAAAATTCAAATTCAATGTAAAAAAAAAAACAGTTATAAAAAATTTTAATTTATGAATTAGTTTTTATTTTTTACCTGCTTAGCATTAAACTAAACATGCTTTGTCTTTAAAAGATACATACAGTTTCCTTCATTTTTTTCCAAGTCACATTCTTTTTGGGGTCTAGAATTTTGTCTGATTTCAGCAACAAAAACAAGATATGTGTCACTGTTTCTGTGACAACGCCTGCTATAGTTCAGAGCAAGGTAAGTGTAATGAATGGTTGCGCTCAATCGGCTTTTGAGTTAAAGGTGCTTGATGTTTATGGTCCCATTCATGAAATTTAAAATAAAAGAAAAAACCGGTTAATAAAAGACAAATACTTTGTGTTGTACTTAACATTTTTCATGCTATGTTTTAAGATTTTGGGGAAAATCTCATCCTGAAACATTTTAAAAACCAAATATGGGCATCAGCTTCCTGTGCTGGTTGGCCAAATTTGTACAATTCTCAAAATAATAGTTAAAGCCTTGGTGTTTGTCTTCTCCCCTTCTCTCTCTTTCTCCCTTTACTGCCAATAAAGGCCACTAATGATAAAAAAAATATATATATATGTTTTAAATACACACCAAACCTTGTGGTTGTAATGTGACAAAATGTAAAAAAAGAAAACATGAAGGTTCAGGAATATGTTTGCATATATAAGTACCTGGTGTAATTTCTTTAACCTTGTACCTACTCATTAGCTAATTTTCATTTTGTTAATGTCTAAAATATATATCTTCTGAACAGAGAGGGCATTTAAATGTACAGAATATGCTACTGTGGACTAAGAATTTTATTTGAAATTAATCTCGACCATTTTATCAAAGAAAAAAGTCCATACTCATTAGAATTTACCTGTAAAAATGGTAAATCCTTTGCTCTGAGCACTATGTCTAGTTTGCTGATGGTGCAGTTGAGAGCCTTTATCTCCTCTTCTATATTTTCAATCTTATTACACATGACTTGGATTTTTGTTTCTTCTTCCTGTTTGAGCTGCCTCAGCTTCATGTCCTCTTCTTCCTTGAGGAACTGGTGAAGCTGCAGAAATTCCTCCTTTATTGCCATCTCGATTTGGTAACCTTGAGTCTGTAACGTTGGAGCAGGCTGGTTATTCTGGTTAGTGTTTACTGGGGAGGGACTTTTCCCTCCCTCCGAGAATAAGGTAATTTAAAAGTTCAAAATTAGGATTAAAACCGTGAAATTATTAATTTAAATTGATTAAAAAAAAGATATTTTACCTTTAAATAGTGTTTTGTTTCCTCCCATTGGTGCTTTGTTTTACACATTGTTCTCACTTTTTTCCTTAAGGACTCAAGAGTAGCAGAAAATTCAGCCTAAAATGAGAATATTAAAAAACACTTTCAAAAACATAGATTTCTTATATTTTGCAAATTTCGTTTTCACACTGAAGATGAAATAGATATTCGGGTTTGTGGTTTGTTGATATTTCCTGATATACAGCCACAGATAAACACATTTTTTCCTTAACCAGTAAACATCGATACTCCTCTTTCTTATGCTGTTACCATATCATGTATGATTGTTCCTTGTTTTCATTCTTACTGTACCTTTTTCTGTTGAACTGCTTCCTCCACCGGGCAGCATCTGTGCACTTTATGTTCCTTTGATATTTGGCAGATGAGACAGATTGGCACCTCATCGTTGTTACAAAAAACTTTCAGCTTCTCGTTATGAAGCGGACAAGTCTCCTGAGCCATGACCCTTCTGTTCTGAAACTGTTCCACGGCTAACTTCAGATCCAGGTTGATAGGAGGCATCCCAGAGGAAGACTCTGTGCCGCACACGGGGCATTCTTGACACTTTTTCCATTTCCAGAAGTTGTCTAGACAAAGCTTGCAAATGTTGTGTCCACATAGTAAAAGAACAGGATAAGAATAAATGTTGGAGCACTGAGGACAAGATATCTCCTCCTCGGAGAGAGATTTCCTTGGTGATAACATGTTTATATCCGCCTACAGAATGACAAGACAAGAAAACGTCTTTGTTGCTTTGAGGAAGTGCAGCTACCGCAGCATTGGCTGATTCCAGCCAATGTTGCCTAGCTAGTTGAGCAGGTTATAAATCGCAGCACGTTGAAGGTTCCACGTGAAAAAAAATTCAAGACTTCTCTCTACTGCTTGGTGTCCATGTGGAGGCTAAAGACAGTTAACAAGAAAAACACATTCACTGTAACTGCCCTTTATTTTCAAAAAATGAAACATTCCATATGAGACACAGTAACATAGTTTGACTAAATATTCCAACTATGCATTTGAATCTGGACCTCGTTATGACAAGAAAATCTAACAGAAACAGAAGTTGTGGCATCGCTGCTCTTGTTTTCAAAGACTGGAGACAAAAACAGAGGTAGTTTATATTGTTAAAGAAACTAGCAGGAAAATCTCTATTTTCCGGATCCAAGCGGTTACCGTATAATTCTGTCTCAGCACACTCACATTGAGTCAACTTTTTTTTTCAGATCTCCAACAAATTGTTGGTTTTCAGAGGTGAACTCACCTTTCTGAAATTCAGACAAACATGTTTTTGTGCAATAATGGTGATTGAGTAGATTAGCTAGTGATACTATCATACTGTAGAGTTAGTAAAACAAAGACAACGCAAGTTCATTTCAGCGTTCCTACACATTTTTTTAAATAAACATTCTGTACTTAATAGAATCTAAAATACAAAAATCAATGATCCATGGATTTATATCAAGTATTTCTACAGTGGGCAGGTTGGAAGGAAGGAAGGAAGGAAGGAAGGAAGGAAGGAAGGAAGGAAGGAAGGAAGGAAGGAAGGAAGGAAGGAAGGAAGGAAGGAAGGAAGGAAGGAAGGAAGGAAGGAAGGAAGGAAGGAAGGAAGGAAGGAAGGAAGGAAGGAAGGAAGGAAGGAAGGAAGGAAGGAAGGAAGGAAGGAAGGAAGGAAGGAAGGAAGGAAGGAGCACAACATTTAAACTATGGAACAGCAATAAAGTCTGTAAATACCCATACATTTTCTTTTTCATGTTATTTTTTCTGTATTTATGAAGATAATTTAAATACTGAAATCGAATTTGACTCTTTCATTCTTTTCCAGACTGCATAGGAACCGTGTAATATAAAAGCTAAAGTTCTGAGTGTAATTAGCTGCAATGGCAGATTACCTCCTACTTTCAATGCGTAGTCTCCAAAATATCAGATTTTAAAGAAACCTGGCTACAAATAAAGTACATTATTTTCGCTAAAGATAATTGTCCGCCTAAATATAACAATAAAGTTAAAAGTAAATAATTTACATGGAATATCAATAGTAAATCTCAAAGACTATTAAGAAATACTTTAATACACATTAAAATAAATAAATTGGTTTATAATCTAATATTGTTACTTAGCTACTCATTTAGTTGATTTCAAAAGCCCAGATTTGTTTGTTTTTTGGCTTTATCCTTCAAAGAACGTAAAATACAACCAAGAAGCTGAGTACCTAAATGATCAAAAGGTCCGTTCTTACCTCTACAAAGACAATAAAAATAATAATACAGCTGCATGAACCTGTTTTGTAAAGACATACTAGTTTTTTCAAAAGTTAAGAGATTTTAGTAAGTTTTACAAAAAAAACAAAAAACATTAAATTAAACAAATGTTGACCAGAAAATGACATGAGAACATTATATACATGAAAAAACAATATTAAAACTGTTGAATTCAGGAGAGGCTGTGCTGTTGTTACCATAAAAGATTGAGGTGACTTTTGACAATATGCATTGTTTTTAGGTATGAAAGACTTATTCTTCCAAAAAAAGAGTTCATCTCATTTTTTTAAAAACTGGTTGTTACAAATACAACAGCCAATATACAAATAAGTTGATGTTGGCAGTCCTTATCATGTGTAAATGTTGCAACAGATGTCTAGTCCATCTGATTTTTCAGCTTATCTCAATCTAACACCAATAACTTTACAGTATTTCCTCTGATGGACTGAGGCTGATGTCTTAATTAGACTGAGGCCCTAATCTGGGTTTGTGAGCCACAGACTCGAGATGCTCTTGGTTTAGAGTAGTCGTCCTGTGTGCAGAGGAGCAAACTTTCGTGCCTTTATGAAATTCGGCACATCCCAAGGCTGTCTGCTGCCTTCACGTCAGTCCAGAGCCTTCAAGGCCTCATGGCGTGTCTGCAGAACCATCATGCAAACAGATGGCAGCAGTCACACAAATCCAGGCTTGATCGAGGATTTGAAACACTTAGGGCAACCTTTCGTCCCGTTTGTTTGCAGACACCTGGAGACATGGATTAAAATAAAGACATTTACACTTTGCAAATTACTTTATTTTAATGTCTGTGTTAGACCATGTCACAAAGCTGCACATAATTGTGAGGCGTAAGGAAAATCATGCATGGTTTTAAAAGTGTTTTAAAATCAAAAACTTATAAGTGAATTTTGGATTTGTACTCATCCCCCTTCACTTTAAAATCAATAAAAAAAAGTCTAGGGCAAACAATTCCTCTGATAGTTTGCTCACCTCTTTGCACTCCACAAATCTGGCCTTACATTATGTGGGGCAAAAGAAAATACATTGTTTAATGAAAGCCACCTTGACAATTTGACACAAATCACATCAGGAAACAGCAAACATGTGGAAGTCTGGGCTACATACAAAATGCTATGTGTTGCAGAGAACTAACACCATCACGGTAAAATATGGAGGTGGTAGTATCATGTTGTACTTTTGCTTAGCAGGGATACCAAAGCTGGTCAGAGCTGATAGAGTTAAACAAAGGGGACCCCTAGATGAGGTTTAAGGATGACTTGAGAATGAGGCCAATGTTTACTCTCTAGCAGGACGTTTTTTTAAAATATACGGCATGACCCACAGTGGAACGGTTTACAGTCAAGTTATCTTCATGTGTTAGAATGGCCCAGTTAAATTTCATGAATCCAAATGAGAATCTGAGGCAAGACTGTTGCTCACAGATGCTTTCCATCCTGTCGGCATGAGCTTGAAATAATATGCAAAGTAAAATGGAGGAATGATAATGAAAAATTGTACTCCCTAGCAAAGCTGGTCGAGACGCAGCCTAAGAGACTTGAAGCAATATGAAAGACTATGAGAAGTAATTCTCAGGGCGCTTGTATACATGTGCATGTCACATTTACTTAACCACTTTTGAACGGCACTGTCTTTGAATAAGTTATACATGAATCAACTATAAAGCTGGTAAAAGTGCCGGTTTTCATTCTTTGAGGTGAAAGGTTTTGGGGGAAAATAAAGCCTATACAGAGAGGCCAGAAGGGGTACAAATACATAAAGCTGCACAGCAAGCTACCTAATGGATGAATAAAATATTAATTTTTTTCATTTGAAAAGAATGCATGTTATCTTAGCAGGAAAGATTTGGCAAAGAGTAAACACCTACTTGAGATGGAAAATGTGGGAACAGGGTAGCGCCTGCAGTTTTTGGTCCCTGTCCCCAATGGACTCCCCACACATGCCGCAGTAGAGCTCCAGCTCCTCGACGCACTGCAGGAACTTCACCACCTGCTCTCGGAGCTCCTCCTCCCGCTTCCTGTCACGGTAGATGCCCTCACGCAGGCAGTGAACCTTCAGGGTGCACAGCTTAAGTACGAGACAACCATGATCAACACTTAGACTGTTAAAGACATTAAAGGTAGTACGCATTCCTGCAGTTTATGTATAAATTTATTGATTTTTATTGATGTCTTTTGGTTTGAGAAAACTTCAGTTACCTTGTTTCCCATTCCATCTGCCAATTCTTGTGCTCTCTCCAAAGATTCAAGAGCCTGAAGAGGAGGAGGTGCAGGACATTTGTTACAAAAGTTGTTGTCCAGGAATCATAAAGACAAATACATTGGCTTAGTAAATGGGGACTGGTATATATAACTGTATGAACCTTGTCAAGTTCTTTCTGTAGAAGCCAACATTTGGCAACACCCAGGTAGACATGCGCTTGTCCAAGACGGTTTCCAATCTCAGTCATAATGCCCAGTGCAGACTCATAACGAGGGAATGCTTTCTAAATGATTTGAAAAAATAACAGCACAAACTGTATATATTTCTCAAATACATTATTGTAAGAATAATGTATAGAATAAGAGTCAGAGTAAAAAAAGAGAAAAAAAACCTAAAGAGAAATGAGGAAGAACCACATCAACCAGACTGAAAAGACAGGTTAACACTAATGGCGCATTAATGTCACCTTACATTAACGTCATGCCTGCAGCGGTGTATGTCTGCAAAGTTCAGTAAGCACAGAGCTTGCAGAGGCCGGTCGCCATGCTGCAGAGCAATCTTCATGGATTCCTGTCGATGTACAATACAAATGAAATTTAGGAAGGGTCTCTATGTCCAGTCTAAGTTACCAGCATACCTCATGACAGTATGATGACACAAATTTCCGTTATTTCTATTTTTAGTTTGTAACAGAATATTTGTTAAGTAATTAGGATTTGATTACTTAGTCTGTGTCAGTGAATGCATCTAGGATTGTAGGTCAAGTGAAAGAAAACAAGCCTGTTGTTCTAGCATACTGTTTCTGATAGAGATGAGCAGCAAGATAATTGCTGGATGTTTTGGTCTTGAGGGACTGCTTCATGCCCTACTATCAGACCGGCATGAACTGGTTCTTCTGTAGCTGGACGAGACGATAAACAGTGATTGCTAAATACTATTTAAGGTGTTTAATCAGAAGGGTTGGGGAGGGAATACGAGAGTAAGCTCTGTCCCTCCCTGTTTTGGCCAAAAATGTGTTTATCAAATACTTTGTTTTTAGAGCTATATTATTATCCATAATAAGTTTTTCTAGTCAGCAATTATTCAGAGGGAGAACGATTGGGATGTGGAAACTCTGGTATCTGAAACATTCCAGGTTGTTTGGCTAAATGTAATAAGACTGAAATGTCTCCTGATCTTTTGTGACTATACTTTTACACTCCAAAGCAATGACATCCAGTTATTTTTCACCCTCCGTACATAATTAGAACAGGGCGAGGACTTAAGCCGCGCTTTTCATTAACTCTTTAAACCAGCGCCTCTGTGAGCATATTTTTGTAGAGGTCTGAGGCCTCGGGCAGCAGAGCAACTGGTGCTCGCACCTGTCGGCAGTAAGTACAACATCTATAACAGCATCATGGTGGGCAAACCTAAATTAGGAGATTCTTCAAGTCCACAAGGAGACTAAATTATGAGGCTGTCTTTAAAACAATACCTCACAGCACTCCATGGCGTCTGCCAGACGCTCCAGCTTCCTGTAGGCCACAGACATGTGGAACTGGCTCATAGCACGATACTTGAGGCTCCAGCTTTTGCCGTAGTCGTTGACGAGCTCAGCTGCCTTGCAGGGGAAGAACAGGGCTTTCTCATAGTCCTGTTGTCAGATATGAAGAATTAACGTTTGTCAGTTTGCAACTTTTTCAAATAAATAGCATAATATACCACTTACGCACTAGTACTGGAAGTCATATTTGGCTTTGTCTACCTTCATTTGGTAACACAAATCATGCCAAACACATTGCCAGAGTGACCTGAGCTTTTTCCAGATGTAGTTAAGCAAAGACTAACACTGCAGTATCGCTGTCCCTGCCCAACCTGTTTCTGCACACAGTCAGCTTGCTGAAAGAAGGCAGCTACACTTGTTCGTCTTTTACAAAACTGGCAACTTAATGTGTTTAGAAATATTTCTCGTTGGGTATAACACAGATATTCACAGCTAGGAAAATAAAGAAGCACTGTATGTCACTTTTAGTTAATAAATGTTATGAGCCACATATCTGTTGATTTACTTAACCAGAGCTTTGCCTAGGTAGATAACACACCTAATATAAATGTATAAAATAATTTGTCTGTTAATCAGCAGAATATTGATCTACTTGTAAAGCACGCAAAAACGGCTTTTATTTAATTCATTTCTATGAGTATAATAAGCAATATTTTTTAGCAGCAGTAGGAATAAACTTTGCTCTCTGTTTAAATAAAAATATTTAGATAATCTTGTACATGTATGCTTTAATTTTGTTTAAATGGCATATCACCATGATATTTTTACTCAATGGAATCTCATACTGGCCGACCATGTGTTAATTTTATGTCAGGGTGTGTAACTCAGACTCAAATGCAGTCGAGCAGGTTTGTGGTGAAGGCATAATCTTAATGTAACCATAGTGGTAGCGGAACAACTTACAATATAATTATACCCAGGACGGCAGGATGCCAGAGAACTGAGAGAGCAGGGCGAAGACATGGGGAGGGACGACAACAAACTGACAAGAAACAGCTGACGATAATTAATAGACTAACACAGGGAGGCAGGGAGTGACGCAGACAGGGAAGGAGCGAACATATAGAAGGAAGCTAACCAAAATAAGTAACACTAAGAAGCTAAAGTATAAATAATCAAAACTAACACCAATAAATAAACTACAAATGATAAGATAAACTGAATAAGGAAATTCAATAACAAACTCATAAAAACTAAAGAACCTAACATTTAGGCATTTCATTTTCATTTAATGTCACCAACCTCTCAAACTAATCCTCTCTGGGAAGAAAGAGGAGTGTAGCTAACAGAGCTCCAGTTTTAAGGAGAACAACATACTAAACCCGAACCAGGCCACTAATTCACTCAGTTATTGTATTATGGCACAAATGACAAAGGATGGAACATTATGAGATTCACAAGGACCAAAAACGTTGAGTAAAAGTAACATAGTATTTACTCAAGGATTTTTAACAAAATCCATAAAATGCATTATGCAATTGTTTTTCAAACTAAAACGCTATTATTATTCCTGTTGTTGCTAAAAAAATATGACATATTGATTACTGCAGGTACAGGTGAAACTCGAAAAAATAAGAATATCAAACAAAAGTTCATTTATTTCAGTAATTCAACTTAAAAGGTAAAACTTTTATGATATAGACTCATTACATGCAAAGCGAGATATTTCAAGCCTTTATTTGTTATAATTTTGATGAATATGGCTTACAGCTCATGAAAACCCTAAATTCAAAATCTCAGAAAATTAGAATATTACATGAAATCAATAAAACAAGGATTTTAAATAGAGAAATGTCATACATCTGAAAAGTATAATCATGCACATTTACTCAGTACTTGGTTTGGACCCCTTTTGCATCTACTACTGCCTCAATGCGGCGTGGCATGGAAGCTATCAGCCTGTGGGACTGCTGAGGTTATATGGAAGACCAGGATGCTTCAATAGTGACCTTTAGCTCTTCTACATTGTTCAGTATCTTGTCTCTCAACTTTCTCTTGGCAATTCCCCATAGATTCTCTATGGATTTCAGGTCAGGCGAGTTTGCTGGCCAATCAAGGACAGTAATCCCATGGTCACTGAATCAGGTTTTGGTACTTTTGGCAGTGTGGGCAGGTGCCAAGTCCTGATGGAAAATGAAGTCAGCATCTCCAAGAAGCTCGTCGGCGAAAGGATGCATGAAGTGCTCTAAAATGTCCTTGTAGATGGCTGCGTTGACTCTGGACTTAATAAAGCATAGTGGACCAACACCAGCAGATGACATGGCTCCCCAAATCAACAAAGACTGTGGAAACTTCACACTGGACTACATTTCATCTTCAGATTCAGATTAATTTATTAATGACCACACAACATGTTGGTGGAATTTGTTTCCAGAACAGCATGGCATGCTCACACCTCGTGTCAATACACAACTTTACAAACAATAAATAGAAAGATACACATAGAGACATCAGGTAATGACTTGATTTAGTGTTTGAACAGCTGTTGGAAAAAGCTGTTTTTTGAATCTGACTGATCTTGTTGGCAGGGACCTGCCTCTCCATTCTTCCTCCAGACTCTGGGACCTTGGTTTCCAAATGAGATGCAACATTTGCAGTTCTTTTTTTCTTTTTCCCAGTTACGACGCTTCTGACGTTGTTTGTTGTTCAGGAGTGGCTTGACAAGAGGCATTTAAAGCCCATGTCAAGGATCAGTCTGTGTGTGGTGGCTCTTGATGCACGAACTCCAGCCTCAGTCCACTCTTTGTGAAGGTTCCCAACACTTTTGAATGGCCCTTTCCTGACAGTCCTCTCCAGGCTGCGGTCATCCCTCCTGCTTGTGCACCTTTTTCTTCCAAACCTTTCCCTTCCACATAACTTTCTGTAAGTCATAATCATCAAAATGATTACAAACAACAGCTTGAAATATCCCGCTTTGCATGTAATGAGTTTACCTCATTTATTAGTTACACCTTTTAAGTTGAATTATTGAAATAAATGAACTTTTGCACAATATTCAAAATTTTTGAGTTTCACCTGTATATTTTTTATCACTATCATATATTTATTTAGATTTTGATGCAGTCCTAAGTTAAAAAGTAGAATAAACTTCTGCTAAATTTAGATTTAGAATCTTATTAAATGACTGGAGTATACCAAGTTGATATTATCTGGTTAATCAGTTGGCCTATCTGCTCTGGTAGCCAGCCTACGCTTTGCTGCTTTAGAGAAATACTGCTCTTAGCTTGGCAGCTTCGGCAGTGTTACCCACACGAGAGAGATGGGTGCTGCTCTTTTAGTTTCCACACAATGACTGCCTGGGGTTTTTTGTGATCGGAACTATTTTCAAACTTCTGAATTTTTTCTTACATTTCATTTTGTAACACTAGTGGCTCTTTTTCAGTGGTATCAGATTGAAAACATGCACCGAGAAAGAAAGGGAGAAGACATTTAACTACGGTCGGGATTCAAACTCTGGACAGCTACATCGAGGAGTAATGGCACACTCGACAACCACATAGTTCACCTACCCCTGAAAGCAAAGGAAATGTGTTGGATTTTTCTTGCTGTCAGCTGTTCAGCAGAGCACAGCAATCCATTAAGGATGGATGAACTGCATTACCATTCGCTCCATACAAGCAAAAAAAAATTCTGGTTACTCTGCCACTTTCATTGGTATCTCGTTAAATAATCTGGTCTGAAGTAATTAAAGCTGATTATAGCCAGGTTCAAATGAAACACTCTGCAGTGCTGCAGCAAATCATTTTCATCATTTCTAGCACCTTCAGATGAACATAGATGTTTCCCAGACTGCAGCAGACTCTGCACTCCAGCATCTTGTCATCGTTGTTGTGTGCATAGCGCAGGGCCTTCTCGTAGCTCTCCAGGGCCTTCTGGAAGACGCTGAGGCCCAGGTAGGCATTTCCCATGCTCAGACACACTTGGCCGTTGAGCTGCAGACTCACAGTGGTGCCCTGCATGTTTAAGCATGTCTTACAGTAAGACACCGTCTTCTGGAAGTCGCACAGCTTCTCGTTGCTGCGTGCCAAGTTCAGGTACCCTTCGGTTAGGTAGTCTGGGTCCTCCATTTCTCGAGCTGTGTCAATCTGTTCGAGGGCATACTGCAGAGGAACATGTTGGTAAGAGAAACAGATAATACAGAAAAATCTAATTTTAAATGCAGAGCTTTAAGAACTAATCCACCCCTTTACAAATTTATTTTGTTTTTGCTCTTTGGTCATGCTTAGCAATTTTTGATCAGCAAAGCATTTTTAATATCCGGCAAAGATTATCTGAGTACATGCAAAATGCAGTTTTCAAATGGGGATCTTATTTAATAAGAGAAAAAAATATATCCAAAACTACCTAGTCATGTTCTTGAGAGTTTTAAATGAAGGCAACTGGACTTTTCTTTTGTCTTGAATTCTTCAGTTGAAGAAGCCTCTTTAATGACAGATGAAACGTATTCAAGACAACAAGAAAAGTCCAGTTGCCTTCATTTAAACTCTCTAGAATATCCTGTCCTGGATGACTGAGAATCTACACCAACGTATTGCGTTGCACTTTTGGAAGAACACCCTCGGAATTGTGCAAGAGTACGAAAAGATGTCAAGGAAGGTTGCGGACTAAAGGAACCACCTGCAATTCAACCTCTAATCAACTGAAGAAGCCGCTTGGATGAGAGACGAAACGTATTCAAGACAACAAGAAAAGGTAAGATAAGGTCATGGCACAACATCTAAATCAGATTTTTGTCTAGACAATCAAGTAGGTCAATCCAAAACCTTTTTTTTTTACTAGCTAGAGAATAACTTGCTGCTGTGCTTCAGATCATTGTCTGTGTGTAACCCAAGTGCACTTGATTTTCAAGTATAGACCAGAATTCATGGTTCTATCAGTTTTGAAAAAAATCCCGATGTCCTTGAGCAGTAATGCAACCCAAAAAAATCACATTACCAACAGGTTTGACTGTTGGTATGGTGTTGCTTTTCTGAAATCGTATGTTAATTTATACCAGATGTAATAGAATAGAATAGAATGAAATAAACCTTTATTGTGCCATAAGGGGGAAATTCAGCTGTAACAGCAGTAATATTTCCCCAAAAAATCTTGAAGATTATGATTATGTTTTTTTGGCAAATTTGAGCTAAGCCTCTTACTAGTTTGGTCAGCAATGTTTTTGGCCTTGAAACTCTCCCATGAACATTGACTTTAACTGAGGTAACTGGGGCCCCCAGCGCTGTAGATAATATTCAGGGTTTTGGGAGTAAATTTGACAGGCCAGACACGTATGGGAAGGTTTATCACATGTTTTCTCCTTTTGCAGATAATTGCTTTCAATGTGGTTCACTGGAGCACCAAAACCTTAGAAATAGCATTGTAACATTTTCCACCTTGAAAGATGTTAGCAACTTTGTTTTCCTTCTCCAAGTCTGACAGTAATTAGGCCTGGATGTGGCTGGTAGCTGAAAAAAATTGGTAATCACAATTCCTTTAATATTTAATGTCTTTTATATTTATCCACATAATATTTGCCTCATATTACAATGAAATGATATGAAACATTCCAAATCGAGAAAAACACAAAGCTAAAGAACCGTGTGAGGTGACAGGTTTAAACAGCACTGTATCATTTTGGTTGTCAGACCTCTTCTGTTTGAAGCCTTCATTAAAACTACGTTACTGAGACTGGGTGCTGTCTGAGAGCAGATGATTATATCAACAAGACACCCTACACTGACTCTAAGGTTGCAGGACACTTATTTACTCTGCATCGCTTGGAAGCCCACAAATTAATCCATGTTTCTCAGGGGATGGCTGTAAATGGAAGGTGGTTGGTTACCTTCAAACTCCTTCATGGAAATATTTAAATGTTACAACAGCAGAAGTGAGCTGACATGCTGACATATGATGTGATGGGACACTATGTAGCGTTCACTCTCTGGGTTAAAAAAACACATACTAGTTACACAATTCAAATAGAACAAGATTTAAGTAAATGGTTATTTGGCTGATTTGAGTAAATGCTTTTATAAAAGCATAAACTGAAGTGACTTTGATATCATTTTACAGAATGTACCTTTTAAGAAATGCCAAAGAATATCCATCAGCTAACATTGAGTTCAAGATATCAGGTTGCATACCTTAAGCATATCTTTGTACTTTCCCATTTCTGAGTGGGCTGTGATCAGGCACCCGAGAACTCGAAACTTCCCCCCAGGATCCGAGGTCTTTTCCAGCACTTTTGTCCACACATGCAGGGCTTTGTCCGTCTGATTAGACTGATACAACTTAAGGCCCTTCTCTATCTGCTGTTTGGTTTGGTCCTGGCCCATTTCTGGTGCAATGCGCAATGTAAAAATATTCATTCGCTTAGGCCATGCAGTTTCAGCAAGGCAGGAAGAAAGCAGATCCTTCCTGCACAACTCCAAAGAAGACTCCTTGCAGATGATCCCCTCAGTAAGATTGGTACCAGATCCCGCTCTATCAGCTCCAGCTGAGCTGAGACGGAGAGGAAACTGGATCCAGCGAGGAAGAGTGGTGGCACACCAAGAACATTATCACAAAACGTCTTGCAAAGAGCTGGAAAACTGATCCTGTCTCACCTGAAAAGTGCAAAAAATTATGCTTTTAAATTCCCTTGAAAAAACATAAAAGAAACAAGTATCCCAGCTGAGTGCTGGCAAAGGTTTCCCAGAATATCTGTTCCCTCCACACCCCAGCAAAAGGAATTCTTAGCACCCCCTTCGACCAACCACCCAACTCCACCTTCCTCCTGCTGGTGTTCTAGCAGATGGCCTTGTCACTCCAGACCATGTGTCCCTTCAGGAATTAATGTTCTGCCCTCAGCAAACTGTCCCAAGGTCACTACAGCTCCTAGCAATCTATCTTTACATGAACCCTAACATGTCTCAGAGATAAACATTGGAAAAAATTTTAACATCTGGAGCCTTTAAAACAAAAATCCTAGAAACTCATGCGAGAGGTCATCAACTTTAACATGAAGCAACATGCTGCTGTTGCAAGTGTTTTTCTTCTTTTTTTGTTTGTTGGTAAAAGTACCGGTACTGCATTTCCGATTGTGTTCGTAGCAGCTGTATGTTCTTAATGGCAGTTCTTGTGTGTGCGCATGTTAACCCCAACACCCACCGCTCATCCCGTCGTCAGCAGTCGATGCTCAGAATAGTTTGCACAGTCTGACATGTTCCTGAGCTTAGGTTTCAGCTGCACAGACCCCTGCAGAACATCAATGAGAACACACTGTTGGCCTCTTTGTAGTAACTTTATCTCTCCCTCAAGTTTTTTACTCCCAAAAATCAATACAGGGACCTTAACCAGCTTTAAGCACCAGTTCTACTGACTCAAAGACAAGGATGACGTACATTTATATTCAGCCCTTTTGAAGCAGTACTTTGTAGAATCACCTTTTGCTGAACTTACAGCTGCAAGTGTTTTCCGTATCTCAAACAGTTTGGCATATTTTGAGTCTGAAATAGTTGCCCATTCTGCTTTGCAAAATAGATCCAGCTCCATGAGACTGGATGGGTCAATTTCTTGACACAAATTTTCAATTGGATGCAGGTCCTTCTAACTAAAAAAATATGGTTTGATCATTGTAGATCTGGTTGTATGCTTATTTCCATTGCCCTGCTGCAAGTTGAACCTCCAACTCAGTGTGATTAGTTGAATTCATTTCCTCATCATGTCAAACCAGTTTACTTATTTTTGCAAAAGGATCCCCACAGCACCACGTTGCCACCACCATGTTTCACTCTGGGATGGTGTGATCATGGTTATGTGCCAGTGTTAGCTTTTTGCCAAACATATCCTTCTGACTAGGGGGTGAAAAGTACAACTTTGATCTCATCTGACCAGAGTAACTTTTACCAAGTTTGCTTTAACTTGTGGCAAACAGCACATCTTGTGACTTCCTTTAAATATTGTTAATCTTTTTGCCACTCCTCCCCAGAGGCCAGATTGGTGGAGTGTAAAACGAATAGCTTTCTTTTTGACACATTCTCCCACCTGAGCTCTTGATCTCTGTTGCTGCTCCAAAGTAACCTAGTTGCTTCGCTGATTAATGTCCTATTCTCTGATGACGGACTGAGAAGTGCTCTATTCGATGTTCAAGGTTTGAGATATCGATTAACAATCTAACCCGACTTCTCCATAACGTTATGCCTCACCTGTCTGTTGTGTTCCTTGGACTTTGTGATATTGTTTGTTTACTAATGTTCTCTAACATACCTTTGAGGATTTCACAGAACAGCTGGATTGAAACTTACACACGTGGCTTCTTTTGATCAATTGGATGACCTCTGAAGAGAATTGGTTACACTGGAATTTATTTAGGGGTATTAGAAAAAACTGGGTCAAAAGCAAATGTACACTTCAGATTTTTACATGTTAATAGTTTTGAAAATGCGTATCATGTTCTTTCTACTTTTTAACTGCTACTTTAGTTGAAGTAGAATTAGACTCCAGACCAGTTTAAAAACTAGGGATGAACAATATTAACACCAGTATCGGTGAATGTTAGTGATTTATTTAAACACATTGATATCCAATAAGTAAAACTCGGCTGATATTAGCAACTGATGTTTGTTTCCATTTTCTTGCCGTTTGTGTTTCAGAGGGTGGAGAGGATGGGGTTGGCCATATGGTATTTATTCGGTCATATGACAGTGATAGTGATAAAGTGAAGGATTGTGGGGATGTTTAACTGAAGCTGGGAAGCAATATGGGCAGTGTGGTCAATTTTACACGGTGTCAAAAGGGTAGGAAAATATATATAATAACTGTGGTTCACAGTTAGGACAGAAATATTAATATAGGATATCGATATCGGCCCAAATTTTCATATAGGTACATTCCTGTTAAAAATCCCTCATTTGATTAATAGTCTGAAGTCTCTCTCTACCTTTTTTTGACAGCAGTAAATATAATATCAACATTCTGTGTTGGTCTATCACACAAAATCTCAGTAAAATACACTGATGTTTATAGTTCAACAAGTATTAACAATTTTACAAGGCACAGTATTTTTTAAAGTTATGTACTTTTGAAGGATCTTAAAAACATCCACCATTACTTGAAGATTTTGAACGCTGACTGACCAAATGAAAACTAAAAGTGACTCCATACAATTTATGTTTTACCATTTATCCTAACACATAAACTCTAACCAGTAATACATACATTTAAAATGTAAAAGTTGAAAAGCTATAAAACATTCTCTGATAATATGTTTACAGACATAGACTTAAAATGTGTGAATATTTAGCCAGTTTCAGCAGAACAATGATTACAACGCAGTAAGGAGTTTTTACTGACCACTAAAGTACTTCATGCATGTTAATATACGAGCAGTGCACAGGAAACAACAGCTTTATTCATCACTGGTCACAGTGTTACCACAAATTCACTTCTCAGCTAAGAGATCCACGACAGCACGCCAGAACAGTTCACTATGCTGGAATGGCTAATACGCCTCAGTCGATTTCTTTTAAGAACATCTCAAGTCACACCAAGGTCTGTTACCTGATTCATTGTGATGATTATGGACCACAGATTGGAAATCCACAGGACAGCTTAGGCCAGTACGAACTGCCAATTCGTTAGGAGGATCTTTATACCTTTGATAACTGAGACCACAGATGTGGCTGGGTTAAACTTTAACGTATTAGCGTCCCCTTTCTTACATTTGTCTCTAAAGACATATATGCAGCCGTTACAGCTGGCCACCTTCCACAATGAAGGGATGCAGCTCCACACCTCGGGGAAACGCAGCCGTGTGAAGCTCTCCAGCAGAGGGTTGTAGCACACCAACGAGTCCCCTTCACCTACGATAAAGATCACGTCCATGTGGACGGCGGCGTGCATGCAGCCTGCAAACGGCAGCATGTAAGGTTTGATCTGGCACTTCTGGGAGGAGGTGTCCAAGCACTGAATGAGACGGGACGGCTTTGTGAAAAAGTCCATGTCGTTCTCCTCGCCTCCGAGCAGGTAAATGGTTCCTCCCAGGTTGACGCCAGCGGCCCCGGACACAGCGGTGTCCAACTGGCTGGTCTCTGTCCACATGTTGTCCTTCACTGTGTAGTAAATGATGGCATTCGACAGTGTGTCCTGCAGCGTCTTGCCTCCAAGGGAGTAGATGGCATCTTCAGAGGCCACAGAGACCATGGTGTGGTGGAGGCGGTCTCTGGGCAACGGTGCGCAGCGCTCCCAGTCCATGGTGTGCATGTTGCACTTCCACATGCGGCGGGGGATGGAACCCCCTACCACGTACAGCTCCCCGCCGTGCTTACAGGCAGCAGTGATCTGATGGCACAGACTGTTCTGGCCGCTCACGCTGATCGCATCGTCCTCGTCGCAATGCAGCGACACGGCGAGGGAGTGTGTCCTGGTCTCCTCTTTGCCTATCAGGTAGATGTGGACATTCTCCCCGATTTCCTGAGATGGACCCAGAAAGAGACTTCAGAGGCAGAAATAAGCATGTAAGAAAACTATTATTATTACCATTGTTTAGGATTCTGCAGAAATAAAGAGGAAATTCAAAAACTCACAAAGAGTCCTATTTACTATATTCATTTAGATAACATGTTTTTGTCATTTCCATGTTGCTGGTGTCTATTTTACTAATAGTAGTAAAATTGAATGTTAATTAATAATAATACATTAGTAAAACACTAACTGAAAGATAAACAATTTTAAAGATAACTTTTTTTCTTTGCATACAGCAATTTGACTAGTGACATACCAACTGATTGGCATGTTTGTCGATTCAGTATAAGTTGTTTAAAAAAATCTAACAATGGTTAGGGATGATTTTGTATTTCCTCCATGTTGGATCCTGTAAGCCCCTTTTTTTCCCTTCTGGATTAACGTTTGACACATTAAAATGTTGAATTACAATTATTATTTTCCATCCTTGAAAAAAAAACCTAATTGTGAAGCAAGACCTGAAAGAAAACTGAAAATTGGGGAATGGCCATTAACAACCTGATTAGCAGGTCTTTAAATTTTACCTTCAGATTCTCTTGGAGAAGGCAGGAGAACTCCTCCCTCTCAACCTTGTTATGGTTTATCCATGACTCGATTGCCATTATTGGATTCTGGGAGCTGGGAACACCATCTAAACACAAAGACAGAGCCTTTAGAACAATGCTGATAAACAGAAGTTGGATTTTTAAAAGAGCAATTTTCCTGTATGTTTTATAAGGACATTTCAGAAGCAAACTGGAAAATATGGATAGAATTACATAAATGTTGCCCTAAATAATTCTTGTACATGCGCTTAAAGTTTAAAATTTAAACCTAAACAGTTTAACTTATGAAAAAGTATTAATTGACAGGCCATCTAACCGCAGTACCCTTAATGATGTCCAGCAGCAGACAGAGGGGGAGATTGAGATATTCTTCGGTCTGATGGAGCTGAGCGAGGTGGATTTTAGCACACTGCTTGGCTGCAGTATACAGCTCCTGGTCACTGTGTCTGTCTGCAAGCCACATCACCTTTAGACAAAAAAAACAGAAAAAAGTTTAGCTTAAATGTTTTAAAACAGTATGGCCTGTTTCACCAGTAAAATGCAATAAATCACCTGTAAGCAATTCTTGACCTCCACCGTCCGCGAAAGGAAGCGGGAGCATTCCTCAAACAGAGCCGTCAGCTGGTACATATCTGCCATCTCATAGGTGTCCTGCAGGTCCTCCACCCGCAGTTTAATGGTGCCATGATAGATGTAGTCGATCAGCAGCTGGAAGACGGAGGCACTCACGTCCTTTAGCTCGATAGAGCGGTTGTGGGACTCTTTGAGGTTGGAGGTGAACATGGAGCGGAAGAAACTGCTCTGCGCCGACAGAACCAGCCGGTGCAGGTGAAACTGCCTGTCATCCACAGTGATGGTGACATCTGCAAACAGGCCGTCTTCCAGGCACAGGTTCATGATGCTCTTCACCACGCGGCTGGAATGAGATCGATCGGTGAAGGTGTACCCAAGGAAGTAATTCTCCTCTCCCACAGAGCCGCCGACACCGACACAGCCCTCCTCACTAGACTCCATCTTTGCTGCCTGCCAGATTAAAAAACAACAAAAGAAATGTTAACATATAATATTGGTGGCTTAACAGCAGCTGTAAATACTTATGTTTTTCCTCGTACATAAAAAAGCATGCAAGAACAGTATGCTAAATACATTAGACCAACCATTAAACAGATGGCTTATCAATAGACAATTTCTATCCTCCTTTTGCTCCACATTAGGGGTCGGCAACCTTGACAATCCAAAACGCCATTTTTACCTTCAGTCCAGGAAATAAAACTCGTTTAGAGCTAAAAATGTTACAAGGCCTTCTGAATAAAGAACTAGCAATTTTTAGTTCACACAGCATAAAGTATTTTAGTTGATTAAAGCATTCAGTATTTACTTTTGATTCTCAGGTAGACGGCACTGCTGCCCGGAATCTGTTGGTTTGTTTAACGGTTTTTCATGCGAAAATAATCAGAGAATTTCCTAAAGAATAATAAATAAATAAAAAAACTGTGATGCAACAGGTTTTAAATGACACCTTTGTATGATCAGCGGGTCTGAATAGTAAAATCTTCTACCTTTCCTTTATGAGAAGATGTTTTGTTTGATCGTTTATTTAGCCATGGCTTGGATAGGATGCAGTGAACGTTAATTCTGCCTTCATATCGTCTGCTGTTAAAAATGTCTGAGTGGAGGCTGTGGGTTTTAATTTTGTTTATAAAGCCGTGTAAAAAAAAAAAAAAAAAAAAAAAAAGGCAGTGCCATGTGTTCACTCAATGAATATAACTTCCTCCCAATTGGGACAACAGAGTACATGTGCATTATTAACTTCTATAAAAGTGATTTTGTAGAAATACGATCAAAAGCTCATACGTCTATTCAATGAACTGAGACGTTTTTGTTACAATTAATTTAATGAAATCGTTAAATTCGTACATGTTTTCTAATGAAGGTTCTTTGATATGTCAGCTGGACAGTGAAAACAAGAAGTGACTACAGATGCTGATTGGCTAAGCTAAGGCTATCGCTACCTGTGTTGTTGTGTTTATCTGTCGTTAGCGCCCACACCAGAAAGCCGCCTGCTTGTTCTTCGATTTAAAGCGCTACTTAATTATTTAGCAGAAAACTTAGAGCCAAACAAATATCGCTTAAATGAAACAACCATGCAGATACGCTACCTTTTTTTACACTGCTGCAGCATTCAAAGGCAGCTGCACTGGTTACCGGAAGTAAATAAATGTTTTAGAAGGCTAAACTAAAAGGCACCACATTTTTACTGCCCTCATGTGGCAGAACTTTATTACTGCAAATTTGTTGTCAACTTAATATGTATTAATATGTTTGTTTAATTAAAAATGCAACGACTACGTAACTTAATTGAAAACACGTTGATGCTTAAGATATATTGAAAGCAAGCTATAGAATTATTAATAATCAAGCAGGGGTTAGAATAGGTAAATGGGAAATTTAAATGTAGTTTACATGACAGCAGTACTCAAGGGACCAAACTCTAGAAACCAGTTTAGATTGAAGTGCCAATGAAGTTTACAGAGCACAGTGCATAAGATAGCTGAATTGTATTAAAGTGTCAAAAAATGCATTAAACAAACATTTAAGTAATTAAATGTGTTGATCAAGTAAAACCTGAATTCATTGTTAAATAATGCAGTTGTCTCAGTGTTGATTTGATGGGCCATAAAGAAATTACTAATTTAAACATTTTTAATAGTAAATAATAGATGAAACATCATCAGCACTAGATATAAACAGAACCTAAACACTCATCGGTTGCTCTGCACCGCAGTTTAAATGCAGACCAATGACTTTAGCTGTAACACTGTTGGGGCTTTAATGGGTAGGCCTAACAGATTAAATAAATTTACAATGTGTGCCACACAGTAGAATAAAATTAAAATAATAACAAATACATAATTTTAACAGTTTTCAACATATAGGTTAAAATAATTAATTTCCCTAAAGTGTATTCAGTTAAATATATTTTTGAGAAACAACCACAAACCTCTATGCGATATACTAACACAAATAGGCTGCAAGAAGCAGAAACCAAACATATAATACATGAAAACATTACTCAAAGGCAGCTCTAAACAGATATGTTTTTAGTTGAGATTTTAAAGAACTCAGTGTTCCAGCAGCTTTGCAGTTGTCAGGAAGTTTGTTCCAGATTAGAGGAGCATAGAAACTGAAAGCTGCTTCTCCATGTTTGGTTCTGATCCTAGGGATGTTGAGTAGACTGGAATTAGAGGACCTGGGTGTTCTGGTGGGTTGGTTTAGTAACAGTATAGAGCTTCAACTTACTTTGGTGCTAAGCCATTCAAAGACTTATAAACTAGTAAAAGTATTTTGAAGTCTATTCTCTGAGCTACAGGGAGCCAGTGTAAGGACTTTAGAACTGCGGTAATGTGCTCTATTTTCCTGGTTCTAGTGAGGAACACGAGCAGCAGCGTTCTGGATCAGCTGCAGCTCTCTAATTGACTTTTTAGGTAGACCTGTGAGAGCGCTGTTGCAGTAACCAATCTCACCAAAGATAAATGCATGGATGAGTTTTTCGGGGTCCTGTTGTGACATCAGTCCTTTTATCCTAGAAATGTTCTTCAGGTGATAGAAGGCTGACCTTGTTATTGCCTTTATGTGACCATGGAGGTTCAGGTCTGAGTCCATAACTACACCTAGATTTCAGGCCTGAACAGTAGTTTCTAGCTGTATTAACTGAAGCTGTGTGCTGACTCTTGATCGGTCCTCTTTAGGTCCAAAGGTAATTACTTCTGTTTTGTTTCTGTTCAGCTGGAGAAAGTTAGTAGGTAGGGTAGTTGTCTTGCAATTGGAGGGTTGTAGGTTCAATTCCAGCGTCCTCCTGTCAAATGTTGATGTGCCCCTGGGTAAGGCACCTGTTGCTCTATATCAGTGTATAAATGTGTGGACAGCTCAAACTGAGTGTGAATGGGTGAATGTGGCTCTAGTGTAAAGTGCTTTGAGTGGTCAGTATGAAAAGTGCTATTTAAGATCAGTCCATTTACCACTGACTTTGGAAGTTCTCTAATGAGTAAACAGTTCCCCTGTCTGTACTTTAATTTATTCTTAAAACAGGTGCATCTGTTTTGTTAAGCTTCAATATTAGTGAACTAAAGGGATAATGAAAAAGTGGAGATGAGAGCCATGTTCTGGTGGCCACTGCCCTCATTGACCTCTTGGCAGTGCTACTGCCTTGGAGGCCAATCTGAGTGGTCAGATTTAGATTATTCCCTCAACTCATATTTTCATATAAACTTGTGATCACAACATTGTAACTTCAAGCCTATAGTCAGGGATTGTTTCCTTCACTCTGCTTAAGAGAACTGAAAACATAATTCTGATTTCCCATGCAGAGCTGTGACAGCTATATAAAAAATAAAACTTTCAGTTGGTGAAACTTCATTTTTGCTTCAGTTTTAAACATTTTGATGTAATTCTTACAGGTAAGTCTATGGATTGAAGAAAGGAAAATTTGTCTGTGTGCGTTTTGCAAGGTAAAAAGCTAAAATTACAAAAACTTCCACAATGTAGACTCTGCAGAGGAGCCATCTGGCGTCTGTTGCCTTTTTTTCCAAGCTGGAAAAATGTGTGGTATTCAGTGGACGTTTTCCTCTTTACAAGAGTGCAGAGGTAGGAGAGATGTTTCTTTTCCTCTTTTTGTTCTAATCTAGAGAAGCATGAATCCACAACTAAAACCCTGGCTCCAAATTATTCTGTGGCTTTGGCTTGATCAAGTGCTGCAAGGTGAGTAAAAACAGACATTCTTGTAGTTTATATTGCTAAACTAATCAGGCGCTGTCCAGTATGGATGGCAGATACAGATGAGTAAACGACAGCTATAATAGCAAATCAGCTCAGTCTTCGGCAGTAAGAAATGTAACATTTATAACCATTCAATTTTTTGCTCTTCAGATGTGGCAGCAGGCTCGGGTCCAAATCCTGCTACAGCTGCCTCATCTCTCGCTGAAGCAAACCTGATTTTTGAGGTACCCTTCTTTCTGACTTCAACACATTTCCAGATAGTTAAAAGTATTTATGCTGTTTTCCCTCCATGGAAAAAAAACTTTTTTTTCATATTCTCCACACAGATTTTGCTGGGTGGGGTTGAGATAAACCAGGATAACAATGTGTTGCTGCTGGACGAGGAGCTAGCATCGATGAAGAAAGGGCGAGAATTCTTGTCTCAGATCAATGACGGCATTCCGAAACGTGTGAGCTCAATGGAGCTCATGGCCCAGACACTGGAGGCTCGTCAGAAGAAGCCTCTGACTCGGGATCAGTTTGAGGATCTGGTTCTGAGCATGGTGTACTCTGCTCTGCAGGTTGGAGTCCAGAACAACAAGGAGGAGCGAGAAGCCTGGAGCGGAGTGCTCGTCCAGCTGGCAAACATCACCACCTACGAATTACGGGGAAGTTTTCTCTTCAACTATACTTAAAAGATACCATAAAGATGAGTGCATTCATTTTACAAACTTGGATCTTAAAATACTACGTGCAAAGATTTCCCAAAGAAATAACCAACTATGTATGAATGAAGATATTTTATTATTTTAGAGTAGACAAAATGCAGGCAAAACATATACAGCGCTGCAAATACAAATGGTTCATATAAAAAAGACTCAAGAACATTTTCAAACATGCAAACAATCCCTGATCTTAGAAACAAACAGTAAGAAATGTATATGAAAAAAAACTTTTCATTTTTTTAGTTCTCTGACAGTTTCCTCTTCTGAGTTTGTTTTTGTTTGCTAAACCCAGTCTTGGTTTTGGTCTCCGTTTCTTCCAGAGAAGCTAGCTTTTTCTTCAGCTTCGCATCCCCACCTGGAGCCCTCCGGTCTCTGCCGGAGCGCTGCTGATTCCTCCGCTGACCCCTTAACCCGTCCGCTGAAGCTGACGTTTCCTCGAGCGGTTTGTGTCGGCCGCTGACCAACGACTCGTCGTGGTCCCAGATCAGTAGTGTTACACCTGATAGCGACCATAATACAGTTATAAGGTTAAATATACTATTTATAACCCTTAAACTTTTTTCACATCTATTTAGGATACATTTACTGGGATTCTCACTAAATTGGAAGGAACTGATACATGATTATCAAAAAATGTTAAAATACATCTGAAAAGTGTGGTGTGTAACATCAATCCCCGTTTACTCTAATACCCCTAAGTAAAATCCAATTTAACCAAATGCAACCGAAAGTCATCTAAGAGCTCCACAGCTCCAATGGTAAAATCTTCCTACAGACATCTATTAATGGTGCACTCAAAAATTCTGGAACCTCATAAAAGGGTGTCAAAAACCTGGTGTTGAAATAAAGCCATTAGTAGTCCTGTTTGCAGTTTGCAACAGGCAAAGCAGGAGACACAAAATATGCGAAGGAAGAGCTCAAATCAGATAACACCAAAATTAAACTTCTTGGCAAACATTCTAAACGCCGTTTAGCAACAGTCTAATACTTTACATCAATCTGATGAGACCAGTGGTGGTGGCAGCAGCATGCTGTGGGGAAAGTTTTTTTTCAACAGGCAAAGGAAACCTGATCAGAGTTAATGTAAAGATGACTGGAGCTAAATAAGGGGTAATGCTGGAAGAAAATATGTGAGAGGTTGCAAAAGACTTTAAAGTGGTGGCAGACCCAAATACAAAATACAGATCTTATATTGCAAAAAAGAATGAGAATAATTCTACTTGTGCAACACAGGTGGAAACATCCCCTCAAAACCATGCATCTTTTCCTTAATTTATAAACTGCTTTGTGTTGGTGTGTCACATAAAATATCCCAATTAAATACACTGAAGTTTTGTAGCTGTAACGGGACAAAATGTGAAAAAGTTCAAGGAATGTAAAAACGTTCACAAGGCACTCTAACTGATCTGATTCAGGTTCAACAAGTGTACCCATGAATGGCATGCTTTAAAAAAACAAAAACAAAAAACGTACCCATTCCGGATCCGATGACGTCACCCATCGGACTGAACTTATTTATCTGTAAAAAAACAGAATCCCTTCGTTAAAAGAAGTGCAGTGTTACAGTTAATTTTAACTTGCTTATGTTTTAGTTAAATTATATTTACAGATTTGATCCCTGAGGCAGTGGAATCATACATCTGAAACACCAGCTCCCCACTGTTGGAGTCAAATAGGTCAATGGTCCTCTGATCTCCAGGACGGATGCGGTCATCAGGGTAGCGCCCCGCCACAATCAGGTCATACAGAGGATGCCATGTGGCCTACAGAATTTTTTAGTCAAAAAACTAGAGATTTTATCAAATGGTCAAAAAGATATGTTTGTTATCGAAGTTCTTTAATAAAAGAGATGAGAGGTGAACTACACAGAACAGAACATTACATTTCTTCCATAATATGTTGCATTCTGCTTTTATTCCCATTACATTAAACCTGAGGAGAGACAACAAACCTTGATGGGCGTGAGGTGCTGAAACTGCCTGTGCGGGTGCTGGATGATGTGCTGCGGTTTCGACCAGTCAGAGGAAGAGTACACGCGGATCTGGTCGTGTTGATCCGTTGTGAGCAACTTGGAGCAGTCCAAAGGGTTGAAATAGGCTGCAGACACCCATTTAACAGAAGATTAACAAAAGTGGTCAACAATTGTTTCCTTTAGGCCAAGAAACACTGGAAGTAAATAAATAGCTTTTGTTTTCATAGGTTTTTATACCCTAATAAAGTTCTAACTACCATTTATTACAACTACCCGTTCCCATTTCTTATATTAGATCATGCTGCAGAGATTATTTGATCATTGTTCACAGTCCTTTATGGTGACAAACTGCTTTTTTTTAAGACTTAAGCCATCTGCTGTAAAGTAAGCTGGAAGCCAGACATTTACCTGCACTGTATGAAAATACATTTTTTTCACCTCCTAAAAACTTATTTGACAAAATGTTTCCAGTTTTGAGTCAGTTGGGATCAGGGGTCAAGTTAACTGAATATTTTCCATATTTGACCGATTTTTTAGGACAGTGACAGAAAAATCTGAAGGCTGTCTGTCATTTTTATAGATTAGTATTCTGAGGCTTTGGAGTGCGACTTTTGCCGGTGCGGTTGGTTAGACGCACTCAATACAGCCCAATTTATGCCAACGCATGCAGCTGGTTTTCCTCTCGCCAAAACAATAGTCTATGGGTCAGGAAACAGTTCGTTCAGAGAGTCTTTCGACTTATGATTGCTTCAACTGGAGAAAGGTTTCCTCATTTCAAAACTTTGGCTGAAGTGGCACTTAATTCCAGTCTCCAGTGTGGCAGCGGAGCGTGGATTCACCCTTCAGAACAACATCTAAATCCCCATGGAAAGTCATCTGTCTGAGGCAAAAATCCAAAACCTCATAACAATAACCTCTGCAGCAATCCCACTTTTTGATTACGCACAAATGGTTGCGCATTTCAGTTCCATGCAGAGCAGGAGAGACTGTTTGTTCAGGTCACAGCAGGTATTCATATTTTAAGTGAAATTGTTTAATTTAATTTTTTTATATTTAGTTCTCTGTTCAGCTTGTTTGGATTGAATATTATTTAAATGTAGAAAAAAATTTATACGGCACTCTTGAATAGTATTAAAATACTATCATTTTTAAAAAGTGACAGGTAAAAAGAGAGTATGTGTTAGAAAATGTGTATTATCATTGATAAGAGTAATAGTGTGTATGTTACTGTATAATTCCTCATATTGGTGATAAATCCTCTCTAAGAGTTGATTGAGAGGGTTGTCTGGAAGGCCTAATTTACATGCACTTGTTATTCTGTTTCAACACCCACAGGCCTAATGTGGGTGTGGTTTATGACCTGTTGAAAATCCCTGTTTTGGAATAAAAGCTTTGGGGGAGAGTGAACTCGGTGGGACAAGGATTTGAGCATGTTTGGGAGAAGACACTCAGCTTGTTCAAATGTCTTTCACCCCCTTTGTGAAATCTTCATTCGAAAGTAAAACACAGAAGCTGTCTCTTTCCTCATTTCTGTTCTGTTTATGTTTTAGGGTAATTTTTTACCTAACAGTATGACTGGACTTTTTTGACCCTGTCGGTCAAAATGACCGACATGTCTAGCACAACCTCTGGTTGGGACATTAAAAGTATTTCTATTTGCTAAATTTTGAATAATAAACAATTTATATTGTTATTGAAGAACCCAAGAAAATTACTGTATAGGTCTGAGTTCACGGGGTTTTTTTTGCATTCTGGACTATGCTGCCATGTAGGATTGAGTTATTTGACCTTATTACTAATAATGAAAGCAGCAACACTCTGGAAGTAGAAGTGACCCTCCTATTGTCAGCAAACACAAACTAACAGCGAGCGTAACACCGAATAATCTGGAAAATGAAATTCCAATGGGAAAAATACCCCAGGTCACCGAGTTGAGATACGCATGTGTTGGGGACCTTTTGAATTGGCTCACCTTTATCAAATAAGCAGAGCTATAATTTTCTTGAGTCGATGTTCTAGAAGAATAAGGCAGTCGAAAACCTACTGGGTGAAGTTTTTCTTTTTTTTGCAAATAAAAATGTCTGTATCAGTCTGAAACTTTGGGAAACTCTGTACTGTATTTCTCTGTCATCTGCTTTTTAGCAGAATAAATCCTCTTACTGCATCAAATTTTACTAAATGAGTTTTTCCCCCATTGTGCTTTACTTTTTGAGTTTAAGTTTGTTCTGCTTTGACTTGGAAGTCTTCAATGAAGGTTTTCTGGAGCCTGAAGATTTTTACTCAAGCTAAAGATAATTTTAGCCTCTGATCTCAGACGTCCAGGTTTCATCACTTCAATGTGAACAACTAGATTTACAAAGAATTTAAAAAATGTTCATCAAAGAAAGAGAATTCCAACCTGAGTTGACAGCTCTCTCATGAGGCATTTCATAGAGGAAGCTCGTCCTGTCCTTGATGTTCCTCAGGTCCCAAAGCTTTACAGTGTGATCAACCGAGGCCGTCGCCAGCAACCAGTCGCATCTGGGGTTAAACTCTGCATGCGTCACTTTGGCTTTGTGCAACTTATTACTGAAGATCTAAGGCAAAGGCAACAAAAATATGAATACCTATATTTTTCAATTCTTCATAAACATAAAAACAAGTCATTTAAAGTAGTTTACAATAGAAGAAAAAAAATCAAACCGGTTAGTATATCTCTGTACTTCATAGTCTCAACTATTGTGAGGAAAAAGTGAAAGCTTTAACATTTCTATCTGTTTAAGAATTAAACTTCTCCATTCCAAGAATGGATAAGGTTAGGAATGCATGCAAAAAAAAACACACAAAAAACAAACAAACAGCATACTTATAGCAATTGTTTTTAATACTATGAGATGAATGCTACTAGGGATGTGTATGGGCAAGAATCTGGTGCTACGATATGCATCACAATATAGGTGACGAAACGGTAAATTGCGATACTATGAGTAAGAACATATATTGTGATTCTTAAAACAGAAATTTTGACTGTAGAAAAACTGTCACAGAATTCTAAACACTCCAACCTATTTCATACTCAACACATCCAGTTTTATTACTAGATCTAGTTGAGCCACTGGAACGAAGAAGGTGAAAACAGCCACCAACTAGCTGTCATAGTTTTCATTTTAATACAGAAATTACTGTCATCATTAATGGTTCCATTCAAATTTTAAAAAAAAAATACAAACAATAAAAATCGATACATTGCTTTTGAATATCGATACACTATTGTGACATAAAATATCGCGATACATTGGCATATCAATATTTTCTTAAATCCCTACATGGTACTAGACATTTCAGCCTCCATTCAGCAGTCACTCACTTTCACCAAGTTATTCTTCGGTATCTGTGTTTTCTGCTCAGTTACTAAATGTCAGTTGTGGTTTGAATCTTGAGGTAAACCATAATAAAGTTTCTTTTGGCTGCAGACTTTTTGCGAGGCCTAGAGTCAAAACCAAAATTATTTATACCACTGCTAGTTTAAAGTCAGTTTTTAAATATAACCAACATGTTTCTTCTGACTGGAAGTACAATTAATTTTGATTATTTATACCACTGTTAGTTTAAAGTCAGTTTTTAAATATAACCAACATGTTTCTTCTGACTGGAAGTACAATTAATTTTGATTTCACCAGGTTTCTTCATTCTTTCTGAGCATGAACCAAATGGTTGATTAAGTGTCTGCCAACCCCAGACCTTTTACATCTTCAACCTTTTAGGCCTAAATAAATCTCCAACTCTGATTAATTTACAGCATGTAAAATAAAACAATGGTTAGAAATTAAGACTGTTGTTATATGTTTTTTTTAAAAAGAGAGACCTTTATCTCCTAATAAATGCACCTTTTGTCCATCCAGACCTAGAAGTATGAGCTCTCCCACGTTGTCCCCAGTCACAAGCATCTGCCGACTCACAGACACGTCGACACAACAGTACCAAAAGCTGGAAAAAAAAAAATAGGAATGTCAATTTAGAGAATATAAGCAATAATCAGCAAGGTGATGTGACTAGAAATTATATACAGAAAAAAAAAAAGAAAAAACATTACAACCATTTAGAAAGCTACAAAATTCAATCAAGCAAAAACAATAGAAATGAACCAAATTGATCTGAGGTTTAGAGAATTACTTTTGGACCCAAACAATACAACTTTTTCACATCGTCATATTACAACCACAAAGCTTTTACACACAAACAGAAAGTAGTGTATAGTTCCAAAGGAGTACTATAACACCAAATTTTATGTTATTTTCCAAAAAAACATCTAAAAAGTGCAACATTTATATTCTGCCCCTTTGAGTCAATCTTTTTAGAAGCACGTCTGCTGCAGTTACAGCTGCTGTTGTAGCTCTATAAGACAACAGGGCGAAGCTACTGGCGCCACACAACATCACATTGCTTGAGGGAAAGAAAAACATACTAGTGTGTCACGTTTTGTGTGGCACTGGTATGACAGCAAGTTAGGCGTTTAGGTTTAACCCTACCTGCCCAGTGAGAGTCCAGCTGTCAGAGGAAATCCTTTCCTGAAAACACTGAACCATAAAATTTAAAAGTACTGAACCGCACCAACCCGTGCTGTACCGATTAGTGGAAATGAGGCATAGGCCTCCAACCAGCTGCCCTTTATTTAGCTCCATCCATATTTCAATCCACTCTTACCATCGCCCACAGCATGATGTTTCCACCATCATCATGACTAAACATTTGACAGAACATCTCACGCATTTCTTTCAAGTACAGGTATGCTGTGTTCCTTAGTCTCCATGCTGCTGTTTTTTCACCCATGTTCTCTAACCAACCTTTGAAGCCTCCACAGAACAGCTGGATTTATACTTATTACTTGATTAAAATACACAATATATACTAAATAGTTGACTTCTGAAGGTAATTTGTAGCAATGGCTTTTATTTACGGGTATCAGAGTCAAGGAGATTAACACAAATGGGAATAAAAAATAATAGTGGAAAAATAATTTACAAAATAATTTTTGCACTTTTAACACACACACACAAAGTCAATTTGAACACAAGTAGTTTATCGCATAAATTTGCCCCCCAAAAGAGGTTTGTGGTTTTAATATGACAAAACAGAAACAGTTCAAGGCTTAAACACTTTTGTAAGGCACTATTACTGCTGATGATTTTGTCACTGTCAAGCATCAGTCTTCCTCACCAAACATTGTGGTGATCATGACCGCAGTCTTGAGTTCTGGACAGTAGGGTGGGAGTGTGTCCCTCAAAGCTCTGCAGGGTCAATGTCCCCTCACCAGAGGCCGCATAAACTCTGGAGAAGTCTGTGGGGCAAAACTTCATCCCTCCAATAAAGTCTCCTGCGCCGTTCTGCACACACAAATACAAATGCAGGCCTGTAACGCATTCGCATGGCAAAGACTTAAATCAGCTGGGGCCACATGATAAGAAGACTGATGCTAGACTAAGTGAGCCTGCAACCCTGATGGAAAAAAAGGGTTCTTAGTCTTACTTCAGGGTGTCTGTGTTGGCAAACACTGTTAGGGTTGTCCCACTGAAATCTCGAAGAGCTGTCGTACCTCCCATAGACGAGGTGAACAGCTGAGTGGGATTTAACAGGTTAAACTTCATGTCTGTAACTGAGTCTCCAGGCCCCATCTAAGCAGAGAATCAAAACAAGTTGTCGAAAGGCACATCTAGGATGCACACTTCTACAAATCAACATCAAAATGTTGATTTCTTTACCCACAAAATGATTACAGATTATTATAAAGATCAACAGAACCATCCCATACTGCTGATATAAAAACCAATTAGATGTATCAACTCACCCCTCGAATAAAGCTTTTCTTTTCAGATTTCTCAAAGTCCCACAGAAAGATGTCACCCCCCTTAGAGGCTGCAGCCACAGTGGTGGAATGAGTGGGGTGCCATTCCAAGCAAGTGATTCTGCGATCAAATGGACTGCTGGCGCCATGAAAATGATAGGACGACAGAGATCGAACAAACGGCTCCTGGAGACACTGCAAGAGACAGAACAAGTTATTTTTTTCAACCAAACTTGTCAAATTCCATTATTATGCAGATTGTTTCCATATTTATTCATCATCAAGGCTAGGATGCAGTAATCCCTAACATTATCTTTTTGACAGCATCTCTGCAATCAGTGGCTAAGCCAGATTTCTTTTTTTAAGTAACCCCCCAAAAAATCTAGGCGTCATATTTGACAAGGATTTAAAATTTGACCAATAAATCACCTCTGTAGTTTGTTTTGATTTTTATCATAATCGACTATTGACTGTGTCCTCGTCATCCCTGAGTGATCTCTAACTTGCTCTTTTAACTCACAGTCCCTGACAGGAACATACTGCACCCGTTTTATTTTTCACTTTATTAGCTTCCCGTCTGTTTTAGAATGAATTTTAAACTTTTTAAAGCTCTTAATGGTATTGCTCCCCCTTATATAATAGAGTTGTTTAGCACTAGGTCCATGAGGTCAGACAGCCAACATTTACTTACGGTTCATCAATATTATTGATCTGTAAAGGGCGATATAAAGAAATGACTGATTGATAGCCACTCAATAGAAAGTTGATTCTCAAAATTCGGTGCACATTTTAAAACACAAAGTAGAAAGATCTATGTTCTTTTGGATTATGACACACAAACATATTTTAAAAATTATGTTTTTAACAGTTTTGTGGGTTTCTAAGGAGAACAGGTCAGCCAAATAAACATGTCACCATTTGCCAAAGTGAATGAAATATACATGCAAATAGACAGTAACCAGAAGTTTGTTTCTGGTAATACATTTATTTGCCTGTCTTCTTTAGCCTTAATTTTAAAAAAATGAGAAAAATCAATAAATTATGTATAAAATAGAACAATGTAATTATGTCCCCCAGTTTTGTTCAAACCCGTAACAACATACAAATTTCTCAGCAACCAAGAAGTGACATCAATCAAGTCTTTTCTTGCTCGTGCAGTACAGCAGGCGTGTCAAACTCATTTCCATTTTGGGCCACATCAAGATCATAAATGTCCTTAAAAGGGCCAGTTGTGGCAGAAAGTATTGATAAAACTATCTTTAACAAAGTGTTAAAATATTAATAAATATGTCTCCGTAATTCGACAAGTACTTCTTAAAATAAAATAATACTTAACATCTTTTCACAATGATGAGATTTAGGACTATTCAAATAAACACTGATTTGATTTGATGGATAAAATAATATTTAGGTCCACATACATTGAATTTAAAGGTTCTATTTATATGGTCCTCTAGAGTTTAGAGGGCCACATAAATGGCTATGGCGGGCCGGATTTGGCCCCCGGCCTTGAGTTTGACACATGTGCAGTAAAGGAAGATAATTAGCATACTTTTTACCCTATATTTTATTGTTTTAATCCTCAAATTGACATCGTCAATCTCAATCTTTTAACACTGTCACATGCAAAATTGATATTTCTGATTAGCTAAAAAAAAAAAAAAAATCAAACCCATTACATTCAACCCTGTATCAAAAAAAAAAAACTATTTTAAAACGACCAACATAAAAAAATATTCTTAATAATGTTTGAAATTTTATGCCCAAGGTGTATAGATATAGTTTATCAGAGGTACAAATACGCCATCGGATGCCATGTTCAGAAAATTGTATTTGTTGGTAGATTTTACATTAACCTGAGACTCCAAAGTGCACCGAATTCAGAGAATGACCCAGAAGTTAAGGCTTATTTCACATTAATACAATGCCCTTCTTGATCCTGGACCAGCAGAGATGCTAACCTGTCTCATCTGAGAGTGCAGACTCTGGCCCAGAGAACTCTTGTATATATAGTGCAGGATGCTCCCATGGCCATTTTTCCTCTGGACTCCGGCGGAACCGTAAGAAGGTCCTGCAAGACGAAGAGACCCCATCTGTCAAAACTAAAACAATTATGACAAAGAGTCAAGTCAAGAAATCCGTCCAATCATTGCAACACACCCGCTTTAGATGTTTCTCCGTCTATCTTGTCTCGCAGTTTTTTAGTCAGCGACGCATCCTCTGTAGCTCCTTTCTTCACTTTACTTTTTGATCCATTTGCCTGTGACTTGGTGGGCTTGCTTTTCATTTCTCAGCCTGTAAAATCGACGACACGAAATAAATGATTTGACTCGACAACAATCCATCTGCCTTTACACATAAGTGTCCGTACCTGCTGCTTCACCTGTGATGGTCAGCTGGAAGAGCTGCAAATCAACATAAGGAACTTCTGTGTTTGCGTAACGCTGCAGTACACGTGACTTCAGTGGCTGCAGGTTTGTGTTTTGTAACCTCTGAATTATACGCTGAATCATCCTGGAGCACGGCAGGGGGCGCTGTTTATCAAAGAACAACTTTCCTGGATGCCATGTTTGGTGTTCGGTTAAAACCAAAAGTGACATCCTGATATATATCAGTTATGGTAATCCTCTTCCTGTTAACCTAAAGAGAAACAAAAATATGTTGAAGCGTTATTTAAATAAAGTCATAAAAAAGGCTGTTAAATTTTTCACTCAAAGTAATGTATTTTTTAACAATCATCTATGGCTTTTGTTGTAACTTTTATAAAGCTACAGAGTGAATCGACATATGCTAATAAATTAATTAATAATTTAATAAACGGTCAGGTTGGATGGAAATTTAAAAAAATGAAAGTTAATTCCTGGTATAGATTCTCAGTTGGTTTTACGCTTGAACTTTGGGAGTGTCATTCTAACATTTTATTCTGTCCCAGTCTGAAGTCTTCCGTAGTGTCTAACAGTATTGTCCCAGTATTGTACAGTGTATCCATCTTTATATAAACTCTCCCCCCTTATAAGATAAGATAAGATAAGAAATCCTTTAATAATCCCCGTGGGGAAATTAAGTTTCAGTACAACCAATCCACAGGATATGGAAGACCGCGGTGGCAGCCGGCTTACCCAGCCCCCCTTATCTGACCCTATTGAATAAATTATTTTACAGTATGATGCTGACATGGTGGTGGCAGCACTTACTAATTATGTTAGTTGAGTTAGGTTATTGTGCATAACATCACTTGTTAATTTGTGTATATATATATATATATATATATATATATATATTTTATATTTTATTATTCAATTATTCTATGTGGCTCCAGAGTCACAGGTGAGTCTTTGGACCTTCCCAAATGGCTCTTAAAAACTGTGGATAAAAATTACAAAGAAACAACCAATGTTTTTCAAATTTAGGTATGTGAAAAAAAAAGGTTTTTCATAGAATAATTGAGTTAAATTTCAGTTTTATTCTTAGATCTATTTTTCTCATTAGTTTTGAAACATTGTGCTTTCTTTACTTTTCTTTTTTTTTCTACATAATTTTACACAAATATCAACATTCCCAGAAAAAAAATGTATCAATTTTCTTTTTGCAAAAATGGTTCAATTTTTCTTTATCTTAAAACTAAAAAGTAGAAATAAAAAATTTGTTTTTCTTTAAATTATAACAGATTTTCTGCAGAATTTTCTCCCCAAATGTCATGAAACATTAGCGGCTTCAAAGTTTTGTTTAGCTGGACCATGGGCAAAAATATTTCTTTGTATTGTAAAGCATTGTACAAGTTGCAGAACCTTATTCCATATTTATCAAGTCAATTATAGCCTATTTAATTCACACACATATTTTGGTACATTTCCTCTTTAATAGTGCCTAACAGGTCTTGCTGATAATTCTACAGCTCTCTCACTCATGTGCTGTTTTTCAGTTGCTAGGTTAGTCCTCTATTTGGTGCGTCAACGTACACCCCGATGTTTTATCTCATTTTTATCTGCGGACTTAACATATTTCACATTTTTGTCTGGTGTCGTGTGTTTGTCAGCATATATTCCGGGGGAAACACGTGCTTCTTCTTCTGGGATCTGATTGGCTCCTTTCGGCTCGTTTTGAAAAAGGTCCGTCCGCGGAGGGAAGATTCAAATTTAGACAAACAGAAACTAAAACAGATTACTCCTTACAATGAACCGACAAGCGTAAGTATGGTTTTCTATCCTCCCCACGTTGCCTTTACAGTTTGTTTCTTATATTTTTTCGTGTTATCTCGCAGTGCCGAACTAGTTATTTACGGATTTGTCGAGGCCTTGACTACTTAGCTTAGCTGTGGGATAATTAGCAGAGTAGCCAATCATTACAGTTTAGTGTTATAAATCACTCGAGCTAGCTACGATGGTTTGAAATGTTGTGGATTTTCTCCTTCACTATCAGGAAATGTAAAACACCCCGAAGGCCTGCTCCTAAAAAACCTCCTAACAGCCAGAGAGACCCAGTTGGGGTAAGTATGCAAGGTTGATAAATGAGCATTTCAACATGGGGAACCACCAGTATGATGTCTCTGCTCTCTGTGACCTTGTCAGAGTCTCCTCGGTGAGTAACCTCACTGTATTCTGCAAGAAAAAAAAGATTTTCTTTTGGTCTCAGGTGTATCTACGTGTGCGGCCTCTGATTGCGGAGGACGAGGAATGCTGCATTGAGGTGATCAGCAGCACCACCGTCCAGCTGCATGCTCCCGAGGGCTTCAAAGTAAACCGCAATGGGGAATATAAAGAGGTAACCAAACCAGTCATCCAGGTGTACCTTTAGATCACGCCAGGACAATTTGACAACTTGATCAGTTGAAGAAAAGAAGAGGGGACCTGACAAAACCTAAACGGCACATTGTTTACATTGATGCTCTAGATTCCCCCCTTTATCGTTTAGCTTCATAATCTAGCTGTTATGTAGCAAGAGTGCTCTTTACCACAGTTGTGGTGGTGTTCTCTAACGTATTTGAGTTTCATGTCATGCTTTGTTTTGTATAATACTAAAGTACACAATATTTTTGTTTCATATTAATGAGTCTGTTTTGCTCTTTAGACACAATACTCCTTCAAAAAAGTCTTTGGAGTTTCTGTGTCGCAGATGGAGCTCTTTGAGCATGTGGCCAGACCTCTTGTTGTGGACCTCATTCATGGGAAAAATGGTAAGCGCATAGATAAACCCCAGAAACAAGATGGTATATGTTAATCCAACTGGTGGGGCGCAGAGATGCAATCTGCACCACCTGATCTGCATTCAGGCTGGTTGAGTTGCCACGCAGACGACCGTGAGAAAATTACTTAAATATGTTGATCCACACAGGGTTGAGTAAAGATGAAATTGGCAATTGCGTTTCTGAATGGGAAATATTTGTTTATATTTATTTATTAATTAAATTTTATAGAATACAAAAAACACAAAATCAATACCCAACCCTGACCCTCCCCCCAAAATAATAGTAATAATTAAAAAAAAACTCCCTAAACCTTTGCCAATTACAATGTAGAATATAAAACATACATAGTGCATTTAGCCATTAAAATAGTACTGCTGCATTATCATCAAAGTAACAAAAGTACGGCTTGTTAGCTATAGTCACCCACCATCAGTAGTTCTAAGTCCTAAAGAAAACACAAACGAGCTTGAATATATCAAAGGGCCTGTACCTGTGTATCTAATTGGTCAAAAATTATTTCCACACTTCCAGAAACTTCTAATCAGACCCCTGTAAAATGTATCAGATTTTTTTTTTCTATTCTTAGGTTAGAAATCACTTCCCTTATCCATTGGATCATTGAGGGTGGAGCAGACTGCTTCCACTTCAGCAAGATAGAAAGGCGTGCCAAAAGGCAACTAAGAGCAAAAATTCTCAACGTGAAATGTTTAACAATTAAACATATCGTTGTAACAATGATCTTTTTGGCATTTGTACAATAGTCACATTCAAGCACATAAAACAATTTGTTATAAATGTGTGATGCGATATTATATTGTATAATATAACATGATGCAGCTGTTTTTCTTTTGCTTGGGTTGTATCTCTGCTTCCACAGTTGTCCAGCTATTCCTGCATTTTAATGGCTTCAGAGATCTTCCACTTTTCCTTCTTTTTAACTTCAGCGTAGGCTGATGATGTACTCTGGTTGCTGCAGGTCTGCTCTTCACATACGGTGTCACAGGAAGTGGGAAGACTTTCACCATGACTGGCTCTCCAGGTCAGGGCGGATTGCTGCCACGTTCCCTTGACATGATTTTCAACAGCGTCGGCCCCTTTCAGGCCAAAAGATATGTAAGACAGTAGCACACAGCGATATGTTAGTTTGAGTCCCAATAACTTGCCGCCACCTTTTCTTAACTTCATGTTTATTGGAATGTATTTGCCCAGGTTTTTAAGACGGATGATAAAAACGGTATGGAAGTTCAGTGTGAAGTTGATGCTTTGTTGGAGCGTCAGAGACGGGAAAACAATTTTACAGTTCCTAAAACTCTCTCCTCCAGGTGAATCATGTGATGCTAGAAAACCAAAACAAGCTCCACATCAATACTGGATAGCTAAATATTAATGTTGTGTGTAATTTCCTACTTTTAGGCAAAAGGTCGATCCTGAAATTGGTGACATGCTCAAACCAGAGGAGGCTTGTAAAGCAGACGGCGTGGACGAGGACAGCAGCTACAGCGTCTTTGTCTCCTATATCGAAATCTACAACAACTACATATATGACCTCTTGGAGGAAACGCAGGAAGACGCCATCAAGCCAAAGTAAGTTTGCAAAATAAAGATGTATACATATGTTTTAAATGTCTGCTTGAGTTGATCATGTTTGAGTCTTCATGAAGGTGTTTAATAGTTTCATGACAAAGTAGATGGAGGAAAAAAAACTGTTGTCTTTTCTTTTTGCTAGGTGGAATGGTGGAGGCACACCTGTGCGCCAGAACACTGAGTTCATGTATGTGACCAGTGAATACTAATGCAGTAGATGTCAGAGTAGCTGCATGATGTAGCTGAACTGTCCTGTTGCACGCTAATAGTAACTCCTTAATAGTAATTAATTATTGCAATTGTAGTGGATTTTGCCACCTAAACAGACAGCTAGGGACTGCAAGAAATTAATTAGCCACTTAATTTGTCAAACCAGAGTCTATATTAGATGGCCTACTGTCATATATTTTGTTTTTTGGCCAATACTGACTGATCTAAACAGTAGAAAAACAGTAAGTTTTCATCAACTAGAACATTTCCCTAAAACCTCTGTTGAATCATCCCTTAAAATAACAAATGTTTTTTTTAATTATTGGATATTATATTAAAATAAAAATCAATTAAACTTGCTGTACGGTGTACCTAAACATTCTCTAGGGAAACAAATTTGAGATTAAAATTGCAAAGCACATTAAAATGTAAATGTTAATTTTAACAGGCTAGTAAACAATGACTCACGACCTGAGGACTCAGAGTTGATTTTTAAATTTCTGTCTCCTCTGTTTAGTTTCATTGAGGTTTTTAGAAATCCTTGTTGACTCACTTCCTGCTTGCAGTCTGTGTCACAGCTATCCAAAAGCTCATGCTTCTTGCCGTTCTATCATTATTTGTGACTCTTGATGCCTACCTGCATGCAGTGCTTCATTTTCTGCATCTGTTGCATGAAAAAGACTGTTGCTCTTCAGTGTATAACAATTTATCACACTTTTTATTTAATTTATTTATTTATTTTTAATTGCTATAGACCGCCTCAATCTAAAATCCTTAGAGAAGATCAGAATCACAACATGTACGTGGCCGGGTGTATGGAGGTCGAAGTTAAATCTGCTGAGGAAGCATTTCAAGTATTCTGGAGAGGTGAGTGCTTCTGTGGAGAGCCACAAACGAGGGAAACGTAATGTGCTTTCATAAAATACAGACACTGCAATGATGATTTCTAGATGTGTCTGACCTGGAATTGCCGGTCTCCGGGTCGGCTCTGTTCAGGAAATGACTGGTTAATCTTCTCTCTGAGCGGTTAAAGATCAGCTGGAGGGGTTTATTTTGTGCAATCAGTAAATTATTGTGATGAATTCCTGGGCTTCATAAAATTTCTTTTTTTTTGTTGTAACGTTTTTCTCCTTTTTTCTCTACAGGTCAAAAGAAGAGGAAGGTTGCAAACACTCGGCTGAACAGAGAGTCGAGCCGATCGCACAGTGTGTTCATTATCAAACTGGCTCAGGCTCCTCTAGATGCAGATGGTGACAACATTCTCCAGGTTGGCAGCAACCAAACTTGTTCTTAGTTCAGCTCACATTTCAAAATCCCCTTGGTGATAAGTTAAAACCTAAACAATGGATTTGGATTATTTTGTTTTTCTCCTTTCAATGGTCAGGATAAGAACCAGGTGAGTGTCAGTCAGTTGTGTCTGGTTGACTTGGCAGGAAGTGAGCGTACTGGTAGGACGGGAGCTGAAGGCACACGGATACGTGAAGCAGGTTTGTTAAATATGGAAGTTAGAATTGGGTTAGACACCTTAAAATCTTTTGCTCACTCTAACGTGTTTTACTGTGCAGGAAACATTAATCAGTCTCTCCTGAATCTGCGAACGTGCATCGAAGTTCTTCGGGAAAACCAAATGTGCGGCACTAACAAGGCAAGTGTTTCCAAACTAAACATAATTTACATTCAAGCCAAGCAGGTAATATAGAATTTATGTTATAGATGGTACCCTACAGAGACTCTAAAGTCTCCCACCTGTTTAAAAACTACTTTGACGGAGAAGGAAAAGTCCGAATGGTTGTCTGCGTCAACCCCAAGACGGATGATTATGAGGAAACGCTGGCAAGTTGATCCCTCAGATTCACTGTGTCCTTCTGAAAAAGTTAAGTTGCCTTTTTCTAACAGACCTTATGTCTGTGCAGCTGGTGATGCGGTTTGCAGAGATGACCCAGGAAGTGGAGGTGGCTCGTCCAGTAGACAGGCCCATCTGTGGCTTTACTCCTGGACGCCGCCATCGAAACCAGGCTTGTAAAGAGGAGCGGTCTCACAGGTTGGAGGACCGTGGTGGTGGTAAGAATGCTACTCCCTATAAGCCTAATGGGTCAAAAGGAATGGCTGAGTTATAGAAGTATTAGCCTTTATTGTTTTTGTTATATAATTATATGTACTTCTATTAATGATGTCTGGGGGGGGCTGTCAGTTCAGGATCTTGCACTTTTATTCATTTGAGATGTTTAAAATCCAGGTGCAATATATATTGTGCATCCATTCGTCCCTCTTCATATGTTTGTTCATCCATCCATCCATCTTATTGTTTGTGGCTTCCATATATTCTGCATTCAAAGCCAGACAGTTGCAAGCCTCAGCGTTGAATTTATTTGTAGATTAATCAACATATTTTCCATCAAAGCAGAAAAGATTTTTAATTCTAAACATGAACTATATGTATAAGGGGCCACCTGCAGCACGGCAAAAAGTAATAAACAGAAGCCCTTATTTATAAATAAAACAAGACTCACTAGTCATGTGGGACTGTTTTTAAAGAATTGGGCTTAGTTCAAATCAAAGGAACTCTTCATATCAAGAGCTTTTGAGCAATTTTATGCTCCCAACTTTATGGTAACACTTTGGAGATGATTCTTTCCTGTTCCAATATGGCTGTGCAACGGTGTATAAAACAAGTTCCACAAAGATACATGACAGAGTTTGGTGTGGAAGACCTTTAACCCTGACCATCCTGTCCAGCCTCAGTGTCTGACCTCACAAATACTCTTATGGAGAATGGTAACAAAATTTTCATAAACACGCTCATAAACCTTGTTGAAAACCTTCACAAAGGTTGAAGCTGGTATATCTACAAAGAGTGGACTGACAACATATTAAAAATAAGAAGTCACTCATATTCTTATGTGTCATAAGTTCATACATTAGAAACTAGCAAAAGATTGAGAACTTTTTAGATTCAAAGGATGTTTATCTTTTGACATAAAACACGTTTTATCAAATAGAAGATGGTGTTGACGTTTTTAATTGGTCCTCTTTCTTTAGATGGGATCTCTGTTCTAAATGGGATGGTGCTGAACCTACCGCCTCTGCCCTCCTCTGAGCTGACTGACCCGAATGATGAGATCACCCTGCCCCGGCTGATCGAAGCGCTCCAGAACAGACAGAGGATCCGGCAGATGATGATTGAAGAATACAACAGAGCAGGTTTCTACTCACAGCTTGTCCCTCACGTGGCATCTGGTTTTTGTTTTGGCTCATCTCCCATATCTTCTCATTTTAGATAGCAGGATGAAGTCTATGCTTCAAGAACTGGACCACAACCTAGTTTCCAAAGAAAATTTGATCCATGAACAAAATGGCAGACTTGTGGAGAAAGACAAAGTGATCCAGAGCAACAAGACTGAGATCGAACGTTTAGAGAAGAAGAGCAAAATGCAAGAACACAAGGTTCCTCTTTAACTTATTTATAACTACTGATTTGTAGATGTTCTTTTGTTTTCTAAAGGTCTCTCATGACTCTGTTCCAGATTGACATCTTGCAGAAAACAACAAAAATCTATGAGGATGACAAGCGTTCTATGCAGCATGAGCTGGAAACCAGGGGGCACAGGCTGCAGAGAGAGCTTTCTGAGAAGAGACGCATGGAGCAGCGCATGCAGGGAGTGGTCTCAGACACGCAGCATAAGTGGGAGAAAGAATGTGTAAGTTGGAACAAATGTTTTGTTGCTATTAGAGCATTATTAGACTTTAAAGTGATGTCCTTTGTGCTCCCGGCGGCACTTTGATGTTGCTGCTATTGTGCAGGAGAGACGTGTGAATGCGATGCAGCTTGAGATGCAGAACAAGCTTTGGGTGAAAGACGAAAAGCTGAAACAACTCAAGGCTATAGTAACAGAGAGCAAGACTCCTGGTCGGCCTGATCCTCCGCCGCGTCAGACTCGGCCTCAGCGGCCCTCCCGGGAGGAGCGGCCCCCGGCGAAGCGATCAGCATCACCGTCGCCTCTTCCTGTATGTTGTTTTCTTCGTACTTTGCTCCCAGTCTAGAATATCACTGCCTTTTATGATGCTCTGTTGCTTTTTTGCAGCGAGATTTCTAGCTGTGAGACGGTACCATTTGTTCTAGTTCATATTCAATGTATTATTCGTTCTAATCGTGTTCCTTATTGTGCATTTCCACTTTGATCCTCCAGAGTCTTGTTGAGTCTCCTCAGGTCAGTCCAGTGCCAGGGTCACCTGCAGTGAGAGACATTAGAGTTGAGGAGGTTGAAATAAACCCGAGGCCCACATGCCCCCTTCCCAGCAGCAGTTGTTCCTTATCAGTGGCCAGTTCTATCTCCTCATTGGAGCAGCAGGAGGCTCTGGACAACAGACAGGTTTCACGGTCCCCTGGTTCCCCCAAAAGAACCCCGTCTCCTACCGGCATCTCAGCCCGCCGAACCAAGAGAAGAGGAGAGTGCTGTAGTAGATGGGAGGGAGCCTGTGTCCCCTCCCCCACTTTTGTCTTTGACCTGATAGAGAGAAGCAACAGGGTCAGTGAGATAGTTGTAGCAGCATCAGGTTGAAGAATTGAAAACGAAATTCTCTGCTTTTTGTGGTTAAACGCTGCATGGTTTTTCAGGCTTCAGTTCGTTCATTCTAAAGAGTTCCTCATTTCTCTTGTTCTGGTTTTGAATCGTTCCACTTGTTATCCGAGCAGACGACAACCCCGGTGCGGCCTCTCCACCGTCGTTCCCGTTCTGCTGGCGGAGAGAAATGGGTGGACCACAAGCCGTCATCAAGCCTCGACTTGGGGACGGTCCTGCAGCCCATCCTCCCCAACGCCATCCAGGTTTCCGCTCCCAACGAGAAGGCCCTGTCAAAGTGCGACAGATACGTGTTAACGCACCAGGAGGTCGCCTCTGACGGCGAGATACAGACCAAACTTATTAAGGTCAAGTAAAATGTAGCAGGAACTTTACAGATTTTCTTGTGTTTGCTTTTTCATCCAGGTTGACAGTTTTCTGTTTGAGAGAAGCTTTAACTTTCACCATCACCATTTTAGAGTGCTCACTGCAGTGAAATAAAGAATAAATCTTTAAAAAGCGCAAATAAAAATGAAGTGATTAAAAAATGGAACAAATGTGGAAATATGTGAAGGAAAGAATAAATGTTGAAAGAAATTGATAATTTATCAGTATTCATTTCTGCACGGTTCAGTTATTCTTTCAATCATGTTACATTTTGTTTTTGTATGAGCAAAGCGGTCAGTTGGCTCAATCATCTGGCTTGACATCAGCTTTGACTGACAAAAGTATTATGATTTAAAAACTATATTGGTGTGTTTGTGTGGTCGGGTTGTATAGGCATCAACAAATGTGGGGATGACATTGAAGCATTCTTTCACTTTATTTTTCACATCCATTTATTACAACCTATATTTCCACATTTATTTCTTATTGATGAAAGTTGCAAATGATTATTGGAGTTTTACTGATTTGACTACAGATGATTTTTAATACTCTTCCAGAATAATTAAGATAGTCAGAAAATATGTTCCAAGTTCACTGAGCCAATTGAACTTGCGAACAGACAACTTGTTCTATCCAAATTGATTAAAATATTGTGGTACACTTGTGTTGAAATTTCGAGTGGAAATCATGTAAAACTAGAGCTAGAAGACTAGGGAGCAGTTTTTTGGGGGCAAAACAGTCTTTTATTATCGGCTGAAATCTCAAGAACTCTGAATTCCAGCAAGCAAATTTAAGTTTGACGCCTTCTTTATGCTGCTCTATTCCTGGCTACAATTGACAAAGTAGTCTCCTACCAGGTTAACTCATTGTCTTTGGGATATATATATATATATATATATATATATATATATAATATATTTTTATTTTTTTTAATAGGTCACTGATTCGATGTTACTAATTAAATTTTACTTTTATTGTTCCTAAAATTTCAGGGGGAGGTCATTAAAACCAGAGGAGGAGGCCAATCTGTTCAGTTCACAGACATTGAGACGCTTAAACAGGAGCTCGCCAATGTACCAAGGTAACAAAAAGAACTTTTTTTCATTGTTTAACTTTGCTTTAATTGTCACTGCGGTATCTTGGTGTACAATATCAAGATTGCAAAGGGATGTTTGGGTTTTGTTTCAAATCCAGTGTATTCAGGGTTCCTGAGCAATTTGGAAAAGTATAGACTTGCATTTGATCATTTTTCAAGATCTGTGTTAGTAATTGGAGTAAAACAAAGTATGAAAAAAATTTAAGTTTCTAGACTTTAAACCTGATTCTACTATCTAAAAGACAAGATCAGATTTTTTTTTTTACAGTTTTTAAGAGGAAGTCATTCCTCTGTTTTTGTTGTATCGTATTTGCATCCTTTTATCGTTAAACGCAAGCAGTTCAATTAGTTTTTGTTGGATTAATTGATTTGGTGTGGTATAACTAGCCCTTGAAAGGCATTTTTTAAAAGTCCTTTTAAGCCATTCTGTTTCAGAATGTAACCAGATTTGTGTAAAACAAAACAAAAACTGATCAAATATATTTTATAGGGCCCTAATGGATGAAAGAACCTTCAGATGCATCCACAACATATTTTAGAACGGGCATTTTTGCTGCTTTTTTGGGGGGGGGGCATCTATACCTTCTTATATTGGCGTTAGACTGGACCTGTATGTTTTTAAAACTGTATGTAGTTTAGGAAGCAACCAAAAAGTTTAAACCCTTAATTTTTCCAACCATAATAAAAGTAGTGAACATTTACAAACAATACTCTTAAGTCATCTGTATTTATTGTGAGCTAAATGTCCTGATTTGACAATTCTGTGTGTTTACAGACTTTGAAGTAGAGTATTTAACTTGCCCAAAACTAACAGGAAACCAGTGCACTTCACCAGACTGTTGGGTAGGAAGTCCACCTCCAGCGTCATATTTAATGATTTTATAAAAAATAAAGATGCTACAACCAAACTTGGGAAGAAAAAAAAATGTACTCGAATGTCTGGAAACATCTTTTGGATTTGAAAAAGTGTAGGAATCCTAAAGATATACAGTATATATGGCCAGTTAGAACCACTCTCACTGTTCTTGATGGACAGTCCTGATGTAGATTATGGTGGCCTTAGAATATGGTTTTATTTCAATCAATCTGTCAACAAAATTATCTAAAAGCATGATATGCATATTTCCTAATATTGTGCAGCCATAATGTAAACTTAAGTTGAACAGTGATCTATATTTCTTCAAGGTTAGAGTAAGAGATTTTTTTTTATGGGTCCATAATCATCTCCAGTTTAAGCATATTTTCCTAAAAATGAAAAGCATTTTCAGTTAACAGTGGTTACTAAAAAAAATTCTGTTTTTTTTCCTTTCAAGTCGAAAAAGGAAGTCTTCAGAAGGCAACCCTGCAAGTGGGGATCAAACAGATGGTGCTTGGACTGATGTGGAGACACGGGTAAATATAAAATAAAAATCTTGATATCCGTCTTTATTAAATCATCTCGTTCTGATTGAGGTTGAAGATGAAGTTCTTAAACGGAAAGTAGCGAGCAACAGCAGCACATATTGGATGAACGGGAGGAAAATTATAGGATAATAAAAGGCTGGAATTTATCCAGAGTATTTTAACCTCACTGAGTTCAAAGACTAAAAATGCTTATTTGTAACATGCTTCTTGAGAACATCTCCTTATCTTCCTAAAATTAAGACTTTAATTTTAATTTCTAATTAAATTATTTTCTTCTTTCCAGTGCTCTGTGGCCTTGGAGATGAAGGCTGGATCAAACATGGGACCAGGATTTGAGCATCACGGGATCACAAAGTAAACTGCCAGCATCCAAGATTAATAAGAGATTGTTTTTATTCACATTGTAGGAAATTTCTGATTCACTCTGTTCTGTTGCAGGCGCAGAAAACCCTGAAAGCTGCTGGTGGCTACAACAGTATCTCTCCTGTCCTGTCCTCACCTGGCTGCTGTGCAATATTCTGAACTTGTGTTTTATATTTGGCTCTTGTCCTAATGTTTATGCTTCTTTTTTTCCCTTGGTTTTTTATATATGCAAAGAATTTCTAGACATAGGTCACCAAAGTGTTCGTAAAACATGTTTTTGTTGTTTTGGAACAAATCAGCTGTAGTGGCAAATGTTGACTGTGTCCACAGCAATGTTGGTCTGCTGCTCACTGTTTAAAAATACATTTATTTCATTCTGCATCTTTGGGAATAAAATTCCTTTTGAAGCATTTGTGTGTAAAATATATATGCAGTGGGGTAAACATACAGGGAAGGAGTGAAAAGTTAATTTCAATAAATCAATTCAGTTTAATAAAACTATCACACAACACCAATTTTTATAAAACAGGTGAGTGAAGCTAAGGTCAAAACTTCAGTTGGATACTCATTTATTTGAACATCAAGGTCTAATGTGAAGAGGCAGACTCCACGCTGTTTGATTTCCAGTGTGAAGTTTCCAGTCAGTGATGATTTGAGGAATCGGTCATCTGGTGTTGACAATACAGATGAGCTGTAGGCTGCTGTTAAAGAAATCTGGACTTTCTGTACGCCTATGCAGAACCGAAGACTGATCACCTCCATCCTGCACTGCATTGATGCAGTAATTCATGCAAAATGATCCCCAACCAAGTACAGAGTACATATAGTCTGCAGTTTTCACTTCAACATTTCTGTTTTAAAAAATCATTTTAACAATTTAAGCAAACTGAATTGTTTATTAGCTGTAAGCCACTATCATCACAATTAACATGAACACTTTAAATATATCTCTTATGATCTATATACTATACATATTACTTTTTGATTGATTTTTTTATTTTTACATTTTCGAGGATTTTCCAAACCCACAGGAGGCTGAACACAAACACCATCTATATAATTAGTAACCACTAGATGGCAGCCCAAGACAGCATTAAATCAGAAGACAAGCTATGGTCTATCTTCATGATGAACTAATTTACAAAGAAAATGTAGATTTTTTATTTTCCTTAATTTGTTCAGTGAAGATTTATCAGTCAAATGTTCCTTATTTCCGTTTTATTTTGCAGAGCTTCTGAATGTGGAGCAATGTTTTCTAAGACCCTTGTTGGCTTTACTTAATTAGTTGCATTTGTCCATTAAGAAATAAAACCAGAGCTGGTGTTGGAAATAAGTTTGAAGACAAGAAAGTCAATTCATAAAGTCCTGCATTTATTAATCTAAGAAGGCCCAAGACCCAAACACTTCTGTTACTTTAAGTATGCAGAGGTTAAAAAAATCTTGGTGTAAGAAAATTATAAAATAATCTCCCCAGCATATAATTAAGCCATCTCTTATTGGCTGAACATCACAGGTGTTCTGATCAGCTCCTGCCAGTGGGTACAGTCATCCAGGCTTTGAGTAGATGGTTAAAAACGAATCTACTGTCAGTCTGGCTTGGTTTCAGTTGGAAAGCACTGGAGAGTGACTAACATGGAGCCTCTTGGAGAGGGTCAAGAGCCCAGAGCAACCAGCGGCCATTAAATTCACCTCTATGAGATATTGAGTGCTTTGCTTTTTGACCAGGCTCTGTTTGATGTGCTGCACCATGTTATACACAGCTCCTCGCCACAGGGCCCTTCACTGCCAAGTGGTGTGAGCGTTATAAAGACGTTATTATCAAACTCCTGATGAGCCTCTGATCAGCGCTTTCAAAAGAGACACTTAAGGGGAACTGCATCAAAAGGCCTGAAATACACAAAAACCACATCTTAAAGACAACACCACTCATCCAACTGTATGCTCAGAATACATCATTCTGCCTTTCACTGCTTAAAGCTTAGTATGTTTATAAATTATGTTTTTTGTCAGTGTTGATAAACTTGCTGGAGGGAATTCTGCTCTTCCATTTGAGTACACAGTCAATTACACTGCCTTAGATTTTTAAAAGAGCGGGCCTAATTGCAGTGTTTCATTGACTCTTTGCTTGAATGACTCTGATGAAGAGGTCTTAAGCAGCCTTTGGCACAGTTTGGATAAAATAATTTTCGCATCACTCCATAATGTAAATGAGGGCCCTTAATAATTCAGTGATTCAAATTTGTGTTGTCCAATCTTTCGCCTTTCATATTTACATTTTTCTCCATTACAGTCTGATTAAATCTACACATATAAAACCAGATGACCACACACAGGGATTTGGTTCATAATGTTCAACAGCCTACACAACAAACACTTTAAGGCTGATGTATTGTGCACAGTAAACAGTTGGTTCTTGTAAATCATGAAACAGAGAAAGACAAAATGAACAGGTGTGAACACTTTGACAAGGGCCGCACCTGGTCTGATCCATCGTCCCACTTAATGTCTTTTATTTGCAATTCACAGGACTTTAAGGGTTTTATAGGTTAAATCCGGATAACAAAACACTCCTGGAAAGTTATTGCTGTGTCTATGTCTTGAAAAATCAGACCTCATTTTCTGGAGCTCACACAAAAAATATATTAAGGCAAGCTGTTTAATTCTTCAAAAGCTTTAAACCACCTATAATTTGTTTATATTATCATTTTAACGACTGAAGTTCATTTACAGTTCTCCAGGCCTTTTTTTTTTTTTTTTGGTCTTTCAGCTTTTTCTAGAAATTTATAATAATGGCTTGCATTTCGAGACCCTCACAGTGCTTTACAACAACAACTCCATTATTCATTCACTCACTGGTGGAAGCAAGCTATGATTAGCCACAACTGCCCTGGGGCAGACTGACAGAAGTGAGGCCGCCATATCACGCCGTCAGCCCCTTTGGCCAACACAAGTAGGCAAGGTAGGTGAAGAGTCTTGCCCAAGGACACAACGACATGTAGCAGGTGGAAGCTGGAATCGAACCCACGATTTCTGGGTCGCAGGCTGACAACTCTACTACTGAACTACAGGTGCTCTTTATTTGCTGTTTTAATCTTTTCTATCTGGTCCTTAGCCTATTACTGAGCATGACAACATATTGCAGTTGTGCACCTAAAACCCGTGGGGACATGCACAAGTGGAGGACAAGAAATGAAATGCCATGCCTTAAAACCATCTACAGCAGAATCTGAAAGTACTGTCTTTAAATGGAAAAACTCCAGCAATCCTGACAGTTGATCCACTTTGTGGATGCCAAGGATTCAAGGTAAAAGCTCTATGTGATTGAGCTTGTTTGTGCAACTTTGTTTTTTATTAAAGATTTATGTAAAGGGATGTCAAAATATATGGAAGTTTCCAAAAAACCAATTCAAAACTTTTTCTTTGCTGTGTAAGCAATCACAGGTTCATCTTATCAGGGTAGGGACACTTTTACAGCTGAATAATAGGTCAAAGTTAAGAGGCATAAATAATATATATATATATATATATATATATATATATATATATATATATATATATATATATATACATGTATATATATATATATGTATATATACATGTATATATATATATATGTATATATACGTGTATATATATATATATGTATATATATATATATATATATATATATATATATATATATATATATATATATATATATATATATATATACATATATATATATATTATATTTTTTTTTTTCTATTGAGATCTTTTTGAAGATTTTAAGAAAGTACATCCAAGACATAAAAAAGAATCTTTAATAATAATGTATGGCTAAATGTTGTTTTGTATCATCTACATCTAAAGATCCTGTCTTTGGTGATGTATAAAAAAAAGAACATTTTGAAGTAAAATGTTCTCTTATTTAATTAATACAAAATTGTGGCTCAAGACATGTCAAGGACACAGTAAACACATTGAAGATGCCCTGACAAGATGAGACTGAAATTGAACATGTTGCACATAGGCAAAGGCTATGTGCAACATGCTATGTGTGGCAGAAAACGAACACCGCCTGAACACACCATCCTTATAATTAAAAATAGTGGTGGCAACATCAAGCCACGGGGATTCCAATTATTAGCCGGGGAAGGGAAGCTGGTTATAGTTTATGAGAAGATCAATGGAACTAAATAGAGGGAAATCCTTAAAGTCAACCTGCAAAAGGCTTGAGTCTGGGGCAGAGGTTTACCTTCCAGCAATACAACAAAACTAAACACATAGCTGGAGCTACAATTGATTGGTTACATTACCTTCAATGCTGATTTTTATGATACAGTGGCTTAGTCAAAGTCAAAACCTAAATGCTATAGAGGATTATATGCTCTCCATATGATCTGAAGAAGTTTGAGCTATTCTGTGAATAATATTGAGCAAATATTTCCATCTCTACGTGTGCAAAGCTGATGCTGACATGCCTCAAAAGGCTTCTGTATGCAGCTGCAGTCATAGGTGACTCAACAAATATTGACTGAAGGGGGTTGAATAAAATATGAGTAAAATCTTTCAATTTTTTTAGTAAAAAAGAAAAGAAAATCATAATTTTTCATCGACTTCACAATTATACATTGCTTTGTGTTAGTCTATCCCAAAATAAATCCCATTACATTGCAGGTTATGGTTGTAACATGATATGAGAAAGATTATTGGTGTGAATGCTTTAGCAAGGCAATGTAGCCATTTGATCTATTACTAATTTATAAGGTTTTGATGAAAGCTGTTTTATAGCACATGTTCAGTGTTTAGTGTAGTTAAATTTGAACTAAGCAGCAGGTACATGACTTTTGTCTGCTTACATGAATAACACACTGCTCTGAACCAGACAGGGAAAAGTGGGCATAGGCTTAAGTAGATGTGATAGAGCGTAACCCTATCCAGCTGTGCACCATACTTGGACTGTAACAGGCATCTGAGGTATGATGGTTTCCAGCCGCCTCCAAATCTGCATCGCATCAGCTGAATAATTGCAGATTTGAAGGGCAAGTTAAAACAAGTGCCTCAATCACAGCCGCAGCTGTCCTTTAAACCACAACCTATTACACGGCTTTCTGCTCTCTTTTAGTGGCAAGCACAACAATCCCTGACAATTAAAGTCAGTTAGTGGGAAACGTCCATAAATACTGCATGAGAGCATAGCTTTTGAAAAACCAAAGCTCTGATCAGGGTCAACGCTACATCTTCATATGTCACAGCTGTGGCTGGCAGCCAGCTCAATGTGTTGGGCCAGAAAACTACACAAACACAGATCAGTACTGTCAGTCTGAGACTTGTCATCTGGCCCATCCCTCAGCCATTCAATTCTCACTGGGCTTTATTGTGTTTTCATCTTACATGAATTTTACTTAAAGAGAACTTTTATTTTAAGTGAGGTGGGATTTTGTGGAGCTGTTATTAATCATTAGTAAGCTACATGCAGTAGGCAGTGCTAAGGGCAATCTTACTTTGAACAAAACAGAGGTTTCGATCGTAGAGTTTATTTAGCAAATGCTTTCTGGAGAGGGAGCTCTTACAATGTGGATTTCTGCTAGCTTAACACGGACGATGGACACTTGGCTTAGGTTTGGAGGGGCTTCTCTGAAGTTGTTCTAAATTTAAAGTAGCCTACACATGATTTTTCTGGACAGAACTCCATGGACTCCATGCGAATGGTCACAATTTATTCATCTATTTTTATTAAAGATTTGTAAATCCTTCAGTGACGTTTACAGTAAAATAGACTTTTTCTGGCTTATTTGTTGGCCAACTGCTGTGGAGGCAGCCAGCTGACCGAATGAGAGTGCACAGAATGTGGTGTGCTTGGAGACAGACTCTGACTAGGAGAAGATATCAGCTAAGCACATTTTAGAGCATGATAGATAATTTACAGCTGCAATAACGTTCACACATTTTCCTACATGTATAACATGTCTTTTTAGTGACATGTAGTTAATCACTATTTTACACATTTATGAAATAAATTATAGACTTTAATTTTTATTTGTACAGCATTAGGGTACAATGTTGTCTATAGACAATAAACTGAAAATAACTTTTGAAAACATATCTATAACATTCAAAAACATATTTTTTTGGTCTGTTTTAAGACATTAAAGCACTCCGATTTATTTCTCACTGCTGTTACAAAGGGTATGTACAAACTTACCCATAGGTAGGCCTACCCATAGGTAAGTTTGTACATCTTGCTGTTTGTTTTTTTTCATACATATCTATCCCGGGGGATATGCTTTCAAACATACCTAGGATGTTTGCTCTCCCTCTCACTCTGACAAGGGTACATCAAAGGCTCATTGACTCCCATTATAAAAATGCCAACTTCTCAGCAGAAATAAAAATGTTTACGGCCTGGTTCAAAAAAACCATTTTAGATTTAATAGGTCAAGTTTACTGTCATGACAACTCTGCGGAGGGTGACATTTTTTATAACTCCTCTGTTTATATGTAATTTAAGCTTGAAATGATGAATAATAAAGGGTGTATCTTTTTGATTGACAGGTCTCAAATGAGCCGTCAGCGCTAGCGCTGGGTGGCTAGCGTTTGGTGGCTAGCGCTGGGTGGCTAGCGCTGGGTGGCTAGCCTAGCGCTGGGTGGCTAGCGCTGGGTGGCTAGCGCTGGTTGGCTAGCGCTGGGTGGCTAGCAGTTTACTCCCCCCTGCTTGCTGCAGGGAAGGCTGCAGCCTCAGCCTCACATTAACAGTCTTGGGTATTTCATTTCTCTGAACTTGACCATCAGTTGCGTCTGCAATGTTTATGCTTGGATGTAAATAGTGCACTTATTGGACAAAGATGGCTTGCTGTGGTTTTGATTACACTAACGGACTGTCCAATAAGTTTTTGCTCAATTGTTTTCGGAAAAGTAAAGGTATATTTCTGCTGTGCATTATAGATAATGGTGCTTGGTTAAAAGTGGGTTGAAATGATTACATTTCTTCTTTACTTTACATATGAGCGACAGTCAATGGAGCAATAAAAGTTATTTTTTGATCATGTTTGAAATGTTCCATGGATTTGACATATGATGTGGAAGTTTAAAGACACATTTTGATGCAGAGGTGATGCAAAACTTAATTTAGGTTTTGTTTGAAATCACGTAGTGGATTACAACTGAAGGAGAAAAATGTCTGTGAGTTATCGAGCTTTGCATCCTTCTTCCAGGATGAAGCCAGGAGCAATAAACAAGGAGAAACTCCCTATAAATCTGGCCATGTGGAATGTTGCAGCTATGCTGGGGGAGAAATAGTCGGTTGAGTGAGAGCCAGCATGCGGGACAAGCCCTACAAAGTCTCGGTAAGTGCTAGCTAATGTTAGCTACATGACGTCATATATGCGACTTCTGATTTGTAGTCATATTAATTACAACGTTTTTGAAGCAAACAAATCAGAAATCACATTGCAAATACAGTCAAAATGCACATTATTAGTTATCATTTAAACTGAGGTATATCTGTGATTACATGACGTAAGGCAAAGCGGACTAGAAAATTCCTTTTACTGCGCCATTTACTTTTTTTCAGTATTTTTTTGGTCAGGGAACCCATGGTCCAGCTGCAAGGGGAGGAGACTTAGGCTCCACATTCAGCTCCTTAGAAACCTATGGTTTTAGACCATTTTACACCATTTTATATACAGTCTGTTGGTACATCACAGGACATCACAGAGACACACAGGACAAGCAACCATGCATGCACTCATACCTATGGGTTGAGAGAGAGAAAGACTAGTAAACCCAATAGTAATGTTTTCTGGACCATGGGAGGAAGCCTGAGTACCCAGTGAGAATTCACAGAGGTGTTTGGAAAATGTATTAAAAGACAGAAGTGTTAATCTGGAACAAACAAAAACAAAATGTCAGGGAACAAGAAAACAATGGTAAAAAGATCTAGACCTATTACTAATCAGAAGGTTCTTCCCTTTTACTCACTGTCTTCCTTCATTGCTTCTGCTCCTGAAAAGGAGCAAAGTGTGAGAAGCTGTTAATATAGGTGTGTAAATTAGTTCATCTCCTAATTTACTGGATCAGTTGGAGCAAAACTGTAAATGTAAGATTTTCTCGATGTGTGACTTAAAGAATACAATTTGTGTACTTGTAAATAACTACTTGAAGAGGTGTAACTGTTGTTTTCTGTTTGTGAAGAAAACTACCCTCATACAACTCCTACAGGATTTTTCTCAGTGACTTCAAGTCAACAGTAACAATACACAAATAGTTTTGCGCCAAAAGTACCCTCATACTATACTGACTACTGATAAAAAGCTAAAAAAGCACTACCTCTGAAAAATGCATAAGGTCCAGAGATAAAAGACGTAAAACCGCCCACGCTCTCTTATCTACTTTGGCGAATAGATGGGTCAAAGAAGTTACAAGCTCACAGAGACTCTTGGGGGTTAGGTTTGGTTTTTCAGCTGTTAGAAGCATGTTGTAGTAAAATATCCCTAACCCCCTCAGTGCATGTCTCAGATGGTACAAAACACATCTGCTGCCTCCACCTCTAGCTCTGATTTTTTAGTCTTTAATGTCACAGAGCTGCTTCATTCAGATTTTCACAGTCTACATTACAGTTTTTTTTTAGTTCATGCACTTGACTGCTATTCCAAAGATGAGCACAAGACACATTACATTAAACACTGTCCATTTTATATCCTTGAGCTATCATCAGTCGTTGGATTGACTCATTTGTCCTCATGCGTGTTGTGGTTATGTATCAGCACTGAAAGAAACTCTCAACTGACAGCCGCATTTCAAGACATGACTGATTTCTTTTTGAAAATACTGGGAACTGCTGTTGTGTAGCCTTACATTGCCAAATTGGGCTGAAGAGTTTTCCCTCCCCCTCTTTGTTCTTGGCGGCTGACTAAGTGCTTGCAGCTGTCACTTGAGTGTATTCTCCTTGCCCAGTATATGTGGCTTGGCTGCACTTTTAGCTGGCTGTGTCTTCACTGTGGTGACAGTGTGCCATGACTGATTTCCTTCGACTCACTTTCATTGTAACCACAATGTGTCCTTCACAGAAAAGTCTGAGTGCTTTTTTACAAGTGCTCGATCTCATCTAGTTAACGCCGCAGCATAACCCGAGGTTTGCGTGCAGTTGGCTGATTATTTAAGAAGCGCTGCAAGCAATTTGCTGATGAAAAAAAAAGGAGAACAGAGGCCAGAAATTGTTGTGCTGACAATGGGGCAATGCAAGGTGATGTATGTGGTTTAAATAGTGTGAATGTGCTACAGATTGATTTACCTTTCTCTCGTTTGAGATGAAGAAATGTAAGCTTGTTAAAAATAGCTTTTAACTAGCTCCTTAAGCTGATATCTGACTGTGTGTTTGCTGCAGGAAGAAGAATGGTATTTCAAACCTTTGTCTTGCCAATGCTATCATGCAAATTACTCACAGTAGAGACAGCTTATCTGTGAACAATCATAGGTGGCATTTGGAGGAGGGTGAAATTGCACCACATGATTTTCATATCTGCATAAAGCTCAGTCAGTCAGGATCCTCCACACGAACTCCTACGCAAACACAAAGGCCTCTTTGAAAACACACACACATCAGCAGTTTATCTTAAAATAGCCTGGCCCTTTCCTGCAGAAGCTTGCATACTGCCCTTTCTGAGTGGTAAGTAATTACAGATACATGTCAAGAAATTATTTTTTGAATAAATTCAAAGTTTCTAATGAAGCAGGAGTTTTTATCAGACAGTGGCAGGAATGTCTAAATGTATAAAAAGTCGATTCATAAAACTGTAACATTGTCTTGCAATAGTACTTGTATGCCTTAACCTTTTTCACATTGGTCATGTTACAACCATTAACTTCAATATCTTTTATTGGAATTTTATGTGACAGACCAATACAAAGTAATGCATAGCTGTGAAGTGAAAGAGAAATAATACATGGTTTGTAAACAACGTTTTTTACAAATAAAAATCTAAAAAGTGTTGCGTGCATACTGTATTTGTTCAGTCCTCTGTTTAGCAGCTTGTGTTCTGTTCCATACATCAAAGTGACCCAAAGGACACATGAACAAGAGATGGGAGCCTCTGTCAAAATAAACAAAAGAATGAAGAGATTTTGAACCAGCCAAGCAGTCGAATGTGAGATTCGGGATACTTCCCTGACTAACCAAATTCCAAAAACAAAAACAAACAAACAAAAAGCAATACAGGACTGCTAGTCTAAGAAAAGACAGCAAATGATGGATTCAAAGATCCTGGTGGTTGGAAGAAGGTGGAGGTGGAAGTTAATTGTAGCCTATTGTCAAAAAAATATATAATTGAGCTTCATAACAGTTTATAGGAACCATATTTTCCCACAATTAAAACTTATTTTGGAGTGTTTAGGGGAATGCTTAACAGTTTTTCTTCCAGGACTGGCTGATATTTAGTTTCATCCATCTCCCAACAACTCTGAAAGGCTTCCCTGTTCTTGCTGAAGAAAAGCATCCCAACACCATAATACTGCCACAATTGTGTTTTCTCATCTGACCAGAGCACATTCTTCCACATGTTTACTGTGTACCCAGTATGACTTTCGGCATACTGTACAATTATGCATCACTTTGTTTGGGCTTATCTGAAAAATCCAAATAAAATGCACTTTAGTTTGAGGTTGAAGCATCAAAAAATGTGAATAAGTTCAATGGGTTTCAAAACTCCTAAGCACCAACACAGAATGACCTTAGCCTAACATGCTTTACAGAGCATGGAGTTTAATGAAACGATTAAAAATCACAGAGCCTTTGCATTTGAACATTACCTGAGGAGCACATCTGCATTGCCCTTACCGGACTCTAATGATTCAGTGCATGCTTAATAAACTGAGGTGAGAATTCAAATGAGGCCCAAACTGCCTGCGAGGCTCGCTAAAGCAAACACCAGGACAGCTGGCAGAGAAATCATTGTGACTAATGGTCTCAGTGTGAGACAGGAGCACGGCTGTGGGTGGTTGTTTCAGCACGCTAAGAGGAACAGACTTTGTTTGCTTTCCTATAGCATAAAGCGTGACTGTGTGATTGTGGAAGTGTTAGCTTTGTTTGCTTTGCTTTCACTGCCATCGCAGCGTGACACCAGACCCATCAAAAATATTTGCAGAATTCTTTTTTTTTTTGACTCAAGACGGAGAGACATTGTGAGGTTTTAACATATTAGGTCACATCACTCTCAACTGATGGGTTAGCTTTATTTAAATTCTGCTGCAGTTCCTTGACGTAATGCGTGGTGACCTGTCTTTAGGTGTAATGACCTGATTTGTTCTTACCTTGTCTTTCACTTCTAACTGTCTCAAAGCTGGAAAACGGCTGTGCAGCTATCATAACTGAAGCTTGGCTCTACGTGATGGGGGGAGCATGTTTTTGCTATTATCTGTTCCATCTGATCTCGGAGTAAATACTAAACCTTCACTGCATCCCTTTTTTCTCACGGACTGCTGCATGATCAATAACCACATCAAAGGCTGTGTGGAGATGGCAGGATTCTTTGAAGCATATTTGTGGAGCTGAATTTGCTGAGCTAACACGGTCCACCCAGAACCCCCTTGAATAAGCTTGTTTGGCTAGCATCCTCTCTGTTTGCTGAAGAACTGAGTGGATTCTACTGGATAACACACAAGGCCCCTCTTCCTTGTCTTTTCCCTCTTTTTGAATAGCTAAAACATCCTTTGTGCCAGTTCTTCTTTTTTTGCTCATCTGACATATGCTTCATTGGGTGCCAGCTCAAATATTTATCAAATATCAAACTGGCTGTAGTATTTTGGAAGCAGTGAAATGCCACTAAATGACTTGCATCGTATTCCACAAAGCCAAGTGCAAAAATTGCCTGTCAGTAACAAACCTAAAAAGAGATGGCTGCAGACAAAAGAAGCAATTTTATGAATTAGTGCATACCTTGCAATGGTATTCATACTCCTTGTACTTTGCCGCAGTGGGTCACTTCACAACCACAAATTTCACTATGTGTCTCTGGGATTTTATGTGATAGATCAATGGCATAGTTGTCAGCTGGAAGGGAAAGAATGTTATCTGTGGCGAAAAAACTAACCACAAATAACCTTGAACAAGAGAGCCACACTGTGAAACATGGTGATGGTACCACCATGCAGTTTGGATGCTTTTTCTTTAGGAGGGACAAGGAAGATGGTCAGCCTTGATGGAAAAATGGATGAACCCAAACACAGGGCAGCCGTGAAAGAAAACCTGTTAGTCTGCAAAACACTGGCTTGGGTTTCCGATTCTAGTAGGACAATGATGTTGGATCGAAATATATTTATGTGTTAGAATGGCCCAGTCAAAGCTCAGACCCATTTTTGAATCTATGGCAAGAATTGGGAATTTATGTTCACAGACTCTGCCCATTTAATCTGAATCTATTTAAACTACAAAGAAAAATTGAGAAAACGTTCAGTCTCCAAATGTGCAAGACATACCACAAAGTACTTACAGCTGTAATTTCATCAAAGGTTGTTCTACAAAGTATTGTTCTACAAAGTATTGACTCATAGGGGCTTCACACAAATGCTTGCCACACTGAGGCCCATTTGTTCTCTTCCTTCTACATTACGACTATGCACTATTTCCATCCATCCATCCATTATCTGCACCCGTCCATCCTATGCATGGTTGCAGGGGGCTGGTGCCTATCTTCAGCAGTCATGGGGCGAGAGGCCTATGCACTACTTATCCCATCAAAATACATAAAATTCGGAGGTTGTGGCAAAATGTGAAAACGTTAAAGGGATATGAACACCGGTGCAAGTCACTATACATTGTATTTTGACATAGGATGACAGACAACTATAAAATCTGATATTTCAAGACTAAAAACACACCTTGGATTCAAAGATAGCCACCACATACATGTATTAAAGGAGTCATAACCTAGTATTACCTTGGATACCCACGCTCTATTATAGTCTTTCAGGCCCTTCTAAAAAAGAAAAGTTGAAAAAAAGTGAAAAATATAAACACAGAGCTCCTCTGACCCTTATTTCTGAAGGCACTATTGTCTCGTGAGATCTGATGGGATATGTTGGCTGTCGTGGACGATCATTGTAATAATGCAAATGAGGGACGCATTGATTGGTGGCAGGAAATAGGGGGGTGGACACCGCAGGTAACGCTTCAGCATATCTAACCCATGTCTACTACTCCTGCTAGCATACAATATCCACATTAGCAGTTAGCTGCTGCTTGTTACACACAGCAGAGCAATAAAAACACAGCCTTAGCGTTTCAATTGCAGGCAAGTCTCTGATTGTTGGAATGGCCCCTTTTTCCAAACGGAGCTTCGATGCCAACTTCGCCTGATAATGTTGAAGATTCGTAAAGGATTCCGGCGTAAAAAAAAAAAGAAAAAATATTTCCATGTTGATTCTGGCAGTCAACAACAGAGATACTCACGTGTGCACGTGTTTCTGGCAGAAATTGTTTTAGCTGATTTAGCTGATTAAAATAAAAGGCTGACACGAATATGTCGTCTTCATGCATCATTGCGTGAAGAAACTTTCTGGATCTTTCATGGTGGAGTTCGTACTTTGAATCGGTGATGTGTCGGTCGCGAACGAACCAGCTCTAAGAGCTAACTCTTTGAAGTGAATGATGGGAGCCGGCTCGTCATTGGGAGCCGTTTTTTAATTTTTTCATTTCCCCCCCTCTTGTTTTGGTACATTTAGTACACATAGTTTTACATTCATTTTGGTAATAAATACACTTTAAGCAACAGAAAATCTGAGGAGCCACTTGGGAGCCGAAAGAGCCGGCTCTTTATGGTGAGCCAAGCCAAAAGAACTGGCTCTCCAAAAAGAGCGGGAATTCCCATCACTAGAATTCAGTAATGGCGGCTCGACTGAATATGAGGAGGAGAGGAGCGAGGGGGAGGGGCAAAGAGCAGGGCGGGCTTCCTGCAGCATAGGTCTGCGATGTCTATATCCTGTATGTATATCCTGCGCCGACTTGACGTCAAGTCGGCCAGAAATTAAAATCACTTATTTGAGTGCGTGTGCACGTGGGCTAGTGGACGAACCCAGGGGTAAACAAACGCTTCACATTTAAATATCGGCTTCCCGGGCAGTGTATAATCGTAAGGAAATCAAAACATAAATTTTTTCTCATAGAAAAGTGAAAATTACAGGTCATGACTCCTTTAACTAAAGTGACCAATTGACTCCTGAAGGTTAAATCTTTGCAGAGTTGTTGTAAGGATAAAAATAAGTGGATAAACACAAGAACTAAATTCTCACAATTATTTACTTTTTACATTCACAAGTTGTTGCATCTTTTTGTATGCACTTGAACTATCTGGTATATATGCAGAGGGAATGGTTTGACTCTCCAATCAGCTTTGGCTCATTTGAAAGTGAAATGTGTGGAAATGCTGACATCTCTTTCTCCTCCCTCCCTAACACCAGGGGCACCGCTAGATTTACATCCCCATCTCTCTCTCAATCTCTTTTTCTTTTCTCATTTACATTATGGATGGTTCATTTAGCTTACATGACTGAGTGAATACATAACCCAGGGCAATTTAAAATATCGCCGGGGCCTGTAGGAATAAAATGAAACCACATAAGCAAAAAGGATTGCTGCAATGCCTTCTGCTGGAGCTTGTAGCTCTTCCCCTTGCTCACACAGTTGAAAACAGGGCCACAGCTGACCCAGATGACTGAGCTAAACTGTATGTATACAGAAAAGACCTGCAGGAACATTATTTATTGTGAAACCTTTTCTTAACAGTGGTTGTGTAATCATTAATATTACTTACTCTGTGGATGATAGTTTACCTTTCACAGAACACCTGGAGTGTGAATCATACTCACTAAAGTCAACAAATTTCACCATTGATAAAATAATCTTAATTTTTACTAACATGACTATCAGGACTTCAACATTTTTGGTGAGGGAAAACTGAGATTTTTGAGGATTTTGAGATTTTTAAAGATTAAAAAAATATTTTTACACATCTTTCTGGCTTTGACTAGGCCCAGTCTTCATTCAATTCCAAAGGTGAGCTGTTAAAGTTAAGGACTGAGAGAAAATGGCAAATTCTAATCTTTACTGTGCATTCTGTTTGCACCCGGATGTTCGATTTTCTGAGTTTCCAATCGGAAATCGGAAATTCTGACAGCCCTGGGTTCGGTTACCAACATGGCTGCTATACATATAAAACAGTGTGAAAGTTGGCCAATTAAAATATATTAAGAAATATATTGGTAGTAGTATAACAGGGACATTCCCGGGAATCTGTGAAAGAGTTGTACACTCTAATAGCACAGGGTTTCCCTCAATCTGCTTATGACACTCATTCAATTTCCTACTTTCTTTAAGTTTGGTGGTCTTTACCCATTCAGAAGCCTTCAGAAGGACTCCCTTTCTTCTACCAAACACCTGTCATGACCATCTGATCTGCTTTCCAGTCTTGTTGTCAAATCCAAAACACTAAAAGAGTAGTTGTTGCTCAATCAGAGAATATGGTAGTTTGATAACAGCGGCTCATTTCTTCTATACTATTGTCCAAGGAATTATTAGGCGATAAAACTTTAGGTTCACACAAACATTGTAAGAGATGTATGCCTTTGTATATCACTCAGAGTGACAAAAGACTGTTAAAGGAATACCACGCACCTGTAACTGACATCTAGCGGCCAAGCGAGGGATAGCAGCAATGCATTTCATTGTTTGTCAACAAACGGCAATTTACTGATGAAGTATAATTAAAAGATTTACCTAATTTGAAAAAAAAAACTTTTAATAGATGTGTCATGATTTCCATTGCTTTCCTGACCCTCATACAGAACACAAATTGCAACCAGAAGCAGATTTAAAAGTTTTATTGAAAGATCTGTGGATTGATTGAGACCAGGGAGGACCTTCATGGAGCAGGTTGACTGGATGCACTGAAGAGAGGTAAGTGGAGAGGTGAGTTCCAGTATTGATAGTTTGAATAATGAGTAGAATTAAGAGCTTACTGGTGGAGATGGAAAAAACAGCACATATATATGTGTGTGTTGTGCATTATCATGTACATTGTTGTTTTCTTCAGTATGCTTACAAATAGGCATGGGCCGGTTACCGGTTTCAAGGTATACCGTGGAATGAAAAAGTCAAGGTTTCAAAACCATTAAAAATGTTCCATCCCTCCCCCTCCCCCGCGCACACCTGCGTTTGTTGACAACGGGCTGCGCTGCAGGCTGTGTGATGGCTGAAGCAGGTGAGCCCCCAGAACTTTTTCCATCGTCTCTAAGCGGATGTTTGGGAATTCTTCGGCTACCTTAAAAAGCCAGACATTCACGGCTTGGAAGAAGGTCGCCCGACGTGCAAAACGTGCTTGAGAACAGTGGCAGCCTGAGGACACAATACGTCGAATATAATCGCGCATGTTCGGGAGCACCACCCATCGTTGTATGCTAAATTCAAGGTAAAGTTAATGCTGTCTTGAAATGAACGAGCGTATTAGCGTCTGACATTAGTGAAATTAGCTTGTTACCTTGGCAGATATGGTAACTACCTGATCTTATCTTTTCTTCATCTCTATCCTTAGTAACTTTTTTTTAACTGAGGCAGATAACGGTAACTAGCATGCTAATGATGATTTATCTTAGCATGCTAGTTAGTTACCATATCTGCATCAGTAAAAAGTTTTTTCTATAAAAATAAAAATACAGACATTCAAATTACACATTTTAGAGCTGTTATCATAATACCGTGAAACCGCAAAACCGTGATATTTTTGCCTACGGTTATTATACCATCAGAATCTCATTCCGGCCCGTGCCTACTTACAAACATCAAGTAATCGACAAAAAAAGTGAAACCAAACATGGCATGAGTTTAAGGACAGTTTATCAATTGGCAAGCAGGGTGATTCAAGTTGGTTTTCATACTAAAGGCCACTAGATGTCATCCAAGAGGACTCTGTTAGAAATTTTCGAGTAATGAACCGTTTTTGACACAAGCTTCAGGGCTTCAGAAAGCTTCAATTGGCCATCACTAGAATCCAGAGGCTTGGGGAGTGAGAAAAAAGGTCAAGATGGAACTGGAACGTGTTTAGGTAAGTACCTTGGAGAGGAGCACAGTAGAAATTACCGAAAGGTAAGACCATAAGAGCTTAGAGATTTGCTGGGACACAGAGGGCTAGAGGTACCGTTGAAGGCAAAACACTGACAGCTCAGGCTTTTTGACACCACCCCCTCTCAATGACCGCCACCTGGCGGTCCACAGGGAAGAGACGATCATAGTCGGTGATGAGAGCGACATCAAGAATGAAGGGCTGGGTCACCCAAAACCTGTCCTCAGGAACATATCCCTCCCAGTTGACGAGATACTGCCAACCGCGACTTCACTGACGGGAGCTACAACCCGTATGACCAGATAGGCTGGGTGCCCCTCCTCATCCAGGGGGCGGGGTCAGAAGGAGGGCACAAAGTGATGGAAAGTCAGACTGATGGAAAGTACCGGTTTAATTTGGAAAACATGAAATGTGGAATGTACCTGGAGGCTGGGGGGCAGATGGAGATGGACAGCAGAGGGACTGATGATGGACTCAACCTCATAGGGACCAATTAAGATCTAATGCACACTCTACATGTTGTTGCTGATACTCATGTTTATTTTTGGTTTTTTCTTCTACACAAGCACCTGTATTGGGAGACTGTTAGCAAAAAGGGCATGATAGCAGAAGAACATCAGGGTATAAAATAGAAGGAATTCACAGACTTAAGGTGAATGATAAAGTATAGATATGATGGACTGTTGAGTCAGAGATTTCAGACAAAGTCTGAGAAATGTGTACGTGAGAGATGGAGATAAAAAGCTACCAAGCAGGTGAATAGGCCTGCATGTGAGGAATAATCAAGTAGGCTTTTCTTATCTGTGTATTTTTTTCTGCGTGTGCGTGTGTGTTTTACAGTTGGGCAGACCTGTTAACATTATAGCTGCAATGTGTAACCAATGATAAGAATTTAATACCTGCATTCACATGAAAAGCATGCTTTGGCGCAGAACGAAAGTTTTTTTTCCTGCTGCCAAGAAGTTTGACGGCACATTTTTCATCACAGAGCAGCAAACTAAACAATAATCCAGGTGACAAGCCATTTTTGCAAGCTCCAGGTTTCGATGAGCTTAATGACAGAAAAGGCGCACAAATAAACACAGCTCTGCTCACACAGAAACAGCAAAGGTGTTGGATTTCACTGAGAGACACTTCACAAGTAATTGTTATTGGGCACTGGTGATAAAAAATTAGGAAAACATTTGTCTTGGTTTTGAAGTTGACCTCTGCACCCTCACCTCCATCATCAGCTGCGGTTCTCCTTCTCCTGCTCTTCCTCACATTAGCGCCACCGCTCCAGCCTGGACAGGTCCGTGGCTGTTATCTCAATGATGTTCTAATTCTAGTCAAACAGTTCTGTGTTTGACTCAATAGAGGCAGTGTTAGTCAGGAGAGTCAATATTAGCAGAGCACACAGAGGAGGGCTGGTGTTAGGAGAGACAGGAATTATGTGTGTGTGGGGTGGGTGTGTGACAGCTTACACAGTTAAGTGTGTTCTGTTAGTGAACCTTGACTGCCCGCTGCAGTAATAATAATAAAGATAATAAGAAAGCAGAAGAAGTCAAACTTCTACTTACCTTTTTTTGTCCTCTGTGATTTCCTTGTTTGACAAGAATGACGTGCCTTTTATCATCTGCCTCTCACATGGATGTTATTGTTAGATGTCAGACTCTCAGCCTCCCTCATTCTACACTGTTGCGGTCTGAGGCCGCTCTGCAGTCGAGCCTGAACCTGCTGATGGACCTGTGAATAGTATGTAAAGAAGCACATTTGCTTTTTTTGTTGTTGTCACAATCAAATAGCTGTGTCCCTTGTTAATGTCCTGTTAAAGCAACACTAAGTAAGTTTTGCTTTCGGGGTCCCCCTACAGTTGGGAAAAAGGTATTGTTTTCTACTACTGTCGTAAAATCTGTTATGGTTACACCAGGGGATTCACATTTACAAGCGATACCCTCTAACTTTACAGATTTTCACGTCTTGGGCAGCCTTTGTGTCAAATGTCTTCATCCCAGGTACATTTTCTATATTTCAGCATGTCATATATACGCCGGCGTAGAGCTGTCAGCCATATAATAAAGAAATTAGACCGTATCACGTTATAACGTTATTGTAAAAACGTGAAAACCACTTGAAACTAAAATGTTACAACGCGATACAGTCTAATTTCTTTATAATATGGCTGACAGCACTGTTCTGACGATCTGTGCTACCTCCTCAGAATGTCCTACCGTAGCGCGCATCTCTCGGTGCTACCCCTTGAAAAGTATGTTTACGTTCCGAAAACAACAACTGTTAGCTTTGATGTTAAACATAATCACCGGAAATTTTTTTTTTTTTTGAAGTGGCAGTTTAGCAGTAATGCCTAACATAGCAAAAAATTATGAATAACGAAAACTTTTCTTTCAATCCACAGAACATGCTACCCGTTTAATATAAAGCTAAAACTAGCACATAAAGATGCACTAAAAACCATGATCAGAATATCCCACCTGTTAAATAGGCCTATAGATGAATAGCACACTCTGGAAATCTGTTAGTTTGTAAAGCAGCTAATGAATATATACCAAGACGTAGAGCAGATAGCAGTATTTTTACTCCAAAATAATAAAATGTAGTAGCCTATGATTATAAGCACAAATAGCCCGCAGAATACACCGTATTTACTGTACGACTCTTATTAATGGGACTTGTTTACATGCAGTGTAACGATATCACAGAAGTGAAACTAACATAGGCTACAAGGGCTGTCATGTAAACTTGAAACTAGTAGCTTAAGGAAAGCCTTAAAATATTTTGAATAAAAATTAGCCAGTAATAAAATAATGTGAATAAAACTCACCGTAAACTTTAAAGAAATAAAACAGATGAAATGGATCTTTCAGGTAGGAATTCTTGATGACAGATTTGCTGAGTAAGCGAATTGTGACGTAACATCGAAATGTGCATGCGGGTGGCACAGATAGTCGGAACACCGGTGTACAGATGAATACAATTTCAGCTCCGTCATGATGACAGTTGTTCAAGCTACCTGCTGCTAGGTAGCTTCCATTTATATGTACCTGAGTATGCTCCACCCAGAGAGCCTTGCAGGAAGCTGAACCTACCAGCTTTTGTGAAGCCTGCCGTAAAGCAAGTCGCATTTGAACTACAAAACCACTACCCGACGACCCAAAGTTACTTAGTGCTGTTATGGCCGATAGAGGGCCGCAAAGCCAATGCAGAAGTGCTGTTTCACCCTGTTATGAGTTGATCAACCACTGACACGAGTTCAGAAACATTATTTTAAGGTAAAAGAAAACTCTTTAGTGTTGCTTTAATAAGTGTGTTCCTGTTAAGTGGCAGACTTCTCTTTAGAGTCAATGCAGATTCTGTGATTAAGCTTAAAGTGGAAAGAAATCCGAAAGGCAATCATTTCACCACATAAAACATGTGGTGGCATGAACAATATTTATGCCTGAATAACGTTTTAATGACACATAGCAGCTAAAGAATGTATCTGTTCTGCCTCATTTGTAATCATGAACTCATGTGAAATTGATGATACACAGTTGTACATCTCCATGTCTCCCGATGACACACGGCCATTGGATGCACTTTTTAACTGCATTTTAGACATTAAATCCTGGATGGCAAAAAACTTTCTCCAGCTCAACCAGGACAAAACTGAAGTTTTAGTCATCGGTCCTGAGACTCAGAGAGAGAAACTTTTACCAAAACTACAATCACTGTCTTTTAATCCCTCTTTACAAGGGAAGAACCTGGGCGTGATTTTTGACTCTGAGCTGACTTTTATTCCTCACATAAAAAATATTACTAAAATAGGTTTTGATCAACTAAAGAACATCGCCAGAGTCCGCCCCATTCTCTCTCGGGCCGATACGGAGACACTGATGCATGCTTTTATCTCCAGTAGAATTGATTACTGTAATGCCCTGCTTTCTGGTCTTCCCAAAAAGAGTATATCAGGTTTACAACTACTACAAAATTCAGCAGCACGTGTCCTGACGAAGACCAGGAGGCGGGAGCACATTACACCGGTCTTAAAATCATTGCATTGGCTCCCCGTATATTTCAGGATCGACTTTAAGGTTCTTTTAATGGTTTTTAAGTGTCTTAATGGTCTTGGGCCTTCTTATCTCTCTGAGCTGCTTTTACCACATAAACCTTCGCGGTCTCTGCGCTCCTCTGGCAGCCGTCTCCTTGTCACCCCAAAAGTCAGGACACACAAGCATGGCGAGGCGTCTTTCCAGTTTTATGGCCCTCACCTCTGGAACAGGGTGCCAGAGGACCTCAGGGCAGCAGAGAATCTTCATGTTTTTAAGAACAGGCTCAAGACTCACCTTTTTAGCTTAGCTTTTAACTGATTATTATTTATTACTGTTTGTTTAATTGCTCTGGATGTTTTTTTAAATTATATTTTTATCAGTGTTTTAGTATTGAATCTTAGCACATTAATTTACTGTTTATTTTTATACTTTAATTTATCTTAATCCCCGTTCCAGTGTTTCCTCTGTGGGAGCCCTCTGCCCCGGGAGCGGTGGTCGGCTGCGGCTGCCTGGGTGCTCTCCAGGTGGAGCTTGGGTGGAGGTGGGGGTCTTGGCCTTGCCTCCACTGGGTGCCCTGTGTCGGTGCCTCGGCTGCTGCAGTTAGTCTACCGCTGGCGGGGCAGATGGCTCCTCTGACGGCATTTCCTTGCATGGTTCATCTACACTCGGCCCAATGTCCTTTTTTACTTTTTCTTTTAACTGTGTGTGTGCATGGAAGTTGGGTCGGGGGTTGGGGGGTATAACTGTGACCATTCTTTTAAATCTGTGGGGGAAGGAAGGGAAGATGGTTTTATGTGGGGTCATTTTAATCTGTAAAGCACTTTGTGATGCAACTTCTTGTATGAAAAGCGCTTTATAAATAAAGTTTGATTTGATTTGAAATTATATATCAATCAGCCTACTGCAACTTATGTTTGTTCATGGGTCAACCGTTTATCTTATTTTTACAACAGACTGAGACTGGGGAAAAAGGCTTCTGCATTGGTTTCATACTCTTTTGTTTATTTTGAAAAAAAATCTTCTCCAAATCTGAAAACATTGGCAGGTTAACATTTTTCCTTTCTGTTTCCATTCACCATAACCAGGTCATTTAGTCTTCTATTTGGATGATGTTACTGAAATAATACTCAGGTGTTTAATGTTTAATGAGGTCAGAGGAACCATAGACTTGTAAGATGGCATTTTAAAGTATTTACAAGACACATCGAGACATGGCTGCAGTTCAAACAACTTGCGAGAGAGAGCAAGACTTTCAGCAGATGACAAGAGGGTTGAATGGTGCACAGGAAAGCTGCTCTGTTTCATCCCTTTGAGCTTTGAACCTTTGTTATAATATCCTGGATTTGGAAATGTTGGCAGCCTTTTGGAAATCTGAGTGAAGGTAAACGTCTAGGTTTTCTGATTCATTCAGATAATTCTGATATGAGCTAATTGCTAATATAAGATGCTAAAGTCAGTTTCAGATGTAAATTCTTTAATAATTTTCTCTGCGTATCACACAGCAGCATTACGTACCTTCCAATATAACTAATTAATATTCGTTCATGGCAGAAAGGCTATCAAAAAATATCATCCTGCTTTAAGAACTTTTCAGTTAGTTCTGAAAAATGAAATCAGAATTTACTAAAACTGATCTCAGCAGTTCAAAGCTGTAACCCCCCCCCCCCAAAACAGCGGTACATCAGACATTGGCCACAAAACTTTGGTTGATTTCTCGTTTAGCTTTGGCACCCCAACTTATAGAGGCAAAAAGCAGTTTTTGTAAATTTGTTATTATTTGTTTTACAGTAATATTTGGTTTAACTTAATAATTGGCCTTAAAATGAGGCAAAAAGGGAATATTTTCAATGCAGCTGGTGAAGGGTAAAAGTTTGGACATGGTGCATCACTTTCAAAGCTCTGTTGATCAGTGTATCGCAGTGAAATCAATGTGGTGACAAAAAATACAGAACCATTAGAACCCTATTCTGAATTTTACTGAATAGTTTTGCTACCAACACTACTGTGTGATAAACGCAATAGAGAGAATAATATGGCAGATGAAACATGTAATGTCAGTGCAATGGTGTGGCCATAGAAACCTGCTTTATTGGCATTTCAAAAAAGCCTGGGGCCAATTTTTGGGGCTGATCCTGCAGTCTACAAACAACACAGTCTCTGAGATGATACTTGGAATCTACTGATTTTACTTCAGTCTTTATTTATCTATAGTTCAAATATTTTAGCAAGCTTATAGTCACTGAAATAAAAGTATTGTACAAGACTTGGGATTTTTTTTGTTTCCCAAGTATCACATGTAGAACTAAGTAGTGCCAGTTAGAAGCTGTTAAAGGAGTCATAACCTAGTATTACCTTGGATACCATTTGTAAGCACTAATGCTGCTGTGCCAAAATCCACCACTTCAAGTTTTGCTAAAAGTTACAGCTGCCCACATGGACAAGCCAAAAGTATTGTGGAGAAAAACCTTTTGGTCAGGTAAGACAGAAATTGAGCTATCTGGCCACAATGTCAAGCATATGTATGGAGGAGTCAAGGTTAGGGTTTTGAACCTGAATACATGGTATTGTCAAGCATGGAGGTGGCACCATCATGCAGAGTGTCTCTTTTGCTGCAAGTAGATCTGAAGTGTAAATGATCACTAATTCCAAACTTTGACTTAACCTCACCAGTTAATACTCAGACACAGTTATGTGCTCCAAAAAAACAAACGATGCCAAAAAAACATCAAACATGTTTTTGAATGGTCCCACGCAAGGCTACCTTTCAACTTTTGAAATGGAATAATGTGTAACAGTATAAATGTTGAGTTGTTGTGCCATGTGCTACTTAAATGTGCAGCTTAAAAGAAGGAGAACTACCTCTAGTCAGAGCGCTTTCTCTGTTACAGCTGCACGAGAGTGGAACTCTGTCCCCCACAGCATCAGAGAAATTATCACATACAATCTGTTTAAAAAACATTTGAAGAACTGGTTCATATCACCACAAATTTGTCAACATTTCTGATCAATGTATTTGTATCTACAGATCCATATAGCCATTTGTGTGTCTTTTTATAAATTTGTTTTGTTTTATGGGATGGGAGAAGGTATTTGTATTTGATGACTATAATGCTTAGTGTATTTGTGCATTATTTCGATATATTGTAACTGATCGTCTTATAATGCATTTTTTATTGTGTTATTTTTATTGATATTTTTAATGTTGTTTTTAGGTAGACAATCTAACACCTGTCGGGGGAATGCAGATGAAAAATATCCTGTAGGCTAATTCTGGCACATTTGTAATTTTGCTGTTAATGTGCATTGTCCCTAAGAAAAAATAAATTTAAAATAAAATAGTTTCAAATCTTGGATGATTCAGAGTCCATGACTACCAAAATGAATTACAAATTTCATTCAGAAACTGTTCTCCTCCTATACTCAGGACATCTAAAATGTGCTCCAAAGTGTACATTGTAGTGCTTGTTGTCATTTTTTTTTCATTGTCATTATTTGGATGTTTGAATGCAATGACAGTGATACTTTCTTGAAATATCACAAAGCCTACCCAGTATTTCCCCCATAGATTTACGTTTTCATTAAAGTGTCTTTCAGACCTCTCTGAGTGACTAAAGATCATGGTCCCTGAAAATTAGCTTTCTCTTTTTCCCCCTTTTATAGTAATATCAGTGTTGGTTGAATTGTTCTATATAACATACTGTAGCCTTGTTTTTGTTATGTTAAACTAAACTAAGAATTTGACCTCGCAGACCCCTCCAACTTTACTTGCAAAAGATTCAGCCTTAGTAAGATGTTCTTTTTAATACACGGTCTGTTATAAAAAGCGCACTAAAGATCTTTGACTATTGTTAGATTTTGCACACAAGACTGCACTTTCTTTCGAACATGGTTTGTGAAAAAGTTTTATATTTCTAAGTGGGCTGTAAGTACAGCCGAATGCATCTTTTTCTGTCAAAGTAGCAGCACAAACAGATGATAATGATATAGTTGCCACCACACTCTGTAGCTAAGCTTCTGCAGCAGCTGTGATGGTTGCGAACAGTCAGTCATGTCTGACTGAGCCTGTGGCCTTGTTAGCAGTAATAACGAGAGTAAACAAACAGCAGTAGTGTATTTTAAGGTCATCACAGGCATCAACGAAAACCTCCTAGTCAGCACAAAGCAGTGACTGTGATGTGGCAGCGCGCTTCTCCTCTATAAATCTGCTGACATGTGGGAAAAAAAGCAACATTAGCTAATGCACTACTTAAGGACCATAATTGCTCTTTCCTCTACTGTTAATGAATGCTAATTAGAAGTCTGGAGCAGTTTTGTGGCGTGTGCTGGCTGCTCCTCTAATGTGCCGTATTGTTCCTCTCCTCGCTCCAGCTCAGCACTAATGCTGCTGTGCCAGCTATTAAAGTCAGATAAGCTATCCATCTTTAGCACTGCCAGCCAAAAAGCCACTAATAGCTCAGCCTCAAAATTGTTAATTTCCACAGTTTTCCCTCTCCCTGTTTCCCTGTTTGAGCACTGCCTCTCGGTGTACAACAGATACACTGAGGCAGATATTCCACTTTGGCTCTGTGGTGCTATTGCTTTTATTCAGCCCACATTTAGCAGCCTCATTATTGCCAAATACTCTTCCAGGGGAAACAGGCTACTATATGTGTGGGTTCCTCTTCCCTATATCCCTCCTCATTCAACATGACACTCCATCTTGGATGCTGCTGTGAAAGTCTATCAACAGCATAAAGCCCTCTTTGCTAAATGCGTGACTGTGTTACGTGACTCCACCTTGTGGTTTGCAATAACACAATTTAATCCATAAAACACCTCCTCTGTAATAAGGGGAATCACAACCAAGCTTTTAACGAGGATTAGGAGACATATTACCAGGCCATGTTATCCTCATTCTGGATTGCTGATAATTTTACAGCTGGTTTTAGGGTCTGGCAGACATCCATTCACCAGTTTTGGCAACATGATCCTCTGAAGGTTTGAAGACATTTTGTTTAATACACGCCTACACTTGTGGAGAGTCAGAAAGAATGGTCTATCAAGACTGAACACTTTGTCTGGCAGATCTAATGTTTGCTGTCAACAAAGTGATTAAAATAATTTTTATATTTGGATTCTAGAATGGAAACAGATGTGTCTGAATAGTTCATCTGGTTATTAATATACAAGTTTCTCATTTTGACAAATCTTATTGTATATCTGGGCATCCACATTATTTATATGAATGTTTTGAAAATTTCCATTATCTCATAATCATCGCCAGCCACAGTTTGCCACCTTTAAAACAAAATTCAGATTTAATGTTTCCAACAGTCATTGTTTTTTACAGCTAGTTTATAGGTTTTGGGAAAGGTTGGAGCTTCTGTCAAAATTTGACATGATGATTATTTATACAAATACTTTAGAAAACTGATGTATCCCTTTTGACACCGACATATTACATCATGTGGAGGGTGGGAACGATTAAGTGAGTCAGTAAATAAGTCAATGACTAACCTTAAGCTCTGAATGAATGACGACAGTGAGCGTGCATTTCACAATGCCATATTTGTACTCTGCGCAAATAAGAAATAATCGTCCTGTCAGACAAATAAGAAGCCAGGAAGTGACTGGTTTATAGTGGTGAGTGTTATATACTTGTGGTTTTGCAGACATACCTTTGTTCTGTGGCTGTCGATGTGGTACAAGTGAACTTTTCAAGTTGTTAACTATTGTAACATAGTTTGACAGGTAAAAAAATAAATTTAGCTTTAAACCAGTTTTTCCTGACAGTCTCTCCTCACACTTATACAGTCTGAGAGTGGTAGTTTACAAGAGATTGGACAGTTATGTGAGTATAACCGACTTATTTAAACAGTCACAAGTGCATAGAAACTAGTGATGTTACGATGTGTGCCGAGGCTACGAAGCGTGTGTCAAGCAGTGGAGGGAGCCTTTCGACAAAGCGCGTATCGAGGCCTGCTTCATTTAGGGGAGGAGCCGAAAACGATGACATCTATCTTTAGATGCTTTAGCGGATGGTTCTGAGCCGTTTCAGACGTAAGACAGCGAGCTGTGATGCACTGCACCACTTTGCCCTTCACCGTGCTGCGACTGTTTACAAGATATTAAAGTGCAAGTGTAGCTTTACAAACAAACAGAGCTGGCATATGTGTTTCTTTGTGTGACAAAAGTGGCAAAGATCTAGTAGGTCCACATGGAAATGAAATCTATAATAATTAATCTATAAACTGATTGAGGAGGATGAAGATAAAATCTAAAAAATGGAGCAGGCATTATTGTGTTTTTGAGACTGCTGCTTTTTAATTTTAGTATTACATTGAAAAGAAAATAATAGCCTACCTGTTTTCTCAGAATGTTATTCCAGATTTTTGTTTAATTTTTGTCCAGTAAAGCAAACTATTACTGTTTCTGGTACATTTTCTAATTCGGAAGAGTAATTATTTCTATTATTAATTAATTTCTAGAGATTTTAAAGTCATCTTTGCACTTGTGAAAGCCTATCTGAAGTTTGTTATTAAACTGTTCATTCTAACCACATGGAGAATGCATGCTTTAAATATGTTAAAATCAAAAGCCTGGTCACAGTCATGACAGTGTTTCAGGACTGTGCCAAGTGTCCTCTTTTTTAGAGACAGATGAGATAAGTGAGAGGATGGAACCAGCCAGGAAGAGGAGGATTCCCCCTGTTTGGGAGCCAAATATTAGCAGGCTGGAACCCCCCCTGGAATATTGGGAAAAGCTAAAATTGCTGTACCCCAATTTATATAGTCTAGCACCTGTGTTTTTGTGTATGCCAGCATCTTCTGTGCCTTGTGAAAGAGTGTTTTCAAAGTCTGGTGAGGTGGTGTCAAGAAGAAGGAAACGCTTAAAACCTAAAACTGTTGAGAAACTGCTATTTTTGAATAAAAATGTTTTCCCCCTGTTTTGAATATCATTGCCCAAGTTACACAATCATTTTCAGTGCCCTCTTCCTAGTTCCACAAGCATTTCCACTTTCCTCTGCCTGCTTAAGCCCATGCCTTTTGCCTCAAGTGAGAGGAAAACATTATTACACAACCAGCCATAACATATGATACTACCGTTTGGGGATAATTCACAGACAGAATACATTAAAAAAACATTTTTATTTTTCAAATTTTTACTATTTGATGTAGAGAAATTATTTTTTTTGGAACTCATAGTCATTCCCAAGAACCATAGCAGACTTACAACTTTAATGCATCACACTTTAAGCGGCTAAGAGCTACAGCTGCCTGTGATTATGTACCTGGCCAGTAGGGGGGTTTGTGTTCACATGAAGCCCCGTGAGTAGAACCCTTTCTTGAACCAATTGGCTGAAGTGGTTCAATGTCCCATGGGGCTTCATCTCGCCATCACTAATAGAAACTGACCGTTAATGCTGCTGCCAGTGCAGATGGCTCCTTTGATGGCGCTTCCTTACCTGGCTCTCTTGTAGACTGGATCAAAGCCAAATAAAAATCTTGTTAAAACAAGAAGTAAAAGAAAGTAATATGAAAAAACAGGACCATAAAAGGAATAGTCATTACAAAAAAAAAAAAAAAAGTTACGTGAAGTGCTCTAAAGAGCCATATCTGTGTATTATACTGAGGTACTGTATGTGTCCTTAAGTCCCACAGAAACAGGCTGTTTTCCAGTCTTTTTGTTCAGCCTTTGATGCTTCTAAACTTTTTTGCGGAGGGCAGTAGACTGAACTGGTGTTGATGGGTTTTTATTTTAGGCAAGGCAAGGCAATTTTATTTATATAGCACACGTTCAACAGCAATGTAATTCAAGGTGCTTTACATGAGTAAGGGGTAAAATAAAAACAGCAGTAAAACACAGACAAAAACATATAAAGTAAAAACAGTAATAAAGCAAGAAGCATACACAGATACATGCAGGCATTACAGAGCATATAATGTAAAAACAGCACTAAAGAAAGAAGCATGCACAAAACATGATTCATCAAAGCATTACTCAAAGGCAGCTCTAAACAGATACGTTTTTAGTTGTGATTTAAAAGAACTCAGTGTTTCAGCAGCTTTGCAGTTTTCTGGAGGTTTCTGCCAGATTAAAGGAGCATAGAAACTGAAAGCTGGTTCTCCGTGTTTGGTTCTAATTCTAGGAATGTTGAGTAGACTGGAATTAGAGGACCTGAGTGTTCTGGCGGATTGCTACAGTAACAGTAGATCTTCAATATATTTTGGTGCTAAGCCATTCAATGATTTATAAACTAGTAGAAGTATTTTGAAGTCTATTCTCTGAGCTACAGGGAGCCAGTGTAAGGACTTTAAAACTGGGGTGATGTGCTCTACTTTCCTGGTTCTAGTGAGGAAACGAGCAACTGCATTCTGGATCAGCTGCAGCTGTCTAATCGACTTTTTAGCCAGACCTGTGAGAACGCTGTTGCAGTAATCAATCCAACTAAAGGTTCAGGTCTGAGTCCATTACTACACCTAAATTTTAGTTTATTTTTTATTACCTAGACCACAAGACGAGAATGGTTGACCTACACATGTTCTTTCATAAATTCGATGAAGTAAAAAAAAAATCGATTGAATAGGCCTCAGTGGCACAATCATTTGACCATACCTAGTGTAAAAGAGCATGTACGAATGCATGCTGTATTTAGCTTGTAGCTCGAATATCTTTTGTTTCCAAATACATTATTTCTGCTTGAAATAACCATGTCATCAAAAGCATTCCGTCTTTGCCACATTAAGTGGCACCCCTGGTGAAGGAGTATAATCCGAATCTGAAAAACTGTAGAAAAATCACATCTTTAATTTGAGTACATGCATTTATAATTATTCCATGGTAAGAAATAATTGCTTTAACAAAATCAGCAGTCCAATCATAAATGTTTAGACCCATAATAATTCCTTTGAAATAATTGTAATAAAGCATTTTTTTCAGTTTCCCTGGTTATATGACTTGACTCACATGTCTATTTATTTTAACCGCAGGCCACTTGGCTGGAAGAAGACCCACATTTATGAGAAGGATAGTAATAGTGTTGCGGTCACCAAGTCTTTATAACAACCATGAGATGCTATATACATGCCAACCGTGAGTAATCCCTGAAGAAAAGCCCTTTCTGTCCTACTGTCACAAATGTAAACGTGAAATTCTTTAAACTCTGCTGAGATTCAGACTGAAACTGTGTGCTTTAAACTTTTTTGCAACAAAACCACTTCATGGGTTTGGGGTGAAGCATGGGCAAAATATGTCGAAAAGCACCTCATGTCTATATGGTGGAAGATCTTTGATGCTGTGGGGCTGTTCCAAGAGTTCTTGCACCCTTATTAGAGTGCACTAGGGCAGTGTTTTTCAACCACTGTGCCGTGACATGCTAGTTTGCCGTGAGAAGGTCGTCAGGTGTGCTGTGGAAAATTATCCAACTTCACCTAATTGGTCTAAAAACCTTTTTTGAAAACGTATTAATTATTGTCTCCAAATAATATGTTATTATCGAATGTCTGTGCTGTTGTAGTGACTGGCAGCGTAATCATGTAATGATTCCTTATCACTAGATGGCAGCAGGTAGCGAATAGCATTTTACGTTAAGACAAGAGAATTAGTGATGCATTAATGCGACAGGTAGTGGTGACAACATTGTGGCTAGCAAGGCTACGATGACGGTGATGGAGAAGTTTTTGAAAAGGAAAAATGCTAACTCTGATCTGGGCCCTGGACAAAATTCGGACCTAGATGAAGGCCCTAGCATTAGTGGAGGTCAAAAGAAGGCAAATACGGTGAGTTCGAGGCAATACAGCGAGAGTTACATTTCATTTGGATTTACTTTCACCGGGGATGCAACGACACCGACTCCGTTGTGCTTGGTGTGTGGTGAAAAGCTATCCAACCAAGCAAGCTTAAACGCAATCTCCAAACGAAACACCCTTCGCTTCAAAACAAGAATGCAGACTATTCTATGACTGCACTTTTTATTTGAAAGAATAACTATAAAAGATGATAAAATACTTTTGTGTTTATTTGATTCCTATTCAAGACACTGATAAGAATGACTATATTGTTAATATAGGCAGCTACACAGTATCATTTGTTTAACATTTTTGGTTGGTGGTGTGCCTCGTGATTTTTTTCAATTAAAAAAAGGTACCTTGGCTCAAAAAAGGTTGAAAAACACTGCACTAGGCAAAGCAATTCAAGGCAATTGTATTTGTATAACACACTTTCAACAATAAGGTAATTTAAGGTGCTTTACATGATTAGGGGATAAAATAAAAATAGCAATAAAACACAGACAAAGCATATGAAGTAAAAAAGCAAGAAAGCATGAAGCACACACAAAACATATGATACGTGAAAACTGTACTCAAAGGCAGCTCTACACAGATTGGGTTTTAGCCGTGATTTAAAAGAACTCAGTGTTTCAGCAGCTTTGCAGTTGTCTGGAAGTTTGTTTCAGATTAGAGGATCATAGAAACTGAAAGCTGCTTCTCCATGTTTGGTTCTGATTCTAGGGATGCTGAGTAGACAGGAATTAGAGGACCTGAGTGGTCTGGTGGGTTGGTATAGTAACAGTATAGATCTTCAACATACTTTGGATCTAAGCCATTTAATGATTTATAAGATAGTAAAAATATTTTGAAGTCTATTCTCTGAGCTACAGGGAGCCAGTGCAAGGACTTTAAAACTGGGGTGATGTGCTCTACTTTCCTGGTTCTAGTGAAGACACGGGCAGCAACGTTCTGAATCAGCTGCAGCTGTCTAATTGACTAATTGTCTAATTCACAGACCTGTGAGGACGCTGTTGCAGTAATCAATCCGACTAAAGATAAACGCATGCATGATCTTTTCGAGGTTCTGTTGCAACATCAGTCCTTTAATCCTAGAAATGTTCTTCAGGTGATATAAAGCAGACCTCATTATTGCCTTTATGTGACCCTGGAGGTTCAGGTCTGAGTCCATTACTACAGCTAGATTTTGGGCCTGATCAGTATTTTCTAGCTGTTTTAACTGAAGCTGTGTCCTGAGTCTTGATGTACTCCAAAAGTAAATACTTCTGTTTTGGTTCTGTTCAGCTGGAGAAAGTTATGGCACATCCATCCATTGATTTGCTTGATGCATTTACTTATAGTACGGATGGGTTCAAAGTCACCTGGTGACATCGTAATGTAGAGCTGAGTATCATCTGCATAGTTATGGTATCTAATCTTATTGGTTGTTATAATCTGGGCTAGCAGGAGCATGTAGATATTAAATAAGAGGGGCCCCAGGATGGAGCCCTGGGGCACCCCACATGTGTTTTCTGTTCGTTCTGATGAAAAGTTTCCTATTGAAACAAAGAAGTCCATGTTCTTTAGGTAAGACAAAAACCAGCCAAGTACTGTACCAGAGAGTCCGACTCAGCTCTCCGGTCGTTCCAATAATATATCATGATCAACAGTGTCAAATGCTGCACTGAGGTCCAAACGTACCAGCGTTGCGGTTCTACCACAGTCTGTATTTATGCGGATGTCATTGAAAACTTTGACAAGGGTAGTCGCAGTGCTGTGAGGATGGAAACCAGACGGAAAAAATTCAAAGTGGTTGGTCATTGTTAGGACGTTATTTAATTGTTGAAACACAGCTTTTTCAATTATCCTACTGATGAATGGAAGATTAGAGATCGGTCTGTAGTTCTGCATTAATATGTTGTCCACATTATTCTTCTTTAACAGTGGTTTAATAATTGCTGTTTTAGATCTGGTGGCATTTGCCAGAAAACTGAAAATGGGTTGTCACTGGGTCTTGCAGCAGGTTAGTGATCCAAAACAAATAGCCAGATTAATACAGAAATGGGTTGCAAGACACAAAATCGAATGTTTTCCATGACCATCTCCATCCTCAAATATAATTTCTTCAGAAAACCTGTGGGGTGAGCTGAATAGAGGAGAGCATAACAGACAACCCAGATGTCTTGATGATCCTGAGTGATTGTATAAAGAGGATAGGCCAAAGATCCCTCCCTCTGAATACCTCAGCCTTGTCACACAGGATTAACAGCAGGGATGTCAGTAAATGAGCCACTAACAAAAACTATTTCTAAATAGGTTTTTTAAATTTCTTTTTACTGAATAGATGCTCAAACTGAAAGTTAGATTTTTCAAATTTTTCCAATATGTGATTTATTTGTGTTGGTGTTTTATAAACTTTATTAACAAGGTGCCAATAATTCCTTGGGCAGCATGGTATAATTTTTACTGATGTTGCAAATGTTGACATTTGAACGTTGGAAAGTGAAAAACGCTAAGCCATCAAGGTAAAAACACAGAGAGCACTTCCTATTAAAGGCAACCAATCGGTTTGAAAGAACGAGTGGGAGCATAATTGGAAAAAAATTATGCCTACAGTTTCCATGCAACTCGTTTTATGTGTTGTGACTTTTAACACATTATAATTCCTTTATAGTTCGACTTTGTGGGAATCCAGACCATTTCAGTCGGGTTTATGCCTCCTGGAGCTCTGGTGAGTCATGCATGTAGCACTTGCTAACCGCTAGCTTCTTGGATAAGTGTCTGTTTGTGTGTGATGCATTTATATTGGTTTTTAAAGGGAAACAAAAAGCTGCTGTGTTGAACATGTTTAAAGGTTGTTACTCTGTTTTATATTTTATTTTATAAACATCTATTTTGAGTTAATGTGGGTGAAGCTGTGACTACTGTGAAGCATTAAAATAACATCATATAGGTTTGTTAGCTGAACAATGTATGTTTAATGTGTCACTGTATGTTTGTTAAATTCTGTTGTGATCTTTATAGTAACTTGTGGTTTAGTATTTTCTTAAAGTTATGCCTTGCTTTTTAAAATTAGCAACTGTCCCATTTTGAAGTTAAAATTGTTGTATTACATGCCAATTCATCAAAATTATTTGAAATCATTGCCTTTGGGTTTATATTGATAGTCTAAATGATGAACTAGAATTAATGAGATTTCATATTAGAAGTGAACCTGGTAAACTCACTGTTCTACATTGTTGTGTAGACTGGTCCCAAGATACTGGGAAGAAATCAGATGGCGAGCCGAGCCCTGGAAGACTGAGCAGCTGGGAAGCGATGTGGCCAACCGTGAAGCTGTTCCAGACTACAGATTCGTCGATTGCCGTAACATGAACAAAGATAAGACATTACACAAACACTTTAGCACTACCCGGGTAGGAAGAAAAACATTTCATAAAATGTATCCAGATGAAATGATGCCCCAGAAAATGGGAATTCCCACTAATTTTTTCACAAAGTGAGCAAAAGACCAAAGACGGACTTTTAATTTCATTTCAAAGTTTTGTTATTGTAAAGAGCTCTATTTTTTGTTTATATTGCTGTTGGCAATAAAGTGTCAGCTGTTCAACTCACTATCACCCTCCTGTGGGTTATTCCAAATACTTCCTTTTGAGCCTAGCTTGATGTTTGTGTCTTCAGTTATTTAACCTTGTTTAGGTAAACAGGCGCTACACTTGCTTCACTTTTAATTGTCAAATACCAATGCTCTAAATCCACAGGCACTTATGGTATTTCTCATATCTTGCAGTAAGTTGTCTTCTTCTCCTCTCCAGATGAGTTTGACCCAACTGATGTTTCAACCAGATACAACATGCTTCAAACTATAAACCCAATCCTGTTGGCTATAAATCACATAATGCTTGAAGAAATGTTTGCTCCTCACCTTGGAGAAATCATATCCACCACATCCTGTAATTGTCAGCAGTTTCCTAGTGATATGTCTGCAGGGTAGGGTGGTAATAGTGAGCACATTGTCAGGTGGTTGAGTGGTTAGTAATACATCACGCGATTCTTCTTTTAATTCAAGATCGGTGGAGCTGTTGACTCACACACGTATCCATTTCTTCACCCTCCACTGCACAGCACAACTGCTAACAAACAACTTGACACACAGTGGAATGTTGCTCTGCACCAAAATAGAGGTAGTATAGGTCTACATGAGCCACGCACAACTGCATGACTCCAGGGCGCCATGCAAAATTTGCTATTATAATTGTTATCTTTTTCATTTCTTCTCCAAGTTGTTATCTTAGCAGTCATCCACATTCACAAGTAGAGGGTTTGTCCTGTTGGATTCCTGCAACTGATTTCACATTGGTTTGAAGTTCTATCGCACAGAAAGTGTGAGCATTCCTTAGCAGATCAAGGAGGGATGGAAAGATTGTGGTGTGAATGAGGGTAGGAAACCAGCTTAAGATCGTTGAGATAAAGATTACCGGGGAAGCAAAGGTCATACAAACAACAAAACAAACAGCAATCCTACACAATCTCATCGCTATCTAATTTATCCTTCTGTGACAACTCACAAACAGCACATTCTCTTCTTTGATGTAACCACTTACAATGAAAATCCAGGACCTTGTAAAAACTCCTTTAAGCATTGTTCACAAGTCTGGAATCTTCCTTTTTCTTCTTTTTACAGGGCCCATAATAGCTGAGAAAACAAATATTCTCTGCAGTGTAATTCTTCAACCTTCTAGGGCGGGTAAGTAACCCAACAGATAAAAAGATAAGAGGGAAAATCTGTAAGTCAATTCAACCATGTTGCTTTTGTTAATATATTGTACCTTTCTAGGTCGCACTTCACAAAACTTTTGTGCCCAAAGTAAAAAAAAACAAAACTAAGGCAACAATGACTCTGATAAAAGGTTGTCAACACCGTTCTCAGTGTCTTCTTACTGAAGGCCGGCAACTCTACCCTATAGGTTTCGGATTTGCTGAATTTCTTTTTTCAGTTATATTGTTGTGAGAAAGATAAATGGCTTTTTCTCTTAATTAATGGAGTAGCAGTGTTGTACACTATATATACCATCAACGCCTGCTCTTAAATAGCTGCAGTTTTACAGCAGATATGTCCTGAAATGCAAATAAATATGTATCCATATCTAGAACTGTGGATGGGTTATGGCCCCGATACACTATCTTTCACACTTATTGGTACCCTGTGTTTAGATGTGCAAAACAATTAGGAATGTATAGAAACTCAGTGATCCCAGATGCCTCTTTTTGCAATTCATTGATAATGAATCCTAGGGATCTTTTTTTTTTTACCTTCTTTACTACCCTCCTCCCTCTGCATGACAACAAGATAAACTTGAATCACAGTTCTGCCACAGTTGTTATAAACATTTTGATTGCTCTGACTGTACATGAGGGCAGGTTTAGGCAAGTAACCACTTTATTTTAGTAATTTCCTGAGTTATGAGGACCAGCACACACTGGTTTACTTGAATGACATGTTCTCTTTTCCATTTCCGTTTTGAATAATGAGCAAAAAAGCCTCATGAAGCATCATATTTATAACCCAGGCAAACAGGAAGTAATTTACTGCTGATTAAGCATTGCTACTAACCATAAAGTATAGGTTACTTAAAATGCTTAATCTTCAATTGCTTCATAGTAACGTTTAGATGTTCTAATAATGGTTCCTGAGATTTGGTTAAAAACAATTTATGATGGGTTTTTACCCCTTCTGAAATAAAGGCTGTTATTTTTAAACATGTTCAGAGTCGTAATATGCAACCAAAATTTTAAATGTATTTTTTTATAAGGTTTTACACATTTTTATGACGGTTGACAATAAATATGAATGACAATGCATGTCTCGCACACTAAAATAATCGGAAAAGGAAGAAGTACTACTTAAGTGGTCTCAGCAGAAAAGATACCTAGATACCTTGTTACCTAGTGTCTACACAAACCAATAAGTAGATCCACATTCTAAACAGGAGACAGAATAGACCATAAGGGGAACCCGGTTTTCTATTCATCTCGTTCCGACCTCTGGCATCTATGTACTGTTTACTTCATAAAATTAATACGGTCGTACTGAGTTCCACATCAAAAGTTCTCCTTTTGTAATAGCGCTGTTTATTTTTAATGATCGATGTTTTAATTTCGGCACTAGTTTGTTTTGACCGCAATGAGAAAGTAGTGCCACAGGCTGACAGCATCCATACCACGTCGCATTGAGTGATGCAAAAGGAGCCCAAACCAAGTACTGAGTACATATGCATGATTAAACTTTTCAGAGGTCTGAGATTTCTCTATTTAAAATCATTTTTTTATTGATTTCATGTAATATTCTAATTTTCTGAGATTTTGAATTTGGGGGTTTCATAAGCTGTAAGCCATAATCATCAAAATGATGACAAATAAAGGCTTGAAATTTCTCGCTTTGCATGTAATAAGTCTATATCATATATTAGTTTCACCTTTTTAAGATGAATTACTGAAATAAATGAACTTTTGCAGGATATTCAAATTTTTCGAGTTTCACCTGTAGAGTTATAAAAGATCTGCAGCATCTTGCTGCAAACCTTGAAGGACCTAAGCTCAGGAAGTCCTTTCTGCTCTGTCCCTTCTGGTAGACGACTTCATTGTTGAGTCTCCAGTCCAGTCTGTTATCCAGGTGAACATCGAGGTATTTATATATGGTGTCTCTGTGGTTTGTGACTGCACCTTAGGAAATCCCCCTCTAGCTCCTTGGTTCTCCCTGCATTTATTACTGCATTTACCATGTGTTTTAGAATTTGCATGTGTTTTGCCTCTAGTGGCGACTAGTGCCACATAAAAAAAAATCACCATAAAAAAAAAAACGGGCTCTTAACAAGATGGCTGAAAAAGTGTGGAAGTCAATGAAGTTTGGAGTATAGAATAGCACAGATCTCCCCATTTCTCAGCTTTTGCTGCACATTGCCAGTCAGCGCAGAAGGAGATCAAGCAGCTGATAGTTTCAGTATGCACAGACTATACTAAGTCATTGACGCATAGAATAATGTAATGCAATTGCACAAGTTAAAAAGGATGTCAGAGTCTCATCAGCTTCAACCCGTCACAATTAACAATTCTTCACCCATCATATAAAAGACCACTTCACCTACCTCATCTCCGTTCTGACATCTGGTTCTCCAGCCCAGAACTCTGCCTTCGTTGGTCCGAGTGTCATCCCAAGTCTTGTCTCCAGACCCTCTCCTGGTTACGATCCTGCATTTGAGTGTGTGCTTTAAATAAAACCACTAAACCACTACAGTTGTGATCTTGTTAGCTTATGACAAAGGAGGCCTGAAGTGAATTTGTTTCTGCTGAAAAGTGTCAAGAAACCTTACAACTGGATATTTCGACTAAAAATGATCATCAATAATTATTTCAGTTACATAGTGTGTCAATATTTATTAACTCTGATAACAGGTTTATTTAACATGTTTACAGCAGAAGCTTCCTTGGTGTCCAAACATACTTTCTTTGAGAAACTGTAATTTGAAAGCAATATTATGTCCCCAGTGACAGTTTGTTCACACTGAATAGCTTCTGTGTGCTACCACAGAGTGATGGTAAAGGGGAGGGTTGAGGCTCATTGCAACATTTCAAAGGTGAGTGATTTATATGGCAGCTGTTCCCCAGTGTGCCGTTCAGAATGCCCGTGCCCCATGTTTAACAGCTGACAAACACAAGCTTTTTCTGTCACGTCGCATTTATTGCCTCACACACAATTCTATTAGTACAACCACAGCCATACAAGGGTATAAAAAAGTTTTTATGGGGTAGTTATCTCAGTCAATCATACAAAGTGAGTACTACAGCAATGCACACATTATCACAGTGACCCAGGTTTGAGTGTGATAACAGTGATTTTTGGAGTAAACTGACAGCAGCGGTGTGGCTTTCAAGGACAAAACTCGAAAACGGATGCTTTAAAACTTTTTTCATATGAGACATGTGCTCCTTAAATAAGAGAAGGCTGAGAAGTACTTTCTAAAGCCGTTTGATATTTGAGATCTCTCCATTACAACCACAGCAGCGCACTGGGAAGAGTGTAACCTTATTTCACGCTGGATCTCAAATAGTGCTGAGAATTTGTGAGGCAGTTAGTGGCCGTCATTAATAACGGCCTCGGCTGGTCTGACAGCTGCTGATTGGAATGAAGAGCTGTGCAACGGCAGACAGCTACAAATTTCACTGGCAGCCAGGTCTCCATTACTGAGCGTCAGCTGCCAAAACAGCAGTAATCAGAGAAGGGGAATAAAGAGAAAAACCCGCTCTCTTACCACACTATGCTATTTGTCTAGTGTTAGAAAACATTCAATCTTGTACATGCACATGCAGACTATTTTCTTGCACCACATACCACTAAGAGACTTCAAAACCTTTGATAGATTACCCATTTCTGGAGTGATCAAGGGAAAGTGTTGTACTAGACACACCTTTTGTGATGAAAGGTAAGAAACTTAAGGGCATTTTTGAATGCTTCAGCCACTAGATTTTGTAGCAAGCGTTTAAGTTTCAACTTGTAACAAAAGAAGAACACATTATATAATGGTTAACTGTTAAGAAAGATTTTAGAAAAAAACCTATATCTTTCTCTTAGCTAACAGCTAATTGGCCATTTCAAGCTGAAAGGAAAAACGAACAAAAAGGAACGAAAAAAGATTCATCTTAATCAGCACAAAGAGTGTTTGCATGGTCTTGTATTATATTAGTACTATTACTATTGTTTTAGTTCTGCGAGTTCTACAGCCATGGTGCACATGTATGGTACATGTGACATCTCAGAGCTGTAGTGGAAAAGCTGAGCAATGTTTTGACAGGTCCAAAAACACTATTGTACCATGGGTTATGTGTTAATTGCATAGGAAAGCAATTCTGGAGCATAAATTGAAATGCAATGCCGAACCAATATTGTGATGCGTGCATAAGACAAAAAAAAAGATTTTAGCAAGTCACAATTTAAGCTAGTCTGTTTGTGTTGTAGCCATCAGTGCATTTACCAGTCTAACAATCTTGAATACCCCCCCCCCCCTTGGTCTTGAACTCTGTTTGGGATAGAGAACTTCTCTTTTTCTTTGTTCCATTAGCTTGACATTCCCAGTGTCTTGTTTTATTACTTTTTAAGAAGTTGTACGTCGTGTGTGTTGCAAGAAATGTAGACGACCTTTGAAACAGGATGGTAGTAGAGGATTTTAATGATAACAATGACGGAAACCTTATAGGTTGGGCACAAAGAGAAGAGGACATGGAGCGCGAGCAGCATAATGGAAGGAAATGGCAAAAACAATGAAAAACAGGTAGCTTATACACAAAGTAGAAATGACCAGTGGGATGGGAACCACGTGAGTCTACTCAGGGGAATGCTGAACAGCTACGCGAGAGGACTGATCAGGGTAACTGAAGGAATGAGACTTGTTAATATAGATAACAGACAGGGAGCTGAGTTAGAGACTAAGGGGTACAAGTTGAACACTAACAAAACAGAAATGAATTAATAACACAAACGGAAAATAAAACAAAAGACTCAACACAAGGACCGGACTTAATGGGACAGGACTACAATAAAGAACACAGAGGAAAAACTAATCTAGAAAATCCAAAGCAACCCACATTGATCAAAACCCAAAACTGTTGAAAATGATTACTTTAACATCTAGCCACATCAAGCGTGGATTGTCAAACCTTTTTTAAACATCATGTTTCTATATTACCAATCCACTTGAGGAAACAATAAAATGCCAGTGGCAGCAGAATGAAGGGTAACATAAATATGTCCCTGTAAAAACAGGAAGAGCAAAGGATGGAGGTTTCTGAACTCTAGAAATGTAATATATTGGATGAAAAGCACAGAGTTTTCTTAGAAACCTGATGGTAAAACAAATTATGTAAACAGAAACTATATTTACATGACAACTAAGCCATGTATCTTTCAACTCAGACTTCATTTTTCCTCAGGTATCTTATAAATAATAAATATATCACTTTTTTTTCTCTGTTGCAACAAATGAGCATCATGAAAACATATTTTGCTATGCCAAAAATGGCAGTTGTGGTCTTTGGGAAAATTTATATAAGCCACATGAGCAAGGCGTGGAGTTTTATAACATTCAATAAAACTCCATAATTTAGTTGCTTTAATGCAACCATCTGCCACACTTTGAATCTCTTTGCTGTTCCTTTCCGAACAAATATTCATTTCTAAGAAGCAAATTGTTTTAGCAGAAAAATAGAATGTTTTCATTCAGAAAGCATTTTTGGAAAATGGATATGGACAAAAAGTTTTCATAAGATGTATTTATCTACAGCTTAATACTGGAAAGAGGCCAAAATTGCATGAACATGGACTTCAAGTTTCTTTAACGTGTGACTGCGCCAGTGACTGTGCCAATGAGGGAGGGTGTAGCATTTTCCAGTGGGAGGAGTAAAAGTGAATGTCTGTGGCCTTGAACAGTCTGATCCCTGTAATGACAGAGGGCTTTGGTATGGGTCAACTTGTCATCGCTCCTTTTCCACTGATCCCTGCTACTCCCTGCTGCTAGACATGTGAACAGAGTCACTGATCTACACCAACACACATGCACACACTCACGCAAAGACACCCAGGTTGGAAAAAGCTCCCAGGGTGTGTCCCACAGGGAAGCAACATTTTCTGATCCTCATGTTTTGAATAAATTGACAGCTCTATAAAGGAAAACCACTTTAGTGATATACAGCACTGCTAGCATGTTGTTTTATGGATGGCCCCATTAGCTCATTTTGGGTTGGGGGAAAAAATTGGGATGCTCAAATTTAGCTGAAGACAGATGTGGTGACACATTAAAATGGATCATAGATCAGACCTCCCGCTAATGTTGTTCTACATACAAACTCATGTATCAGCATGGTTTATAGTGACACATGAGTAATGCTCGAAGAGCAATTCAAAAAAGTCAGCTTCCTAAGCCAACTTGAGAGAGAGTAACCGACGTATAATTCACATCAATCCCCTGCAAGCACAAACAATGCTAATGCAACATGCGTGAATGCAGACTGCAAAGCTTCAGGAGGTGGTGAGAAAACCAAGAGAGGGACGCTTCATTTTACAGCTGCCTCTTGCATGTCAGCTTATTCCAGCAGCAATAAAACACTCCATAATAAAAGGCACTACCCCAGAGAGGCAGCAGTACTGCAGCTATAGATAATCCTCTCAGCTCACAGAGTGTTTGCATTTCTATCCTCTGGAAGCTTTTGCTCTGGTTGTAAGCATAACGGAGAGGAGGGAGCTTTGTCTTCATTGCTCTATCAGAGTGAGCAAAGCAATATTGAGGCCTTTGCTAAGAAGTGTGGGAGCAAGCTGCTTAATTATCACCTGCTTCATTATCCAAACAAGACCTTTAGAGAGGATGTAATTAGACCCCCTGATAAAACTAATAAGGGGAAAAAATGCAGTCTGCTAGTAAAAATTAATATGTGCATTTTTGTTTTAGTCATTGCAATTAACAGTAAACTTCACAGTGTGTAAAGATACATATAACAAGTACCAAACTGGGTTAAATACATGAAAAAAATATTGCTATATAATTCACAAAGAATGACCTTAAAAACTATCTGAATTTTTAACTGCACAAAACCATTCACTCTTGCTTAGCACTGCCTAAATAGATGGTTGCAATTATCATCCTGGCAATTCAAATATTATTTATGATTGGTCCCCCCCCCTGGTCAAAAGACAAAAAGCATCTGGAGATGCCATTAACAAAGTCCTGGCATAGTTCTTGGTTGGATATTCAACCACTCTCCTTGGCAAAACAAGTAAAGTTCTCCAGCTCTTAGGCAAAGACCATTTTTCAACTAGGATTAGTTTGGACCTATTGCTGAAACCCCATAAGAACCTGTTTTATCCATTACAAAACTAGTTTTAATCTAACTGTTGATTTAATGCGAGATTGATGAATTTGGGTTACGCCACACCTTTATTCCACCCACTTTGTGGAATGCAGCAGTCTCCTGGCAGCTAAACAGTCCCTTGGCATGATACTCACCCCACCATGCGCAACAGCTCTTCATCAGACTGATGGACATACTTTTGTGCCAAGTTTGTTCTATTTTTCCTGTATTTAAAATACTGATTACAGATACAGGTGAAATTCACACAAATATTTTATCCATTATACTTGGGTCAATGCAGCGAGTCATAAGCCTCACCTCTTTGCTTCCACAATATCAGCGGCCTGCTCCGAAAAGTCCCTTGATCTAAACAGATTGACTTGTATGATATGAATGAACAGAGTAATTTGTGATTGGATAAGCTGGGGGCTGAGTTCATGGTGAAATGTTCATTGCACTATGATCTGAAATAAACTTTTATTTTACTGAAGTCAATGCCATAGCTGACTATCTGTGTGTGCTCAAAATTTCCCCTTTTTTACGTGACATTTGTGCCAAATAAACAAATCAGAGAGTCCTACACTTTTGCAGACAAATATGATTCTCAAAATATACAACCATAATATTTTATTTAAAAAACACACACCAGCAAAGACTGGTCAGGGGATATAGCTTGGGAGTGGCATTGTGTGTCAATTAATGTGCTGTTCCAAAGATGTGTTAAGCCTGCCGCACACGAGAGCAATCTGCTGAGCAAAAAGTCATTCGAGGCTGTTTGCTCAGCAGATAGCTCGCTGTTTACTACTAATTTTTGGTGAATTTTCGGCCTCACGAGGCATTGAGGTGAAAATCATACAGGTTTGATTTTTTTCGCCTCGTGCACTGTGTGTGCTGTATGTGAGCTGTGTGCTGAGGGCAAATATTATAAGTGACCAATCAAAACGTGATCTCCACTCACATGATTCCAATATGGCAGACAACGGAGAAGATTACATTTTAGAAGATAAACTCGTGGAAATTTGGCCTGACTACACCTGTTTATACGATGTTGCCTAAACAAAATAAGAAGCAGCATTTCCTCCAAATCCATCTGTGTCTCCGTTTCATTCATTGTTTTGATGTGAAAACAGGGGGCTGACATCTTGGAATCATGTGAGTGGAGAACGCGTTTTGATTGGTCACTTGAATATTTCCCCTCAGCCCACAGCTCACGTAGAGCACACACAGTGAGTTTTTTGCCTTGCGAGGCGAAAAATATCAAACTGTTTGATTTTCACCTCAATGCCTCGGGAGGCAGAAAACTCCCCGAAATTAGCCGCACACAGCGATCTATCTGCCAAGCAAACGGGTTCAAATGACTTTTTGCTCAACCTTGCGAACCTTGACATATCCACTGAGAGGAATGCTGCAACATCTGCGCAAAAAGAAAACATGACTGTATAAGAAAGTGGAATGGGGTGATTTAAACAATAGATTATGAGGAAATTGTGCTAGGAGCACAAGTGGATGTTAGATCTGAGCTGGAAAGAAATTCCGCACCTGGTTATTTAAAGTTGTGCAGACGTTTAATGCCCATTATATTCCCAAGCAGGCAGGCTATTGAAGCAGCCGAAGCGTTTCTTCTTCAAGGGGCTCAGGGAGGCTGTACTCAGGCTACTTTATGCAGCTGCTGCCTTTCTGGTGGAGTCCAGTACTGCAACTTATTTTGGAGAGGCTTTTTTTCCCCCTTCAGAAGGAAAATTCTGATTTGCGGCTTCTCAGAAAACATCCAGGGCTTAAGCCCAAGTAGCCACCCCAGAACTCCGCCCCTGACAGGACCCATAAAAAGGGCTAGGACCAGATTTGCAGGGGCACTGGCCCCTATCTAGAATCCTCTGTGTGCTACATCCATCTTATGAGGTGGTACTAGATATTAATTCATGAGAATGAGACAAATTGAGATTACATTTTATCATTATTTTTGCAAAATCAAGAATCCCCTTCTTATTTGTCTTCACAAATAAAAGTTCCAAAAATTACAATCTGCGTTTTAACGAATCTGCAATCGCTGTAGAATATTCCAGTTCAGTTTGGACAAGCCTACAGCTGTTTTTTTTGCTTGTCTCATTCTTTGGTGGTCCTAATGCCAAAAAAGTTTTAAGGATTTCAATTTTTTGTTTGTTTTCACAGACTAATTTTTCATAAATCTTAAACAGTGTTTTAACGGATATTTGTTCAGTGGTGAATTACTCCGTTCAAGTTTGATCTTTTTTTGTTAGATTTTAAAGAACAAACAATCAAATAAAGTCTAGCTTCATTAAAAAAAAACATTTGTTTAATGGAGATAGGAGGTTTTAAAGCAGATGCTAACTAGTTAGAGGCTAACATTTACCCAGCTGCTCTGTTGTCACAATTCTTACAAACCAAACCCTGTATTTACAGTAATCTTTATCAAGACAGCAAGGAAAGTCAATAACTACTTTCTTTCTTATTTCAAAAAATATATATAAATATAGATACAGGACATTAGGCTTGAAGCACTCACCTTTTATATCTAGCAATCATAATAACAATTTAAACTCATTTGACCAGATGAAGTCGTTCTCTAAAAGCAACTGTATGGCTCTTCATGAGACATGAGAGTTCACTAATGAGAAATATTGTGGCATTTGAATGTTGGGAGATCTTGTGGCACTACACTAACTTGTTAGTGTTTATATTATTACCTAAGTAAATACAATATGCATTTTTCAATCATTTTAATAATACTTTGTTTTAATTTTCCCCAGGTCTCAGCCACAGAATTGGCTGGTGTCATGTTGAATTGCTGCAATGAGGAATGGTGAAATATTTGTGCTTTTGCATAGAAAACACAGGTGGGAAAAACATCCATAGAGTTATCACCTTCAGATAACCATGTCCCAGTTTGCTGGATTTGATGGTCTCTGAACCAGACGATAAAGGTAGGAGTGGCCTCAGGGAGAGGACTCTAACAAGGCAGCAGTCCTTATTTAACATAGCATGAAAATGCTGTTAGTCATAGCTCGCCATGACAGCGGCTCTCATTATCACTACCTGGATATGCATGGCATGGTTGTCAGAGCGAGGCAGGCACTGGGGACAGTCACACATGATTGCCTCAAATCAGCCGAGAAATGGGATGTCTGATCACTCTCTGGAAATCTGATAGAAGGACACAAATTCACCTCTGGCAGTTCGAGTTGATGGATGTCATGAATGCAAATGCAAGTGTCTTATTAAGGTATGAATTGAGATCCAGAAATGCTGAGTTTGTGTCACTGTTTTTCTTAATAAATATGTAATAACACAATCCTGTTGGTGGAAAGTATTTGATGGGAAATGAAAGATAATTTTGGCACCTTTCAGACACTTAGATCAGGCCAGGCTCTCATCCCTGTGTCCTTATGTCAAGTGTTGCTTGGCTGCCAGTTCATCTCCCCCTCCCACTGCTTTTATGATTTCAGTACTGCAGATGCAAAGCCTGTCTGCCCACTAGAGGTGGGCCCGAGAACAACATCTCACACCTCACCGTCCTGTTGACTCATTAAACTCTTCAGCTGTTCCTCCCAATCTCCTCTCAGATTCATACAGATGTGTCACACCCATCAGGCTTTGATTTACACTATTTACACCATACTGGTGTACTTGTTGTGACTGTGGGGAATCTACTGAATGCCCTCCCCCTTCCACCCCACCTTCCCCAGCCTTTGAGCGGCCAGCATCCTACTAAATGTGAGCCAATCGTTTGGTGGTGGGTGAAGCCTACCAAGCCACAGAGCACTTCTTCCCGTTGGCAGCTTTCCCTGTGGTGGCTCTGATCACAACACAGTGTTAACAACACGTGACCTGGCCCTGCAGCCCGCAGTAATTGAGGTTACATCCCAGGCAATACCTTGATGAATAATTAAAAGGCCAGAAACAGAACTCTGAGTGACTTAGCCGGCGCCCCAGGGTCTAATAACGTGCTTGGACTGTATTAGGTAATCTATCCACTGGTGCCAGTTAGTGTCGCACACTCACGAATAGCACACTATTGGGCCCAGATAAAGGCAGCACAACAGCATCAGTCATAGTCTGGGAAGAGAGCTGGCTGAGGCTCTGCAGGTACAACATGAGGAATTATTTCAGGGTGACTAGTGGGCACTTATCTTGCCAGCAATGTGAGGTAGATTTGAAAATGCAGAAAGGATGCCTTCTGGTATTAAACTGTGAAATAATGAAATGCTTAAGGACAAAGAAGTAAATACTGACATCCAGGATTTATAAAAGCAACACGTTTTTGACCTTGGCTGCATTGAAACCTGATCATGGAAACACAGGGCCCATTTATAAGTTGGTGTTAAGCCTGTAAAGGTGATAAAGATGTACCGCCATGCCAGGACACTCTGTTAAAGCTACCAACGTCATTCAGAGGCTAACAGAGGTCATCCGCACTATGCCAAAACATAGCTTGTTTCACGGTCTGCAACTCTTAGTATAAGATTAGAAACCGATCATCTGACTGAATCCTTTCCAGAGTAACATCTCTTAAGACAAAATGCTGTAACAGAGTAAGCATCAGTTGGTATGAAATTAAGTTAAAGTACAAATGCTGTGGTTTGGAACATTGGAATTAATAAAATATCACAATAAATAGAACAAATTCCACCATAGCCAGTGACATTGTTGCTTTTTTCCTTGACATTGTTTACCTTTTTTTTAAAAACTAACCATTGAAGCATAAAAATAAAAGCCTGTGCGCATTTTATAACAACAGAGAAATAACTTATTTTGCATAAGGTGGCAAGAATAAGAATTTTTTTCTTTCTAGCCAGGACATTTCAGAACTCAACTGCAGACCTTCTGGGAAACCCTTATGACTCCCACCCACCCAAGTACTTCTCAGTGTTGTAGCCACACCCACTTCAAATTTCCGACCAATCAGACAATAGCTGTCGGACAGCATAAGAATAATGTTTTGCCCAGATGTTTTGTCAAGTACGGCTGCAAGATCAGATTTATGTCAATTTGTTTATGTAGCTCTGGGAGAGGAAACAAAATTATCTGTTCTTGGGAAATATGTATATGCCTTAAAGTACATAGGCTAGTGTTTATAGAAAGCTGTCTGTAGTCCAGTGCTTTACTGACATGCTGCTTGTAGCTTATAGCTTTTCACCTGTGGCTTGTCGAATGTAATTTAAAAGAGTGTTACGTTTGGCTCCCCCTGCACAACTTTGCATTTTTCTAAACAGATGTTTATACTTAGTTTGTGAAAAAAAAATTATTGATGGTCTTCCAGATCCTAGACTGTATACAGCAGATGGTCGGAGACTCCATGACGTCGCCTGAAGGTTTTTGAAGAGCTGAACCGAAGTCCAATGGGTGGTTCCTACCACTGCCATCTTGGCCGTGTCTCGTCGCTTCTGAAAAATAAAAAAAATGGGCAAAGAAGTGCAGCTGAGAGTGGGGCTGTGTGGGTGGGGTCGAATGATTGACAACCATCAAACTCTGAGCCGATGTAGCTACGAGTTAACTGTGCTAACGCCGGGACTAACTAAAGCTAACGGAGGTTGGCGGGCGGGTAGTTGTCATGACAGTAAACTTGACCTACTAAACCTAAAATTATTTTTTGAACCAAGCTGGTAACATGTTTATTTCTCCTGTGAAGTTGGCATTTTTAACATGGGAGTTCATGGGAACTTGCTCCTTTCTGTGGCAAGCCCCTAGCGGAGGAAGGGGGAACTGCAACTTTTGTGACTTCCGCTTTCACCTCGCTTTTAGCCGCCGGAGTTTGCCCCTTGTTTTGGATTCTGTTTAATATGTTGTAATACCTGTCCACCACCAGCAGGTGGAGTTAATGTTACAATAACTACATCAAAACTCTTAACAAGATCCTGAGCATAGTTAAAGTGCTAGACTAAAGATTTTTCAGAGGCAATTGTAATGAAAAATTTCTTGACACTTTTCTTGACCTTTTCCTTCTTGTCATTAACCTTTGAAGCTTAAATTTGTATCTTAGCTAGTTTTTCATAATAACTAGAACATTGTTGAATAACTCATGAAAACGGCCCTACTGATGTTGTGATTCTTAGCACAAAAGAGGCAGAGTGGTTATATGTAGCATAGGCCGCCACATCATGATCAATTTAAATATTATCTACCATACCATTCAAATGTTATTTAATCTACTTTTTTTTCTCCAAAAAACTTGCGTATGGGTGGTAAACACCAGAGGTGGGACCAAGTCATTGTTTTGCAAGTCTCAAGTAAGTTTTAAGTTGTTATTCTCAAGTCCCAAGTCAAGTCTCAAGTAAAAACAGGCAAGTCAGAGTCAAGTCTCAAGGCAAGACAGGCAAGTCTCAAGTCAAGTCCTATGTCTGAAACTTCAAATTTCAAGTATATTTTTCAAATAATGTTGCAACTATGTTCAATATAAATCAATGACCATGTGTTCTTTTTATAATCTGTATTTTTCAAAAAATCTGGTAATTTGATTGGCAGTGCTGCAACTCTTGCACACATATGTACATCTTTACGGGATGAGTGAAATGACTTAAAAGTGCAAAATTTTGAAATAATAGGTGTTTTAAATTTTAGATATTGGGTAAACGTTTTTTCAAGTAAACAGATTCAAGTCAAAGTCAAGTGCCAAGTCACTGGGGTGAAAGTCCAATTCAAGTCGAGTCTAAAGTCAGCTGAAAATTATTATGGACAAGGACTTAATAGTTACTTGCTTTACGTTCTTTTTACAATTACAAATATTCTGAAACTGTGAAACTGTCTTGTAAGCAAGAGAAAAATATAATAGCCCTCTTTCAACCATCTAACCAGCTATAAATCAGTCAGGGAGGGGGAGTACCATGTTAGTCCGGCATCTTATTTAATGATTCAGTTAAAAATATAGTGTCAAAATGTGAAACTGTGGTATATTGATATATTGGCACCTACATGTGCTTATTGTAGCACGTGTTGAACAGTTTAAAGTATTTATTATCAGTCATTTTCTTGTCTTCAAGTTAAAGAAAGAGGTAACATAGATCAGGATGGGTTATATCTGTTGAATTTCCAGTGAAGTTGTACCTAAATATACAGGTCTAAAATATTTGCAGAATAAGTGATTTATGTTCCAAAAATGTGAAAGTAGGGTTGACTGTTTTAAAGCCTGATGTGAAGGAAGGAGAAAAGAAACCACAGTTTACTTGTTTCTCTTATTTCAGCAAATAGAACAGTGTGGAAGTGACAGGGCCCTGTGTGTCACAGCTTCAGCAGCAGTAAGTTGAGGTGGGCTGCCGGTGCAGAATAATTAAGACCTCTATGGAAGTGACAGGGTCACCAGGAGGTATGCAGCATAGCAAAGCTTCCCTTCTCAGCTGTTTCCTCTATGAGCTGTCACGGTTGCTGCGTATTTATAGCAACATGGTGCGACACACGTGTCCAACCCTCCCACCTCCTCCACCTCTGAGACAGATGTCACCTTCAAGCCTCTATTTCTGGGGCTAAACACAAAGCTTTCAGCAGCCTAACAAGCCACATACGCAGGCAATCAGAACAACAGGAGTCTGAGGACAAACATCTACGTTGCCTCATTCAGGCTGAAATCACCGGGCGGGTAGGTGGCAGTTCACCTCTCCCACTGGATTGGGGTTCTTTACATCATAGCTTGGCAGCTACTGGTGTTCTGCTGGGTGGGGATTGATATGACACAATCAAACTAATACACAATAGTGTGTTCACTAGAACTAGACCAGATGTTAGTATTTAAAGCAAAATGTGAAATAGCCCTCAAGTGCGAATGGGAAGCTCCAAGCAGATGCTAACTTCTCCATGGTAGCTAATGGTTAGCCAGTCTTGGTCATTTTTAGCAATCCTTCTTCTTGGGTAAGATGATCATATCTGGGGTATAAGACAATAGCGTTATAAACATCTACATTAAAACAATTCTGCGAAGAAAAGTTGGCTAAAATTCCAGTGATAGCAAACTTATTTGGGAGGTAATTAATTTTTCAAATATGGTTTGAATTCTTTTGGTTTTTTCCTTAACAGTTGAAATCATCATTAACTGAGTTTTAGTTTTTCTTAGTTTATCTTTGGATGATATTAAAACTAGGTTCACATCTAAAATATTTATATAGTGTGATAAAAAGGAAAGGAAAATGGAAAACTAGCACTGAAAATAAACAGGAAACAGTAAAATGTTTAGTAGAATAAATGGTGTTAGTGTGTGTAAGGTGGCGAACTTTATAGTTGTGCTCTTAGATAAGAACTGACGGTGGGGGTGGGGTTGGTGGATTGGATGTGTTGACATAGCTTTAATTCAGTTTGATACCAGACACCAGTAGTCTGTCTGAACCTTGGTGCACAGGGGGTGTTAACCTCTCTGGGATTCTCAAAATATACAAACACCAAGCACGACTGGCCACTAAGTATTAAAATAACTTTTATGAGTGCAATGCTCATATACTGCCATTTCCACACTTCCCTTTGGTCAGCAATAAAACCCGCTCAAACATCACAAAAAGCCATGGTTCAATGATGAGTAAACATTTAGTTTAATTATCTATTAGATTTCTTTTTGTAGATGTGTTTAGAATGACATTAAGCATCCTATAATCACCCTCCGCCATGTTTAAAAAAAGCAATCAAGTTCAATTACCATGTACAAACGCATAAACATCTTGTATGGGTAACAGATGAAATTTATGACTGCAGCTACAATTTGATCCTTTAACCTTAAACAGATTGCTAATGTGTCAGACTATCTGCCCAGTAGTGTGTTCTCAAGGCTAGGTTAACACGTTTTGAGCCCCTGGATGAAGTGTTGGTTACTCTATATGAGCATGTCTTGCAGGTCATAAGCCTGTCACTGCCAAAGTGGGTTTCTTTTACTGCCACACTGGCGATAATCAGCTGATGCTGGCTGTCAGTCGACATGGCAGTGGGACAGACAGGGGACAGGCTCGGAGGACACATGATCACCCCGCTGACAAGCATCCCTAACCCCAGCTGCTCCGACGGCTCCTCTGTCATCTGGTAGGACGAGGGGAGGGGGCCACAGGCTGAGAGGAAGGTGGCAACAGGGCCCTGCTGAGAAAAGGACAAGGAAAGAGACTTAGGAGAGCACAAATTTCAGCACCCCCAACATAGCTGTGCACCACACCCCTCTCAACACAGCCCTCCACTGCCCAGCAATAGTGGTTCAAAGAAAAAAAAACATTGTTTCACAGTATTAACTCAGATTAGACCACTATAGTGGCACGGCATCTGTAATATATATATATATATATATATATATATATATATATATATATATATATATATATATATATATATATATTGGGCTTCTTGTGCTTGAGTTGTTAGGGGTTGACCGCACCCTGAAGGGGACATGAATTGGCTGTCTGTAGGCCTGCTTATCATGGGCTGACTCATCTGTTGTAGTGGGGAAGAGGAGCGGTAAGATACAGACAGTGTTGCCAATTTAGCCTCTTTGTTGCGATTTTTAGCTAGTTTTTAGAAAACTTTTAAAGTGGGGAAGAGGAGCGGTGAGATACAGACAGTGTTGCCAATTTAGCCTCTTTGTTGCGATTTTTAGCTAGTTTTTAGAAAACTTTTAAAGTTAGTTTTAGAAAATTCTAGCGACTTTTTCTGGGGCTACTGGACAGTTTTGGGTTAAGCATGTATCCTCGTTACTCTCACTGGGCTCATCTCCCGTCTCAGAACGTTCACAGCAGGCATGCTCAAAGTTGCAGGCAGGCAGCACTGGGACTAGCCTTGAAAACAGAGAAATGGCTGGTACTGCATCTGATCAAGTCTGTATAAAACAATAAATGACCTCATATTTTGTTATGGATGTATATATATATATATATATATATATATATATATATATATATATATATATATATATATATATATATATATATATATGTATGTATTAGGTGCGATCAGGTGAGATTAAATAATTACAGATCATAATTAATGAATCTCAAATCCGCATGGTGAAACATGGTGGTGGCAGTATCATACTCTGGTGATGCTTTTATTCTGCACAGACAGGGATGCCAGCCAGAGTTGATGGTAAGGTAGATGGAGCTAAATTCAGGGCTGTTGTTGAAGTAGACCAGTTGCAATGCTGCAAATAACGAGACTGAGTGAAAGGTTTACCTTCCAGCAGGTCACTGTGCAATTTCATCAAAAATGTATGATATTCACTACAACAAGCACTTTAAAAAGTAATACTAAATTTAACAATTCTTTATTCTGTATGTTTGATTAGGTCTCTGTGTATCAAAAAAAAAAAAAAAAAGATAAATACATTTATACATAAAATTGTCATTAGTGTATAATCAGTATGCAACATTATTTCAGCAACAGGAAGAATAATGATTGCATTTTTGTTTATAGTAAAAATCAGGGAGGCATCCTCCTCAGTGAGCCACGTTTGCACCTGGCCACATAGATAGCCATCTAGTAGGCTTCTTGATGTTTTACTTCTCTTGACATTTTAATCATTATGCCCTTGACATCTCCAAAAGGCTCAGCAATGGACTATGGCATCCCAGAACTACTCTGCATTTGTCCAGCCTTGCTACATGGGAGAAAAGATATGGTTCTGTCTTTAGAGCCACAGCTACTGACTACTCCACTGTAGCACCCTCGATTTTTCTTTGATGGCCTGTTGTAAAAATTGCCCACTCATGTGAAGATCTCTCATCAGTCTGACAGTAGATGTTACATCAAAGAGCCAACATCCAACTTACCTTGGGCAGATATTTGCACTGCACCCTTGCTGTCTACCTTCTGCTGCAAAATCTTTACCTTTAGTATTATTACAAGCAACTGTGAGCTCAACAAAGCAAGTTGCAAATTAAGTACATTTTCGTGTAAATCTGGTGAAACTGTGACATGTGACTGGTGCCTATTACCAGCAATTACTGGGTGAGGGGCAAGATACCCCCTGAACAGGTCGTCAGTCCATCACAGAGCTTAGTGAGGAACATAAAGACACACAAGAAAGACAACTTGCATACATGCTCTCACACCTAACCAATTTAAAGAGACCAGTTAACCTAACAGTCTTGTTTTTGAACTGCTGGGGGAAGCCGGAGTACCCGGAGAGAACCCACGCATGCAGAAAGACCCTAGGCTGGGATTCGAACCCAATACCTTTTTGCTACAAGACAACAGTGCTACAGACGGCTATATAATATAATATAATATAATATAATATAATATAATATAATATAATATAATATAATATAATATAATATAATATAATATAATATAATATAATATAATATAATATAATATAATATAATATAATATAATATAATATAATATAATATTCAGAAGTGGGTAGAGTAGCCAGAAATTGTACTACTTCAACATATTTTTATTCAAGTAAAATAACAAAGTAGTCCTGCAGAAATTACTAAAGTAAGAGTAAAAAAGTATTGGGTAAAAAGGTTACTCAAGCATTGAGTACTTGTTTTGAGATCATAACATATAATGTAATATATAAAGGGTATGTAATTGGACAAAAATGTAAATTTATGAGCAAATTCTGAAGATTCAAATAAATAGAATTACATGACATCATTGTAAAATGACAAATTTGACAAGAAACATTTTTCCACATCAGTTTTTCAAAAGTAAAACTAATGAAACCAATATTTAAGGTAGGTAGTGTACATATGTTGACCAGGGTAAGGTACCCCCACGTGACCTCCAAATTGCACAACAGCCTCAGCAGATAGAAAATAATGTTAAAATTATTAAGCTTGTGAGCAAACAAGAGGTCTCACTTCAACATCAAACTGTATGAGTCTCATGCATCTGTGGTTCAAACAAGCATTCAGTTACATCTGATAAAGTTAGTTGCTGTGAGTAGAGTAGCCAGAAAGTTCACTCAAGTAAGAGTTGCAATACTTCATAAAAATATTACTCAAGTAAAAAGTGCGGTCTAGTAAAACTACTCCAAATTACTTTTTTCCCCAAAAAAATTACTCAAGTAAATGTAACTGAATAAATGTAACTAGTTACGACCCACCTCTGATTATAATATAATATAATATAATATAATATAATATAATATAATATAATATAATATAATATAATATAATATAATATAATATTATATTATATTATATTATATTATATTATATTATATTATATTATATTATATTATATTATATTATATTATATTATATTATATTATATTATATTATATTATATTATATTATATTATATTATATTATATTATATTATAAAGACGTGCATGTATCATGTCACAAGCCCTAAGCAGAAAACGCAATAAGTCGGACCATCTTAGCACTCAGTTGGCAGTTTCATTCGCATTCAGCAAAATGAGGTGTTGGATAGTGTTCCTAGCTGTAAATAACCCTGCTGCATTTAAGATTTAAATATAGAATCGAGTCCTGGTGCTCTGAAAGCTATGCATTCCCTTGAAAAGTTCAGCCCCGGTTATTAGTTTAAACTTAACCGTGGCCCCTTATAGACACGGCGTTGTGCACTTGCCTACATGCTGACTTGCTCAAATTATCCTACATCAACAGACATGTGGCAAAGTTCAGCCATAGACCCGCAGCTCATGATGAGGTGAGGCTGCGAGAGCATGCTGTACCCTGGGGAAGGACGGGTTGGGGGAGTTGACCCCTCCGGATTTGATTGGCAGGTAAACGGCTCAACCTGAGTCTTCTTTTCAAGGAATGTGCTTGTGTCTGTTAGAGGGAAGAGCAGCTGGCAGGAGTAAAGACAGAAGATCAAGTCAGCTTTAAGTGTTAGGATTAGAACCTCACAGCTCTCGGTGCATTTTAACAGCACACCAGACTCTCTCATTTTAGACGCTCATTAGCAAACCAAGGACTGGTTATTGCATTGCAGAAGGAGGGCCTGCTCACCGACAAGACTGTGATTACACTGACAGACGTGCTGCTTAAAGGATTCAGTTTGAAAATGTTCTTACTGCACATAATTAGGACACTGTTTCAATCTACAAGCGAGAGGTTTCTGGGTTTTTGCTACTAGTAATCATATGACGGCTGAGTTATTCTGCGAGCTACTTAATCAGATTGAATTTTACAGTTTTGCTGCGCTGCAAAAAGACACACGCACTCACACATTCCCCCAGCCCTCACAAACTGCAAGTGTTGACGTGTTGAGTGTTGATGTATGCATATCCCCTCTCACATACAGTGCTTTAATACCCAGCGAAGGGGCTTGACAAGCACCTCTCTCTAGCTCTCAGTGCCACAATTCTCAGATGAACTGAATTAACATCTACATTACCTACTTTTATAAAACCTTTAAACAGAGATTTTCTTCACATTAACACCCCTCACATCACTCTGAAAAAGAGTACATTTGTGTTATGTAACCTTATGTCTGTTTATGAACAGATGAGGCCAGCATAGCTCAGGAATAAGTCAAACTCTTATATTATAAATGTAGACTGAGGGGAAGTTATTTTGTTGAAGCATAAGAAAATCCCATGAAAAGGTCTTGGGGTATGATTGCAGCCGTTTGATAAGGTGATTGCTGGCTGCAGGGCCCTGAAAAAGCCTTTTTATCTTTAAATCCAACCACTCTCCTTTAACCCTAATCTATCATCTCCGTTATCCTGCATGAATAATTGGTGGCCTTAAATAGCCGCGGCAGGCGTGATTAATCGAAAGGGGTGAGGTGTTGAGATCTGGTCCTACAGTGAATGTGCAGAGCCAGCAAAAACATCACACTTCTGTGGCCACTGCCATCTGTCTCCCAGTGGGACTCGTTCCTCCACAGCAACCCCTGCGACTATAACAACATTACCAACAAATTTCTGGCACATATAACACAGATATCTTCTAGCTGCTGCAAGTTCTGCTACCTAGATGTGTTTAAAATACCATTATCCAGCAAAGTTTAAATTTTTCAGTATAAAAAAGTTTTTTTGAGCAGCATGGAGAGATACTACTTCCATTTCATTTACCCAATAGGCAAAACCTAAAAGGAACATTTCAATGACTAATTTCTGATCCCCAGCAATTGTTTGTGAGGTTTAAAAAGTCAGCTTAGCGCATTTAAACTTTATTAAACTAATTTTGTAAATTACAGCAATAATTACTGCTAAAAGATTTTTTAACAAATACAGATTTCTTAGGTTTTTAGCTTTTTGTCACTCTTACATTTTTCAGATCATAAAATAAATTTTAGCATTAGACACAGAAAACCCGAATAAGAGAGTTAAAAAGTCATTTCTAAGGATTACAGGGCTCCAGTATATGGAGAAAAGATTAAATAGTTGTGTACCTTCTCACGAATGATTGGCTTGCCAAAATTACTCCAAGAGTAATAACCAGGAACAACATTTAAAATGCTACTGAACCTCTCTTGCCTCAATTAAGGTCAGTGTTCATGATTATGCCATAAAGAGACTGGGCAGAGATCACATTATTGGGGGAGTTAGCAGGTATAAACCACTGCAGACAATGCCCTAATTTTTAATGTGGAGTTACCGTGCTGAGCCTGCTGGCTGTAACAACTGGCTATATCTCCCGGTCATGCCAGACTTTCAGCTATACAGCAGCATCAAAAATGTTATGTTCCTGGGCTTTCCAGGTCGCTGTTTGAGAATTATCCTAAAGAACTTACGATCATCTGACAAGGCAGGCGGATACAACCTGTAGGCTCAACCGAGGCTACTCCACATTAAAACATTTTCAGATGAAAAACAGCAATAAAAGACACTGTGGTCTGTTGTGAAATTATGGGAAATTAATATCTGTTAACATAGTGATGTACATCTGACTACTGGTAACCTCCCACGCTAAAAAAAATCACTTAGTTCGAACAAGCTCATGGCAATATAACCTCTTTCCACAACATGTAATGTATTAGTAATTATTATTATTATTACTAATGACAGAAATTCAATAAAAAACCCTTAAAGGTTGTCCTGCACGAACTTGGGTTGATAAAAGATATCTGTTGCCATCAAGAAAAATCTATCTAAACTGAATAATTTCAGTGTGTTATTATACTGCATTTTAAGGCAGATTTTGGTTTACTTATTGTATTTATTTGAATGGTTTTTGTGGAATTTCTGATTGAGACTGCATATGTAAACGCCTAATCTTAAACGACTCGGATCAATATCTAGATATCGATGGGGGACAGCCGTGTTATGGACCTCAGTTATGTACTTTCTTTTAGGTATAGCTTTTTTGCGTCAATGTTCTGAAGCCATTCAAAGCTGTTTGAAAAATCTGTCTTCTAAAATGTTCATCAATTACTAAAGGAATCAACAAAGATAATAATAAAATGTCTGCTCTAACATGCTGTCAAAGGAAGTTACAATGCTGCTGATCATCTTTGGTAAACCAAACACTCTTGTAAGGGTCAGTCCAGGTTCTGATTAACACAAGTTCAAGGTGTACCCTTCCAGTTAGTTTAAAGCAGAAAGACAGAGATTAAATTTACACACAGTTTCTTTCTTTCTGTATATATATTTTTTTACAAATAGCAATCTTACATTAAAAAAAAACATTTATAAATTGTTTTGTGTTCAAAAATATTACTGATTCTTCACAAGGCGATAAATCTTGACTCTAAAAATAAGTTCTGGTTGTATAACTATTTTGTGCCTTCAGTTGTAGTAGTACAGGGTGTTCAAACTTTTTCAAGCTCTTCACTAACCTTTACAATTAAAAAATGAACTAAAATAATATTATTGCTAAAAACATTAAACAAACGTTAACCTAATGACTTTTAGAAATAGGGTCATCCTTTAATCGTTCAGCTATTCACAGTAACAGATACCTTGACAGGGCTTCCCAACATTTCACATGCCAGTACACACGATATGACGCATTACTTGTCTTGGCACGCTGAGACTCCTGCACCACTGACAGCTGAGACAGAGGCAGCCATGTCCACGAGTCCCGGTTGCAGACAGATAGGTCAGGCAGGTGATGCACATTAGTTTGTGGTAAATGTATGCTCTGCTGGCAGAAAACATGCTGCAAGCTGCAGAAAACATAAACTAATACTGCGTGTCAATACGACTGAGGGTACGGTAAAAAATTAATCACAGATGCATCTGTGGAGAAAATTTAGAAAGGATGAGTCTTTCCTAGAAAGCTGGAACTTCTTGTGTAATTTCATTCATAGACTTTCAACCAATGACGATGTTAAAATAACACAAATAAAGTCACATAAACTCAGGTACTTTTACAGTGTTGATACAGACACAGACTAGTGATTATTGAATTTCCAGATTCCCCTTTCAAACGTTTAAATTCAAACAAGGTTTCAAGGTGTTTTAAATACATAATATTAGGCTCATGAAGAACATTGCCTCTGAAGATTTCTGAAAACAGTACTTATGTACATACAGATATTTCCTATGGACAAAGACCCCAACTGCTACTTTAGAGTATCACTAAATTAACCAGGAGATCTAAGTGAGAGAAGGGGCTGGACAGCGATGAAGAAGGCCCAGGTTGGAATCTAAGCCTGGGGACTATCTGCATGGAGTTTGCATGTTCTCCCTGTGCATATGTGGGTTCTCTCCAGGTACTCCAGCTTTCTCCCACAGTCCAAAAACATAACTGTTAGGTGAATTGATTTCTCAAAATTGCTCTTAGGTATGAGTGTGTACATGCATGGCTATTTGTCCTGTATGTCTCGGTATTACCCTGCGATGAACTGGCAACCTGTCCAGGGTGTACCTCGCCCCGTGACTGCTGGGGATAGGTTCCAGCAACCCTGCATAGGCTGGACGGGTACAGATAATGGATGGATCTGAGTGAGGGGGTACAGAATAGCAGTATCTGTAAGCTAGTCTCAATGACATTTCTTCTATAGAAAAGAGGTAATGCAACATGGCTTCCATTGCTATACTTTTAGGATTGCTGGGCTGACTTATAGGTGAAACTCAAAAAATCATGTATCGTGAAAGTTCATTTATTTCAGTAATTCAGCTTAAAAGGTGAAACTAACATATGATATAGACTCATTACATGCAAACCGAGATATTTCAAGCCTTTATTTGTTAGAATTTTGATGATAATGGATTACAGCTTATGAAAACCCCAAATTAAATTTCTCAGAAAATTCAAATATTACATGAAATCAATAAAACAAGGATTTTAAATGGAGAAAAAAATGAAGTGAAGGAAAATGTTGAACCTTTTTACAATATTCAAATTTTCTGAGATTTTACATTGTGAAATTGTCCACTTTGTTTTATTCTCGTAGTTACATTAGGCTTAAACAAGATTTGAATCTCAAGACATTTCAACTGTTTTCAGAATCTTCTTTATTAGCTCTCATTAATAACTAACAAACATGAACAGCAAAGGCCTCCATTGTGCCAGTGTACTTGCATAGGTTATAAGCAACAAACGTTTAATTAATACAACATAAAAAAGCCTAAACAAGAATAGAATAGCTAATTAGGAGCTTAGTGTAATTGATGTGACATGTTTAGCTTGTTTCACGGCAGACTCGAACCTCTCCATATTATTTTAGTGCTACATTTTCCACCCATATCAGAGTAACACCACATACTGACCTAATGATATCATGAACACTGCAGTTTAATGTGGCTATTAATACGCGAGGAGCTCCTCCAGCCTGCCTTATTAATTACACACTGATGAAATTTGACAGCATTGCTCCTGGGTTGGCCGGCAGCAGTAGCAGCACATTATTACCACTGCCTTTCATATTTCAAGACAGTAAACATTAGCTAATATAATTGTGAGAGACCCCCACTCTCACTTATTGAAGTTACCATTTTGTCTTTTCCACATAACAAGCCAATGCCAATTAGGAAATGAGCTTGAAGAGCAGAAGCAGTTAACGTACATTTAACTGATGATGAATGAGAAAAACAGAAGTGGCGTTGCACTATTTGCTTTCTGTTTCAGTATGTTTTGCTACAATTACACTGCCCTAACTGTGGTTCTTTAATAGGCCAGGTACATCAACAAAGATGGAAACTGAGTTTTGAGTTTTGTTTACCTCTCAATGACTTGAGACTTGACTTGGAGCAATATATGTGGGATTTGAATTGAATGTAACTTTGAGCAAAATACTTCAGATTTGATATGGACTAAGTTTTGGAGTGAAGGATTGTGGGTGAAATTGGACTTTCCCCTCGAGCAGCTGAGACATGACTTGGCCTTGGATTTGGAGTGAAAAACTTGAGGCTCAACTTAGACTTAACCTTTAAAGACTTGAGACCTGACATGGATTTGTACTTGGGGTAAAGCACCTGCGACTTGGCCTGGGCTTGCTACTTTAAGACTTGAGACTTGACATGGACTTGGAGTAAAAGACCTGTGCTTGAAACTGGACTTTCCCCTCAAAGAATTGAGACTTGAATTGGGCTTGGACCTGGAGTGTAAAACTTAAGACGTCACTTGACTCGGACTTGAACTGAAAGACTTTAGACTTAAATTTGACATGCCCCACAAAGACTTGAGACTTAGCTTATAATTGGGTTGAAAGATTTGAGACTGAATTTGGTTTTGCCCCTTAATAACTTGTAAAAGTCTCTACAAATTAATAGCATCCCACCTTAACAGCAAATAATGTATATGGAAATTATTACAGTGTTATGGTGCACACTTCCTTCCTTAGGTATAATTATCACAAAATGCTTTCTCTACCACCCTATCATTGCAGAGAGTTACTGGTCAGTGCCTTATTTTCCACTGTAAGGGAAGGAACTGAGAGGAACAGTCTGTTAATTGGACATCGAGTGAGCCTAACAATGAGCTATGCGTGGGGAGATTTGCTTCGCAGAGCTGGGGCTAAGGATTGGGAGGAAGAGGAGTTCTAATTGGCCGTAGGATGAGGAGCTCAAGCCAGCTGTACACGTTTGAGCTGTGGCAGCAGACTACTCCCCTCATCTCCGTGAAAATGAGCTCAAGATTCACAGCCTCAGGAGACATAATACATGTCAAAGCCAACAATAATGGTTAATTTGAAATCATGTAGCACTCCTCTCTCTCGCCATCTCCCTCGTCTCCCTTTTTCTATTTTGCTTCCTCTCTCCCTTCTTCCCTGGCTCGCTCCCTGAAATAACCCATTCATCCTAAAAATGGTTTTAATTTTTTTTCCTGCCTCCACCCAAGCCCACCCCCGAATACCATTAGTCCCATCCCTCTATGCTCTAATGACCAAATGCATTTCCTAGATTTTCTCTGCAGCAGCCCTTATTATCCTGAAGCTAATGTTTTAAATTCAATTGCAACAATCCATATCCAGGCCAATTTACTGTCTCCTTTTTTTTAAAGGCGGCCCTCACAACACAAGCTTTACAGAGCACCGTCTGTGGAGTGGAGATAAAAGTGGAAGGTTCACTATGTATACGAGCCTCCAATCCCTGAACAACAGGACATTTGATGCTAGTGTATTCACCCAGCGTCTTGACAATACCCCACCACCTCCTCATCCACGTTTATAAAACACTAAAGCAACTGTGTTTAAAACATGCAGAACAGGTCTAGATGAATTCATAATTACGTCCAAAACTCTTACTTCCTGCACACATGCACGTTTACATGACCTGCACTGCTCTAGATGCAGGCAAACGGCCTATTAATGTTTCACAGTGTAGTGCATCTGTATCTGTGTCTCTGTCTCTGTCTCTGTTTCTTTTCTTCAAGGGTACACTGCCAGGGGGGCGGGAGTGTAGGATCGGGGGGAGTGTGTGTGTGGGGGGGATTGGTAGAGGTTTGGGTGTTCAGACACAGACAATATTTCCCCGATCTCTTGTGTCTCAGTGCTTGCCAGACTCAATCACATGTGCAGTGTGCTTTCATGAATTAATAACGGGCACTTTGGAGGCCTGGCAGGAACATGGTGACCACACGCTGATGGAAGTTTAATGAGCAGCACGGGGACCACGCTGCCATGGCACCGTCGGGTCTCTCAGCGCACTAGGCCATGTCCCCGGCCTTCTCTGCAGAGGCACAGTGTTTGGGCTCTCATTACCTAGATAAATATATCTGCCCTCTGGATCAGCCCACAGGCTCCTGCTTCCTCCTCCCCAAGAGATGCTATCACAGCCCTGATTACACTGCCCTGCCCTTGGGACAGCGGCTGGGCTGGAATCACAAGAACACAAACATCAGTCTCAATTCACTCTCCTGCTAAACATCAGACCCTTGCACAGCCGCTGATCTGCCACAAGCCTGCTGGGGTTCAGGACTGTCCGGGTGGAGATCACTAAGAGCAGTGGCTGGAGTAAGGCTCAGTGGTTTTTCCAATAGGCAATTATCTAAATCGGGTCACATTTGGATTCAAGCAGAATCATGGGGTAATTACGGAGGTCAGTCGCTAAGAGTGTACCTCCCCTCCCCTCCTCTCCTCTCCCTCCCCCTTATTTCCAATATCTATCTCCCTCCTACTCACTATTCAGCCTCTCAGGAACAACCCACTGATGAATCTCTGAGATTCAACACGCTCATTGATTTAAGGCCAGCCACAAGCATTGATTTGAAATGGCCAATGTAGCAGGGCGCAGCGCATCCTGCCTGTCCTAATGACTAGATCAAATGCATCACACCTCCTGAACTGGTTGGTCCAATACCAACTCGATTCCAGACCAAAGGCAATCGCACACCTAATTCTCTTTTAGACTCATCCAGTTTTTTATTTAATGCTCCTGGTTTACTTGATCGTTAATTTAGCATAAATGAGATTAAAGCACAGTTCCTCAGAATACTTATACCACTTTAAACTTTTCAGACACTTTTCTCACATTATTTTTTTTTAATAGGATTGTGTGTGATAAATCAACACAAATTAGTGCAGAATCGTATGGTGAAAGGAAAGACGGGATTTTTAAACGTGTTTTACATCTAAAACTATGAAAGAAATTTCCAAATGTCAGGATGTACAGTTCCATGCAAAGTATTTCCACAGTAAGAAGCAGTTTAAAAATCTTAACACATCAGATCAATTCGCTCTTACAACGAATACAGTCATATTCAGTAAATTATGATACACATTCTGATGAGGCTTGTTTTTCAGATGAAAAGTACCTTTTGAAAATAACAACTTTTAACCAGATAATTAACATACTTTATAAGACCGTGTTTCTTTCAAAAAAATCCTTTTATTAGTCTGATGTAATATTCTAATCCTTAATGTCATGTTTTCAATAGCTGTATGTGGAAATTAATAATTATAACACATAAATTAATGTAATTAACGGATGAATTGTGTTGAATTGGGTTAGTGAAATAGTATTAATATCGTAATTAATTCGATATCACCCTATACTGGTGTTTGTCCACGCTACTGTTGGCTAAAGAAGAACATTTTTAGGCTAAAACACAGTGACCCCCTTGTCTTAATCCCATCAGAAACAGCAAATGTAACTGAAACTAGAAAGGAACTCACAAAAGATAGCATGTTTACTGGAAACACATATTTAGCACCATGTTGTGGCAAGAACTGATTGAGCTAATGCATCACAATGCTCCATAAATAGCTTGATGTACAATCAATTCTCATTAAACATGCCAAATGTCATGCACATCCATGTCTGTCTTGATAACGATAAGTCACGAGTCTGTCAGAACAGAGCTGTGAGGAACATTAATGTGAAAGCGAGCTAATTATGGATGACATAATCTTTTAACACTTTAACACATTAGTGAAGCCAGCACTATCAGATATTCTCTGTATGATACTGGAACTGGTATTACTGGTAGTTTTCACAATATTCTAACATTTATTTGTTCTGTTAGGTGTGATATTTCACTTGCATCTTTTGTCCAAGCCTAAACCCCAAAAAATATTCTCACATTTCTAAACTGCATAATGCTTGCTTCAAAATGAGATACACTTTATACCTACTAAGGTATATGCCCTCATCAATTAAGTATGTAGTTCAATATTTGTTTTGAAGTGTTTTTTTTTTTATTTCTGTTGCACCACACTCATTTATTTACTTTCAGTATAATGACAAAAGCTTGCTATGGCTGCAGTTTCTACTTGATGCCACTTTAGAGACATGCTGATTGAAAGGATAGTTCAGGTTTTTTTCCAAGTACGATTCTTTTATGTTATTACCAGTAACACTTCTCCTTCCTGTAGCAGAAAGGGGTCATATCTCAATAAGTCTGAAGAAAAGTGAAGAAATCCTTAGAACATGTTAACACAGATCTTACATTTAGCTAATTTTAGAAAATTCAAACATCTTTAACTGGAAATGTTTGTATCTGTGGCATGCAATGCTATAAATGTGGATAATGAATCCTTACATTTTCACAATTAAAGGTTTGTTGATGTTTCTTAGTTACTGCAACATGACATTAGGGTGCCTGATGCTACTGGCTGTATCAGTCTGCCTGTCCGTCCATTTGGATAATTTCCAAACATCTATAAGACCTGGATAAGCACATAAATCTTCCATCATCGATGCAGTTGCAAAAAGTTTGCAAAATCCAAAGGTTTACTCTACTAGACTTAGAAGAATTCAAGCAGCAAAAGTGGAGATGTCTATTCTTTTTCATTCATTGTTTTTCTTTTCAAAACATTTTACTTTTCGTTCTCACATGACCATCCACTATTAAATTTTTGTTGTGTTGAAGCAGGTAAAAAGACATTCACATCAACAGCTTGTGTGTTGGAATCGTCAACTTGTTCACTACAAAGTGCTTTTCTTCTTCTTACAAATCCACCTCTGAGTCAGAGGAATTGCAAGATTATCAGAACAATGTGTACTAATATTGTTTTTAAAGCCTTTGTTTTCAAGCTTAACCTGTAAAGATACTTTATAAATTACCAAATAAAGAGCAAATTGAAATGTAGAGATTTCAGCCCTGTTGGCATTTACCCAGGTAACATAGACCTTTACCACTCTTTATGATAAATGTTAAAGTACTTATGATACACTTAAAAACTACTTTGTACAATATTTTGCATCAAATGTGTATGTGTAAATTATATAAATACATTCTCTACAGCCACTGAAAACAGGACATGCACATGGAGACATCTCAGTGGTCTGTCGGTGCCATTTGTATTCAAAGAGTAACTGATGGCTTTGGAGGGAAATGTAATATGCACTTGTAATGAAATGGAAGGGCCTCCTTGAATTCCCCTGTGTGCAGAGGTCTCTTCGTTTTCTTGCCTCTTGCACCTCTTGCTCTCATGTTTATATAACAGTACGATCTCAATCATTCTCTCCAGCTGGTTGAAGGTTACCAGGGGCAAGAGGGTAACAAATGGGCTTAGCGCACCATCTGAGAGCTACCAACCTGAAGGCTAGATAATGGTCTGTCATAATGGACAATATAGGCAGAGCCCTCCTGAGACCGGGATACCAAAGAACAAGTAGGCTGAATTATTCATGGTTACCATGGCGGCCCGCACAGCTGCATTACATTAGGCTCTTCATTAGCTGAGGCGTATTCTACAAAAAGGTTGAAACTAAAATATGACCAATATCCCCCATTGAGGAAAGACATTATCATAAACTCTCGAGGGGGTTTATTCCTGCCTAAATGTGCCTGAGTGCTGACCTTCCTCGCCGCAGTAATAATGTGGTGGGGATTAAAATGTGATTCCATCCACGACAAGAGCTCCTCATGCTTATTCTAATGATGGCTGCACTGTGACAGCCCGGTTACGTCTGACACTGCAGTCATTTCCCACTAATAAGACACTTAACACAGGGCCTCTTGCTCCTCTTCGCTCTTGAATTCGACAATGAGGTAGACACAAGTAGCTGAGGGGAAATTGCACTCTGGGTTATATTTGCTTTGTACATATATGTACAAAGCTGTCATCAAGATGGCATTTAGAAGACTATATGTCAAGTAGTACACCATTATAATGTATAACGCAACCCGAGTTTACTTATTAAAAAAAGGAAATAATGTTTAGTCATAACAGTCTTAAATGAATGATTTTTTAAAATATGTCTCACAAAGTCTGACACATTTTATTTTAATGTCTATATGTTTTAAACTGTTTAATGTTTCCCAAAATGTTTTGTACCATAGTTGAAATATTAGCCATTAGCAGGGTATCAGTGGCAGAATGGGTATCAGCGACAGAAGGATAAATTTTCTCTGCATTAGAAAGAACTAGTTTACTACTTTTGCCAGACAACATTAGAACGTTTTTTATTTTCTCAAACTTAACTCATTTAGTGGGTTTTTGAGGAAAATTAAGTCTGCTGCAGAGGTAGACATCTCAGAAATACTGTTCTCAAACTGATGTTTTTGGTATTAAAATTAACACATTGTTATTGCTTGCCGTACAACAACAGCGCGGGACATCAGCTTGATCAGTTGTTTAGGTGTATGATGTTTTTGTGTCTATCAAAGTCAGTTTGAGCTGAGATATGTGACTGCAGGTATTAATTGTTCAAATGAAGATGAACATTTGCATTTAAAAAGTTTTGGACACAAGTGGTCAACGTACTTGACTGATGTATATGCATATAAGGCAGTTTCACCTTAAGGACTTCTCAGTTGGGCTCCAACTGACTGTCAAACCTCAGAACCAGGAGGTGTGATGTGGCTATTTTCCTGGCTGTGAAATAGTGGCGCAGATCTTTACTCTTGCAAATTTGCAGAGAAAATGATGAAAATTCAGTTGTCCAGTACTTGGGGGTTTCTCGTATCTTGAGAAGGCTGAATGTCCCTGAGACCGATGGAACCTCAGATGATGTGGTTTTGATGGCCTTTTCATGTCACCTTCAGCATGCACTCAAGCCGTTCACAGCTGGGATAATGCTCAGTTCCTCTAAGTTTAAAGCTATGATTCTCAACTAGATAGTGACCCCCCATCTAGATGTTTTGTAGAAAACCCAAAGGAAATGTAAACTTTACCAAATCTCAAGATACCTTGACATAGTAAAAAAAATATACTTTTTAATGTAAATGTCTTTTGGTTTCTAAAATGTAAAGTAAACTGTGATGACACCCGGCAGCTGGGCAACGCTTTTTCTTTTTTCCCAAATTTGTTTTACTTTGCAACATGGCAAGCTGTCCTTAATCATAAATGGTAAGATAACAATTAGGCAAAAGGTTAAAATCCTGTAATATTCATAATATTGTAGGAGATTATAAAATTGCTGAATTGTCATATTTTATTTTATTTAACTGTTTTCATCACTGATTAAATGAGACACTTCTGCCTCTGTTTGAAAATGGGGACAAATGCTCAGTCTTTCTGAACTGATGGCCACCATGTGCAAACCATACAGAGAACTTATAGGCTCCTGCTTGGAACATGCCAGCACCTGCAAAGAAGTACAAAAGGATGTAAGTCACATTAGCTTTGTTAAAATGACTAACATTCAAAGTTCAATGGAACAAATTTTGCTTTTTGAAGAAATCAAAATCTTCAAAACTCAAATCACATGCTTAAAACAAGTTTTATTTTTGTTTGTAAAAAAAAAAAGCCTAGACAGCCTTGCTGAGGCTAAGCTCTTCAAAACAACAACAACAATATATATATATATATATATATATATATATATATATATATATATATATATATATATATATATATATATATATATATATATATATATATATATATATATATATATATATATATATATATATATAAATAGAAGAACAAACAAACTGAATCTTAGAAATGATAATAAAACTGTAGTAAACTGCACAATGGGACCCATTAAACTATCAATGACTAATTTGCACTGTGGAAAAATACAATTGGTTTTATTGAAACCTCAAGTCTTTCTAAAAGACTTTAAATTCTGTATTTATTCACTGTCTGAGTTCCCCTTTCCTTTTCTTTTCTTTATTCTTTTTTAATTATTCTTTTTTTAAAGTCTGTTAACATGGGTAGTTTCATTGTGCACATGTAGTACCCCTGTTAGCCATGGCGTTTTTTTATTCAAAGGTTGATTTTTTCACAATGTAGTTTTTTTTTTTTTTTTTTTTTTTTAGTAAACCGCAGAGAATTATATTGCTTTTGTTTGGACAGTTGAGATTCGTGCACCATGAATACCTCTAAAACAGACATGTCTTTTTGTCATATTGTGTGTAGTTCTTTACAAGAGTGAGCAGCAGCACCCATGAATGAGCAGCACATGTACAGACTTGTTCCTCTTGTCTGTCAGACTGAGGTTGTGAGAAATCCATCCAGCTTTCTCTCTGAGCTACCATTGTGTCTGTACAGCTGATATACTGTTTCCATTGCCACAAGTATGAACGTAGGATAGCTGCATGTGTTGATCACCACCATGTGACAAAATAACAAAGCCAGTTTCTGTAGTTTCCAGAGTGAATCTCTGAGAAGCAGTTGCATCTAAAAAATGTTGTTTTTATATCTGTTTAAACCAAGTTGGAAGTCATACAAGGAACATAAATTTTTCTATTTCATATATGATAGAATATGATAGACCAACAACAAGCGTTTTTCATAAATTTCATTTGTATCCTTACATTTTCAGCATATAAAATAAAAAAGCCAGTTTCGCCACCTAGCTGTTTGAAAAACAAGCATGAAATGAATAGATGTGGGTTTGCAATACTCCTGTTTCACTTACTGACCACATAGCACACACACCTCATAATTTAATCATAGGGAGCAGCCTGTCAGAGCAGGAGAGATCATGCTGGTCACTCAGCCTCTAAACAACCCTCAACTCAGGGTCACATGACCTGAAGAGTCATAGTGACCCATCAAGCTGCTTTAAAGCCACATTACAGGTGACATAGTTGTCAAAATAAGACAAAGAAATGCTTAAATGCACACATGTTACATGCTGACCAGTAATATGTGCATTAACGAACATAATTATTACTATCCAGGTGAAACAAAAGGATTAGTGCTGCTGAAACATCAGCAGATACTGAAAAGTCAATACATTGTCATTAAAAGTGAAGATTGTTCCCTGAAAGAGAAGATATTGATCCATTCATGTGCTTACTGGTCATCAACTTAACCATTAGTCTGCTGCCAAACAAGAAATGGTGTTACCTTGCTGGGATATTGAAAGAGACTCAGTGATGTACAGTTTTATTATTTAAATAGGTTAGAGGTCATCTTAGTTAGATAACTGCAATCCTGCAGCAGTTTGAAAACAAATAGATGTTGCCTTGCCAAGGTATTCATATCCCTTTAATGTATTTCACATTTTGCCACATTACAGCAACAAAGTTCAATGCACTCTATATATCTGTCCTTCAAGAAAGATTGGCAAGAAGAAAGCCAGAGTTAAAAACAAGTCATAAGAAATGTTATGTGCAGTTTTCAAGAAGGCATGTAGAAGCAGGTGATGTGGTCATTTGAGACCACAATGTAACTTAGGTTTCTAGATGTAGAAATGCCAAGTGTGTAAAAAGAGAACTAACATTGCACAACACCCTCAACACACAATCCTCATGTTGACACTTGGGGGTGGCAGCATCATGCTATGAGAATGTGAAAATGGGAACACATGTGAAATGTGCATAACTGGTTGGGGTATACTCTAAAAAGCTTGTAACTGTAATGAGGTTCTGCAAAATAATAACTCAGGTGAGCTGCTAAATCTTTCAGATTTTTAGTGGAATAAATTTAAATTTTTGCTTCTGCTTCTCAAAGAAAAAAAGTTAGAGCTATAGATGCGTTTAACAAGGCACTGCACAGACAGTCACCACAGAATGAAGCAGTGCTACAGTGTACTTCGTCACAGTTCAGATTAATTGTACATGTTCATTTTGGCCAGAGGGATGATCTAAAGGGTAAAAGTAAAAGTCAAGAGAAAAAAGCTCTGAAGCTGTTTAATCACATGATGCCCTCTGCGTAGCGATTCTGGACTTCATCCTCCTGTGCATTCACTAACCTCTGTGACACACCCTCTTTTCTTAGAAACAAAGCATTATTTAATTGCATATTACTCCGAGGTAATCCACATGCAGACCGAAACATATAAGAGACCTTGAGGATTTTTTTCCCATAATCCTTTGAATTTGTGTACACTTTGTGATTTTGTAATGCAGTGGAGCAAAACTCAATCATTTGAACAGAAAGAAAATGCCTTCTTTAATATTTATAATCCCCTTTGAACTGTAAACGCCATCTGTAGTTTAAAGTGATGACTCATTCAAAGCATGATCTTAATCCGTTTTCACGCAGCTTAGTTCTGAAACCAAAGGGAATCAGAGGGGGAGGGGGGATTTAAAGCGGTCGTCATTGCAACAAACCAGAAACAATTGTACTTATTTTCATACAAGGATATTAAGGCTTTTCAAATGCCCTCCCTCTGTGTTGATCTACACCATACAGTGGAAGAAAAAAAACCATGATCATTTTTCAATAAGAAATCAGGAATCTGTAAAACTCTACATTTAAAAGATACAATTAGGACCTTAAACTACGGGTTATGATACATTATCTTCGCTGTGTAATTATTTTGTTACATTATATTTCCCATGTGACTTACAAATGTTCAATATTTTTACCAAAGTGTACACTAAAGTAGATCTTAAATTGTTTTCATGATATTAACATGAAAGGTCCAGTTGACATAACATTTTTAAATTCACTGTATCTGGTGCATTCTGTTTATACTCAGAAGTTGGGATTTAACTACTGCCAATACCTACAATGACCACAAAGCATAAGAAGACTATGTTATCTATTTCCAATGAAGCAGGTGCTTGTTTCAATAATTCATGCTCTGTATGTTTAGCGATTTTAACACCTGTGTTTATGTGGTATTTCATCATAAAAAAAAGGTTCAATTAGGAAAAATCTGCCTTAGGTGTTGATACGTTTTACTTCCATAAATTTTGTTGACTAAGAAACTGTATTATTTAACTGTGTGTGTGTGTGTGTGTGGGTGTGTGTGTGTGTGTGTAGTCTAATTAATGGGCGCCACTCTGCCATCTGAAAACTAAAAACACATTTTCTTTAGGTTGCTCATAAATGCTAATAGTCAGATTAATTCTTACCTTACTCTAAGCAAGGCAGATTGCAGTTTGTGTATCACTTGAAAGTCCTAAATGTGCCACTTAATGACTTTATGAGTGACAACTTTCCTGCTGTACTTGCAAGTTGAGCTCACACACATTCTGGTTTCTATAGCCCAGAGCCAAACTGAATTCTCAGAAGACTCGAGAGACATCCAGGCTAAAAAGACCCTTATTGGACTGCATTGTTTTAAAACCTTTTTCATCTACAACCAGCTAACAGAAAAGTGACATTTTTCCAGCCTCAGATGATGTGAATCATCCCATATTTAGAGGTCACCATTGAACAAACTCAGATCTATGCAACAATAAACAGCTTCTTTCAGTTTCTTCATCATTAAGCCAAAGCTGACCAATAATTCACTTCGGTCGTTCAACGATAAGACAATGTTTCCACTGATTAAGTAAAAAATGAGATGTCTTCGCAGTTCTTTGCTCACCCCTTAATCAATGCGAGATTTGAGGCAAAGGTTTAGCGCCCAAACACAAAACTGTGCATTCATACAAACAAAATGTTCCCCTAAGGTGCATTCACACCAGATCTGTCAATGTGACACCTTCCTACATGGTTGTGCTGAGATGTGGGCAGTTTTATTTGTAACCACTGAGAAAGATAAATTTGACAAAACACACTATTCTGCTTCCTGTTATCTCTTATCATCTCTGTTTCACAAACTAATTCGAAAGAAAGCCACAAACCTGTGCAAAAGATAAGGTGGTTTAAGTCCAAATATTCTCTGTGTGGCTTTTTCGCACAGCTTTGTGCAGTGATGAATGCAGCTCTGGGAGTTATGGATGGGTTAATTAGCAGTGAGAGCTCATCTCATTAGACAGTGAATGGCATTGGTGCTGAGTCTACAGCATGCTGTCAGAGCTCTGATAACACATTCTTCCACAGAGCTGCTTCAGCATCTCTCCGTGTTTATTTTTCTCTTTATAGACGGTGACACATATCATTAACCCCATGCCTCTTTCAAACACGACAATGATCCAAACTCACACTTACAAAATGACTTTGCCTGCCAGCTTGTCACATCATCTGAACAAGTTTTCCATTTTTGATGGCAAGCTGTTATTGTGTCATTATAGCACTCCAACTATTACGTTTTCTTGGCTAATTTTGCGAAATTTATATTATTGAAAAGCTTTCAGACATTTAATTCAGCTTTCAATCGTCTAATAAGTAAATGCAGTGTACAGTTTAATCTGAGCAAAAGTGTTCTGTGGTGGTCTGAGAGGTTTGTTAGAGAAGATCATTGACCAAACACCATCATGAAAATCAAGATACATAAGCAGGTAAGGGCTGAAGTTGTGGAGATGCTTAAAGAAGGGTTAGATGACATAAATAAGTATCTCTTATTCTTGTTCTTATTCTTAATCTTTCCTTCGAAAACGACACATGGCCAAGGCATGTAGGGGACATACCAAACATGCAAAAGTATATCTTCTTTTCAAAGACCATTGCAGAATGTGATTGCAACAAGACAAAATATGGAAAGCCTATGAATGGTTTTCCAAGTCACAGTACCATGTTAGGAGTTATTCTAGTTCCTTATTAATCCAGCATAAATAGACCTACTGACTGAAAAGTTGACTTTTAATATGACAGACAATTGTTCTTGATATTAAACTGAACCTCAGCTGTGTGTAGAAAAAGTAGCAAAAGGTGCTAACACCTCTCCTGTACTTTGAGATTGGGTTGATGTAACTTATGTTTGGTTTATTCAATGTGTCATCAATACAAATCAAATGGTTGGAGAGAGCACTACACATACACTACAAATGAGACAATCACAGATAGGTTTTATTAAAGTAGCAAAAATGTGGTAGAATCAAACTTTTTCTGTCTGAAATGTCTTAGTTTTGTACAAATGTATGTGGAAGGATTGTTTCCAGCTGAAATAAGGTAAATTAAAGGTGTGCAGTATTTTAGTCATGACTCAGCAGGACATAAAACCTCCACTGGAACACTACGTCTATAAATCAACAAAACTCAGAGGAAGACATCTTTAAACCAGATAAAAGAAAACCTCTTTTATGGACAGCCTAAATTGTGTCACTCTGAGAACCTTTGCTTATTGCATTAAACAAAATGACATTTCTGAGTGTTTTTGGTATTACCTGGCCACTCTAGATAGCTCACAGCTAATTTGTTCTTCCTGTAAAATTATTTTTAGTACCATCCACCACCAATTGGTTTTTGAGTGCTTTGTTAGTGATTTATACGTCTGTCAGTGGGCAGACTTTATCCTGTAAATACTTTCCAAATACATGACATAAAACAATTACGTTTAGGGTGTTATTTGATTCATCTATAGTAAGTCCTCAAGTCATAAAGGAACCCTGTCTCTCCAGAAAATGTTTAAAAATAACATACAACCACCTTCCAGGACGGACCCCCTTCTGCCTTTAGAACTGTCTTAATTTGTCATAGCATACATTCAGCAAGGTGTGAGAAATATCCCTTAAAGGCTTTGGTCCATTTTAAAGTATCCAATTTGCTGTAGTTTTGGTGAGCCTGTGTGAATTGTAGCCTCTGTTCCCTGTTTTTATCTGACAAGAAGGGCACCTAGTGTGGTATTCTGGCGCTGGAGTTCATTGGCTTCAAGGTTCAAGGTATATATATGCATATGGAGATGAATATGGAGTTGATGCTCCATATATGTTGGTTTAATTAAGTGGTTATTTGACCTACTGTTGCCCTTCTATCTTCTTGAATCAGCTTTCTCCTTGTCTCTCTGGATATTTTTTCTCTTCCAAACCATTCTCTGTTAACACAAGAAATACTTCTGCATGAAAATCCAAGTAGATTAACAGTCTGGAAAACTCAGACCAGCCCACCTGGCACCAACAACTTTCAAAGTCACCTCAATCATTTTCTTTTCCATTCTGATGCCTCATTTGAACCTCAGCAAGTCACCTTCACCAAATCGTATTGAGTTGCAGCATGTAATTGACCGGATCCTGGATATGTTAACATGAAAGTGATCAGACAAACCTAAGAAAGTGGCAAATGAGTGTGCATGCAGCAGCTGTGCATGAACAATATAAAAATTAATTATTAGAAACCTAACTTACCTGAAAATTGTATTTTAGTTGGACTGGCGACCTGTCCAGGGTGTAGCCTGCCTGTCGCCCCGTGACTGCTGGAGATAGGCACCAGCCCCTCTGCAACCCTGCATAGGATGGACGGGTACAGATAATGGATGGATGGATGGATGGATGGATGGATGGATGGATATATTTTAGTTTTGTGCATAACATTTTTCAAACTTTATTATAAACCTTAAACATTTGTGCACAATAAATTAGCTGGTAAATTTTTCAACAGGTTTTATTTGTCAGTTCACATGTTAAAAGAACGACATTCTACCTTATTAGACATTAGCCCCTTTCAGGTTATCTTGTCTTGATCCACATTCTTGTCGCCTGATGGGGCATCTTTTCAAAGAGTAAGCCAGAAAAAATATGACGGATTGATAACTCCCAAGTGTAATTAAATCTTAAGAAATATGCTTTTAGCTATAATTTGCTGATAAGAACGATGCACAACAACTTTGTTTGTATTCAGTGTTGCATTTTGATGGCGAAAAAGATGATCATAAAACAAAGTTCGAACATGATTCTTCTGAGAGAAAAAAAATAGTGAAGCAGAAACACCTGACACACATCTTATGCATATTGCTTGCTGAGTTATACACCACACCCCTTAACGCTGCATGTTTTGAATACACAAAGAGTCTTCAGATCTGCAACTTGTGTGATGTGAATGACAAAGTAAGTCAAAAATGGGTTTTGTATTTGCATGTTGGTCATAGATGTACTGTGCGCACTAAAATGATAATGCCAAGACAAAATTGGAATACATTTGTGCAGAGATTATAACACGAGGTGTAATCGGAAAACTTGTTGAGGTTCTCACCAAACATGTCTCAAGAAATGTAATATTTCTCATGATATAGAAGAAATGTACACAGCAAACTGTGTTTGTCTTTTTTAGTGAGCAAAGAAAGAAAAAAACAAATCCTTACCTTTTCAACTTTACATTTGACATTTAAACAAGAAAAAACATTGATTTCTGCACAGCATTTTTTAACATTGGGCTGAACAGTGGAACAGGTGTGTGTGCTGTTCCTTTGGAGTATGAAAGTTTGGAGTTCGAATCTTGACCTAGGGTCTTTCTAAATGGAGTTTACCTGCTCTCCTGATGCATATGGGGGTTCTCTCTAGGGATTCTAGCTTCGTCAACTTGTCCAAAAATATCCACATTACGTTAATTGGTCACACTAATTTGTCCAATGTGTCTCTGTGCTGCCAAATGATAGACTGGCAACTTGTCCAGTGTACCCTGCTCCTCCCCTCCCCTCAATGATTGTGGGAGATAGGCACCCTGCCAGGTGTCCCTGCAAAAATAGGCTTAGAGGGGAATAGACAACGCATGGATAAATGGAATATTTTAAATAGGTTACTAGATAATTGTTTTAATGCCAGAAACGTAATTTATGACTCAAAAACTAAATCTAACTACTGACTTGTTTTTTGTATTTGTAACTAATTCTTATTTCTTTTTCATAGCTACATATATGGCTTAAAAAACGAAAAAACTCTCAAGTTTGTATTTTTTGCACAAGATCAATCCAGTACTAAACAATAACTGCCAATAATTTAATTATCTTAACAACCTAATAATAAAAATGTGATGTTACATATTTTATTTCATCATCTGAATATGCCCAGCAGCCATTCCACCATGTTGGTCAAACACAGATCATTTGACAAATCATTCTCCACTCAGCAGGCTTAATGTCTTCTGCATATTTATAGCTTTTTTCAGATTTCCAATCAAAGTAGCTGGCAGGTCTCTGGTGTGAGCCGCGCCTTTCAGTTGTCCATGAATCATTCATGCTGTTTAGCTCACAGTTGTTTGGGTGCATCTGGCTCAGGGAGGTATGAAGTTGGCCAAATGGAGAGGCCACATGGCAGCTCCAGATGTTTTGCTTTTGTATATGCACAGCTCATCAAAAACAACAAGCGGTGCCACCCCAGAGTCTATACCATCTGTGGGTGAGCAGACAACAGCTCCTGCAGTTCCCTGGTGAATAATTGGAGGACTCTTATAGAAAGTTTCAAGTTATTTTCAGAGAACCCACAATGCCAGATTCAGCAACTCGGGTGACAGGAAAAGCGATTCGGCAGATGTAAAAAATTTGGGCAGCATGCTGCTAATTTGGTCAGCTCTTCAGCAGGAGTGCTTGGATTTAGGAGAAAGAAAGCATCTGCACAGCAGAAGTGTTCTAGAGCAAGACAGCAAATCCCTGACAGCTGCTGGGGAAGTTTTACAACTGTCTGACCTGCCTGTAAAAAGAGGATGAAGTGCTTCACCCTTCAGGGATCAATTAAACAAAGAATAAGAATGCCATTACAGCAATAAACCCATCTGTAAGACAGAATCAGTCTTACAAATTAGTCCAAAATGAAATATTTCAAAAGTAATTTTCTTCTAGAGATGCACCATTAAGAATTATGTGGCTGATTTCCAATATGCTTAGAAAAACTGTGACCTACTGCTACCAGAGTGGGCCAATTCTGAGTTCCCTCTAAGAACTTAAATAAAAATAGATAGAAGAAAAGCATTACAATATTTTGTAGCCTTCCTGCTGTGAGTGGTCATTTATTAATAATATTAGGAGTGAAGGCAATGAGTGAGATAGCTGTCACTGAGAAACAAGGTTTCACTGTCTTGAGCCTGTTATGCTAGCGGTAGGCGTGGTTGAAACAGTTAGCATTACTAAAGTCACAGTTTTCTGTTTCCTTGATAATGTCAATACTTAACTACAATATTTTGTAAAGGCTACCAATCTTTTTTTAATTCAACATGTTCCAGTACCATCGGTTAAAAGCTGAAAATCAAAAACAGAGCAACTCTTGTTGCAGTCTGTTGAGCCTTCCGGCTAATTTCTAAGTCTAATTCTCCGTCGCTTCCTTGCAGCCTACATAAACCACAAAAATGTCTTGATGTGTTCTAGAAAATAAAATTTTCTTTTAAACAGCTTGTAAATAACACATTGTTCATGCTTCATGTGACATTTCTCTCCTCACTAATACTGAAAATTGTGAACTATTTATAGGCTACTAGAGTAACAGCATCCGCACTGAAGAGTGCTGTCAGTGCAACCTGGTAGTGCTTACTAGAGATGAATTGCACCCTAAGCAGAATTTGCTTCATGTTTAATTTTGACTGTTTAGATACCATCTGTCAGGTTCTATGGATTTTTGTTTGTTTTCCTTCCACTGCATTTCCTTCCCCTCTGTATCCTAAACTGCTCTCTTGTTTTGTCCCTTCTGTTTGTGTTAAACTTAGTTATTTTCCTTATCTAGTTTAATCATGTTAGGTTATCCCTTGTCTTTATTTTATTCTGGCACTTCCTTGTTTCTCTATCTTCTTGCTCTTAGATGTTTTCACCTTTGTGTCCTCATTTGTTTCCTCAGTTTATTTCCTCTAGATAGTTTACTTTTTTCTTCCTTCTGCTCCCTAGTATTTCCTTAGGTTTCCTTCCTAGTCTTATTGTCTTTAGTTTCTAGTTTCTTAAGAGTCTTCTGTCTCCCAGCCATTTTATCTCCCGTCCCAGTTGATTACTTCCACCTGCTCTCTCCCTCTCACCTGCATTTGCTCCCACTAATTGGTCATTGGTCTTCTCAGTCACTTCCTCATTTCCTCCCCAGTATATATTCACCTCTGCTTCAGTCACTACTCGCTGGTCCGTTGTCTTTTTTCAGAAATTCAGAATGTTACTATCAGCTTTAAAATTCAATACTTATTTTGATTAAATTTGACCACAGCTCAGAAGTCAGGTGCTCTAATAGGCCTCCTGCTGGCCTGGGGACCATAAGCAGCTGCTTAGTTCACTTGTGCCCTGAGTCACCTTTGGTACATAGGGTTCATGGATTGATTGGACAAAAATATAAAATTCAAGTTTCAGTCCAGTCAATCACCAAACAGGAGTGATCAAGCTGAAAATAATCGAACTTCTCAATGTGTCGCTATATAATACTCAAAGTTTTAAATATCTGTCAACTCACATTATTCTGAATCCTGTTCTCTTCAGGGTTTATGAGTCCAGACTCCTTTTGCACATCCCAGCCATCCCCAGATTTCTGCCACTCTCGTAAAATCATTATTTAGTCCTTTTGTAAGCAAGCAGTGTCCCAGATCACAAATTAATCTTTCATATGTTTCCAAGATCTAGCCTGCTGTAATCCCATCTGTATGAGACACAACAAAGCACAGCAAGAGAGCGCCCATGAATTATTCATTCATTTCTCATGAAAGGCTTTCGTTATGTCTGTCATGTTTCACTCTTGCAGGGAAAATCCATTGATCCTTGCCTTTTCTCTGACAACAAGAACAAACAACCAACATCACATGGGCTGTGCATTTTGCAACGCTCCGGCAAATAGATCTGAGAGAAAATGCATCTGCAATAGGGTGCCGAGTTATCTATTCTACATATGTGCATAATGCGAACACACAAATCGCTCACGCATAACCATCTTTACACTGTATTAAACATATCTTTTAACTAATAGCTGCAAGAGCGGCCTGAGGGGAAAATGTTTTAGCAAGACACAGTAGATGAAGTCACATGTGCCTTTCCAGTAATCATTTATCCCCAGTATTATTATAATGTAACGAGCATGTCTTCTTTCTGACAAGTTGCCTCCATAATTCAGCGCAACAGAATACAGAAAACATCATTGTTAACAAGAAAAAGGCTTTAAATCACAAGCACGGAGTACATTTCCTGTGAAATATTAATGTGGAAAGTGTGTTTGTGTACAAGGAACAAAGGGCAGAGTGTTGTACATCAATGGGCTGACAGTGCTGCGGGCTCTGCTTACTCCAGCTATGGCACATTGTGTATGTATAGGGGATTGGGGAAAGAGGGAGAGAGAGAGTCATTTATAATGTATAGTCCTCCTGGAGCATGAAGTGTTGAGTCTGCCTGGGTTAGTGTGCACCGCTCAGTGTGGTTGGTCTTCACCTCACTGCAAACAGTTGCCTTATTTACTTTAAAACCTGTCCTCTGGTGACTTATTTGGGATCTCAGGATTCTTGATGAATTGGACAGATCCAATTCCTTTTTACAGAGACGGCCCGAGAAGATGCAACTCTCCTTTTGAAAGTCACACAGTCCACATTAGTGTCTTGTTACCCACAGTGTAATGAGGTTAATTGGGGAGTTGTTTGCAGGATGTTTCAGTAAGGCTCATCAAGCTCAAAGTGGCAGAACTGGATGGAATCCCATCAAAACCAGCCCAGTTGTTTTCTGCTTAGGAATGGCTATAAAGTAGTAAAGACACACACTCATTCCACAGACTTGGAAAAAAAATTGGTGATTTAGAATAAGAAAGAAGAAATGAAGAAAAAATTATTTAGCATTTTATATGTTAACAATTTCGCAATGGACTTGCTACAGTACATATTGATGCTGTTTTGTTCAGCCGAATTATATCCTTGTTTCCATGTTTAGCTACCTTGGTTGATGTATTTCAACTGCAGGTGTTTTACAGAACTTTGCTATACTATTGCTTGAGAGCGTCAGTCTTTCTTGCTCAAGGGTGAGCACATTTTCATTTTTTGGCTTCATGTTTTGCGATACAGTTTTTTTTTTGTCAATGGCGATTAGGATGAACTTCATAGCCATCTGCTAATGAGGATGCCACCAAACCAAATGAGAATGCATGGAAAACAGTTTCTTGGTGGGCAGCAGCCGTTAGCTGAAAACAATTAAGAGATTACCTGAAGAAAACCACTCCCCGCTGCTCTCTTGCTGATATTCCTCCCTTGGTCAACATAAAATATTTCCAGTTGCAACTTTGTAAACAGCATTTTCATCAGCTAATAAGAGTCTGTTGTATTTTGGTTTTTGTCCAGCTCTGTAGCAACGTCTCTAAATTCCTCTAGACATACCAGTGAGGCTGGCTGCAAGCAACCTTATGAGATATATTTTGTATATCTGAGGAAAGATACCACTTCATCAAAAACCTCTGGAAAAGAAAGAAAAATATTACTTGTTACTTATTAGAGATGGCATAAAACACTGTAGCAAAGCTCATAACAGGAAAAATATCTTATCTTTAGTTCTTCATTAGCTAATTTTGAGAATTGATCTCGATGGTCACTTTTGAGGCTTTGCCGATTCAACCACAGGAGGAACTTTTCAAACTTAGTAAAACCCAGATATTTCCCTTTCAGCTATTTAACCATGATGTTTTGCGATTCATAGAAGTTAATTGCCTTTTGAAACCAGTCTTATCTTGACTCTGGAATCAGATTCTCTTTTCCTTTTCATTGCGTTTCATTACATGAAGCATATGGTAGAAACTGAAAAATGCAGTATTCAATAAATTTCCGGCAAAATATTGGTGTCAGTGTCAATGCACTATACCTGAGCTGGGGTATAGTGATCTTAAATCACTCTTCAGTGTGGATGATTTTACTGATTGTCTGTAATATTGTAATATATATATATATATATATATTTTTTTTTTTTTATTTTTTTTTTTTTACTTTATCATGAAGAAGCTCTGTGGAAATGGGGTCAGAATGTCAAAAGTCAGAGACCTAAGGTGAGAATCTACATTATACACAAAGACCCAATTTGTAATGCTTATATCACAGTGCCTAATGAGAAAATAAAATAGTCCAAAACTGGTATAAGCAAGTCAACGCTTAAAAAAACAAACAAAGAATGGGAATTGGCCACAAAATTCATTTCTTGCAGTTTGTTGCTTTAAAATGAACACATTTATTATGTTTGGTGGTTTCTCATGTTTATCTGGCAAGAGGCAAGAAAATAAACTTTTCATGCTATTAAAAATACTATTCTAACTTTTATTCCTTTTGCACTTGTAGCTTGTCCTGTTCTTGTCACTCATGTTTCTTTCATGGCTTACAGCAGCTGATATGAAAAGTCGCCCATGCTGATTGTGACTACTTGACTATGTAGATTACACAGCAGCTTGAAGGATAAGTGTGTTGTTGTTAGCCTGGGTTTACCTCCTCCCTGCCTGTCAGCTCCAAGCGAAGTTGAGCTTGTGGCCTGTTCTGTCTGTTGTTAATCCTGCCTGTTCTGCTTTGTCAAAGCCTGTGTTTGAACAATGGAGCTGTCTTCTTGTCTGCTAATTTAGGAACAAACATTTGCCTGCACAGCAAACAAGCTCTCCCAGGAAGTGCTATTAATAGGATAATTAAGCAGACGGTAATGAGCGGGATTACAGCTAATTATGACAAGATTTGTTTTGGCATTTGCCTGAGAGGCAGCAGAGTGTTAAAGTCTGCACAGGAGTTCATCGCTGCACTGAGTGAGCAGGCACCTGAGTAAACAGACTGGGACTCATTGGGGTGCTGATGTGATGCGTACGTGTTCCTTATGTGTATGTTTGTGGGTGAGTGTGAAAGAGGGCTGTAATAAACAAAAGGGAGTATAACGATGGCTGTGGTGCTGCCAGAGCAGGCTATGGAGAGTGAAGGTTAACCCAACGTGTCCCTACACAACTTTCTGAGCCCTGTGCTCAACATAGGGCTTAAAAAAAACACCTAAGGGTGCTTTCACACCTGCAGCATTTGGTTCGATTAAAACAAACTCAAGTACTGTTCGTTTGCTAGTACATTTCGTTTTAACTGGTGTGAATGCGGACCAGTGACATTTGGTCCTGACTAACGACATGTAAAAGGTTTAGTTCGTTTGTCAAAAGTGCAATGTGAACACGAACCGGACCAGCTCAAAGTTGCAACAATGTTGCAAAATTGTTCCCCAATCGTACTGAGTCAAGCGGACTAACAGGTATGAAAGCACATCAAGAGATCCATTGGGACATCTGTGCTATTTTTCTTCTTCCAGTTTAGATAGTCCATTGAACAATATTAGGGATTCTGGAAAGCGGAGGCTAGGTCAGATCAGTAAAAAAAAATTTTCACTTTTTTATCAAAAATATACAACTAAACAAAATATAGGATGAAGCAATAGTAGGAGATGAAATAGCACTTAGAGAAGGAGAAATACAAAACACACAATACTCCCAAGTCCACTGAGGAAAACTAACAGCTGCAATTCAGCTATCGGGTTTGAAATTTTTTAAAGGTCTCATTCACTTGTCTTTTTAATAAATTTGCTTTGGTCTCTAGTTGGAATGAATGCCCTGTGAGTTGTTTTCTGTGGAAAAAATGCTCTGTTGCTCCTGTTTCAGAAGGTTGCAGTTTGTAGTAGAAGTGGGTGTGGGTAAACGCCAGGATTACAAGTCTTACTCGTGATACGCAAATGTCTCGTCTCTGATTGGCAAACAGCAATGCGACTCTAATGGCCTGTTCACACTGCCCAAAACGTCAACGCCCAGAATAGCAAGACTGCATGTTAAGTCTATGGCTGAGGCCATCAGAGGGCCGTCAGTCTCCACGCTGCTTTGTGTGCTTTGGCAGCGGAAATCTTTGAAACTTTTGCTGCTTTCCAACCTTCAAAGCGGCAAAAGCCAGGAATGCAGAAGTTAAGTTAGCTGAACTTTCGGCGCCGTCCCCTGAGCGTCAACCAATCAGAGTGTCTCACTGTAGTGACGTCACTACACATTTAAAGTAGCGCTGAAAGTGAACCTCATCCATACGCTGCTCCTGGAGCAAATGGTTAATCTCTCCAAACTCTCAAGAATGGCGTGTATCCACAAACAGTGCTGATGCGCCCGACGACGACGTAGCTTTATTTAGCAAGTAATACCAAGGCACTCACTCGACATGTTGTGGAGTTGGTAATGGTTAGCTTCCAACAGCCCTGATGCGCTCTTCTCTCTCTGGCCCCCGCCTTCCTGGGGGCGGTCACAAGCCAAGGTGGGCGTTGCCAGGATATACTTCTATGTAGAAAACACAGCTTTTTCTGACTCGCTCATTTTTGCCATCTATTTCCTTTCTGTGCCTAATGCAGGCAACAGGGGTGGGACAACAGCATCATGTGCAGCATACATGTCCTACTCAGAGTGAAGGATCGTATTTCAGCGAGTTTTAAACAGTTTCTCAGTAAATGAGACCTTTAAATCAGGAGATATTCTAGCTTATCAAAAGCATTCAAGTTGTTAATTTTTTTAATTCAGTTCATCCATCCATCCATTATCTATTCCAGTCTATCCTATGAAGGGTTGCGGGGAGACTGGCGCCTATCTCCAGCATTCATTGGTCAGTTTCAGCAGCATTGACTCCTGCAGAACGAACATTTAGCGACAGTAGTCAGTCGGCTTCGTTGTGTTGTTGACTTCACAGCAATCGCTCATACTGAGCAAGCATGTAGCGACAGCGGAGAGTAAAAACTCCCCTTGAACAGGATAAAACCTTTATGAATAAATGAAGTTACATATCATTGTCATAACTGTCTGTTATCCCATGCTGTCTGATGATTTTCCCATGCTGTCTGATGATTTTACCAATTAGAAACATACATATAGTAAAAAGAATTGGTCCAAGCACAGAACCCTGTGCTATTCTACAAGTAACACTTGAGCAGTTTCACTGTGGTAGAACCACAATGCTGGTACTTTTGGACCTCAGTGCAGCATTTGACACTGGTGATCATGATATACTATTGGAACGGCTCAGGTCCTCCAATTCCAGTCTACTCAACAACTCTAGAATTAGAACCAAACATGGAGAAGCAACTTTCAGTTTCTATGCTCTAATCTGGAACAAACTTCCAGACAACTGCAAAGCTGCTGAAACACTGAGTTCTTTTGAATCACAACTAAAAACCCATCTGTTAGAGCTACCTTTGAGTAACATTTTCATGTATCATATGTTTTGTGTATGCTTCATTGTTTATTGCTGTTTTTCCTTTATCCTAAATTAATGTCTGCGCTTGAGTAATGTTTCTACGTGTCATATGCTATGTGTGTGTTTTATGCTTTATATCTGTTTTTACTTTATCCCGATATCCTGTAAAGCGCCTTGAATTACCTTGTTGAAAGTGTGCAATAAAAATAAAATTGCCTTGCCTTGCCCAATAAATCTGGCCAGATTCCCAGAAAGAAGACCTGCTCTATCCAAAGTGGGATGGATGCCGTCTCTCCGGATCTTATCAGGTTTTCCCCATAATGTTCACAAACAGGCTCAAGAGAGAAAATGACCTTAAAATCATTAAGCTTGTGTACAAACAAGAGGCCTAACTTCAACATAAACTGTAGGTATGAGTCTCATGTAAAGTTACCTGTAGTGGGTAGAGTTGCCAGAAATTTCACTCAAGTAAGAGTAGCAATACTTTATAAAAACATCACTCAAGTAATAGTAAAAAGTATGGTGTAGTATAACGACTCCTAAAAGTACATGCTTTTCAAAAAGTTACTTAAGTAAATATAACTGAGTAAATGTAACTAGTTACTACACACCTCTGTCAGTAGGTCTGAACAGTTAAGTCTTTTATGCGAGATGCTTTAGCTGATCATGCATTTATTCTAGTAGTTCTCTGAAACTGAATGACTCTTTTGTGTTTTATTGTTGTTTACCAGGGGAAGTAAATGACCACTCACAGAGCAAAATTCTCCAAGTGGGAATATAAAATGTCCATTTCTATTAAAGACTGTTTCAGCTCAATTTTCTATATTGTTTGGAACTAAAATTGACATTCATTCTAACAGGATATTTGCTTTGGGAATATCTTATTAATTTGATGGTACTGCTTCATATCTACTACACGCTAAAGCTGAATTATTAAGAATGTCAAAAACAGCATGAGATTTGTTTGGTTCAGCAGTAGGCAGCTCATCTTGGTTTTTCCTGTAAAAGAGGTAAAAGGAAGAAGTGAACACTGTTTTGTTAAAGATACTAATGACTGTGGTATCATTTTTAGAAAGCTTTTTTACCGGTTTGTTTTTCATGCCATCTAAAAGTAAAACAAGTGGTGATTTGGATGACATAGAACTTGATTTAGATTCACTTCAACACAAGTCTTTGTTTATTGCTTCCACTTGTGTTTATTTAGCTTCTTTGTAGCTAACAATAGGGGCAAAAGGGCAAATCCTTTATTTGATGCAAGATTAAAAAACAGAAAGCTTGACACCTTTTGAAGGTGATATCATATTATTAGTCATTTTCTCAAATGATAAGAGATTAAATTAGACTTCCATCCTTCTTGGGAACTCAGCATTCAAAGGAATTAAAACTGTTAGGTGACTTTAAGTGACATGATCCTAAATTCACAAGATTCAATCAAAAACCGACAACAAATACGCCTAGTTAAGGTGACGGGGAATCTTAATGCGATTGTAGCTAAAGCTCAGACAGCAAGCCGCCTCCATTAAAGCGTGCTGCACAGCCCAGCATGCTCCAGATAAGACAGCTGAGTCTGGGATTTAGAGCTTTGGCTTATCATCATCTTCACACCACTGTCTCACCACTAGCAGAGCACCCAGCCCCTGAAATCCAAGTGTGTCTTCGGGCTGTAGGTGTAGTCAAATTCAGGGGGGTATTTAAATGTGTTACAGCTCCTAATTAGGACCTTGATCTCTTTTTGCCTTCTTAAAAACACAACTGCTTTGGCACGCCAGCAAGACTTTTTCATTGTGCTGCAGAAGCCGGGATGAGATTATAGAGGGAGGGAGAGAGCGAGCGAGCTGTGTGGAGTACTGTTTCAGAAATAAAATTGCTTTTATTCCACCCAACATGTGTTCAGTGAGATTAAGGCATAATCTTGCGAGGTTTAATCGGAATGTATTTGTGGCCTTCCAGCTGAGGCGGAAAAAGTGGAGCATGTATGCTCTCACTTTAAATCCTGTTTATTGAATTATAAAGAACTTTAAAAGATAGGGAATGGGATGCATACATTTAAATATTTTATGAAATGTTGAAGCATGTCATCATATAATATGAAATGTTAAAACAATGTTGTTGTTTTGATAAGTTAAATCAGTTTAATTCAGTTCTGTTAAAAATTAGTGCACTGTAGATTTCAAGATAAGGAAGAGTTTTTTAACTATAAAATGCAATAAATTTGACCAGTTCAAAACAATATTTATATTTCCTTAGAGTTCCATATAATAACTTTATTTCATTATCTTACGTCTATAATGCTAACTGTATCATTTCTGATACTAGTTTGGTGGGACCCCTACCTCTTGAACAACATCAGAAAAAACATTTCACATTTTCCTTTTTAAAAGGCAAAAATAGAAACGCATGAAACAATATTACATTGTATTAATCATGTATTTTACATACATCTTCTTAGCTTAGTTATAATGGTAGATGCATAATTTTTATATTTAATATAGTTCTTGTGAGATCCCTGCCTCTTAGCAATGTAACTTTTTTCAAAAACCTGCTTTATTGAGTAATAATGCATGAGAATGGCAATGCAGTTTTAAAATTAGCAAGAGTGATGAATAGTGAGTTTTTTTATAATGCATAGACAAGCTATCTTTTTGCTTACACATATTACAATACGACAAACGTCTAATGTATCAGTTACGATACAATAGAGAAAATTGTAAAACACAGGTGATGTTTCAAAAACGTGTAATGTGTCAAATTTGATAAGAGCATTTCTGTCTGTTTCCAATTAAGTGCTAACATACAATGCGTCTAAATACGTTTTCATTGTTAATGTATGCAAATAGCACAATGTCACACATTGTTATTTATACCCTAAAAGGCTAAATAAATCATTTTGGATACAAGTATTTTTTTAAAGCCCTACTCCTTTACCATAATCTGGAGATATATTTTACATTTTAATGCAAAACTGGAAGTGTATTGTTAAATGCTATATTTAATTATACTGGTAATACCTCAAATTACATTAAATATATTAAATTATTGTATTTATTGTATTAAATTAATACATTATATATATATATATATATATATATATATATATATATATATATATATATATATATATATATATATATATATATATAATTTAAAAATGCAAGATGCATGGAATGAGTGTATTATGATTAATAAAACATCAAAAGAGTTACATGTTTGAGTTTGTTTTGGTGTGTTTTTATAATGCCAGCAATCATAAAGGGTTAAGTCAAAGAATTGAAATATTAAGTAATAAGGAATATTTAGGAATTAATGTGAGAAATTATCCTTTTATTTAAGAATCAACATGAAAGAGCGCAAAGCAATCATAAAAATGCCACCCCAACCTACATCATGCTTTGTTCACCAACATAAGAACATACTAGAAATCCCTAACCTCAATTTATGTAATCCAAAGACCTTGCATGAACTTCAGTTTGAGCTGTGGCTTTCAAGAGGTATTTGGAAGTTAAAGTCTCAGATCAGATTTGGACAGATTAGAATTACGAGTTGGAAGTCTGGGAGGGGTGGATATGAGGATTTGCACTGCTCCACGAGACGGCCCTGTCAGTGATAAGTTATACTGAGCCACGGGGTAAGAGGATTGCCTGGACTAATCCGAATCAAAAGACATACCATGTGAATTACATCCCGAAACAGGTTCGCTTACAAAGATTAGAAGCCTGCATGTAAATCCTGTCATACTCTACTTGGCACTGGAAGATGAGCCTGAAAGAACAAACACAAACATGTGCTTTGTATCCCGCTGAAGCATACTGGCACTGGGTCCTCCGCAGAAATTGGTGGCTTCCTTGATTGTAGCTTTTTCTTCTGTGTTCTTCAGGAGATTAAATGTCCATTGATGAGACAATTTAGGCCAGGCACACTAATTATTCACACAACATCTAAGAAAGTGCTTATACAGACGGTTGAGAATAACCATCCCTGAGTGTGCTGACACCCACAGAGCATCCTGCTGTTACCTCCTCCCTTACCATCCCTCGCCATTCCTCCCTCCAACAATCACTAAGATAACCTTTGGTTCAATGAAGCATTTGTTTCTCTTCCTGTTTGACATGGGCGATTGCATCAAGGCATCTGGCAGCAAGTTGCTGTTGAGACGTCAAAGTCTGTTGCTCTCTATGCCGTGATAGAAGAAAATAGTTTTTAGGTCTATTTTCCCACTTTCTCTCTTACCTCTGTGGAGGAACAGAACAAGCAAGGCTTGTGTCCCTGGCCCAGAATGCTTCAAAGAGCACATGTCTGCTGGGACTGGCTGTGAAATGTGGAACGGCATTGGCTGCTTAGCTTTGCACTTCAGCCAGAGCAAGCTCTTAAGAGTGCTGCAGAAATCCGGGCAGATCTGTAAATCAGGGAGGGCAACCTATATGACATCAGCTACCTCACTGCAAAAGTTGTAAACATTTTATTGTCGTAGAAAGATAGAACTGCAGTTTCATAAATTATCCTTTAAAGATAGTATGGGTAATAAGACAAAGTGATGTCAGAAGCTTGAGTTACACAGGGTTATAACTCCTGATAAAAACTGATGACTATCCCTGCATAAAATGGGGAGTGAGTGTGCTGGGCTGCAGTGTATATAGGGGAGATATACTAATATCATTACCCTACACATCAAGCTTTGCAAGATTGCAGTAAAGCAAAGCTATTTTGTTGCAGATTGAGTGGATGTAAATGCTTTAGGGCACGGTGTAAATGGGAAGCACTGAGACGAAAGCAGTGGGAGCCGGCGCAAGAAAAACTATCAACCGGGTGGTGCAAAACTCTCCACAGCGCTATGAAGCATGCCGAATAGAGGTCTCTCACTGCAGTATAACGGCTCATAAAGCCACAAATGGTATTTCCACTTCATTCAGTCTCAGGGCCATGTTCCAAGGAGCTCCCTCAACGATGGAATTGAACCCATTAGCAATCGATTAAAGAACCAGCAGGCAGTCACCGCTCCTGCCTGCGGGGGGAGGACAGGGTCTGGCAGGAGGGCAGAAGGAGGCCTGTTAGCCAGTATACCCGCCTAGGGGATTGAGGTTCAAATCTTTGTTTATGCAGAAATAGTGGCCAGCACATTAACCTTGGGTGAAATCCCTGAAGTGCAGATTAAGACAATGACATTGCTAAGGAATATTGCATGTCAGTCTTTGATTGACACCTCATGTCACTGATGCAAAAGGTACAACACCGTGCCGAGGGAAGGCGGCACACACAAGACACCTGCTACTCCTCAAGACATTATGAGATACACATCTGATAAGCATATTCATAAATCTTATCGAGTGTTTGAGCTGTGGATGTTTACCTAGACCATGAGATATGAATGATGAGCAATTTGACCTTTGGAAATGGAGAAGAATTTTAATCAAGTGACCTCAAACCAATCCATAAAATTATATGAAATGGAAAATGGAGTCATATAATTACCTCAGACCTAGAACAGCTTCACAAATATAGCCTAATATGTCATTCAGGTGCATGTAAACAAATTAGAATATCATCAGAAGTTAATTTATTTCAGAAGTGAAACTAAGCCATTTGGTAGATTTTACACATAAGGTGATATGTTTAAATGATTATTTCTGTATTGTTGATTATTATGACCTTTAGCTGATAATAACCCAAACTGAGCTTTTCAGAATGTAAGAATCTTAATCTAGATAAAAACAAAACTTTAATTCAATACAGAAATGTCACTTTATTACTATGTTATGGCCTGCCCTAAATAATCATGGTGAACACAGCTGACTTGACTGTATCCAGTAGACACTAAACAAGCTGGCCGTTCACAGTAAAGTCAAGTAAATTAATAGAAAGTTGAGTGGAAGGGTGCACAAACAACAGGAATTAGTAAAGCCTTGTGATAATTGTCAAGAATCACAAGGCATAGACTGCTGCTGAAGCCAGAGCTTCAAGACCCAACTCACACATACATATCCTAGACATGGGGCTACGACTGTTGAGGTAAGCCATTTCTGAACTGGAAACATCAGAAGCATCCTACCTGTGAGGCTAGACTGCTGCTCAGTGATCCAAAGTCCTCTTTTCAGATGAAGTACATTTTTAAATTTAACTTGGGCGTCAAGGACCTAGCTTGGAAGAAGAGGGGAAATCCTAGAATCCAAGGGCTCCAGAGTGGAGTTTCCACCCCACGGTCAGTGACGTTCTGCAAAGCTATCTTCTGATGTATGGTCCACTGTGTTTCATAAAGTCCAAAGTCAGCGTAGCTTTCTCCCAGGAAATTTTAGAGCAGTTAGTGCCTCCTTCTGCTGACAAGCTTTGTGGAGATGCTGATTTTATTTTTGACAATGGTATACCTTAGGGGGAATCATTATCAAGAGGAAGATAACAGACTCCAGGGCCAACAGAAACGACAAACACAAGACCATATTAAAGCAACACCAGCTTCCTTATAACCTCTGCAGAGCCACAGTCTGATTGCCTTCATACGATACGTAATTCATACATAAAGAAGGAGTGAGTGATTGGGACTCCACGCTACATTACATGGACATACTTTTCAGTAGATTACATTTTGCATTTGAAGTCATTTTCTTTATTGATCTTACACAATATTGTTATTTTATGTTCAATTTAAGGTTTTCATTGGCTGTGAAATAGAATCATCAAAACTAACAACAAAAAACACTTGGAACGTCTCTGTCTCTGTGTAATAAATCTATGTGATTTTCATATTATGAACTGAATTTCTGAAATAAATTACATTTTCAATTATATTCAAATTTATCAAGATGTGCCTGTACACATTACTATATATTCAATGAACATAAGCCTGTCAGCTTTTATTCTTGGTTATGACCTTTGTCTGCATGGGCCTCATAACTGACATTTTCAATTACACTGCAAACAACTTATCAATATGCATGGATTTCCCAGCCAATATGAGAGCAAACAGAGTCACTTGGAGAGCTGAGTCTGTCAGGGGAGAGAAACAGGGCAGACATGTCAAGGTCAGGATTTTGTTAATGAGGGATGGGCCGCTGAATAATTGAATGGGCCGAGCAGTATCGACTGTTGAAGCAGAAGCATTTAAAGCACTGGCGATCGTTAAGAAAAATCCTCCCAGCACTTTATGTTCCATGGCAGTAATTTATGCACGGGCATCCAAGCGGGTGCCCTATGGTTCACAGGACTGAATGCACAAAGCAATGAGTGGATTACCCAAACACACTTTAGAGACAGCAGCCAAGCGTGCAAGTCATTCCTCTGGATGAAGTGACAGCTCTGGCAGGGCAATTATAATTCAGCTGTGCATTTTTAAATACACGGACAAAGGAGGCTCTGGATAAATGGAAAAATAGCTAACAATGTTTGAAATGCAGAGGCTGAAAATTACTGTTATCTAAAATTATGTGTCACGTACACAGAGTTCCAATTTCACATTTTTATCCTAAAGTTCCATAGTTCCTTAGATTGAGATTTTCAGAAACCTTTGTGCTTTTTAGCCAATTTTTAAAGTATAAACTCAAAATCTTGGAGTAGATTCTCAGTCATCCAGGGTATGAAAAACGTAAGTGCTTATATAAATTGAAGATCCGAGAAATTATACATCTTGAATGAAACAACAAGTGCAGTAGTGGTCAGGCTGTGAATGTGGAGTATTGAAAAACCAGAAACGGGAAAAAAATAAGGACGAATGAAAATGGATGGATGGATGGATGGATGGATGGATGTCCATCTGCTGTGCTATTTGGCCACAAAAATTAAAGTCGTGATATCTGCAGGATCAGAAACAGCACAATTAAATGCTTGTAAACAAGATCAGCAATTCTAGCTTTTCCTAATGCTCCCATTGTTTTGAGCACAATCTCCGGCAATTTTAATCTGCACCAAGAGCTGCTCAAGCTGTTGTTGTTCCAGCAACATACTCGAGCAGTTCTCAGGCCTTTAAGCCAGCACCCCTCTCCCCTCACAGTAGGTTGGCAGCTTTGGGAGGGGGGGGGGGGGTAATCCCTCTATGTAATTACTGCTCCCTGCAACGGCCAGACCATCTCTGTGTAAATCAGATTAGCTGACCTAAATCGCTCTCGTTTCTCTCTACTGCATCAAACAATTCCTTATCTTTGACCATAGAGCTAAACAACGACACTACTCCAACCTTCCACACCCCCCAAAGACATGGCCTGTTTATTTGATCAGCACAGGAAAGCAAACAGTTTCTCTATGATACACAAACAAGCTGGGCTGGGCAGGGCCGGCCCCGCTGGGTGGCTGGAGAGAGGCTGAGTCACAGGCTGGGGCTGAAGACATGCAGATAACCACCTCCGTCACGTCCGCAACCTTCATACAGCGAAGCCATTAAAATGAGAGGAAGCCCGGCAGACACATAAAGATGTTGCTGAGCGCTCGGTAAATAAAGGTCAGCGAACATGATAGAGATGTATTACTGCTCTCTGTGCTGCCTCCTCACCTCCTTCCCATCCAATTTATTTCTCCAGTCTTACATTTACAACTCTGAGAGCAAAGGGAGGGAGGTGGGGGGAAGAGAGAGAGAGGAAATGCTGCTCTTCAGTGGGAACAGAGACAGGCTAAAGTAAAGAGGGGGAACAAATGAGGTCTGTGATCCTGCCTGTCCCCCTCCTCTTCTCCCACCCTCCCTCCCCCCTGAGCCCCAATCAGGCTGAACCACTGCTCTCAGCGCGACAGCCAGGCCTTTGTTGCTGTCTGAATGGAGGTTAAATATCCCTCGAAATCAGAGCTCTTTGGCTTTCTGGACACATAGTCAGAGACCCGGTGCCTTTCACATGCTAATGCCTGTGTTTTTTATTTCCTTTGTAACCATGGTTAGACAGCGGTATCATGCTAAAGGGTGATGAATAAAGCTGGTGAATTTGTTTTTTTCTCAGCTTTTTCCCTCCACCCCCCCTCGTTTTGAGCCTCGCTCCTCTTTTATCACCATCTCTTCGAAGCCAGCCCACATTCCATCCCCCCGCCTCCTGCAGGGGTTTAAAAAAGCACAGATGGTCTCTCCTGACCTGCTATTCATCATTGTGTCAAAAGCTTTGTCAGAATAATGCTCCCCAACAACGCGCTGAAGGATTTTATTTGTTTCTATTGACGAGGCCTGTTAATTTCACAGACGTCTCATTAGGCCTAAACCACCAATTAATTTCTTTTGTTCTCATTAAGCGCCTAATTCTAAACATGAACCATGCTGACAGTGCCAGAGCCCCAGACATGGAGCTGCTGAAGCGTGAAGCAGCCAGGTAGAGGAAGAAAATTGAAGAGCAGGAGGAAGGGCGGAGAGAGTGGCGGTAAGAGGAAGACAGTGAGAGAGGAGAGTCATGACAAAAGCTTCTGTTAATTTGGAGACACCCTTAACACCAAGCATGGGTGGCAGCTCATTAACTGATCACAGATTTATCTTTTTTTTTCTGTTAAAGAATCAAGTGGCCCTCAGGCGGGAAGGCTGCAATCATCTGTTGGTGGTAACAGCCACAAAACAACTCTGGGTGGACATAAAAATGATAGCAAAATAAATCAAAATACAAATGGGAACAAAAGTGAAAAGTGAAAAGCAAAGACTGGGAGCCAAGGTGGCAATTTTTCCATTGGAAGTGTGCTTGCACTCTATTACGGCATTGCAGGCTGTCATTATGGCCAAAGATATATGGAAGCCTCATAATATCCAGAGATTGGTAGTTTGTTAGACAGCACTGTACAATTTTCTGCAGCCTTGAAGGATCCTTGAGCCTCTCTTGACAATTTACCGAGGGGAATTGCCAGAGCGTTGCCTTTTGTCTGCTGGAGACACAGGGGCAATTATCCAGCCTCCTGTAATGTTTCCCTGACTTTAATCTCGTGGCTGAGAGCGTAAAGCAGAATGGGTACCGTTTCAGAGCGCCTCTGGGTTCCATTAACACACAACTGCTGTTTCTGCTCAGGCCTGGACAGCTGAGAGAGAGCTGCAGTCTGACAGACAGGTTTCCCCCTGGGCTTTTAAAGAGAAAACATGATTATGTCATAATATATTTTCAAAAACGAATCCCTTTTGAAAGATTGCCCCCTCTGTCTTTTCAATAGAACTTGGCTGTGCTTTTGCCAGGAACGGTGGGGGCACCGGGAATGACTGACACTTTAGTTTCCTTTCCTTTAGAGTCAATTTTAGAGTCAATTTTAATATGATTCCTTTAGAGTCAATTTTTATAAAACACATAGGTGTTTTATTTAATTTTTACGTTTTTTAATCTTGCCTTTTCACTATCATAGGATTTTGTGTCACTTTGCCATCAACCTAATCTGTAGCCTCATAAAATCCCACACACCCCTTTTCTGTAGTGAAAAACTCGCCATTGGTAAAATAGTTTTTTTTAAACTACAGATTCTAAACAAACCGTCTCAATTGTTTCGATGACGATTTTAAGCATGGGGCAATATGAGACTATTATGTTAACTGTTCAAAGTTAGGTAAAACTCCATCTTGTATTTTCTCAAAAATACAGCCAAGAGATAATATTAAAAGGTTTTAGTACAATCTAAAAAAAAACTCCATCTGGTATGAAATCTGAACGTCTTTCAACGTTAATGTCGCTTTTCTGAATTACAGATGAGTTGGGAACAGTTAGTCTGAGGTCTTATGTCTTCCTGAGGTAAGACCACCAAAAACTACATTAGGTTTCATTGTTAAAAGGTAGAATTTCAACATAATGAGGAGACACTTTTAAACACCATGCCTGAGTTTGTTATTTAAGTGAATAGTGAACGGTAGTAGAGGTGAATATTTGCTTTTTTACTTAGAATACAGATTGTTCACCTCAAACCGTTTAAAGTACATATGTCATATATAGACAGTGGTGGACCTTTAATATTCCCTACATTGCTGCTCAGTTCAAAGCAAAGATCTTATAGCGCAAAGTTCGACTATCCTCTGTCCTCATGGAATCAGGTTTATGTATTCACACCCTTTCTACTGCTCCCACATGGACAATTTTCAGGATGACAAAGGGTTCTAGTTTCCATCTTCATTGCACAAAAGCAACGACCAGAAAACTGGATATGTAGTTACCGACATGGGTCTCTTTCTTTTTTGTTTTGTTTAGCTGTAAGGAATAGTTAGCAATATTGCCTAGCAGCAACAAGATCTTGGGTTTGAATTCCGGCCTTGGGTCTCTGTGCATGACGTTTGTGTGGGTTCCGTCCTGGTACTTCCTCCCATGAGTCCAAAAACATTTATGTTAGGTTATTTAGTCTGCCTAAATTGCCCATAGGTCCAAGTGTGCCAGCCTTCTTTGGCATATTCGCTAACCTTCTGAATAAGATGGACCTTATAGGGACCAAAGCCCGGTCCTAATATGGTGGATCCCCTTTCTTAAGGTTATGTACGACAAGGCTCTCACGATGACTTTCCCCGCCTCATCCAACGACTGGACGGTTGAATGGAAAGTCAAAGGCAATGCACTGGCCAACGCTCGTCATCCACAGCTCCCCCCTCCGTTTGATTATATCTAGCTTGTACAGCCAAACACTGGCATATAAACATGTCTCCCCAGAGTATGCAAAAAACGCAGGTCAGCAGGAACCACTTTTAGCCAAACATAAGACTTAAGAGACTAAAGGGTTTAGAGGTATGGTGTGAATTATGTTTTGGTTAAGGTTAGGGTTAGGAATAAACTGGTAATGGTTAGGGTTAGGGGTGGTTTAGGGTTAGGCATAAACGCAGCTATTAAAATGAATGGAAGTCAATATCAAGTCCATATATGGGTAGAAATACAGACTTGTGTGTGCTTGTGCATGGGTGTTTGTCCTGTGTGTCTCTGTGTTGCCCTGTGAGGGACTAGCAACCCGTCTGGGGTGTACACCTGCACGCACTAAATGCCACTGGAGATAGGCACCAGCCCCCCCCCCCCCACGGTCCTGCAAGGGTAAGCAGGTATAGACTAAGGATGGATGTTTAGCAGAAAGAAAGATTGAACTTGATCAGCAGTTTTGATCGTTTGTGGTAGCCTAATTCATTTATGTCAGACTCTAGTACTGCAAGTGTATATTTAAATCCATATCTAAATTACTAATGAAAAATGACCAAATAGTGTAAGTTGTACTTATTAAAAGTTAAGATATTTTACTGGGCATTTAAGTTTCCCTACAACATTTTTTAACATTTCAAAACCTCATTATATATGAACCTGTGGCAAAATGGTATTTGGATTTGGAAATACTCATTATAAAATTTCTTTAGCAACATTCACTAACTGCCATTGCCAAATTTATGCTGTATTAAATAAATAAAAGCCATTTGTGGAAAACTGTTATGAACAGTAGGAGGGAATGGGATTATTTTAACACATTCAAAAATCTAAGAAAGACAGAAAGACATTCTGATGAAACATAATCCCATATTGATCTGTATTTATTATTTTTTTTAAATCAAACTATTTAGAAAATTTTCAAGCAACACAATCATTATGCTTGGGAGCAGATTCTTTCCAAATGTAGCCATAGTGTTAATAATTTAAAATAATTATTAGAAGAAAACACAGGCAAAGAATTGCCAAAGGAAAAATCCAGTTCCTATCACCTTAGCTCAATATCAGCATTTCCTCTGTAATTAGTCATGTTACTTATACTCCTCCAGCTGTGCTTTAATCACTGACTGTGTGTGGAAAAAATAATTAGCATCTTAGCATAATGCACATAATAAAGAAGCACTTGTAGCTGTCTTGATCTTAACATCAAAGAGCATGTGGGTCCTTTCATGGGGCATTAACGTAATAAGAAAAAACAATCTAATCACTATCCATATTGTTCACAGGATTTTAGGAATTTCCTGCTAGTTCTTCACTTTTCTTCCTTATATCTAAAGGAGATAGGTGTAGAAGGTGAAACAAAACAGCGATAACGAGTGATTCTCCTTCTTAGGATAAGCAAGAAGGAATTTACTTCTTGTACCATCATAGCTGCATTGCCACAAATGTGACCAATGCTGACAGTCCCCTTGACCTCAATATCTAAAATATCATCCCGTCCACTCATGTGACCGTGTCATTTCACTAAGCTCTCCACGCGGTAAAGAGCAACATTTTCATGTAGAGAGTCCTGTTAACATCAGCAGTCTGAACACAGCGAGCGACAGAGGCCGCACTGCCAAGCAGCAATCCACCCTAATCCAAATGAATCCGGGTCTCCCTGGTTTGTTCATCCTGGTTGGAGGACGATGACTGCTCTGCTCTGCTGGAGTGCTTATCTGCTGCCAGTGGTCGGTGACTGTACAGGCTTCATGTTATCAGGGCTCAGCCTGCTTGGGGATTGGAGGGTCCATGGAAAGTAAACACAGAACCTGTCTTTCGCTTATCTGTCCCAGGAGTGAGTGTGCCTGTAATATAACTGTATGTGTGTGTCTGCATAAAAGAGAGGAGAGAGAGAGCAACAGAGAGAAGGGAGCTTGTTTCCATGGCAACCTACTCCTTCCCCCCCCACCCCCAACCCCTAGCCCTCCCCTCTATAACAGAACCCCGGTGGTCTTTGTGTAATGCGATTCCACTAGAATGCACTGTGGATTAGAGCTGTGTTGCCTTTGGGCCCTAGGCAGGGCAACAGTGAAGACATTATTACCCAGATCAAATGCTGTAATCACTAGGCACTGGGGGCTTTCACATGCATTGGAGATAAAACCCGAGGACTGGCAATGCTCAGGTGATTAGAGGATTATTATTCAGAATTTCAGCAAGGTGCCAGTCTCATGCTGTCAGAAAAAAAAGATTTCCTGTGTGATGAAAGGGAGAACATAACAAACAGCGTTCCAGGCAAAAGATCAAGACAATATTCCAGTGGACTGTGGTTAGGCTGGGCCAGTATGAAATTCTCACATTATGACAACCTTCGGAAAAAGGCCCGAGTTTGAGGTTAAAACAAATCTTACGCCAAGTAATAATATTTTAATTTAATATTTAATAATAATCAAATAAAAAAAATAACTAAAAGCATATATTCTTATTGCTTTTATTTAAAACAGAAAAACTGTTATTTCTGCAGCTTAAACAATATGGCATATTGAATATAACACTTATAAAGGATGATGATGATGATGATGATAAAGGTTTCTATACCATTTATTTATTACGGTTTCGGTTTGGTTGATTAGACTTGAGCAAAGAAATCAGAATAAGTTTTCATGAGCGCTTGTTGGGGAAATCATTACATGTTTTTGTTGAGTAATGCTGGGAATGCAAGATGATATTAGCTGTTTAAATAGTAACTGGGGAAATGCATGATAACAATTAGTGCTGGTCATTTCATTTCATTTCATGTCCGCTGTTGTTACTCACTCCAAAATGGAAGCTGGATGGCTCATAAGCCCCACAAATCAGTTTCAACCTGCCAGGGGCAGGCTTTGAAACCACTTTGGCAACCTAAAGTCATTTTCTATATTCTACTCATAGTTTACTGTGAGAAACCTTTCTGCACTGGATATGAAATAAACATTAAATATCTACTGCAGAAATGTTGAAATTATTCTGATTTGGCTTAGAGGTCATAATCTGTCATATTCATGAGTAAATGTACCTAAAAACTGTTGAAAACCTAAATCAATAAAAAAAGAGGAATAGAGTTATGTTAATGAGAGTGAAGGGCGGCGCTCTATGAATCTCCACACTTTGACTGTTCTCTTCCCTCTGGAAACATTTCCGAACAGTGAAGCTATCTTTTATGTGTACGGGGAAAATTTACGAGCCTTCTTTCTGTAAGATGACCTGAAGTGTGCCGCAACAGGTTGGAGGAGAGGGAGCACTGCATTACTCCATGCACCATAAAGCCAGAAAGAACGCTACTCACTCCTGCACTGCATGATAAAAAAGGTTTGTGGCTTTTGATCTGTAACATTTTAAAACCTCTGCATATTTTGATACAAGCAACCAGGCCATACCTAACTCTGCTACTTGGTAAATAAAAAAAACATTATTGATCACCACTTAGTTTCCTGCATGGATTTCAGATCTTGCTTCTAACAATCCAAACAGACTGTGGAACTGGACAATGTTCTTGTGTTTTGAACTTCTATAAAGCACTTAGGCCACTCTAGTCTCTCAGTCTGCACCATTGGCCTTCTTTAAATAGTCGAGAGCAGCACGGGCTTTTGCATGAGAACCCTCTGAAAGCCTTCTATTGAAACGTAGATCAGCGGAAGGCGAGACAATGACCCCCTCGATGTCCACGATTAGGCTCTGAGAGCTGCAGCCTTTCATCTGCAGATATTCCACTGTTTGATTAAGAGAGGAAGAAAATCGTACTTGAGCAGGGAGCTTAAGGTACAAATGCACACAGGAACCACACACTTCATGTGGGAAAAGAAAGCCTACAGCTTTTAACAAATGAGCCCGTGAGAGCGTAGCACGGCGGCTGGCTCCATGCTGAAAGCATCCGGCCCCGCTTTTGTAATCCAACAACAACATCTCTGGAGAGACAGCGTTATGAAGAGCTCACTACTTCAAGCACATGGTCCTAGAAAAGTGTTGCTCTGGAGTGGATGGACTTGGCCATTCACCTCGTCCTGCCCGATGGCATTCAGCGACCAAAAGGCCACTCAACAGAACTCAAGAGCTGTGTTTACGTCATTTTTTTTCCCTGAAGAGGCTCTGAATAAAACTTCTGTCTTATTGTATTACCCTGAGATGACAGTGTGATGTCATAGTGCAAACATAACAACCTAACTTGAGATTGGAGCAGACAGTAACCACACTTGGGGCACACTGTGACTTTGAAAGCTGCGCAAAGTTCATCCCTCAAATATTAATGTGAGCTCAGTCATTTTCTGAGTTACAGTTAAGCCAGGAGATCCACCACAGCCTCTCTAACAGCACCTGGAGTGTCTTCCGCTTATGTCTGCAGTTCTCCTGAGATAGATGTCAGCCCTGGATGCATTTACAGCCATTTGCTGATGCACTTCCATTTACTGTCAAGGAGAGCCTGTGAATAATACTGCATGTACTGTAAATGCAGACTAGAGTATGGAAGAATCCCTGTGATGGTAACAAGACGCACTGAAACAGGGGCTTTGAGGACATGTTTTTGGTTTCCAGTCAGTAGACACAATGACAAGACACCTTTAGCACACCCTATAAACAGTGGATCTAAAAAACTTTACATATCCTGTTGGAATCCCAAGCTTTGGTGATGTCAAAATAAGACTGCATGAAGATTTCAAAATGTCTCCCACATTTAATGGGGAGAAATATTCTAAAGATTTCAATGGAAACACAAAAATCTAGTCAGGGACATATGAAAAATATACAATAACCTGTTTTCATGCCTTTTTGAGGAACCATGAATAAATGTAGGTGCCAAATGAAAAAAAATATATAATGGCTTTAAATGTAATAATCACACCTCAAGATCAAAGGTATTTTTCAAGCTACTGTAAACGCTGGAACAAGGTGTCTGCATGCGTTACAATAGCTGCATTTTTAATGACTTACTGTTTACTTATATCAGTTTGTTGGTTATGCTTTTATCTATTTCTCGACAACTTATTTTATAACTTTTTTTAGCGTACAGGACAGAACATCGGAAGCAAAGGTAAACAACATCATAAGTGTGCGCACGCTCTTAATCTAAGACTTTGCGTAAGCACACATTGATTAAATTTAGCATTTGGTCTTCTTGTGTCTACACATCCCATCAATTATAACAAATCTGATGAACCCAAAATAAAGTTCAGCTGTTCTTGTAGGCTTTTCCTGACATAGCGCCATACCTCAGGTTAAGCCATGGTTTGCAGAGGTTACCAAAGATAATATCCACTTGCACAACGGTATCAGTCAGAACAAAGATACTAAAAAAATCCACAGCATTTCATATATGTGTATAGCCATATCACAGTGAAGTCAGTTAAGAATAATTTAATAAAAATTTGATTAATAGTTATATTACAAATATTATCAAAAAGGGGGGGCTGCCAACAACAGCTGTGGTCATTTCTTACAAGAATTGATTGCGTTCGACAAGTGACAACAACCTCCCGCATTCTGCAAAAATCTGGACTAAGAAGTAGGGTGGCTAGACAGAAACTTCTTTCTTTCCTAAAACATCCAAGTCTGACTAAAAACTCCACAAACCTTGTGGAAGAATGAGACAATAAATCTGCTAGAGTCAAGGTTGAATGGACTACAATTTCAAAAGAATAACTGTAATCACCAAAAGAACATAGCAAAATATGGTGGTGGCAGCATCATGCTCCGATGTTCTCTTTCTTGAGATAAAGTAAATATATAACCAGAAGAAATAATAAAAAAACGTTCAAATCAGTCAGTTTTAACCCAAAGCACTTAGGTGTCCACTAGAAACCTAAAGTTGAAGAAGGATCATATTGTCCAGTCATAAAAAACAGTGTCTGGACTGGATAAAAATCTGTTTAAGAAGCCAGAGGAGGAATCTGACAAGAGATTTATGCCCAGTTTGATAGATTTGATAAACGTTTGTAAGAGTGAGCAAATATTGTGAAGTCACAATGTAAGATGTTGATGCACTCCTGTCGAAGAAAATTTCATACAGAATCAAATCAAATGCTGCTTTAAATAAAATAATTCTAAAACTTGCCATTTCAACAAGTGTGAACACTTTACACCCAGTGTTTTGGAAGAGTTTCCGATTTCGGAAATGAACCACTTTGGTCTGCTTAAGCCTGAGTTAACTAAATTTATCACCAAGATTGATAGGGATACGTAGTCCTGCTTTATTCCCTTGGAACAAATGCCGCCCAACAGCTTATCTAAAAATGTGCTTATTAGCATAATAATTACTGTTCGCTTAAGCCAAGAAAAAAACAAAACAATTTGTAGATATCTGCAGTTTAACCACATTAATCCAAGACAAATAACCAGTTGAAACAGCAGATTAGTATTCAAAGCCAAAACAATAATGGAAATGTAATTGGACAGATAAAAATTTAATAAACAAGATACAATTTTACCATTTTTAAAAGGAGCTGCTATACAGATTTTGTCCTAAAAATAAGAGTTGGATTTCTTGTTTTCAGATTATCCTGGATTCTTGTGGCACTTTAATGTTCTGGTCTAATCCTCTTGAAGTTATAAATTAAACAGTTAAAATATTCAGCTATGCTCTCAAAACCCTTTATTAGAAGTACAACAGCACTTTAAAAATCAAGTCAAGATTATACTTTATATAAAAACAGTTTATTGACTTATCAACAACTGTCTACTGTACAATCCTTATGGGTGATGAGTGTATGCAACACAGTTTATGCAAAGACTGTTCAGGCAAAATGTTGTGAGTACTGAAGGAAGCAAATGGTATGCCCAGGATGCCAAATGTGGACGTTGCTTTGCCTGCCATCTATATGTGTAATCAAGCAAGTCTTGCATATCAGTCACAGGCCGTCAAAACAAGAGAGGCAATAATTAACTTGCACAGACTGATGACTTTGCAGAGCGGAGCAATGAATTTTCATACAATGGTTGAGTCAACAGACCGAGCTCAAGTCATGGCTGCCTCTTAGGAAATCCATCAGTCTTCCAGTTGTTAGTTATCCATTTTGGTATTACTGAAAGCAAGCCAGTGTTCAGTAACAGATCTTCATTTCAGAGTTGAGTTTCTGCTGACCAAAGCCAGTGGGCCAATGAAACTGAAAACAATGAATTTCTCCGTCCTCCAGACGGGGGAGGGAGGGGAGGTGTTTCCGGAGCTCTGTGTCGCTAAACTCCTTGGAACAAGCATCTGTTTTGTACCAAGCAGCACAAAAAAAAAAAAAAAAAAAGCTGTTGTCAGGAAGAAAAAAAGACTCCAAATTAGATTTCCGAAAAAGGTTGCTCTTGACAAAAAACATGGGAAAAAAAAGACCAAGGAGGGGAGAGGGGAAGGAAACAGAATATCCTCTTACAAAGTCCTAATCTAATTTCCATTCCCAAAGGGGACAGAAAATCACAGAGAGAACAAGAAAGAACCATCACAAGCGAAATTGGACACCAAAATATAAATCTATAAAAGGCCATTTATTACTCCATTATGTACACTTTTCACAGGACCTCCGAGGAAAAGCTCCAAAGTGAAGCGCCGCTTCTAGTTGTGTCATGGAACTTTATCTCCACAGTCAAAGGGATTACAAAAAAAAAAAAAAAAAATCCATCAGACAGGAAAAAACAGCAAGATTTTTTTGTTTAATTTCCTTTTTCTCAGTGCCTTTGCAAAACTGCTCTTGCTGTACAAGTGTTGTAATAATCAGACATAAAAATCCAAGTCCAGAACAGCGTCACCATCTAATCCAGTCTGGCACTGCCAAACTTCCTGTCCTGCAAAGCCGAATCCATGTCGTCTGTTGGAGGGAAGATAGATGGAGGAAGAGCATGCTGTTCCTACGCATGAGCATGCTCCAATCCAACGGCGTCATAAGCAGTTCTAATAAATCACTTCATACACTGTGGCCTTCTTGTCACCAGAGCCCGTCACGATATACTTGTCATCCGTTGAGATGTCACAGCTCAGGACTGAAGAGGACTCCTTGGACTGTTAAAGAGAAAAGAAGATTTTTTTTAAATTGTTATTCTTGAAAGGAGCTAATACACTTTGGTCCATTTAACGTTAAGTGGGGAGGATTAGCTGACTACAGAGATGGATTAGATTGCAGCGACATCACGTTTTGGCCTTCAAAAAGACTCCTTTGTCAGTCAATAATTCAGTTTCAGTTTTCACTGATAGGGTAGCCCTGTGAGATAGCGGTCGGCATGTCCTTCCGCTCGGATATGGCTGTGCGTTCTGTTAGGCCATGGCTGCAGACAAAGTGTATTGATCCACATACCTGGAATATGCTGGCGCCATAAGGAGTCCTCCAAGCGTTCAACAGATTGTCCTTCCCAGTGCTTACAAACCATTTACCTGCAAAGAAAACAGCAGTGCCATCAGGCCTCCTTGAACTAATGAGAGACAGGAAAAATACCTTCATAGCAAAGACACATTACATCTGTAACCTTGAGGGAAAAAAAAGAACTGGAAAAACCAGCTTTGTACATCTAGTGACTGAAATTCCTGTCCATTCCTAATAGGAAAAACAGTTCAAGCTCAGTCAGATTGGATGGAGAGTCTCTGTGAACAGCAGTTTATGAGTCTTGCACATGATCTGATTGGATTTCACTTTCATTAGGGCATTCTAGCATAAATAGACTTTATCCCAAACTAGTGGTGTCTTTCAGTTATTTTTACCTGTTAAACATTTATAATTTTAAAAAATGAACTAAGTGGTCTGATTTCTGTAATAAAGGGACCTGTGAATCATCGCCCAAAAAATGATCTCGGTTTGCCTTGGTAAGAGAAAGACATTCAATTTCCTAGGTAGTTAAGGTTGACTGTTTCTATTTTCTTGGTCTAGAAGATTCAGTCTGAAATCTTTAACAGCATCTAGCAGGTTAGATTCTAGGACCGCCCTATATGACCAGCTTCCTCTACACTACTGAAGAAAATCCTCCCCTCAGTAAAATGCTGCCACCACTAGGGATGGTGTGTTCAGGCCAATGTATAGTTCGTTTTCTGCCACACAGGTGACTTCTGAAGGTAGTTGATTAAACTGGATTTTATTTAGGGTTATCAGAGTAAAGTGAGCTAAATTAAAATGCAAACCACACTTTTCAGATTTTCATTTGTAAAAATAAATAAATAAAAATCCCCCTCTCCTTTTAATAACACTTCACACCTAATTACAAATTTGTGTTAGTCTATCCCAAAAACACACAACAAAGTGCATCAAAGTTTGTACTAGTAACATTAAAAATGTGGAGGGGTGTTAATAGTTTTCCAAAGCAACATATTATTCACTGTTCCTTTTATGTGAGTTTGATCATACCACAGTAGGCGAACTTGAGGGAGAGGACGCAGCTTTCGTGCAGGTGGAGCTGATATTTGTCAGGCTTTGAATGGTGGAGCACCTCCACATTGCTGCTCTCCATTCCAACAGCAAGCCACTCTCCCGTTGGACAATAGCCCAAGGAGAAGATCTGACGATGAACCAGTAATTACAGTTCAGAGGCTAAAAACAACAGTATATTGGTCGGTACGCGTTTGGTTCTGCAATAAAAAGGTTGTACCTGTGAAGTGAAGTCGTGCTGCTGCAGCTGTCGACCCTCCCTAAGATCCCAAGAGCGAACAGTGTTATCGAGGCCGCCTGTCCACAGTTTAGTACCATCATGGGAAATGTCAATACAGCTAGCACCATCTGTATGACCCTGGAACTGCCTGCAATCAGAGTAAGAAGGGACACAAACATGTATTGACATCCTCTTTAAAAGCTCCTCACACAGGAGCAGTTCTGTTATGGGGCCAAAGCCTGCACACTGGGAATATATTTTTTTTCCCAACCTAACAAGAGTCTGGTTGTGCAGGTCCCAAACGGCGATGTTTCCATCACTGCAGCAGGAGAAACAGACTTTGGCGTCGGGGCTGATAGCCAAGGCGTAACACGCCGGGGCAGACGAGGTGAGCTCAGCCTTGATGCGGGGCGTCTGAGAGGCCAGATCCCAGATGGTCAGAGTGCTGGCCTCGCCTCCAACAATCAATGTGCGACCATCAGGCAGGAGCTTACAAGATCGGATGTAGTTATCCCTGTTCTGTTGCACAGAGGACAAAAGCCAATCAATACAAGTTCTGGCAAGTGAGAGGAGTGCAGAGAATTAGAAACAAATCAGGAGGAAACAGGAGGAAAATCCTCAGAACAAATCAACCAAAGGGTGTTCTCTAAGGTGATCTGAACCAAGTAGACAGGCCTACCGCTGGTTACGATTGTGCATATATTTTCTCCGCTCCCCCATTTTAAATCCCATACAGGGTAAAAATCTTCTTCAAAGAAACATGATGCTTATTGCAATTTGGAGCAAGGCAGATGGTGGTTCAAATCTGGACCAAAATTAAGTTTTGTGTAAACCTGATCAGTTGTTAGATTTTATTTATTAAATAAAGTTTTCTAATTGAACATGAAAGCATGAGACCCTTTATATTAATATATTTTAATTCCCTTTTTTCACATCTCTAGCATGGAAGGTACTGGCACTGGTAGTTAACAGCATCAATTGTATCTATCGATGAACGCGTGAAAAAGTTTGGTAACAAACATTTTTCCATATTTATTCAGACCTGAAAAATATGAATAACAATGTTCATATGTTTCAGGATGGTATTACTTTGATCAGTCTTGTTCAAACACTGACTAAATGCTAGCATTTCTCTATCAGTACATTTGCTGCCAAGCTCTTAAGTGGGATGTTGTCTCCACACCAGTTGGGATATAATTCTTAGCAAAGAATTATCCGATTGCTGATGGAATGACAGTTTATAAACTCCACAACAGCTTATAGGGAAATGCCAGAAATAAGTGAAACATGAATCAGGAGAGGGTTCTTACCAGACAGTCCAGTTGGGACACGGGACTTTTGCTGCCTGGCTGGCTGATGTCCCAGATTTTGACACACCCTTTACCACCAGTGTAGACGTGACGTGTGGGGTTGCTAATGGTGACGGCACACACTACTTCGCCGTGGCTAAGTGTGTTGATCTGACGTGCATGACGAGGGATACCAGGTCCAATGAGGGCGTCGGGCGGGAAGGGTACAGGTTGCATCTGACCATCCGCGCTGACATGGAAAGAGTAGGCACTGGAGAAAGATGGAATGACTCATGAAATTATAATTGCTTGGTTTGGAAATGTGTGAAAATGAAACCCATTTGGTGAGACACTTACGGTTTCCCCCCAGAAATGGACGTGAGGCTGGCTGGAAGGCCAGGGGCTCTCATATGGGAGTGAGGGTCAAACCCCTAAAGGATGAGAGGGTATAGATGTTTGAAGTACAGAGTTGTGATCAAAGAAAAAAAAATACTATTGCTCGAGCAAGAGGTGCATCAATCGGATTTTTTACAACATTTCCAATCTGGGGTTGTTGAAAAGCTTTGACTTGCCGATACCAATTTCTCTTTAAGAACTAGAATGTGAGAAGACCTAAGAACATTGCCGAAAATCCATAAATCTCCCTTCGGCCTTCCCACTCGGAGTGGTTATTATTTATATTAGAAGTGGACGCAGTATTGAAGTTCTTGTACAACTGAAGCCAACAAAAAAATTGACTAGTTACATCTCTATGCTGCTTCTTTCATCCATCTTTTATATTTGATTTTGCGATTTTAATCTCAATGACAAAAAAGTTAGATGAAATGCAAAATGGTGGCTCAGACCGAGGTTGCTTTACAAAACAAAACAAAAAAATCAGATAAATATACAATTTATAAATCCATTTATGACACTATGTCTGAAAGTTCCTAGGTAAGATTTTTGAAAAAACAACAACATTATAGGTCACATATGGCATAAAGAAAGAGGCAGAATTGTTACCATGGGGGAGCGTCCATACGCTGCAGCTGCAGCAGCACTCATCTGAGGGGAGATGTGCAGGCCAGCGTATACCCCTGGACTCGTCAGACTTCCATTCATTTCATGGTGGCCCATCATTGCAAAGGGAGTTGGATAGGAGCCCGCAATGGACAGAGGGGTCCGCAAAGCTGGTGCTGCTATAGGAAAGAAAGAAATTAAGAAAAACCCAAAAAAGGAGATGGATATCAGTGTGTGCGATGACCACAGACTGGAAAAGAATAGTAAGAAAAAAACAGCCTCCAGCAAAGACAGGGAATGGTACCAACCAAGAGCCTCCATGCCTGGTGGTTTGCCCAGGATGGGTCTGAGCCCAGGAGTGGAGCTCGTGCCAGGGGTGGGGGCATCGTTACGCGGGGTAGGGGTGGTGGATTTGAGACCAGGCGTGGAGGATTTGTCATTCTGTCAGGGGAACAAGAGAGCAAGTGCATTCACAATCCCATAAACCAGGCACTGTGCAGACTGACAATTTGAGAGCAAACTGAACCTAATCCAATCTAATTCTGACAACCCACAGCTATAAACTGCTATTTATTCTAAAACCTATTACGGTCACAATGGAGATGGGGCCATTTCTATCCCCTTTAGCTTTAATCTTTCAGCAAGGCAGAGGCAAAAATCCCAGAATAGTTAAATACATTGAGCTATTAACAGAGGAGACCTGACTGATCCTGATGCGGGACAATATTATCCCTGACATTTTAGTCATGCACTTAAAGCACAGACAGCCATTCCTAATCCACAGCAGAAAATGTTCCAGATCTATTTGCACATATCCCTTTGCTCTCCCTGCAATTCTTCTTTTAAAAACCCTTTCTGTCCTAGTTTTCTCTTAACTCCCTTGATGTCTTACATGACTGAGCTCCTTGGCCTTGGAGGATGGGGTGCTTCCAGACGAGGCCACCGACGCCGGGCTGTTGGGTGTGTCTTTCTTGGGTGGGCGGGGTTTATCAATGCCGTTTTCAGGCGGGGAATGGGCTGGGCTTGCCCGTGGAGTAGCAGGATCCTGATAAAACACAGCAACAGATTTTCAGGGTTATATAACAGTTTCAGTAAACATAGGCGTTACCATTTAAAACTACACTCCGCTCACCTCATTAGATACGTCCACTACCAAATCATCGCTCTTCTCTCCATCACTGTCCTGCAGACATAATTAGAAAGATCAACCACCTTAGCAGATATACACTGGATACATGTGTGTGATGCCGTGGTGAGTTTCAGGAACACTGTTTGCCTGGAGCCAGAGGAAGTGGATAGTTGTCACTGTGGGGTTGCCATGCAATTAAGAGATCTGTTCATATACAGTGCCATGCAAAGGTTTTCATAAGGTTGAAAAACGTTTGAACTTTTGTTTTTGTCTGGTTAGAAACTTTTGTGCATTTAATTGGGAGTTTATGGAATAGACCAGCACAAAATTACTGCCACATTGAGTTGATAAAATCATTTTATCCAGAAGTGCTGGAGCAGGGACACATTTTAAATACATCGGACTGGGGGGTCTCAGGTCCATGGTCTTGCATATTTTAGATGTATCCCTGCTCCGGCAGACCTAAACACCCCATCTCCACAGTCAAACATAGTGTAGCAGCATCATGCTGTGGGGATTATGGACTGACCTTGAGCTATTTTGATAAGACGACTGGGCAGAGCTTTTGCAGATCTGTACTACTTTAAGTTGGTCTATCATATAAAATTACAATAAAATGCATTAAAGTTGTGCTTGTACTTTGAAGTTCAAGATGTATGAATGTTTTTGCAAGGCATTTTAACCATGTATTCGAAATTTGTAAAATGCTAGTATATTTGAGCTTTCATGGCCAAAACAATGTTATGCATTCCTTATCCTCTTATTAACGTACATATCTGCTCATGCTGTCCTTCTCCTCCACTTTGCGTTTCTTTGAATCCAAGCTGTAGTCTGAGGAGCTGCGGTGCTTCTCGCTGGCTGTTCGCAAGCTTTCTGATGGGGATATTGAGTTATTCTACAAAAAGAAAAAGAAAACATTTTTACTACCACTTTATCTCACTTAGCAAAATCCAGCAGCAAAATGATGCATTTATATCAAATTCAAACAGTGAACACACTGAGCTAATGCAAACGCTAAAAACGCCTAATTCATACAATGATGGGCACAACAGCCTTTTAAAAATGCAGCTGAGGGCCAGCACCAAACAGTACCCTGACACCAACCAAGCCCAGGCTCACACACAACAGAATGGATCGTTATCTAAATTAAAAGGAGCATGCCTTGTTTTCTGAGCTCGCCCACCCCCTCTCCTTATAACTGGACAACAAACAGCCTCAGAGGGGCTTGAGCAATGTGCTGTGACTGAACAGAGGGCCTTTTCTCCTCAGAGTCATTTGGACTAAGAATGAGAGAGAGAGAAAGACAGACTGAGAGAAACTATATGCAGTGAGCCCTGGGCATTGGGCACTGAGTCAGCTCCTGCTCTGAGCTCTGATAAAGAAAAAGAATCTATATCCTGCCATGGGCACGGCAGCGTGGGACTGACTGGTGCTTCTCCGTGGAGCCTGCCTACACAAGCTTGGACGGCTCACTCCAAACGCCAACAGAAGGGGAGGCACTCGGCAGGAGTCCAGCAGCTTTCACAGGGAGCTTGCCATTTGCCTGCAAAACTGCCAAGTTGTCCTGATTCTCTACGTCCCTTCATCAGAGAGCCAAAGCAACAACACAGACAAAAACCAGAGAAGGGGAACAATGGCTGATGGACTAGAACTCTGGGCAAAGGGCCACTGTCTGCATAATGGCTGACCTTTAAAGAGATGCTTAGCGTGACTCATTAACCAAAGTCACCACTCTACTATCAGATGACCTGGGACGAGAACACAGAAAACAAAACAGGGCCTGCTAATCGCCCCAGGAGCTCAATTTCTTCAGAGATAACTGAGCCCATTCAGCCGGCGTGGCCTACGGAAACAGAACCTTGCAGGCCCGTCACAAGTCATCCGACATTGCAGCACTTTGAATAAAACACTTCAGTAGGTCCGGCCTAACAGAGAGAATGAATATTCATCACACAGCCAAAAAGAAGAAAGAGCAAGCTGGTAAACAAGAGAGACAGTAGAGGGGATCAAACAAATCCTTTAAGAGAAGGAGGGCAAAGTCCTTCTTCAGTTGTGATGAAATTACAAGCCTTCTAATCTCTCCAGCATGATAGGACACAGGTTTTATACTTCAATTGCCATTACTCCCAAATACTAAAAGCAGATTATCACAGCATATCAAATCAGCAGTAAGATACAGTGAAACCCAACAATCACCGCAGTCCTGCTGGACACTCACCGTGCTTTCTGTTCCGTGGATAACACAGTGGCAGCAGAAATGATGAGGAAACCCAAGTGAGGAAAGAAAAAAAACATGCGAGTTAGTAAAAAGTAACAAAAGCTTCTGGCTGAGCATGTGTGAATCAGCTGTGGAGCACAAGGCCTCGTTCATCAACGTATACTGGAGCTGCTGAATAGCTTATGTAGTCGTCATGGGCTGGGAATGCAACTGCTCATTACACAGATAGAATGTGAACAGACAGGATGAGTTCCTCACCCATAGCTCTATGATACTGCTCTAGAGAGTAGGAACTGCTTTAATATTATTTTGCCCATGTTTAATATGTTTTCAAACAAGGTAAAGCTACCATACATTTCATTTCAACCTGACAGTCAATTTTGGTATATAATGATTCTAAAACCGATAAGTTTTAGTTTTAGTTCTGTCGATTGTTCAGACAGTTTGTCCTTTTAATACAACTTTTATTTAACCAGATGAGTTGGTTGATGCCAAAAAGGTATAAACAAGTGTTAAACTGGACCAAGTTTTTAAACTACAGATGCATTTTAAACCCCAGATGGGGTTGATGGTGAAACTAAAAGGAAGATGAGGAAAATCAAACATTATTCAGTTCTCAAATTTCTTTATTCCATATTTATCAAGGGTTGGAAAACTGTTATTAAAATTCCATCTCTTTCCAGTTTTCAAGGCTCTGTAGAAACCCTTGTAGTCTGCTTAAAAGGCGTTCAGAAAAGGTTTTCAGTGATAAATTGTTTTAGAAAATAATCCAAAAAACAGGAATTTTTTATTCAAAACTATCACTCCTTGAGGATCTTGTACTGATCCATGCCTAATCTCGAGTAAATAAACGTACAAAAATTGGCATTGTGATAACTTGGGTGAACAACGCACCTCTGTGCTCAAGATCATGATGATTCTTCTCATCCTTCACTGGAAGATGAGTTTGGCTGCCCAGAGCCCCAAGTGCCAGCAGGCCCGATCCAGAGCCTGTCACAGGGGGAATTCCAGGAGGCTGCAGGCCCGAGTTATGGGGCGGTAGCTGGACTGGAGGACCGTGAGCAGCATGGGAGAGGTGTTGCGCCTGGAGCTGCTGCTGCTGGAGGACAACAGGGACGGAGACAGACAAAGACCAAGTGGGTTGGGGGGAAGGAGAAGTCCCTTGCAGCACACGACTTCCGCAAATGTACACATCTATTGTCAGATCTACATTCCAAGAGAAAATGGCATAGGATCTGAGATCAACAGAGCATAGGTTATTGTGAAAAATAGAGATGCACTAATGTGTTTAGTGACTGCTTTCACGTCCCTGTTTTTGGGCCTACCTATGCTAGTTTTAGCTGAGTCCAACTTTTCTTTTGGAACAAAAAAAGCATTCAACAATATTTCTGCCAAGCTTTCATTTCAACTGTGGTCATCCATTATTTACAGTACAATACAAGCTGAAGAAACTTTTTTTCAGCAATTAGCACAGTTAACATGGGTAGTAATACTAAAAAAAGAACAGTCACTCCAGAGAAAATGGAGGCTCAGATTTTAAGCAGGCTGCCAACATTGAAAAGGTTCATGACAAATGAGGTTGGAAGCTCAAAAGGATGAAACAGAGCAACTTTACTGTAAACTGTTCACCCTTCACGTTATCTGCTGAAAGCGTTGCTTTCTCTCACAGCCTGAATGTACGACATGACAGGACATGTAAAAAAAAAAAAAAGAAAATAAATTTTTCTGCTCACTTCCTTTTTTTTTTTTACACTTCCGTTACCATGACAAGGTAGCAAAGAGATGAGATCTCTTAGCTGGTGACCAAAACGAGACCATTTTTACCTTGTTCAGTCCTGTTTGGTAACTTTTTTATATCTCAGTGCATCTCACTTTTCAAACATTTTTCTTAAGACACCCAGCATATGCAACACAGACTTTTAAGGTATGCATTCACATAGTGTTAGTAACTTACAATTAAGAAATAGCACATCTTTCGAGCATAAAACAAGGAACGGCAGCAAAGATAAATTTGAAGAGAGTCTGGATTAGCACAGCAAAAAAACAACAACCACAACCTCATTCATACTCTTCTTTAAGGCCGGTTTATACTTCTGCGTCGTGTCCCTCGCGTAGGGTACGCCGTAACCGCCGCAGCCTCTGCGTAGGTCTGCAGAGGCTTGACGTGCACCTCCTCGGACCTGACGTGCAGCCCGGCGACGCGACGAAGAGACGCAGAAGTACCCCCTTGTGATTGGTCAGTGAGATTACGTACGCACGTACCATCTTCTACGTCTCCGTCTTCTCATTTGCTTGCGTTGCAAAGTTTTCAAAAGAAGGATAATTTGTTCGTCTGCTTCCACAATCTCGTTGAGACATTGCACAAAGGCCGCCATCGTTGTTCTAAAACGGGAAATACTTGCCGGAACTCAAGCAAACACAAGCAAACCATCAGAAAAACTCCGCCCTGTGGAGTTTGCCGACCGATACCAGCCTACTGCCACCTGCAGGTCTGGAAATGAAACAGCAACACGACGCTTTCAGCCCTACGCAGAAGTATAAACACAGCAGTGGGTACGGCGGTTACGACGTAACCTACGCGATTGACGCAACGCAGAAGTATAAACCAAGCTTTAAACTGCCGCATCACAAAACCCCTGTAGCATCAGTGAGTTTACCAATCTTCTTTAAATAACAGTAAGCTGCCAGCTTTAGGGCCAAACAACTACCTCCTTTAATAAATAGATAAATTCAAAAAAACACAACAGCGTCTGCCTTCTGCTCTCGTATGCACAGTTTTGTATCGGCAGCTCATAAATCATTTGCACACCCAAACTTTTAAGACACAGGGGAAGCTCTAGTTTCCCTCCTTCTCTTTTATTTTTTGAGAAGGCAGCTTGAGGAGCCAGGAGCAGGGGTCCCATTGCTGGCACTCACTCAAGCCTCCAATATTCAACATCAATATTTGAAAGGCACGGGGAAATGAATGGGAGTTAAAAGGCACTCAGCCTGGGAAGGAAGCAGTTTAAAGGAGGGTTAAATAATACTTAGCCGAGACACCAATAAAACATCAGCAGTTTATTACCCATATACAAGCTGGCTGAATAATTCAGCTGATGCTACAGCACGCAATCTTTCTCTTTTACAAGTCCGACTTCAATCAGTAGCCTTTTATAGCCATTTTAAGAATATCAGGAAGTTTGTAATTACTACAGAGTAGAAGAAGGTGGATTAACTCGTTAAGGGCTTAGTTTCAGGGGTGGCGGGAACACAAAGGTATACATCATTCTAAAATACATTTCCTTTCCTCTCCTGGAGTGATATGAGCTATGCTGGAAAACTGCAGGTGTGTGTGTGTGTGTGTGAGTGAGAGAGAGTGAGAGTGAGTGAGAGTGAGAGAGAGAGAGTGAGAGAGAGTGAGAGAGAGTGAGAGAGAGTGAGAGAGAGTGAGAGAGAGAGAGAGAGAGAGAGAGAGAGAGAGTGAGAGTGAGAGTGAGAGTGAGAGTGAGAGTGAGAGTGAGAGAGAGAGAGAGAGAGAGAGAGAGAGAGAGAGAGAGAGAGAGAGAGAAAGAAAGAAAGAAAGAAAGAGAGAGAGACACTTCTAATATTGTGTCCATGAGGGAAATTAAAGAGCCAGTTCATTGGCAGGGGGGGAAGACATCCTTGCTCATTGTGTTTAATGAGGCACTGATGGGTAATAAGCATGGCTGATCAGCAAGAGCACTCATTAAAGGGCTATAAATGTAGACAATAATAAATAAATAAAGAAGCCTGGCCCATTTCTTTAATTTAATAATCAAAGGTAAAGACTCATACGCTGTGCCCCTTTTTTAACCCCCACACTGAGTGTTACTGCAGAAAATAAAGACCACCTGAGAGTAGACTCACATGGGATAACAGGACAACTACATTCAAAGCAGACATGGGCCAGTTACTGGAATCAGAGTTTATCTATGATTTTTTTTTTTTTTTAAGTATCAAAGCCGCAACAATTTTTCAATACTCTCCTCAGAAACACAATGCTCCCTGTTGCAGCCTGTTGCCCACTACCAGCCAGCTAGCAGAGAGAAGACAGCTACATGTGCTTCCTTTCTTACAGTAAAGACAAACTGGGCTGTAAATATTTCAGGTCACAAAATAACTATGCCAGATAACGATATTTACCATTACACCTGGCAAACTACAGGAGGAATGCCTTTTAAAGCATGAATCACCTTGTTGTTGAAAGTGTGCTATTCAAATAAAATTCTGTTGCCTTTTAAGTAGCTGACTCCTGAATAGCTTCTTAAGCAGATAGCCTGACTAATTAACAAGCCAATATCCTCCTATTTAACTCCCAGTGTTACTCTTTAAAGGATAAAATGGCAAACAGGCTTAATATTCTATGCATTAGGGACTACTATTCGATTGAGCGGGTCAGTACATTTTTGCTTAAGTTTATGTATAAAATGTTGATATTTAATAATCAATGTTATACTATTTTAGCAGCAGCATGAAAAATCATAGGTTTTCTATTTTAAAAAGAAGCAATTAGGCCATGTTACATATTCTTTTTCAAAATGTTCATGTCGGCAATAAAACTGCAAAACATATTAGATCATAACCTTTGTTGTAATATCAGTTTATCAAATATTTTAATCGCAAATGATGCAATATTAGGTAGGGTATTATATTTCCAGTGGCATGCCTTTAAGCTTTGAATATCTATACTACATTTGTCCAGCTGGATGGACAGAAAGAAGAGAGTCGGGACAATGTGGGTTAGTCAAAATCATCATCGCAATTTTCACCAGTAGTATTGCAATTACCTAGTTTTAGTTAAGATTGTAATGCCATGGTATTTCTACTCATGAATTTGTGAGAATATTAAAGCACCCCATGCCCAATCAAAAGGCACATGAATTGGATAGAAGCAGTGCCATGCAACATACACAAGGCCTTCTAGCCATAAAAGCCAAATCCAACCAGAGTGTGAAAAACAAATATTTGTGTACACCACTGACCATAAGAGCAGGGTAGGCAGTTTGCTGCTGCTGAATAGGAAGACAGAGGTGGTCAAAGCTACAGCTACTGCAGATGCAGATGCTTTCTCTTACCGTTACAGAAGTATTGCCCATAATGACATTAGAACCAAACAGGATACTCCAGCAGTCGGATTTACCTCAAGCAACTGCCCTAGTTGCATTCTATTAATGGCCTGCAGCTCCATCAATAAGACATGCAGCTGGTTCCTGTACACTGCCTGTCTGCCTGACATGCTCTTTCACCCCCACATTGCTTTACAATATACATAAGGATTTTGGCATTCCTACAGAGCTTCTCCTTAATAAATAATGGGAAGGTGTTCTTAAACATACACATCCCCTGACATTAGCAACTGCTGTGAGTTTTGGGCTGAGGCCTCTTTATTTATTCGACAGCCCTGATGGCACAAAGAACTGTGTACTAAAGCCTCCTACAGGGACATTATACATTTCATTTAGTTTTTAAAAAAACCCGAAAACTTCAAACTAAAAATCAACAATGAATCACAGAAAAAACAATCACTCCGGCTCTGAGTTTTAATCAGCAAAGTTTTACAGTGTTATATTCCAGAGATGAAAACTACATATATTGAAGATATCAAACCTAATATTACTATTGTTAGACACAACTGCTGCTTGCAGAGTAATAAAACATATGCGTCAGTCCCAACATATTCAAAACACACCAGCTCTTCATCACCTCTAGAAATTCACCTATTGAAGAAAGCAATAAACCAGAAATAAGAAGGCCACAGGTGGGGTAGCGATTGAATTCCAATTGGTTCATCCAGGCATCGGGTCGGCCTCTATAGACCTGCAAGCTGAAGGTTCAACTGTTCAAATAAGATCACGGATATCCTAAGCTATGTTTGTCTGTTGAAACCAGTCACTTCTGCCTAAGCAGTGCTGGATGAGTATTACTGATCAATGAGGAGCAGATGGCGTTTCGAAGCAGTGATGAACACCAAACATTAATTGTTCGGCGATGAGCTCTGCAAAGTGTCGAGCAGCGGGGTTGGCCATGGCTACACATCTGTGCTGTCTCAGGGAGGCTGTTCTGCTCTGCCTCAGCCCTTTTAACTCCCACAGCTATCCAGGTCAACAGTGAGGGATGAGGCTCCTTGTTAAAACCTTAGCCAATTAAAGCAATGCGGGCTGCAGAGGGTGTCTCGAGAGCTCTCAGGCTCACAATTGTAAATACACAACAAGGCAGGAAACAATGCTACTGAGACCAAAGCTGCAGAAACAAACCATCTCATAAGAGTTATACTAAATATATTGAGCATATAAGTCATATTATTTTGCTAAGTGCTTTACAACAAGATTCATACTTAAATTAATTTTATTGGGATTTTCTAAAATAGACCAACACAAAGCAACACCCATTTGTGAAATAGAAAGAAATAGAACATGGGTTTTTGGTATTTTTACGTAAAAAGAATAATAGATAATAAATGTGCTACAATTATAGCTTACAAGACTCTTGGCGTTTGTCTCTGCAGGCTTTGCACATCTAGAAACTTTCTTCCCAATTCTTTGCAAATTAGCTTCAGCTAATTGCAAACATTTCTGAATATAAATTTTAAAGCCTTACCACATGTTTTGATTTAGCCCAATTCTAACACACGACTACGCTTTGATCGAAACCCATCCAATGTAGCACTTGTTGTATGTTTGAGTTTGTCCAGGTGGAAACTGAACCTTTACCACAGTATCAAGTCTTTTGGAGCCCTTAACAGCTCTCCTGCCCATGCATATGAAAAACATCCATATAGCATGATAGTTCCACCACAATGTTTTACAGGGTGACTATTTTCTAAGTTATGTGGAGTTTAGGCCTAAAAAATAATTTTGCATCTCATCTAACCAGTTTCCCCTGCATGGCATGTGGCAATCTGCAAGGAGGATTTTTTTTAATGCTTTTTTTTCCAGAAATTTGCTTTTTTGCCTCTATTCCATAAAAGCCTGATTTGTAGAGTGCATAAATAATAGCTGACCTGTCAACCGAGTTTTGCACCCGAGTTGTGGATCTCTGCAGCTCCTCAATGGGTTTCCTGACTTCTTCTCTACTTAATGGTCTCCTTACTCAGCTGCCCAGTTTAGGTGGATGGGCCTGTCTTGGATGGGTTGTTTGGTTTAAAGTTGTGCCATGGTTTTTCCATTTTTTAATAAGCAGACCACTTTTATTAGGAGTAATCTAAATAAAGGGAACTGAATATAAATGGACACCACACTGTACTAACTTTTTGCTTTAAGAAAAAAAAAAAAAAAAATCACAATTATGCATTACGCTTTCTTGATCCGTTACATAAAATCCCAATAAAATAGAGATATTATTACTTTGCAAGGTTGTATGTTAATCCATAAATTCAGATAGCATGCTGCAATCATGTCTTTAAGACACACTGAGTGTTTGCCCCGACCCAAGTTTAAATGAAGGGAAAAAAAGGGAGTATACACACGGTGAGAGGCAGATTGGGAAGTCCACGTACCCCGATGATGGCATTAAGCTCGGTCATAGTCACCTGCTTAGCCCTCTCCACTGCCTGAGCAACCTGCTGTTGGTGCTGCGGAGAGAAATTTATACATGATTAGTCAGACATATCAATCAGTTTCTTTTTAACAGCACTTCGAGAATTTCTAAAGCTAGGGTGAATGTCAACAACACAGCATAATTACTCAAAACTACTCAATAGTCTCTCTACAGCACAAGCAACAATAAGTCATTTAAAAAAAGAAAAAAAGAGCTATGACACAGTTTAAAGGTTGCATTCAAAACCTACCTCTTGTGACAGGAAAGGCATAATTTGAGCTAAAATTGCGTTCAGTCGTTTGGCAATCTCCGTCTGGAAAAATAGAAGAAAAAGAGAAAGAGAAGCAAAATAAGTTGGAGGTGTATGAAGCACACAGTGACTGCACATAGCCCCGCCTTTAATGTTTACACGGATTAAGCCAATTACTCTGGCAATCAGAACTGCTTGACTCAACATCCTCTAAACAGCGTGATATTGACATTTGAAATATTTAAAACATTAGGAGAGCCCAGGGGGATGGAGCACAGCTGTTCTGAGAGAGCCCTCCACGTTAAACGGATATGAGCAGGCAGAGTGCGTCTGCGTTGAGAGGATCTTCTCTCGCCCTGCCCTCGCTTGTTTCCCCCCTCAATTGCAAATGAACTGTCCTGCACTTAACCTCAGAGTCAAACCACACAACCACACCCTTTTAGGAAGCCGAGGCCTTCGACCTGCACTGTTTACTTACAGGTGACAGTCTGGAAGATCAACATTATGAATCACAGCGCACAATGATAAACCATAACTTTGTGGGTTACTGTCCTCTAATCTGTGATCAATATGCATTAAACAGACAGAAAGCGGTCTAAGTCAGAAGCAGCTCGGCCTTTCTAAGAATCAAGGCACAGAAATTTCTTGCCGCTAAACCCCCCACCCCCCCCCCACCCCACATCCTGCAACCCTCCTTGCCTCTCATCGACAGAACCCTGCCTCCATTCTTCTGCTTGTCGACCAACTGCCATGGCAACAGCTACAGCCCTATCTGGCTGGGGATCATTATGCAAATGGCACCTCTGCTTGACCGTAACAAGCTTTAAAATCATATTACGTGCTTGGACGCAGGTCATTAAATTGAATTTTCAGCCTGTCGATCACATGAACGGACCAAATGAATGGTGGATAAAAAGAGCAATGGGAGAGGGGAATAGGATCCACCCCCACTCCTGTAAAAACACAGCGGAGCCAGCTTGTTCTTCCCCTCGTTCTTTCTCTCTCCCTTTCTCTCCATCTAGGCTTGGGAGATGAGACTTTCAGGTCTGAGCTCTGCACTGGGAGCAAAGAGAATTACAGGGCCAAAGCTACATCATCTTTGGAATTTACGAGCTGCAGTTCAACCCAGGGCCACTGCGGAACACAAACACATCACAGGGATTTTCTCTGATTTCTCATTTGGAGGAGCAGCAGCAGCACACACGCAAGATGTAGTTCGCAGACCGCCGGCTTATTTATTACACATGGCAGAAATGCCAGGCAGTTTCTGGCAGCCTGACATATTACCTCACAGCAGAGCCAGAGAGTGCGATGGGAAAGTAATGACCGACGGAAAAATGACCTGCTGACCCAAGTTGCAACATGGATAGCTACTTAAGCTAGGCAAGCCAGCAGGATGGAAAACAAGCTAGAGATGTAATGTTAGATGAAACAAAGCGATGCCTGGCATTGTGAGCAATAATCCGAAACAAAGCTCATGCCAATCAATAAATTAGAATATTAGAAACATTGAAGTGAACCTCATTTAAAAAAAATCCTTAAAATTTTTCCTTCCACATAACTTTCTATTAATTTGCACTCTGAACAACTAGCTTCTTTTGTAATGACCTTTCGTGGCTTATCGTTCTTGAGGAGGGTGTCAGACTGTCTGATGGATAACCATGACGTCAGTAGTGTCCCTTGCTAAGGCCGTTGGATAACATTTCTGTATTAAAACCCCTTTTTATTGGTCTTACATTATAAAAAAAGCTTTCCAAGAAACTTAATGTTGGGTTTTCATCATCTGGAAACCACCATCAAAATTGAAAGAATTAAATGGGAAGAATATTGACTTCTCTGTAATGAATCTATGCCTTATTTTCTCCTTTTGAACTCAATCACTAAAAAAAAGCTTTTTGATGATATTGAGTTATTGAGATACACCTGCTTGTGCTGCAAAAAGTACAATGGTCCAAAAGATTATTCTGACCATAACTCACTTATTACCTTTAGACAAGAAGGGGAATGACCTGTGGTCCCATATGATAAAGATTTTATGGCCGATATATCGACGCGGTTTTGTAAGAGTTCTAGAAAGAGTTGACAGAGGCCATTAGAAATGGCTGAAAAGCTACCGGGCTGTATAATCCATGTTTGTTGAGATAAGCCTTGTAAATAGCGCTTGAACATTTGACGGGATTTGTAAAAAGTCCTCGAGCACTCGGGGCCCATTCCTCTGTAGCTTAGTGTCATGGTGACAGCTGGCTGGGAGGGGTCAGAAGGTGGCGGATCCGCTGTGCCCTAAACAACTGCCAGCCTCTGTGCTTCCACAACACAACATGCAGATACATGGCAGACGCATCAGCTCAGCTCACCGCCGCTGTCAAAATAGATACAGTGCAGCGCTGCAAGGACTGCTTCTTCTTTTTTCCTTTGTTTTTGGTCTGTTGGTAGATAAAAATGGGGCTGTTGTCACTTTAAGTAGATGACAGCTTGGCCCTTGAGAGGCCAGCTTTGCACGGCTGCTACACAATTACAGGTACTCGGACCTGTGTAGCACCACTTTAAGAGCACTCTCAGGCTGGCGTGTCAATTGTGTGCAGAGAGGTATTTGCCTGTTGTTATCAGCAGTGGGAAAATGGACCTAAAACACTGATGGGCATTAAATTTAAAGGAAAAGCAGGTGATTTATCTAAACACAATGCTTGACTGGTTATATTTAAAGGGGGAGTAATTTGTACTATCTGACAGCATGGCCTAAGGGCCCGACTTTTCTCTTAAGAAGAAACTAAGACTGGTACGGTCAGCTCTTCTAAACTGAATAACAAGTTTCCCACTTAAATGAGATGCAAACCCAGGTCTTTGTTAATTTGAGGGAAGTTCAAAGCAAATTTTTGAAATGGCATTTGAAGTGATCGGTATTCATCCAAGTAAAGCCAAATGGCCTGCCTAAAGGGATCCAATCAGGTCTGCAAACCTCAAACATTAAAGGGGCAGTTCAGAAGAGAGGCACTATCAAAAACTTATAAGCAGTTAATATCTCACCTGTAGTAGATGACACTTTTGGCAGCTTGATGTATTATAAATTTTGATTAGCTGGACCTGAGGCTGAAGCTAGCAGCTGGTCTTAGAGGGTCCTAGACCAAAGCAGACTTAAAACCACTGTAGTTGCTAAAATGTTGTAGTTATTTAAGCAAATGCCATTTTAAATCATTGCCAACCTTACATAGGACAGCTATTTACACAGAAGTTCATGATCATCTACACAGGAGATAAAGGTTGGAGGCAGAGCACCACCAAGGATCTTCTTTGGTGAAACGCATTAACAACAGAACATTTAAAGTGTTTCAGCCAGTAAACAAGTGCAAAACAAAACAATATTAATAGTTATGATAATTCCAGAGGACCAGGATGCAACATCTTGCCATAAAGGATGCAAAGTATGCATTTCATACTACATGAAAGGTATACTGTAGAACAACCTGAATCCCAAATACAGCTCTAAAGGGTTGCAATTGTATCCTAATCTCTAAACCTTTACATATGGTGAGGCACTGACGTATGACATCTTTAACATTAGTCTAAAAGCTTTACTTGTCTGTCACTTAATTAATCTGAAAAGGAATACTTTATATGTTCTGTTACCAGTATGCGTTTCCCCCACAGTAAAGCAATAGGTGGCACACCACCTCCTACCGACATCTGCAGTGGAACTAGTCGCTGGTTTCTGTGTAAATAACCATCCATGGAATAGAAGAAGACAGTTTAAAGGTTCACAAAATATCTTTCCACAACAACGAACCCCTCTTTGACAAGGCAAAACTTGGGTAACTTCAATATCAATGACCAAATCATTAGCATTCTGAACTATCCTGTGTAACTTGTTGCCCAAAGACAAAAAAAAATTTCTCAGTTGTTGCAAATTCTATATGTAAACGTTCAATTTACATAAGGGAACCTGACAGCCAAAAACATACACCCTAAGATTATTACACGGGCGTTCAGTGCCCTGTGTCAGATTTAGGATGTGGAAGCACCTTTTGCTTTCAAGAGACAGTTTCTCAAACCACTTTTCAATTTTCTGTGAACAATACAGACAGTCTGTTGGCGAGCCACACTTCTTTTGGTTCTTGCTCCAGAAGTTTGTTTTTTTTGTTTCTTTTTTGCCTTTAAGCAAACTAATGGAGGCATGAGTCTGTGTTGACTACAGGTAACAGCCAAATCTGATTGAAGTTAAAGTACGAGCCCTAAAAACCGGTGCAGCTCCAGGAAACAAGCCCCATATGACAGCAATTACAGGGCTGACGTCATGCAACAGAAATTAGCCATTTGCATCAACCTACTGCCAGGGCTGACAGAGAAGGATCAGATAACACTGCCACATCAGTCCATCTAAGCTGTGTGTGCATTCTGAAACCTGAAATATGTCCCTGTGCAGTAATGAAAAAGGCACAGTAAGAGGAATGAGCTTCCACACTATGGAATAAATCTCCTGGCAGGGAAATAATATGCCTGTGTGCATCCAATAATCCATCCCAACCCTGCCCGTTAACCACTCCGGATCTTCTCCTCCGCCTCTTCCTCCTCCCCCGCCCGGGTTTGTAAGGCTAGAGAAGCAGCAAGGACGAGGCCCCGCACTGTTTGCTCACAAACACGCCGTTCGGGAGGTTAGGGGCCCCACTGATGAATTATTCAAGCGCTTCCATCAGCTCTGTTGAGGCTCCTGATAAAAGTCAGACGTTAAAATGGATCAGTCGATTAACCTGTTTACACAAAGCTAGGCTCTTGCCCCTCCCCCTCCCGGCTCTATTCTCCTCCTCGTTTCCAGCTCCCACCCCCACCACCCCATCTTCTCTCTGGTTGGCGATAAGTGCCTGACAGAAGCTATCAAAGGGGCTCGAGGCCTGACAGACATGTGGCAATGCGACACACAGCCCCAGACACTGATGGATCATCCCACCATGCCAATCCATTGTGCCGCCAATGCTGTCATTAACCAAGAGGAAGAGACAGGCTTAATGGTTTAAATGCTGCATGTAGTAGAATCTCAGGATTACTCATTCATTCAATCTTTATACTACTTCAGGCATTATTGTGATTGATCTGTGAAGCAATACAAGATAGGACTCTTGGATAAAGATAAGGATGCAATAAATGGCTGAATGACTTTTGCTCTGCTCTTGTAATTACTGTTCAGCAGTTCTGTCTAAGTAATCATCATGTCAAAGGCAGAGCTTGTCAAAGTCTACCTTTAATCTTATCAAAAAGCTAAGTTGAATTACATGACACCATTTGAAGATTTCCAATAAAATGGCTGAGACTGATTGTATAAATGGTGGCACATGGTTTCATTCATTCAGCACAAACGCCTGTGCGCTGTTAGGTTTACAGTGTGTATGTGGTTTTTGAATAATCTGACTGCCCTGGCACAATGAGAAAAAAACACAATATAGTGCAGAGAGAAACCAACATCTGACCAGAACATTTAAAGGGAAACAATGTTTTCGACAACTAGCAAGAGATGGCTGCAATTCATTCAGGCTATGAAAAAGTGAAGAAATCAAGCTAAATAAAAATATATATTAATATGATAGAAGCATAATTGTGCTAGAAATTCACAGCACATAAAGTAGTACTTGCAAGCTGATAAATATTTTATGCTTGTATTCTCACTAATCCCCTGTTAAACTAACTAGAATTTTTGCACACTAAACACTTATTTTCTGTGCCAGAAGCTGAAAGATTAGGGAACTGTCGCTCCAAGTGCACATACACAGACATATACGGACTGCTGCTTTAGTAACACAAGCTACACTAACCACGATAGCTGCTATTATTTTATTCCAATATGAATATTGAAATCATTTCATGACGGTTTTATATAGCAAAACCCTGTTTACACTGACAGCTTTCTCTTACACACACACACACACACACACAATGCGACGTCGCCTCCGCACATGAATCTTTGATTGCTGTTCAGATATTATAGTTCTTAAAAACAAGTTAAATGGGCTGAAGTCTGTTTTGGCAGGTCAAAGCTTTACAGAGACCGAGGATCAGAAATCGGCCAGAAGATGATGATCTGTGTGTCCCTATTAAAAGTTATGGGGAAAGATTATACATACCTGTTTGTGCATCTCTATGTTCAATCCATAAGACATCTCGTAGTACTGGAAAATAAGAAGTACACGTTACTACAATTTGTGATATTTTCATTATTTTTAATGTAACTACCAAGCTCTGCACAGCCATTAAGCAATGTGATTGATCCCTCCACTAATCACATTATCACATGCTTTTGAACAGTAGGATGAAAAAAAAATAACCCTGAAAGGTGATGAACTAAGATCAGACCAGAAAAGAACTTCTTTGAGCAGCTGACAGTGTGTAGCCGATAAATTGATTTTTCCCTTGCTGTTTGTAGTGTAGGCACAGGGAGGAAAGGGTTGCATTGATCACTATCTTAAGCCCTCAGATCTCCACGATGTCTGTTTACTTAGCGTAACACGATTGCTCAACACTCTTGATATTTCCAGCCAGGTCAGTCCGTCTGGCTGGCTGGCTGAAATGTAATCCGTGGAGTCCAGAATTGGCAACAGGGGCAGAAATGGCTTTCCAGTCAGCGTCTATTTGATGAGGCCAATGCATTATTCAGTCCATTAGCTTCTTCGAAAATTACTCTCAAACAAGAGAGCCATTCTGTCTGAGATCAGAGTCCTACAGCCGTAGCGTAACCCGACACCCATCGCTGGCTGTGGGATACTTCCCAACGTGTTTACCTAACCTGCTGGATGTCAGGCTGACATGTTGTTTTCACATGAAAAACAACAAAAAAGTAGTTTAATTTAGGCCTGAATGTATTGGTTTAAAATCACCCCTGCTGTGTGACTGAGTGTTTACTCGAGACAAGCGTGTACACATCCACAGGAAAACCTGCTCATTGCGTCATGTCTGGGCTCATTTCTTGCGTCAGTGGCACACCTATGTTTTTCTTAGAGGCTGCTTAAATAAAAGCTAATAATTAAAGATTATACATAACGTTACTGCGAAGATAGAACCGCAACCCTGTTCCACAGCCTCCATCTTGTTTACAGTGGCCTCCGTCGACAGCTCGCACCTAATTTATGGCCCTGCATATGTCTGAGCGTGGTGTCTCCAAGGAGAATAATCAGATCAGCACACACAGAGGCCAAAGCTGCAGTCAACCCCTTAGAGATCAGAGAGGCGGGTTACAATGAAGCCCACTGGCTGTCAGGAAGAGCTCTTCAGTAACAACTGGCTGCACCAAACCACTCCTTCTTTCCCACCACCACCCTGAGGGCTTTCACAGGCCCGTACCTGACACCCAGCCCGCCCTAACCACCACATGCAGGTGATCACAATAGCCTGCGTCGCTCCACCCTGACCAGATCTTCAACAAGCCTTGCAGTTTGGTACCATAATTGCTCCCCGTTGTAACGCAAGCTTACCATGACATAGTGGCGCTGCATCTCCGTTTTCTCATTGGCCAGTTTGTCATACTCCACCTTGAGACTGAAAACAGAAGACAAGGTGTCAATTTCAACCACTTCAGCACTCATTCATGCGTATCTACTTGTCAGATGAGGGGGGAAAAAACTGGACCGCTTTCATTCCAAACCGCTTATTACCCTTAACCTTCACAGACCAATAAAGCAAACTGACGTTCTTGTCTTTTCTGTGATAATCATTACCTGTGATACTGGGCTTGGAGGAACTGAAACTCGTCTTTAATTCTGTCACAAGACTCAGCAACAGTAAATTTGAAGCCAGGCTGGCCGGGCTGATGTGGAGCCTGAAAAACAGGAAAAAGAAAGAAAATCTCAGCGATCCAACTCACCTGTTCGGAAGTTTTATTCCACAAAATCACTACTTCCAGGATAGGATCATCTCCTCTGCAGTTAAACATTATTCCAAAAGCAGAGGTGGGCCCATACTTCACACCTCCAGCTGCTAATAACACCACATGAGTGGGCTTTCACAACGAATATGAATTCTCTCAGCCATGAATTTAAGCCACCACCTGTCCTCGCATTCAGCACAAGTCATGTGGGTAAAAGCGTGCAAACATGCAAAACATCTGTATACTCTTCAGGAGCATGGGATGACCTGCATTAAGGGTGGAAAGGGGGCTTTGCAGGGGAGTTTTTTTACACAAATACGCTCAAAGTATATAGAAGAGAGGGACATCTTACCGGATGTCGGCCCTGTGGGTACATCTTGAAATGTATCCTTTGTTTATGTCTCCAGTGTGCAGGTCCTTTGGCAAAATGGTCGAAATTTGGCTCACAGATAACAGTCTCAGCAGACAGGGGTGGGGTGAGGGGGGGGTGAGGGGAGGTCGTGAAAATCCTGCATTCGGATGAAAAAAAGACGCAAATTAACCTAAACACGTACAATAAACAACTTAACGCAGTTCCAAACAAGTCCACATTTACTGCAGCAATTTAAGTCGCGTACAAAAAAAAAGCAGCACAATGCGTGCGGCTCTGTCTTTTTGATGACCTTATTCGGTCAGTGGGCAACGATTGTTTTTTTTGTTGTTGTTTTTTGTACACATATATGAAAATTAATCCCAACCGATCATGTAGGGTGATGCAACCTAATTAATTTGAAGACGGGACTTTACCCAGAATCAGATTGGCCTTTTATTGATGTTTGTCAAATGACCAGAACGCCCGCACTCTCAGACGGCGGCTGGCTTTTCCACCGACTTTGACTCCGCACGGAGACGTGAAGAACCGCACCGCGGAGCGCACACCCGAAGAAAAACATTAAAATACGCTGAAACAGGGATCAACAGCTGTGAGAAATACATACCCGAGCGTGCGTCCCAATCGTCCGTCCGACCTTTGTTTCCCCAAAGAGAGAGAAAAAACCCAAGAACGCTATAATTCAGGCGTTTAATCCCTCGTAATGTGGACGCAGATCTCGACAAGCATCCTCCACTCTCTCCAGAACGCACCCAGCCAGACTAGACCAGACTGGAGGGAGCAGTTGGGAGAAATTTTCGTGCGGTCGGGCTCGATTCAACTACTTTATTCTTCGGCGTTGAACCACCGAGGAATGCGCTCCTTACGCGGCTGGTAAATCCCCCCAAAAAGGAAAAAAAAAACATATATACATATAGGCTTCCAAAAATCTCTCCTACGAGTCGAAGAGGTTCCTTAAACGCGTAACACGGTACTCTCCACAATCTCGCATTTCCCCCCCAGTTGTCCAGCTTACCCCCGGTTGCCACACACAGGCAGCAGGGCTGAACTGCCGTGGAAGCGTCTATCTGTCCAATCGCATTACTCGGAAGGAATATGGCCACATCTGCCTATCGGAGAGCGGCGGGCCCCACGTGGGGTGCACTGATATGACATCATCTCGCGGTTCCACAAGGCATCAGCCGCCCATCCCACCGTGTGTACGACAACAGCAGCACGCACTGATGTGCCGACGATCATCTCCAAATTTGACAGAGGCAGCAGAAATACCACATCCGCGCTTCATAAGGGGATGTTTGCCTGTTTTTTTTGTGTTTTTTGTGTTTTTTTTTTTTGTGGACAAAATTATTTTAATTATTTTTTTAAGGGGGGGTTGAGACCACCAAGATAACTGGAGGGGGGATGATGTGCGTTGCAACAAGCATTCTTCCAGTTTTACCCTCCATACAAGGAAAAGGGCTATATAAACACGGAGCGATGTTGCTGTGAAATATCCAAAGTGAAAACACCCCACCTCAAGAAATCCGAGTTTAATCCGCCCCTTAATGCACATGCACCGTGAAGGGCACGATAATGACCAATCGATCGTCGACGTTCGCCAAACTAAAGCCATAAATTTCGTCTTTAAGCGACTCGTGATTGTTGCACAACACGTCCGCGCCCCTACCTATCAGCGTTTGGGTGATAGCTACACAGCGGGAGGGGAGAGAGGAGAGGAGATGATTGCCTTTGTGTGATATGAACATCAGCCATGTCTGAGCACTGCCTTGTTTTGAAGGTTTGGCTCCTGCCCCACGTGGGGAGCTTCTCTGCGGCTTTAAGGCCTCTCGACCAATAGCGGTGCGATGCACTTACTCGGCGGCCACCCATTGGCCCGCCGGCGCCGAGCCTGTCATTCTCGATGCGATGTTGTCAATCAATACCACGCGGGGTCAAGCGCTGACAAATGCCTGTGCTCCCCGGTCCTCTGCCTGTGAATAGAGCCTGGAATGGCTGCTTAATTAGCTTCGAATGGCTTTTCTCTCCAGTTCAAACAATCTGTTACCACCACGTGGTAATGAGAGCCTACATTAAACAAAGGAAGAAAGGAAGCATGCAAACAGTTGTAACATTACAACCTGTAGTTTTCCTTTACATATGGATGCTGTTTAGCACAAAAAGCAAATCGACCTGTACAGAACAGTAGGCATGATTACAATGTTGTTTTACTTAAGATGCTGTGTTTCAATGAAATGTCTAAAAAGACACGATTGATTGTTTTGTAGCCATGCTAATAGGAAGGGCAACATTGTCAATAAAGATTCATGGTATGATAATGAGGTTTAATTATAACATGTCACGTGATGTTTTTGCATGAATTGTGCAGGTGCCAGCCCAAAGCAATGACGAACTAAGCGGCTGCTTACAACTCTAACACCCTTTCACCAGCAGGAGGCCTCCAGGAGCTCTGGGACTGTCAAAGGCGACTACATATGCAAGTTTATAATAGAACAATTAAGAAATGAGTCCACAGATTCCTATCCCTAATTGTATCGATAGGCAGACAGTGATGTAGACTAGACCAGCGTCCCGACATACAGTAAATGTGATATGGGGCGCTGGTCCAATGGCAATGCATAGACGTATAGATGCAATGACAATATTGCATCTATACGTATCTAATATTGAAATATTGTCTATTCCTACTTCCATTTCATGGTCTATCAGGTTCAATTTTGCATTTTTATGAATGATGTAGATAAGTGTTCATATATGCTCAAACCACATGTTTATTATTCTGCCTTTACATATATTTTGTTTCTGATCCTCGTTTGGGCGCCGATAGCTTTTCTAAAATATGAACGACTTTGCTTTTAAGTGACCTGCTGCTGGTAGATAATGTTTATTAGAGTCTTGTTGTCACAGTTTATCTCAGGAGGCTATGGGTAGCTTAGAGAACGTTACTTTGTCAAATTTGGAATAAAATATTTCTTGGTAAGTACAAAGTGACACTTCAGTGGTACCAAACATCCTGCTGTAAAGGCGCCATTTTGTTTCCAATAAGGTAGGAATGAATAACCGAAATTGGAAATGTATGAAATAGCAAAGGGGTGTAATGACCAGCACGCATGAGGAGCATATGTTTGATAACTCATACTCTACCAACCTAGTATTTACATCATGCAAAGCAACTCATGAGGTTTAAGCAACGTATTGTCAGTAGTTCAGTCAGTTAATGTATTGTGTGGTTTGCATGGTATGCAAACCGAGGAGCTGATTAGGGCCTCCACACTAGCAAGGGCCCCACAAGAGCACCAGAATGATGAAAGAAGTCTGCTAAAGCAAATTCAACATATCAAACAAATCAGTGTCACGTAAACAAAATAAGGATTTTGTTTGATAATTTTTCTTCTACTTAGAATGAACTTCTGAGCTCTAAGGAGCCACAAATATGCGATCCCAATGGCATGCTGTCACAAGTGGGGCATCATTTTGTACCAACTTCACACGTGGGTGGATTAGCAGAGCATTCACGACTATAGATTAAGTTCTTTAAATGGAATCAGGATGCATCGATTTTTAAAATGAAATCTGATATGTTTAAATGAAACCTACGTTTGTGACTGAATTCTGCTGTCATTCCTGCTGAGAATGATTTCCTCAGTTGTGACTCCAGCTGTTTGGGAGGAGAACTGCAGCAAGTCTGGCAGAACAAATACTGAAAGAGTGTTTGGCACCTCTCAAGTCCTGCATAGCGTACTCCACCTAATTTCTAAAATAACAGAATTTTCCCACAAAAAATTGTTCTGTTAGTAATTTTGGATTATTTTAGTCTTAAAAAAAAGTATCATCCCAGGTTAGCTATTATATACACAATTGTTATCGGTGTATCAATGAAACACATCTTTACATTACATGAATATCAATAGGTTTACATTTAGTTATTATGAGAAACCAGAAAGAACCCATTTGAAAGGTTAATTTATTATTACTGTTTATAACAGACATACCGGAGTCTGCTGTCCAGCCAGGTGATGGATTGTAGTCTTGGCTAATTTCATTTATACATTAATTGAAAATGGCAGTATTCAGAATGTTAAATGTGTAATGCACAAACATTCTGACACTGAATAAATAAAATAACTATTACTGGAGCCATAATTGTGGTTAGAAGGTCCCAAAATCAAATTACATTTAGGCCCCCATGTATTCTTGCACTGAATGGAGCCCTAGACAAGTTCTTTCCTTGGTGGCCTTTATGTATATATTTTAGAAAGCTAAGAATCTACCTTTTTTGTTAGTTTTTCCCCCAAAACAGACAAAAAGTGTTATACATTAAAAAATTACTTCAAAAAAATATGTTGTAGCGCTGGTGGCCTAGCCTGTTTCAAAAAACAATGGTGCCACTTTGCCACAAAGAGGAGGTGGCATCAGGGAGCCTTTGGTCATTCATTAGTGGTCAAGTCTGGCGTTGCGGTAATATTAAACCTGGCAGCACGAAAGGCACAATGTTCTCACATTGCCATGCCACATTCAAAGACACACCGTGGCGGCAGTATTACCCTGATATGCCGCCACGGTGTGTCTTTTGAAACAGACCAGTAATGACACAGGAAGTTGGCAGAGAAAGAAATGGGGAAGATATTACACATCGGGTTCCAAGGCTGGTAAACCCTGGACTAACAGCCTTATATGGGGTGCTTGCTCTACCTCTACACACACCCCCGCCCCCCCCTTTATTCTAATTTTGTTCAGTCAATATATTATGTTTTCCATAGTTGCCTCAATTTTAGGATGCTCCAAATTCCCAAAACGGAAACACCCTTTATTTGTGTGTGATACTAATAGAGGAACATTTTAATGAATCTCAAAAAGATTTTTTATTATCAAAATGATTGCAATGAATACTAAACTACAAATTACATACAAGCGTCAGTCGATACGTTTACATGCACATCTAAATCAAATTTAGGCAATAATCGGTGTAATAGCTTAACCAGAAAGGTATTTATCCAAGTTTACCCCTGAAGGAAGGATTTCCTGGGTGGAGAGCTACATAGATCTTATCAGACACTCCTAGTGATGCAGCTCATAATCAAAGATGATAAATCAGCTAAAGTTAAGCCATGAGGTGCCCTACAACATGTTATCCTGTACAACACAGTACAAAGTTATACTGTAGCTATGCTAGTGAAGATAATTTAAGGTAACAGCACCAGACTGGGGTGTATGAAATTACTTAAGTGTAAAAACAGCCATGTTTCATAGTGGCACAGCAGCAGATTTGGGGCGAATGCTAAGCTCATTATGTCTCACTGAGCTCTGAGATTGCCCAGCAGTCGTCTTACTTGTCATTCTTGTCAGCCACCTTGAGGATGTGGGATAATTGTGTTATTTTCAAAAGTATGGGGAAGTCTGTGAGAAACTCAAGCACACACAAGAGCCGCCGGGCTAATCTCAGCCAGGCACCCCCTCATGCTTTTCAATAGAGAGTCCCTGGATTAAAGGCAACAAAAGGGGCCAAACCCCAGGGAGAAGAGGCCCCTCCACCCACTGAGACCTGCACACTGTTTATTTACATGGAAACCCCAGCCTCAGTCAAACTCTCACCTCTAGGCATTGCACATATAGGTATGTTTGCAGACGTGTCTCTAATTCTTGACAGAGCAAGGATTGTCCTAAATTTTGCCACTTTGAACTGACTAGCAATTCAATTTTCACTTACCTGAGATGTAGCTAGTGAGCAAATATGTTGTGTCTGCCACAGAACAATCACTGTGGGGTCAAATTATTCAAAGGTAGTGATACTTTTAAAATCATACAACCATTTGTTTTGAAAAATTGGTGCTGATTGAAATCCTCCTGTTGCAGCTCCACAGATAAGACACTCATCAATGTTAGCACGGAACTATTCATCATCATTTTACTGGTTTGCACAGTGTTGACTCAATGAGGAACTTGCATGCATGTTTTTTTTTCTGTTTACAAAGTGAAAAATGTGCCCCCTGCTACAGCAGAGTACTAAGGTTCAAGCTTTTAATGCAGCAGCTTACACGCCTGAGTACCAGTGGACTGTTTTCATTAAGATTTGCAGACTTATACTGCACATTCACAAATAAACACTGTGTATCGCTGCCACGTCATTCACAGGCGAGAGGCAAAAATGTGCAAAAACAGGCACATAGATTCCATGCAACAAAGAGCCCACAGTATGTAGTGGAAAGATGAATTGCCTGTTCTGTTTTAATCACGATGAGTCATCAGACTGTAATCAATGAAAACAGGATGAGAGTCCTTATCAAAGAAGATTAAAAATGCAGATATGAACAGTGTTGCAAAACAAAAAGAGTCTTTTGGCAGTGATCTGGAGCTGTAAATAGCCTAAAGCTGAGGGGGACACAGCCAACTAATACAAGGAAAATTTATATTGCCCTGCAATCAACAACTGTCTCTGATAAGTACTGACAATAAGAACAATACATGCACAAATTTCAGTTTAAAAAGTCACTTCCCTGTGTAAATGTTTAATATCCTCTCACTCTGAGAGGTAAACAGAACTTAATTTATGGTTATCATATCTGTGGAAAAACAATGTATGATAATAATAAAAATGCTGAACATCAAAAGTGTTGAGGCAAATTGAAAACTTTATGTTCCTTCTGTAAAAATGCTCCTCTTTTTTTCTACATCTTAGAGTTTTCTGTATTTTTCTTAATAAATACATCTTCTTCCGATGAATTAGTTAATTTTGTTTACTTAAATTAACGATTTTTGCCTCTGAAGAAAAAGACAAATCCTAAACCACATAGAGGCACTCCGCTTAAGCATGATGCAAAAACCAAATAACAGCATATTGCTAAATTATCATCAAATCATAGACATGAGATTCATCTGCCAAGATGATAAAAGCTCTGAATTAATGGAATTGTTTTGGCAACAATACTTTAATCAAAAATATGTAATAATTATAAAGAAGTAATAATTAACAGAACCGCAACTATGTGTGTTGGTTTTGCTGTATCATAGTCATAAAAATAGTTGATTTGAATTGATAGCACTTTGTTTACACCCAGGAAGCCACACGATGATTAAAAAAACAAAGGTTTTAGGGTGACAATGTAACTCTGAAACAATCAGGCGTTTGTTTGGTAATCATTTAAACTTCACAGCAATCGCAACGTCCTTGTGTTTCAGTTTGGTCAAATAAATCATTGTTTGAAATTGACAAATTGATTGGAGCATTTAATGGAGTGAAAGCCTGCAATAGCACACTGGAAACTAAAACACAGAGAAGCCTCACAAGTAGCTCGTTGCGTGCAGTCTGAAACATATTTTTGTACAGAATCTCTGTTAACCCGGCAGACTTTTTCTCATCTGTAATATTGTCATCTACATATGTTGTTATTGTTTTGTACACAGCAAATAGCAGAAGGGCTTCCAGCTCAGTTCTTAGCTACCTAAATTTGACTGCTATTTTCAGCAAAGTGATGTTGGCAGACAGTCGTCCTTCTTAACTTGTTTTTTCCCCCTCATAGTCTTCACACTGTATAATCAAAACTCAAAATTGCCTTCCAAACAGACCCTTAACTCTTCTGCATTTCATCTATTTACATAACACCAGACCTAGGTAAAGTCTGTTTAGTCTGTGAAGTAAATTAGTCCTAAGAATCTGCTTCTGGACGTGCAAAGATTGTGAAAAGATTCAATGACATTAAACTGATCAGAGGATCAAGCCGTACCAGTTAATTGAGAGGACCTTGAGTTGCACAACAAAGATCTTGTTACTCTAATCCAGTTTCCTAAATGCCTAATGTGATTAAAAAGATTCTTTGGGCCTAAATTCAGTTTTAGTTCATGATTACATTCACATGGCATGGGAATGACTTCACATGACTGTCTCGAAGGAAAATTTATTGTCAGGGTTACAGCCCTAGCAGGAAAAGTGCTCCTTCTATTGAAGTCAGAGCCTGAGAATTGTTTAGCTAGGTGTCACATGAAGTGGAGCGTTATGTTCCCGTACATCAAACAGTGATGTCACTGAACGCAAGATCCTTGTCAATAAGGTTTGTGCAGCACTTTTGAATAGCTGCTTTATGGTAACCAAACAGCTTTAACTCGCTCTGTAATAAATACGTATAAGTAGCTGTATCATGTCTCACAAATCACCCTATGAGAGCAAAAGCCTCTGTCATCATGTATGCAAGCCTTTCGCCACTTCTGCCTCACTGAGGTGCATTTCATATTCCATGGCACAGAATGCTATAGCTGTACTCCTCCATGCTAAATTGACTCCACAAGTGCTCCTATACCTGCTGACTGACACATGTTCACTGAAAATGATTCATTCACCAGTGGCTGGCACTGCTTCTTGCTCTGAAAGTGTGCTTCATTCCATTATTAAGCTGAAAAAGAGAGACGGAGTGACTGAAAAGGGAGAGGGTGGAAGGAAAAAAAAGCTTGACTGGGTAGCAGAGAATAATGGACGTCGGAGGAAGTTATCAGGGCAGGGTAGAGTGTGGATGCTGTCTGACAGCAGATCAAAGAGCTCCTCTGGCTGGAACCTCTGGTTATAAGCCCGGCAGAGCCGCACCCAGGAGTCAGTGGGGATTATAAGATCTGTGGTATTATTGGACAGGTCTGAACAGTAGCATCTATCAAACTTATATCACGTATACATCTTTATATCAGCATCAACTGCTGGTGTGCAGCAGTAGATGCTGCACACCAGCAGCATTCAAATATTACATCTAAAAATCACCCCTACAGAGATGTCACGGGCTACAGAGAAATTTCATTATGGATCTGATTTTAAGGTATCTTGGGTGTTAAGATATGATCTGTTTAAAGCATTAAAACTATTGCAAATGTAATCACTGGACACCTTATGTCACAGAGTAAATTTGTGATTTTATGTGTAGTCGGATTTTCATATCAGATTTTCCCAGACCACAGAAAATAAATTCTCTCTTTTTAATCAATAAAATACACAAGTCAAATTATTATTGTAGGAAAACTATATTTATTGTGTTTTAGATGCTTGCAATTTTTAGTATGGATAGCTATTATTTAAAAAACTGTCCACCAATTTTATTAGTTCATATTTTAACTGTGGCTCAGTCAGGTTCTGGTGTAGCTCATGGATCAGTCCTCAGCCCCCTTTTACTCTCGGTACTTGCTAATTTTCCAAAAAGATGTCTGTTAATGAGAAACATGGCTGTGTTCGTGCTGTCACTGTGCTCTTCCAGCTGAAAGTAGAGATTCGTGGCTCCTGTGCGAGGCGAGCTGCTTGTGAGCTCTCTGACGCGGGACAGGAGTGGAGGTTAGCACCGCTGGTCGGTGGGTGGATGCGCCTTTCATGTTGGATCAACACCCAAAATGGAATCAGTTGTTCCTGGTCCCATTGTAGACATTTCCGGAAAATTTCCTTGAAATCCGTTCATAAGATTTTGAGTTATGTTACCAACAGACAAACAGACCGACAGACTGGTGTGAAAACATTACCTTGCAGAGGTAATAAATTATGCAGAGGACACCTGCACATGCAAATAAAACCTACAGTTACCAACAGTCTTGCTAATCAGATAATAATTAGACCTTGTGAAACTTCAAATGATTAATTCAATCAATCCTTCCATCCATCCATCCATCCATCCATCCATCCATCCATCCATCCATCCATCCATCCATCCATCCATCCATCCATCCATCCATCCATCCATCCATCCATCCATCCATCCATCCATCCATCCATCCATCCATCCATCCATCCATCCATCCAAGCCCTGTTAGATTCCAGATTGATTGATTTTAAAACTTTGTCTCTCACCTTCTAAGACTTAAATCATCTTAAAGCTAAATAAATCCCAGATTTGGTCACATGGTGTTTATTTGGTCATCCTCATTTAAGTCCCAACTTTTTACAACAATATGCCAGCAAAACAAATGAAAATGATTAACTCCTTGCTTTTGAAGCTTAAAACATTTTACAAAAGCTTCTATTGTGGTTGTAAACATCTAACAGAATGACCTTACTTTATAATTTGATGCATTGAGCAACTTTGTTAAAAGTGTCATTCAAATATTGATGTTAACATAATTTAAAGGCTCATTTATGAGCCTTTAAATCATAGGAGGAAGCACACTTGTTGAAATTACATATGTCTATAGGTCTTTGAATGTGACTGTTGCTCTGTACATTTTCAGTTTGTTTATTTGTCCTCTAAAAATGGACACAAAAGGGTTAAATAATTATATAGAACGAAGCGTGGCATGAGAAAGCGAGACCAAATCAACAAATTAAAGACTGTCCTGTGAGAGCTTAAGCCACTTATTTTTATTTCAAATGAGGAGAGAAATTGACTTCCTTATTGAATCTAATTATTAGCCCGTGCCCTCCAAAAAGTATCTTAAAATTGCCTGGAGCCGCCAGACAATTAGCATAAACATCACCACTAGCAAGATTAAAACAAATGGTGTATGTAGTCAGTGGTAAATGGGATTAAAATGTACGGGATTCAGGAGTGGTTCACCTAAAAGTGAGCATCACATCTTGATTATGTATGTCCTGACTTCTCAGCTTTTACTTTGTTTGCATTTAATTTCTCTGTGCCCCCCTCCCCCCCCCCCTCCCCCCCATCTCCCTGCTCCACATCCCTTCAAGCTAATCTCCGTTATTCAACAGATTGTGTTCAATCTTGATCCAAAAAATCTCAGACAATCATAAATAATAAAGGATTACACCGATCTGAAAAGCTGGTGGCTTGCCCGCGGCAGTGAACACACAGAGAAATAATTGTTGGCCATCTGTGCACCAGCTTGGTAAGAAGAAAGGGTAAACAAAGAGAATAGTGTACATGGTGAAGCTTTCTCCTCTTTCTGCTCTTTGGCTGGATACATGAAAGGCTTTGGATGGCTCTCCCCCCTGCAGATTCCACTGGCTAACTTCATAAGATTTTTTGATTATGGAGGTCTGAGAACCACAGACTGACAAGGTGCACCTGTCAGGACTCTAACAAGGCTTAGGATTATCTCTCTATCAGGAGTCCAGCAGTACTGAGGCAGTTTACAGCATACCTGTCCAGAGGAGCTGTCTAATCCATACAGCACAAAGATATTTACACCTCTTGAACTTCTCTATGTTGTCATACATTCAAATAATAAACTTCATTGAATTTCACTGCAATGTGACAGACCAACATAAATTAGCATATTGTTGTGGTGTGAAAAGAAAAGGATACATGGTTTTAAACATGTAAAAATTGGAAAACTGTGGTGTGCGTTTGCATTTTGCCCCTTTTACACTGTCAACCCTGAATAAAATCTAGAGCAACCTTCAGAAGTCAACTAGTTAGTAAGTAGAGTTCACCTGTGTGTAATCAAATCCCATTATAGATCTTTATTTTCTGGGAAGGTCCCAGAGATTTGTTAGACAATATTTTGAGACAAACAGCATCATTAAGACAAACGAACACAGTAGACAGGTCAGGGATAACATTGTAGAGAAGTTTAAAGCAAGCTCAGGTTATCATGCAATCTCATATCTTACAAATCTGGTCTTCTTGATAGAGTGGCCAAAAGAAAGCCATTGTTGAAAGAAAATGCATAAGTAGCTGCAAAAGACTTGAGTGTGACAGAGGTTCACAGTCCAGAAGGATAACTACTCTAAACATACAGCCAGGGCAATGATGGATGGTTTAGTCCCAGCATATTAACGCTATGCAATGGCCCAATCATTGTCTAGGTCTTAATACAATTTATGAGACATTTTGGCAGTAAAAGCAGGCTGGTAGAGAAGTCCCCAAAATATTACCTTATGGGGGCAGAACACCATTCCGAAAGTTTTAAACTTCTTCACAACTTTGCCCACGACCTGGCAAGTGTTCCTTTGGTTTCCATGATGCTGTTTGTTCACTGATGGTCTCTAACAAACCTCTGGGGTATTCACAGAAGACCTGGATTTAGACGAGGAATAAATTACTGGACTCCATTTACTAATTCTGAGGTCTGAAAGCAACTGATTTTTCTGGATTTTTTAAATGCGTTATCAGAGTAAAGGGGGATGAAGGCAAATGCATGCCACACTTTTCAGATTCTTTTTGCAACAACAACAAAAAAAGTATTGAAAACCATGTATCCATTTCCTTCTTTAAAATAATGCAGCCCGTTGGTCTAGCACATAAAATTAATTGATGTTTCAGCTTATAAAATGACAAAAAGTGACAGAGTTTAAAGAGTTACTGCAGATTGTTATAGATGAATACACCTCCATCATCAATCACCCATCTGATTTTGAGGATATTGATCTAGCTACCAGATATCTCACTGGGGTCAATCAATACATTTTGAGGTGATATGATCTGCATTAATGGGTCAGGTTTATAAATCAATAAAAGATGGATTTTAAATGACTTCCATCCTCCATTCATTAGCTTGGTTGACTCAAATTAACTGTCTTCTGATATGAGTAGTTTAATGTCGGGCAACTTCCACATAAAATACACATAATTGCACAGCTGCATGTATAGTGGAACTGTACCTTTTAATTGGAAGTAAAAAACAACTTAGCTTGGTTTACTTCTGTAGCTTTACAGTCTGTGCAGAGGGTGAAAAATGACCTTACAGCTTCCCATCCATCCCATCTGTGGAGCCCTCATTATGGCACAAGATTTATATATGTAAATGCAGAGAGAGCAATATTGAGATAAATAGAGTTGGGTTCTGCAGCAGGGAGGAGACAAAAGATAGAGCAGAAGCATAATGAGCTCTGTTTATGTGCAGTGTTGCTTGGCCTGTTGACAACCGATAATGAAGTTACAGTTAGTGGGGGGATCTGCTGGCACTAATTAAGCTCGCTATCATTAGCGGCATTAGGAACATGAGGCACTGCCTCAGAAATGGGAGGTGCTAACACAGGAAGATTCATGTCAGCACCACCATATACAAAAACATAAGCACCTGTATGCAGGAGTTTAAAATGCACAAGTACTGATACCCAATGAACTTTTTTCCCATGTTGCCATGTCCAAACCCTTTTTTTTTAACGTTATGTGACAGACAAGCAAATGCATAATTGTAAAGTGGATATATTTAGCTACAGCTCTAACACTTTTGGGGTAAGTCTTCACCAATTTGGATGGAAAATGCCTGTAAACATCAATTTTCAAGTCTTGCCACAGATCTTCAATTGAACTTATGTAGGTACCTAACCCTAACACATGGACATGTTTGATCTAAACCATTGCTTTTAAACCTCGGCTTTATGTTTAAGATCTCTGTCTTGCTGCAAACCTTCACCCCAGTCACCTACAGTCTTTTGCAGCCTCTAACAAGTTTAATAGCAGTATTGGCTTCGATTAAGCGCCATCCAATTTTCCATCAACACTAATGTCCCTTCTGACGAAAAGAATCCCACAGCATAATGTTTTCACCATCATGTTTCACAGTGGGGAGGGTGTGTTCATGGTGACATGTTGAGCTTGTTTTCACGGCTCACTGTGTTTTGTATGTCTATGCAATTTTGGTTGCATGTGACTAGCACACGCATTTGTTTTCATAAACAATAGTAGTCCTATCCACATAATCTTCCACCTTAGCTGTAAATCTCTAGCCTGGCAAACCATCCTATATACTGTATTCAAATATATACTCTGGCCATGACCAATAGACATAGCTCAGTCCTAGCGTTGTCTTTTAAACTGTCTCTCCACGCAATTGGGCCAATCAGAGCAACAAACAACATGACATATTCATAGTGATGGAAATCAGTCAACTGGGCAGTCGAAACAAAGGACTTAAGTGCCTCTATCTGCTCACCTCTCAAAGAAAATCCCAAGTCTAAATCGTCCAAAGTTGATGCCGAAGCCATTTCAAATGAGAGCTGTTCCTGAGGCGCAGCCATCTTTGTTGCTTTGCTCAGTAGAAGCTTTGCCATCATCATAAAAAAACAGCTCTGCCGTAATGGTGCTAAGCCCACCTAACATCTCTCTCCAAACACACAGCGCTGTGATTGGCCTGGTCTACACTTAGCGGGGCCAATGTTAGACCTGCTGAGGCTATAATGGAACGTGGCTAGACCAACCTGCAGAGCAAAATCTTTAACTTTGAGGGTTTGTCTAGATTTTTTTGCTAGTAGATCTCTGCAGCTCCTCCAAAGCAACCATTGACTTCATGGCTGCTTCTCTGATTAACACTCTAATTTATTTAGAGGCATTGGAGTAAATGGGGTTTAGTTTTCACATTATGAAGATTTTTATTTGTAAAAAAAACTGTTGAAGCAGTTGTGTGCTACTTTGTGTTGGTCTGTCACAACAATCCCCCCAAAATACCTTCTAATTTATGGCTTTGGTGTGACAAAATGTGAAAAGGTTTAAGGGGTATACACACTTTTGAAATCCACTCCAGTCTTTTCTGCACTGATGACAAAGCAAACATTTCCATTCAACTTTCATTTATCAGAATGAGCTAAAAAAAAAAAAATTTCATTTAACACATCAATATCTACAAGAAAGTACCTGTTTGAGGATGTGTTACAAGATTTGAACATAATGCAGTAGATTTGTAGCATATAAAGGTGTCTAAAATCACAGTTTATGTTAAACACCTTATACAGAAAATAGTTTACCCCTAAGTGAAGCTACAGTGTGAATTGGCTTGCGCAGAAGCCACAACTCTGACATCTGGAAATGTGGCATTCACCACTGAGCTGTTAGAAAGTGGGAAGGCTCAATTGACTGTCACAGAGTCAGAGCACAGCTCAGTGAGTGCCATCTTAACCACAGCTCCATCGCAGCCTGTAATCCAACCCACCACCGAAGCCGCCGCTGCTGGCTGCCTGCTCAGACCAAGCCTCACTGTTTGTCTATGCAGCACGTAGACCCGGCCATTAAAAGTGGGAAGCCTGTCAAAAATAAAAAGAGACTTTTCATGTTTGAGGGCTGCAATTGTGGCTCTTGTGTGATGTTTTTCCTCCACACTGACCCCTTTACTTTGAGGTCGGGAAGCCGCTTAAGCCTGGCCCCGTGGAGCCAGCCATTTTGTCGGGCCAAATGCAATATTTTTGAATGTGGTTGTGTATGGGGGGCTCCAGCGTGCAGTGACGGCTCCTGCGGCAAAAGGAAGTCGAAGATTTTCAATAAGTGTAGACATTTTCTTTATATGGTCCAATTTGCCTTATCTGCCTAAAAAACCCTGAACACTTCAAGGGACATAGTTAACCATGCACCATGCCAAGCAAGAATTGAGTTTAAGTAATTGAAAAATAAGAATTTTCCTTGAGACTTCTGCATAGCTCATTTTCTCCAGAAATTGCTTACAAATGATACAAGCAGTTTAAGACATCTATTCCCAGATCAGAACGATTCAAATAATAAAAACAGCAAAGGGAAAATGTGGAAATTTGCTATGTAGTAAACTTGTGACAGCCACCAATTAGGTTTATGATTCGGGCGCCTCTGGGCCACTGTCGCCAGGCCTCAGTCTCCCTCTGATGTCATTACACAAATCTGCAGCAGTCTGACAGAGCAAAAGGGCTCCTGCAGGACACAGGAGGGAGAGTAGCAGAAGGAAAGGTGGCTCGACTCTTCTCCTCTGATAGCAGCAGATAAGCCTGCCAAAGGGCCTCTTATCTCATCTACGTGTCCTGTGTAAATGTACGTTTTAGTCTGGCAGATTACATCAGCTGAGGCTACGAGGGACAGAGGCTGGCAGCCAGGGGACGACGATGACTCCCTTCATGCGACAAATGCGTCCCCTCCACCCTTTGTGGACTAACAAAGCAGAAACAGGATGTACTGTGGGAGACAGCTCCTCTCAGTTAAAGTGAGTCCCCCAGAGAAACTGGAATTAAAACTGCCACCTTCTATTTAGTCCCATAACTTACCCCATAGCATTTGCTTTTGCTGTTAGCAGCAAGAACAGTTATATTAGTAGACAGCATGCCTCACTTTTGATAAAAGTCTGTGTTGCAGCTGTGTGGAGGTGTGTCCTGACGAAAGAAGCACAGAGCATCTGACATGTAGGCTCTTTGTGGTCCAGAGGCCACAAAAATGCCATGTGACTGCATAAGGGTTCATTTTAGGATACATAAACACACCCTCTGTGTTTGTCTAAAAAACCTCCCCTTCCATATACTGTATGTACAGCACATTCCAGCCACACAGACAGACAGACAGGCTTACAGACAAGCCACATCTGGTGAGCGACCCACAGAAGGCCTTCGCCCCATACTTCTCCTCTCCACTGTCATCCCACCCAGGGAGGGGAAGTGGTGAGGTTGCAGTGGTTGGCCTGACGGGGCCAGCTGTGCAACCACAGACCTCTGAGGGGTGCAGGGAGGGATCCAGAAGCCTTATTACAGACCCAGCTTCACACTGGGCCTCACAAACAACTACCTCACAGCCAGTGGCAGCCACCGAGCAGCAACACTGCAGGATTTGTCCTTTAACAGCGTCAGAATGAGTGCCTGTGTCTTACTGAAAGGTTCAAACAAGCATAGCTTGTACTTTAATGAGATAATAAAGACTTACAGTGCCTTGCAAATAGTATTAATTCCCCATGAACCTTTTCATATGTTGTCAAATTAACCTGCACACTTCTATACATTTTATGGGGATTTTATTTGATGGACAACACAAGTAGAACATAAAAGGGAAGTGAAAATAAAATTATCCATTCTTTTCAATTGGAAACTCATTTAAAACAGTGACACTGTTCTAAAAAAGTTTTTTTTTAAAGCAGTTTAAAATTACTTAGGGAGGTTAATGAATCCAAGTTCTGGATATCATTCTGCACATAAAGAGCAAATGTTTGAGAAGTATTTTTGCCTAATCGTGTTCAGGACCTAGGAACATTCAACATAGTCTAATCTGAAACCCCATCGTTGTATATAATGACATAGTTGAATTAGTTACATCAAATTTCAAGTGTCAGAAAATGACACCATGCAGGCCAACACTATATTCACGTTTGCTATAAAAATTAACACCTGACACAGATGATGGTGTCCAGGATGCTAAAGGTCACATAAACTGTATAAATCATTCCAATGAAGGATATGAAAATGAGGAGTTAGCAATCTATTGATTCATCATAACAGATATCCTCATTGTACCATTAACTTTTATCTCTATTTATGACTGAATTAGACTAGGCAAGGCAAGGCAAGGCAATTTTATTTGTATAGCACACCTTCAACAGCAGGGTAATTCAAGGTGCTTTACATGATTTGGTGATTTAAAAGAAACACATAAAAGAAACACACATTACACATGATACACAATAAAGCAAGAGAAAAAAAAAAAAAAAAAAAAAAGCAAGAGAGCATGCACACATTTCATACATATAACATCAAGCATTTACTCAAAGGCAATTCTAAACAGATGGGTTTTTAGTCTCGATTTAAAGCAGTTCAGAGTTTCAGCAGCTCTACACTCGTCAGGAAGTCTGTTCCAGATAAGGGGAGCATAGAAACTGAAAGCTGCTTCTCCATGTTTAGTTCTGAGTCTAGGGATGTTTAGTAGGCTAGAGTTGGAGGACCTGAGTGGTCTTGGTGGTTGGTACCATGACAACAGGTCTTCCACATATTTTGGTGCTAAGCCATGTAATGATTTATAAACTAGTAAAAGTATTTTAAAGTCTATTCTCTGAGCTACAGGGAGCCAGTGTAAGGACTTTAGAACTGGGGTGATGTGCTCTACTTTCCTGGTTCTAGTGAGGACGCGAGCGGCAGCGTTCTGGATCAGCTGCAGCTGTCTGACTTTTTAGGCAGACCTGTTAAAACGCTATTGCAGTAATCAATCCGACTAAAGATAAACGCATGGATGAGTTTTTCTAGATCGTGTTGCAAAATCAGTCCTTTAATCCTAGAGATGTTCTTCAGGTGATAGAACGCTGACCTTGTTATTGCCTTTATGTGACCCTGGAGGTTCAGGTCTGAGTCCATTACTACACCTAGGTTACGAACCTGATCAGTAGTTTCTAGCTGTATTAATTGAAGCTGTGTGCTGACTCTTGATCGTTCCTCCTTGGGTCCAAAAATAATCACTTCAGTTTTGTTTCTATTTAGCTGGAGAAAGTTATGGCACATCCATCCATTTATTTGGTCAATGCATTGATTTAGGGTTTGAATGGGTTCAGAGTCACCTGGTGACATTGTAATGTAGAGCTGAGTGTCATCTGCGTAGTTATGGTAGCTAATGTTATTGGTCGCTATAATCTTGCTTAGTGGGAGCATGTAGATATTAAATAAGAGGGGCCCCAGCATGGAGCCCTGGGCCACCCCACATGTAATTTCTGTTCGTTCTGATGAAAAGTTTCCTATTGAAACATAGAAGTCCCTGTTCTTTAGGTAAGACTCGAACCAGCCAAGTACTGTACCAGAGAGTCCGACCCAGCTCTCCAGTCGTTCCAATAAAATATCATGATCAACAGTGTCAAATGCTGCACTGAGGTCCAACAGAACCAGCACTGTGGTTCTTCCACAGTCTGTATTTATGCGGATGTCATTAAAAACTTTGACGAGGACAGGCATTGGTGCTGTGGTGAGCGCGGAAACCAGACTGAAAAGCATCAAAAAGGTTTGTCATTGTTATGAAGCCATTTAACTGCTGAAACACAGCTTTTTCAATAATCTTACTGATGAATGGGAGATTAGAGATTGACCTGTAGTTCTGCATTGACGTGTTGTCCAGATTTTTCTTCTTTAGCAGTGGTTTAATAACTGCTGTTTTTAAAGCCTGAGGGAAGACACCTGATAGCAGTGATGAGTTCACTATTTGAACAAGATCAGAACCAATAACAGGAAGAACCTTCTTTAGAAAAGCTGTGGGTAGGATATCAAGACAGCAGGAGGAGGAGCTTAATTGGATAATGATTTTTTCAAGGCTGTTCTGGTTTAATTCGTGGAATTCAGACATTTTCTCTACATTGTTGTTGATTGGGGATAGCACTGGTTGTGGGTTCGATATTGAGGTACAGATTGACCGTCTAATTGTTAGAATCTTTTCAGTGAAAAAGCTGGCAAATTCATTGCAGGCCCTGGTAGAGTTTAGTTCAGGGGCTACTGTCACTAAAGGATTAGTTAGTCTGTCCACTGTTGCAAATAGAGTCCGTGCGTTATTAATGTTTCTGTTGATGATTTCAGAAAAGAACGATTCCCTAGCATCTTTTATAGTTAGCTGATATCTATTCAGTCTCTCTTTGTAGATCTCACAGTGAACCTGGAGTCTAGTTTTCCGCCATTTTCTCTCGGCTCGTCGACACTCTCTTTTTTCACTACGTACCAGTGGATTACGTGTCCACGGAGACTTCTTTCTACCTGAGACTACTTTCACTTTAGTTGGAGCAATGGAATCCATGATGTCTGAGATTTTCTCAAGGAAATTATCTACCAACTTATTTACTGAGTTTGAGTTGGGAGATGAGGGGGATGTGGTGGAAGGATAAATACGTTTAAAGGTTTCTACTGACTGTCCCCTAGAAAACGGTTTTTTATAGTGGTCTTACTGTGGCTGGATAATTTAGCAGACATGGTACTTTGAAAGAAAATACAGAAATGGTCAGATAATGCAATATTAATTACAGAGATGTCAGAAATATTTAAACCTTTGCTGATAATTAAGTCCAGAGTGTGTCCTCTATTGTGTGTTGGTTGTTTGACATGCTGGACTAAATTTATTACGGTAACTGTTGAAAGTAACTGGTTATTGTAGATTTTTATAAGGTGAACAAAAATATATAACACAGATATTGACTTGTAAGACATTCTGAAAAACATATCTAGTAATTGTTGTCTACTTCACAATGATGCCCTACTTTCTGTTTTTCAATCACATAAAATCCCAAAAAACACATTTAAAACTGTGGCCGTAACCTGATTAAATGTGGAAAAGTTCTGGGCACTTTATGTCACTGAAGTGACACACTCAGAGCAGCGATACAGATGCTGAACAACCCTGGCACTTTTGGGGTGGATTGTTGTTGTGCCACAGTCAGCTGCCAACTCATATCAGCTGAAGGCGACTGTTGCTGAACTGCACCGTCAGCCGGATCACAGGACAGGAAGTTTGAGAGTGATGAAGTCACTGTTTTGCCTCGGTCCCCAGGGCGGTGATTTGTGAGCTAATCTGGTGCTGTCTCCCCAGATTCCAGGTCTTCTCTCCCCCAGTGGGGAACTGCTAATAGGACAGTGGGATGGAGCCACCATGCAGCTCACAGTGACATGATCACACATGAAAAGACAAAGAACAGTGTTGACATTGACTGTTTTGTCACTTTTCTGTATGTGCACACACATACAAGCACGGATGCAGAGCACACAATTGGACAGAAGCAAATGCAGAATAAATTACGTACTGCACGTGTAACCTTGGCTATTTGCAATTTGTCATGCAGCCTAGGAAAGATAATTGAGGCAACCTCCCACTATGCAAATGGGATGATAATCAGCCTCACTACACCCCCAAACACATGCAAGGAGAGGGAAAAAACAGTTACATTGTTAGCAATTTCTAATAGAGGACACCTATTGACCTATTTTCTCTTGGAAAAGCAATTTGTCCCTCCAAAATAAAACTAATAGGTGGCAAGATGAATGGATTAGACTGGGCAAGGCTGGGCGCACTATGCCATGAGGCACTAAATCACCAGATTATTAGTTTTATGAGCCAAGCCCATGAGAGAATGATTGCTAATGTTCCCAGAGTAACCAAGGGAAATAAAGGTAATGGAGCAATTTATAAATTCTGATTGGTATACATAGAGAACTTCCAGCCCATCTCCTTAGTTTTTTTTTTACTGCTCTCGATAATATACGCCCTGAGCCACACAAACACTGTGGCCAGCTATCAAAATCAATACAATCACAGGGCTGTGAGTGCTGCCTCTGCTTCTCGGTTATTTTTAGTGCATTGCAGTCTGACCCACAGTTATAAATCAAAACCATGTGGAAAGGAAAAAAAGAAAACCAAAACCAGCTTCCTTTTTTTTCCCTTTTTCTTAATTCAGCCCGTCTGGAAGACATACGGGAGACGATTCACCCCCAGCAATCTGAACACTCAAGATGTGTGCTTACAGATGAAGACAAGCTCAGTTTGAAATCATGCATCACAATTTGTCAGACCAGCCGACAGACGGACAGAGGAAAGAAAGGCAGGCAGGTGTTGGGTTTAAATCCTCCCAGCTCAGATGAATAACCATCTTTCACTCATCCTGTTTTCGTAGCCACACAACTTTCCATCATAGAAACCACAATCCCTAATTTCCACCTCTTCACAGCTCTCTGATGTCTAAATTGTAAGTTGCACAAACTTCAAATGTCTTCTAAAATGTACTGCAGATGTAGGTGCTTCTCATGTGGTTCATGAAAGGAGAGTTTTATCTGGTTAGGGGGGGGAAGGGGGTTGTTGCTTTGCTACCACAGCCTGACTCCCTCATTTTTTATGTCGTGGTGGGTGGTCCTGACATCTTCTCATGTCTGTTTGTTATGAGAGTAAACACCACACATCCTACAGCATTTTTCCTCCCCACTTTATTTTGATTTAAATAAATCACCTAATTATCGTTCATTTAGGACATATGCAACTAAAATTTCCAATGGAAGTTTATCTGTTTCAGTGATGACGTTTGCATTATTGTCAAGGTTAAAGAAAGACAAAACAGGTGTTAAAAAACAATATACAGTGCCTTGAAAAAGTATTAACACCCCTTCAGCTTTGTCACGTTTTTCACTTCTACGTATTTTATTAGAATTTGTTGTGATAGACTAAAATAAAGTAGCTCACAACTATGAAATAAAAAATGTGATTTGCAAATATTTTTTTTATGAATGATCATCTGAAAAGTGTTGCTTGCATATGTGTTCATCCCCCTTTATTGCGATGCCAGATGAAATAAAATCCAGTGCGGCCAGATGTAGTTCTTTGTACATATTGTTAACTCAATATAAATCCAGCTGTTCTATGAAGGTCTTAGAGGTTTTTTTAGAGAACATTAGTGAACAAACAGCATCATGAACATAAAGAAACGCAGCACAAAGGTCAGGGATAAAGCTTTAGAAATGTGTGAAGCAGGGTTAGGTTATAAAACAATGTTATAAGCGTTTAACATATCACACAGCACTGTTCAATCCATCATCTGGACAAAGAAAAAGTTTGGGACAGCTGCAGACCTACGACTGGCTAAGCAGGGAGAGCATTAATCATAAAAGCAACCAAGAGGCCAATGGTAACTCTGGAGGAGCTGCAGAGATTCACAAATAACGCAGGCGAATCTGTACACAGGACAAGTATAACACTCTAAACATCTGGCTTTAAATAGTGACAAGAAGAAAGCCATTGCTGGAAGGAAGCCATAAAAAGTTTAATTTGTGGTCTGCCATGAGCCACCCATGGGATGCATGAAACAGGTGAAAGAAAAGACTTTGGTTTGATGGGACCAAAATGTAACTTTTTCGTCTACATGCATAATCCCTAATTTGGAAAAGAAAAACAAAAACACTTCATATGCCTTTAAACATACCATGCCCATTGTGAAATATTTTTATGGCGACATCATGCGGTGGAGATACTTACTTTCAGCAGGGTAAGGGAAGCTGGTCAGAATTAATGGGAAGATTTATGGAGCTTCAAACATGGGAAATTCTGGAAGAACACCTGGTAAAGGATGCAAAAGACTGGGGCGGATGTTCGCCTTTCAGCAATCAATAAAGTCAAAAAAGCAATAAAGTTTGGAATTATAATTTCACAAAATGGGAGGAAGTTCAAGGGTTGTTCATACTTCTGCAAGGTAAGATGGTAGCAGAGCCTCATGTTGTCTTCAAGCCCCAAGCAGCTCATCTGTCAGTGCATCTGTGACAGATTTGTTCTGCTGTAGCTTTTTGCAGCCGAGTGGAGCTGCACACACACACACACACACACACACACACACACACACACACACACACACACACACACACACACACACACACACACACACACACACACACACACACACACACACACACACACACACGCACACACACACACACACACTACTTGACCTTTAAAGAGTAGGGCTGTTGACAGCTCTCAAACTCATTGTAAGTGAAAATCTTCTCATATGCTGTTTTTCCACCCACTTCTTGTTTTTGCGTGGTGAAACTACATTGCTCACTTGTGTTTTCACTTCCTCGTCTTACAGGTATGAAGTAACACTGTGACCTGTGACAGCAGAAACAGTTGAGACTTGTCGAGGGAAGGAAAGTGTGGCTTTTAGATATTTTTTATTTTTTTGTGAGTGGGCGATTTTGCAGAGATGACTTGCTGCTGCATTTGGAGGGTTATAGTTATTACATTTCTAATGCCTTTCTCCTGCATATAGAACGGGCTTCATTCCTTCTGCACTCCCACAGAGAGGGTTTTTTGGGTCAGATTGTTGGTTCATCATCACCCCACATTTCCTGTTGTGAAATGGTGTGACACCCTTCGCAGAGGGAAACAGATCTTAACAAACCATGAGAGCAGAAACTCTTTTGGATGAACGTTTATCCCGTGGTATAAACATTCAGCTCCAAAGCTTTACTCTGCAGTTTTGTGGTACCCTTTTAATCAAAGCAGGTTTTTAAGCAATTTGAAACAGCGTTTTAATTTAACACACACTTTAAAGAACCACTGACTGCAGGAATCGTGCTTAGATGTGGACGCTGATTTTCCATCAAATTGATTCTGCCGCAGTTTTCCTGCTGATCTACAAAGAAAGAAACAGCAGCAACAAATTCTGTGATCCCACAGTCTCTGTACAATGTGGTTAGGTTTTATCCAAATGTGACAAAACCTGGAATGATTCTCGTCTTTCTTCCATCAGCCTTCCAGCAGCTGGAAGCTGTCAAGGGAAGCCACCCCAAGCAAAATGTTATTCCAGCTTGTTAGTGTTTGAAGTCGCAGCAAACTGGGTTGCAGAAGCTGCTGCCTGCGGTTTATGGCTTGTTGGGCTGCTCAAGATATGGAGTCTCACTTTCCAAGTCAGGATGTCTCTCCGCCATTGAAGCCACAACTGTGGCTGAGTGATAACACAACCCCGTCTAGAAGAAAAGACTTCAGAGTCGATGCGTAGTCTTAGCTCTGTGAGTGACAGCCCTGGAGTTCGTGTGGTAGTGTGTGTGCATCTGCTTCAGATCCCATTGTTTATCCACTGAATGGTGCAGCACTGCTTGCTTAGGCACCTCTTTATCCTCCTTCTAGTTTTGACATCCTTTCTTAATAGCACAAAGGAGAAAAATTTTATGAGATTACAGCTCCCCTGACATTTTGGCACCCCTGGTAAAGATGTGTAAAAACCTTGAAATAATTTATTTTTTATTGTTGTAACACCAAAACAAATGTAAGAAAATTGCCACATTTCCTGCACCTATTGAGAGGAAACAGCCCCACAGCATCACAGATCCTCAACCATACTTTACTGTGGACAGTTGCTTTTCCATATGTCTATTTTTATTTCAGAGTGTGTAAGTTTAAGTGAATAGCAATTTTTTGTACCTATTTCCTGACTCATAAAGATCAACATACATTTTTCACTTTTATCTTAGGTACATGTATCACTTGTTTCTAAATCAATTTGAAATAGATTAAATGGCCACAGTCTTGCTTTAGGTTTGGCTGACGCACACTGTGTTGAAAATATGTCACCACAACCACAGAAACAAAGAAGCTGGAAAGTCACTCTGGGTGGCCATGTTGTGGTAGACACTCATGACTCCCAGGAGGTGGTGAAAAAAATAGTTAAAATCTGTTGGAGCAGAATAATGAAGTCAACAACGCTGTTATTCATAAACAGCCCTTGATAAACTGTCCATTCTTATTGCATTTTCTTTTCTGTGTTTTCTGCAAAAAACAATAAAAATTTGCTAAACTTTTATTTCCGAGTCCTCTCTAATGCGCTTTTCTTGTCACCCCAGTGGTTTTCTATATAGGCTTTAGGCATGTGGACTGAGATGGACTGGGGAAAAGGTTGATTTTAGCCCTTTTGAACCAGATTTTCGATTATTGTCCTGCTGAAAAGAATGGGTGGTTACCTATTTACCCATTTTCAGTTTACTGGCAGATTACACCAGATTTTTTTTAATTTAAAATGTCCTGGCATTTCAGCTCTCCTATAAGATTTTCCAGTGTTTTGATGATAAAATGTACCCCAATAATGTCCATTGGACTTTGTAAAAAAATGCACATAGCATTACAGACCTTCCATCCACTGTAGTTAATAGCTGGCCTTAGTTTTGTTTCATGCCGATCCTCTTGAGTAGTTGTTGTTGGAAAAACTCAATCCCATATTACCAGTATTGCCATAGTTCTCTGACAGGGAACTTTGATGATTATTTTGAATCTTCAAACATCATCACGACTACGCTTGATAATAAGATGAACTTGTTTTTTTTTTAGCTGTGTTTTTCACATTTTTCTGACTGTACATATGTACCACTTTAGATAAGTACCAGTATAAAATAGACCTCTGTGTAACATCAGAAATTTGACATAATGATCAACTTACATTTTTTTTTAATTTGTGTAAATTAGAAAAATGCTTCAACTACACTTATTTCATAGGAAGAATAGTTAGAAAGGTAAGAAAATGTAGTAACAGTGATGCTACAAAGAACTGATATTTCTTAATGTGGTTTTCCCCCTTTTGAATAAATGAACAAGGATTAAAGGCCAGAAATCTTTTTTAAAATACAAGATCATGCTACTGCAAGAAAAGATTAATTTATTTGAAGGTATTTTACACATTGTTATGCAAAGTGCCAAAAGGTGTGGAGGATAATAAAGGTGAAAAGTAAAATTAAATTGGTGTTTCTCACAGCTATTTATTTTCTCACATCATCCATAAATATGTTTAACAATCCTATTTGGCCAAATAACAAATGGCAGAACTTGATCCTGCTTCCCTCTGAACAAATGAATCTCTAACGTTTGTGAAAAGTTAAAGATTTCAACTCAGCAGTGGTACTCCTTACCATGGCAGCCGGGTCAGCTGAGGAGAACTTTGGCCCTCAGAGATGCAGGCCTATGATTCTGGCATTCCCTGAGCCTTTATGTGGTCACACAAAAAGTATATTTCACATATTTCTTTGTGGTTAGGCTCATATTCTGGTCTAACGGATTTGGGTCATCATGTGGTCAAACTGTCTTGGGGTGTTGGAGCTGTACAGTCAAATGTGGCATATTCAAATGTCTTTTTGTGATGTAAAATGGGAACAAAAAGAAAACTATAAAAAAAAACATTAAACAAACTATTTAGGTTTAAGTTAAATGTACAGTCTTTATTATAATTACACACAAATCTTTTTCACAATAACCTAATTAATTGTCAATGCATATCAGATCAGTCCTGATTCTCTCAGACAATGGTAACAGTGAGCACCTCATTACTGTAAAACACTCCACAGGGAGGAGTTAATGCTGGGCTGAAGCAGGTGGAACAAAGTGCTCCTGTTTAAATGACAGGCCAGGATGTGAAAATGGCTGCAATAAAATGCAATGAACAAACCATTAAGCCTTAAGTGAAGGACATGCAGATACTAATTAGATATGCTTGGTTGATTCTATTACACTATAAAGATGAGGTTAGACAGAGAGGTCAAGAGGGTCCCTTCGATGCTGTGTCTGATTCAGTGAACGCTTTTCTTCCAAACCTCCCTTGTGCAATGCGTGGGTCCTCACAAAAACACAAACACAGAGAAACAGTCTAAGACATATGACCCGAGGGTCAGCTTTCATGGCTGCTGCTCCTGCTTGTCCCTTGGGTAGGTTAGTTGGACAAGCTATTGATCAGCCAGAGTATTATCAGAGCTGAAGCTGTTTATCACACTGTCTGCTCTCAGCAGGGAGACTCTGTCTCTAATGGACCATGGTGGGGTGCTCTCCTGCACCTGTCCTTGTCACCCACACACCTTAAGCACCATCGATCCCCGTGTCACACGTCCTTGTCATGCTCCTCCGGAGACGAGGGGTTTTCCTGTACAGTGACAAAAACATTGTTTCTTTCAACCTGAAGTGGACCATATGAGGAGCATAATTTTTATGCTCTGATACTGACCAAATACGGCAAGAAATAGATATTTATATAAAGTGTATAAAAAGATAACCCTTTCTCAGAATTAGAATTGTATTGTTTTGTCAAATGTCTGTTTAATGAACTGGATATTTTTAAACTTAAACTTACTGTGGGGCAAATAAGTATTTGTCAGCCACCATTTTTGCAATTTGTTCCACTTAAAAAAATAAGGGAGGTCGGTATCATATTTCATTCATCATAGTTACACTACAACTGGAGCCGGAAGTTGAACAAGCAGAGAGCTGTTAAGGACTGCCAACCACGAAAAGGGAGCGGTCTGTGAGGGAACAACGTTCTGAGCTAACGTGGCTAGCAGCCGCATCCGAAGCCTCACTGTTAGCACCCCACGCAGCTACTGCTAACTGACCAGCTATAACAGCTGGTTTCTTTGTTTCAACACTGGTCTTTTCATACAACACAGCCACCCTTCCCTGGATGTCTGGGTGTGTTTTTTAAAGGTTTATGATCGGCTAACCGTTGTTTAAATCTTTCAACATGAGTTACTCCATCCAAGTTTCCTTTATTCTTTGGTGCTAAGCCAAAGCAGAGTAGCTATGAGCTACATTAGCTCCGCGCACCTTCTCTAATAACTCTGACCTGCTTTTGCAGACCGCCAGCTCTTTATAAACAATAAAGATTGCTACTTACGCTATTCAAAGTACAGATTGAATACAACACCAAAAACTAATCGTTTAAGTCGTTTTTGAAACCGCTTTCTTAGTATGTCAAAATACTAAATTAGATCAGTCACTGTGGTGACCGATCAACAAAACACAATCAGTTCTCAAAAAGGTTATTGATTTCTAATTTAGTAAATGGTTTAATGAAACATTACCTCCTTCAAATGTTTTTTTGTCTTCACTTTTGCTTTGCAGTGTGAATTGGTGGTTTGAATACAAACCAAAAGGTACTAATTTGTCTAAAACTAATTACAAATTGTTTAAACTAACTTAGCTTCACTCCCGAAACTCTTCAATACAAGCATTGGTCTTTAAGCATAAATATTCATACTGAACTGTGACATCACGATCATTTTATTGGTTATTGTTTCTACTTCTTTGCATATTTGTCCATTTTACGGTTTCACTTTTGGTAGTTTTATTATTCATTCTTCCTTTTTCTTAGTAATTTAGTTGGGTGTTATTAGCTTAATGAGTTTGTTGATTAAAGCATTTTAACTGAAGGTTGAATTATTTTTGTGATAAACTCTTGTATTTTGGAAAGTCGTTGTTTGTCATTGTTCCACATACATGTGTAGTGACTGAGCACATTGCCAAATTAGTTCCAAACTCGCTTTAGTATAACAAAGTCAATGTTTTGGGATGGCCATCACAAAGCCCCAAACTCAGTGCCATATGAAATTTGCAAATATTCTTGGTTAGGTTTTAGTTGTTTCTTTCCATACAGTTTAAAAAAATATCTGGTTTCAACTGTACACCCCTATATATAAATATTCAGATCTACAAAAGACTATGAAACACAGCCAAAGAACATATGTTGTATGTAATCAGGGAGATGTTTTTTAACTTTAACAAGGTTACAAACCAAAACTTCTAGAGTGCTTTTGATACTGAGATCATCCTTTCTGCCTCACTTATATCTCACAAAACACAGTTTTGAGTAGAAAATTGTATCCAGAGGACCTCAAATCAGAAATGAACAGATTTGAAACATCTGTAGGAGTAGTGTTTGGATCCAACAAAAATCATCCCTATATTCAGTCCTCTTCAGCCTTGTAACCTATTTTCACCATTTGTCTCAACACATCTAAGTCCTGTCTGCTGACAAAAGCAAACTGTATTTCCCCGCTGCTGGTGGGTGGATCAGTTTATGTGCTCAGTTGATTGGGTAAAACCATGCCCAGTCACACTCTTTGAGCCTGTGGTCAATATCAGCTCTGTGCACAGCAAAACTGTTACACTGGTCCATTAAAAAGAAGGCTGTGGATGTCAGGCACAAGGCCATAAACAAGCCAGCAGACGGTGGTTATTCGGAGGTCAGGCAGAGTGCTCAGTTGTTGGTGGCGGCTGGCCGGGGGAAACAAAGTGATGAGGATTTAATGATATCCAGCTTTGTGCCTATTGATAGCAGAGTCAATGGGCTGCACTGGGGGTGTTTCTCTGATACACAGCAGATTAGCAGCTCTGTGCCAGATGAAAACGTCAGAGATCAATAGGACACAGGGGAGAATCAATAATCGACCCACTGCTCTGTGGCTTTCATTTGGTGGATTGCTGTGGTCTTTTATGGCCTGCCGTGCTGTCAGCGTGCCATTAACTGCATTCATAAAACATGCATCACAGATCTGTCATGGGCATCATATGTTAATGTCTGCTGCTAATGAATATGAATGTGCAACTCGTAAGCCATCTCTCTCACTCTCTCTCATTACATTTATTCACACTTTGCTGAGCTGAGTTTGCCTTGGATAAAATGTAAATCACGGTTTTATTGGGCTAAAACATATCACTATCATATTAAAATAGCATGCAGGTGAGAAAAAAATAACTCCATTTGCAGCAGATCAAAAACTCTGAAGCAGTGGTGAATTAGAAAGAGTGGACTAATTACAGGCCCATTGCAGAGCCTGGTGTGAAGAAATAATAAAGAATATTCAGTCATGTCCTTAAAACTATAATCAGCGTTACCTGGGTTGTCGCGCTTCATTATAGTCCAGAGATCTCAGATTAATTAGCATTATTGTGCACAGTGAGTGAGAGAATTGGACAGTAATTACATTAACCTTCTGGATCACACCTTGTCTTTCTACAAGATATGTCTGGGCAATAAAAGATTGCTATTGCATAGATGATTACACTTATTCTCAACAGTGTCTGCCTACTAAATTGATCCAATTAGCCATTCAAGGCTAATTTAATTACTTGGGGCCGCTGTGGCTGGTCTGCATTTCCGTCCTTGCCACCAGGATAATCATAACTCCGAGCTAGGGAGCAGATTATCTTCTGCACATGCATGAAGAAAGCAAATGTAATCTGATATGGTGAAGCACAAATTATCAAGCTCTTCTAATGCAAATGAATGCAGGCAAAGTGAAATCTTTGGCCAATTTTGTTGTGTATTTGTGTGCATCACTGAAGAAGGAGCTAAGCAGGACACACCCCAGCCTTGCTTTGCCACAGTAATCAGTGTCAGACGTCTCTTACTTTCCCAGAATATCAATCATGTGAGAAAAGTATGTTTCATTTTATACTCTAATGAAGGTGAAAGCCGGTTCATATGAAAGAGCGTTCTTACGTTATTAGTATGCATGTGGCAGGCTCATAGTTTATATTAGGTGAAACCTTCTTCATGCACACGAAATAATCTCATCTGCTTCATTTTGAGCAAAGCTCCGGGACACCAGGCACGTACCAATCTTCTCTGCTCTGGGGACAACGTGAGTTTGAGAAATGAGAGCTGGAAAAACCGACTCTTTGCCAGCCTGCATCCATAATTGGCAAACTGAACGAGATGAGGATGAACTCTGGGCCTGGCTCGACTTTGTTGTAATTAAGATGAAATTCACCAATCGTTTAAACTCACAAATGGAGCTTTGACAGGAAGCCAAGAGTCTATTGAAACACCATTGGCTTGCAGCTAAGGTATTCATCTGTCTTTGCAAAAGGAATGAGGCAGTGTATTAAAGTCCTCAATCAGGATTCAGGAATGGTTTATCAGTAATTTGAGTAAAGGTTAAAGTCTTTAGTACAGATGCAGAAAAAAAATTGCCACACCTGGTAAAGATGATCAACCTTAAGATTAATTAATCTTTTAGTTAAGTGACATTATCTCATACAAAACATTTTTGAAAAATCCAAGGATTGTTGTGGTACCCCTTCTGTTAATCCTTTGTGAAACCACTTTTTTTAGATTAGGACAATACTAAGTCAAAAAGGACTATGACATTTTGAAAAGTCAGAGCAGAGAGAGAAAACTACTTTTGACCACTCCTGAGTCTTGAGATCTTCCCTTATGCTCTTTTTATTTTACAGTATGAATGAATGTCTTGTGAGCCGTTTCACATGGATAAATAAATGCTCTGGCCATCCTGTTTCAGGAGGCTGCAGTTTGTTGGAGGAGTGGGTGTGGGAAAATGTCAGGATCATTAGTCTACATCATTATTGTCCCCAATATGCAAACCTCTCGCCTCTGAATGGCTAACAGCAATGGCACTGTTATGCTGACTTCAAACAAATAATTAACGTAATTTACTCCTCTGGCGGTGTTCCAAGAAAAATTCCAACATTTTCTTTCTCGGCTACTCTTTCTTGGGTAAAAAAAATGCAACGCTGATGTCTTATGTCCACAAATAAACAAAGCCTGAACCTGTTCTGCCATGCTGTGGAGTTGCTAACAGTTAGCATCGTTGCTAACAGTTAGCGTCAGCTTCTTCTGCTAGCAGGGATGTGGTCTACTTTCTCCAGGCTGCAAAATCAGCTTTTCTGTGGGCGGTCGCAAGCCAAGGTAGGCAAGACCATGAATACTAATTTTCTTGTGTGACGTAGAAGGCACTGGCTTTTTCTGACCCGCTCGTTTCGCCGTCTGTTTTCTTTCTGTGGCTAATCCAGGTAATGGGGGTTAGAGAAAATGTTCACGTGCAGCATGCATGTGGAACTCAGAGTAACTGATCGTATTTCACAAAGAACAAGTATTACACGGTTTCTCAGTGGACGAGAACATTAACATGTAATTTAAAGTTTCCAAGATTTTGTTGATGCTAAACAATCTAACTGGGGTTTCCAGGGCCTTTGAAAGAGAAACAGGCCCCCAGCATAACAGGAAGGTGAGCATGAGACGCTTTTCCAGAAATTCATGCCTTGTTTTTTTTACACCAAACCCACCTGGTTTGTTTAGAATAGAAGAGAATAGAATGGAATCTTTACTATTCTTAAGGTGGAAATTTGCTAAGCTAAAAACACTAAATTAGACTACAAAATAAAGATGTTGCTTGTTGTCACTTAGTTCCTGAAGAGCTCAACCTAAATATCATCTGGCTAAATGAAAAAGTCCACATTTAAATCCCAGTGACACGTTTACATCTGTGATGGTAGGACAGTAAAGGCTTCTTTTTCTGGCATCATTCCTAAACAACCAGTTGGCATGAAAAGAGGGTCCAATAACTGTTGAGAGTTGGTGAGACTAAGATACTACTCCTCATAGCATGTAAGTAAAAATGCTTCAGCTACATAAGAGATTTCTAGGGGTACCAAAAGTTTTTATGTTCATTGTGCAATTATGGTACACCACAAGATTAACTTATTTAAGGTTTTCCACACATCTGTACTAGAGGTGCCTACAAATGTGTCTGCATCTGTGTCATAATTAAGCCGAAACATGTGCCGGGTAATGAACATTAGATGACTGATTATCCCAGAAAACATCTGTTGGATGTCTTGTATGTTTGCACTTCTCTCATATGTTTATGATCATATTAGCTGGTGGGAACAACAGTAGAGTTGGTGTATTCCCAGCTCTGCTCGTCCTGCAGCAGGCCCTCTTTAGTGCCACTGTGTCAGTCTGGCTCGGTCAGGAACGTAGAGCATTAACAGCTTTAATCACAGAACTGTTTGGGGAGGGTTGTTTTAATCTGTGATTATTATACTAGATCAGTGAGGATTCCTGCTCTGAGCTGTGTCAGTGATAAAAACGTTGGATTTATATCAAAACATCAAACATTCATTGCCAGCTTATCCCAAAGGATGCACTATCACAGACAGCCACTGATTTTTATTCCATAGACAAACCAAAAAAAAACCTCTCTGAAAAGATCAAGCTTCTTCAGATTGAAAAGTTGAACGTAAAAAAGTTGGAAACTGTTGCGATTATAAAGCATTTTTATGTGGCATAACTAAATAAAAAATAAGGCTTTTGTTGTCATCGTCAGTTAAGAAGACAAGCAAACAGCATGTTAAACACGATTATCCAACAGTATTATGGAATCAAAGTAGCCTCTTGAGATTAACCCAACCCTCACAGCAGAATGCGTTTGGTCTTTGCTTTACAATTCCCTTTAAATAGCAAGATTTTAGAGTGAGAACAGTCTTGGAGTGCCTCAGCACAATAAATAATAAATCACCAGTGCATCAACAAGGCACAATAATAAAAAAGTTTTCAGGGTTTAGAGAGCTAGATGGGGTTTGTCCTTCATGTGTTAATGTCTAAAAGCAGATATGGATTGTGGTGAACTGCAAAATGGATTTTAACTTGAAATGTGGAGCAAATAATAGGACACCAGCTTTATATGTAGCAGATGATTTAGATTCAGTTAATGTTTATTTTTAGATTTAGTTCGATATATAGATATGATAAGACTTTGTTATCCAGCTAAGTGAAAGGAAACAACAGAAATTAGTGATTGTCTTATATTTGCTGTTGTTTAGCCTACAATAACTTGCACACCTAATAAAAATGATGTTGTTGATTGCCTAGTCTTTTGTTATGCTTAATTACTTGCAGCCTAGCCTCATTGGTGAACTTCTTACCAATGCTGGTGAGAAGTTCACATCTGGTCATCAAGGAAAAAAATGAGTTATAAATTTAATATCTTTAAATATGCATTTTTACAGTTTATTCCAACATAAAATAATTAAACTACATACAACTTCTGTCATTATTTATTACAAGAATTTGCTGCATAAGTTAGATTTTTTGTGGATCTTCTCTAATCTACACAGCATCCAAATTATGCTCCAAAATATTCTATTAAATGTCCCTAACCTGTCACAATTTGTAGGGAGGACCCAGGTGCAGAGGGGCATTTAAAGTGCAGAGTACTCACATTTATTAGCAAATAATAATAATAACAATACAAAACCAAGCCTCGGGGGAGAACAGGATGGGACAAAAACAGGAAGAGCAGCAGGGAAGGAATTAATAGAAATGATGAGGACCTGACAAAGGGCTAGATAAGACACAGGGGCTTAAATGGACTAGAACAACAATGGGAAGGCTAGAAACAGCTGAGAACAGGAAAGGATGAAGACAGAGAACAGCTGACGATAAGTAGACAAACACGGGAAGACAAGGAGTGACGCAAAGGAGGAATTCAAAACATAAGGGCTAGACAGAGATGAGTACTAAAGATGAATAAGGACTAACTATGAACCTAAGTAAATAAAAGACAAGAAACCTAACGTGGTGGAAGGATAAACTCAAATAACACATAACAAAACACCAAGAAATAAGCTAGAATGTTCATGTAAACTGAATAAGGAAATTAAATAACTAAAACTCAAAACCCAAACACCTAAGGAACCTAATATTACCAAGTTGTACCTCAACCACATACTTTTTAGAAACATCAGCAAGACATTTCAGTACTTTTATTGGTAGCATTGGTAGAATTTATTGAAATTGGTTGATGTCCTGGCACAGACTTGACTGTGCCAGGACAAGCATATTCAATTCTATTCACTTTATTTATATAGCGCCAATTCTCTACACATTTAATCTAAAGGCAATTTACAAGAAGTCATTTCAATTCAATCATACATACATACATTCCTATTAATCATTCAGTTCATTATTCCAATCAGTTTAAAAGTCTTATCTAAGAAAACCCAGCGGATTGCATCGAGTCATTGACTTGCAGCATTCACTCCTACAGAACGAACATGTAGCGTCAGTAGATAGTGGTCTGCATTGTGTTGTTGACTTCACAACAATCCTTCATACTGAGCATGCATGTAGTGACAGTGGAGAGGAAAAACTCCCCTTTAACAGGAAGAAACCTCCAGGAGAACCTGGCGCAGTACAAGTGGCCATCTGCAACAACCGATTGGGGGTTTGAGAAGACAAAGTAGAAACACAAAAAGAACAAAAGACCTGATGTAAGAGTACTTTCTATGTTAAAGCTGAATTTTGCAATATTTTTGTTTTTTTAATCTATAGTCAGTTTTATCATGTCATGACGATACAATTGAATCTAGTACTTTTTGCCGCGGTGGCATATAGAGGTTGTAATTCCAATTCCATTTATTTTGAGGTGGTTCGGGTCGGTACCACCTCAGGCTGCACTTGTGAGAGCGCGTGGAATGACGTAATGATGCACATACATACCCATGTATTTGCTTTCATGAGGAAGCAGTGTTCTCCGGCAGTTGGCCGCTAGATAAGCTAAGCTAGCCAGTCCAGACCCCCACACATTCCACGTAAGTCAAAGAAGAAAATAATTTTTGTCCAGTGGTACAAAAATAGCAAAAAGGGCCTCTGACCGAAGTAGAGCAAGAACTTAATGAGCAAGCGCCTGAACGTCATGGGAGTGCACATTTTGCTGACTGCAGTTCCTCTAACTGCCATATTGTGCACTCTCAGGCAGCACTCTCAGCAAACTACACAGAGTAGCTTTAAAGAAAGTTAAAAGTTGATAACGAGACACAGAGAACGTTCAGTTACTGGAAGCACCATCTCAGCTGATGCCCTACTGGACAGTATTTGACAGGTCAGGCTTTTTTACATGTACAAATGATTAAATGTTACTGAAACCAGGTTTCCCAACTCACAGCATTGCCTTGCCAAACAATTACTGTAACCATACATCTGGATATGACCCAAGAGATTTCCAGACACATTAAAGTTCCAACCTTCTTCAAATACCAATTCCTAGCTTCTCCTGACAGTTTTTTTAAATCTATTTTCACCTGTTTTTCAAGTTTTCTTCCCATTTAACTAACTTGACATTTTCTTTTTATGATTTTAGGTCTTATGTAATGCACGCAAGGATGCAATGTCTTACAAACATAAGGGTTTCCCACTCTGTGTTGGTCACATTTAGTAATTTCTCCATCATATTAAACTCATTAAACCATTCGTCCATTTGCTATCATAATGATCCTAAATACAATTGTAAACAGCAAAGAGCATTGATGTCAGTGGCCACTTATTGCAAAATATAACTCAGAGAACCAACAGGCACACAACCCAGTTTAATCTTTTAAAATGTTTGATGGCATTTGCTTGAGAGTGAAAGCAACAAGTACATAATTATCTGTCTAATTAAGCTGCCAAAAAACAAGCACAGTGCCTGAGCACCTCTGAAACTGTGAGTGCACCATTCATTAGCATGTGCTATAAGCTTATTAATCGTCTAACAGCCAATTAGCACGCTGTTACCATTTGCAGTGGGTGTGTAAATAAATTCCTGGGTTAATTTCTTCCTCTGATAATAAAGGGAACATTATGAAAATTAGCTCTGTGACTATGTAAATGATCCATGTTGGTAATTGCACCGCGACGATGGATGTTTGCCGTGGACCAGGCGACTGATGCAACAAATATTTCCCAGGCTGTTAGAGAAATTAAACGGGTAGCTGCTGATTCCCTGGAGGAATCCACAAGCTGCAATAATGACATTTACCCAGCCTCTGGCACTCTAATAATGACAATGTCACTGTTTGGCAGCAGGCCAGCAGGAGGTGAGGGTGATGGTGTGGGGCTGGCAATCATCTCAGAGAAAGACAGCATGCACACACATCCACACTGACCACCTGGTGGAAAAACGACGCTTGAAGGACTAAATCAGCTCTTGTATCAGCCACCGGTTATTAATTATAATTGCTTTCTAATAAGAGGGTATAAGCAAATTACCTCTCTGCTAAAACGCAGCTGCAGCAGAACATGCTGGTATTGTAAATAGAATCTGATGAGATTCACATCACCGAAATAACACATACATAAGTGCACATATGCATGGAAAACCACCAATCACCACTCACTGCTAATGGAATTAGATGCAGTGCTGACAAATGAACCTCATTATTTACAGCGCTTATTACAAGATAATTTGGCTCACTTTTGAAGTCACCTGGTTTCAGTAGATTTTATTTAGTCATGTCAAATTAAAGGAAGTAAAACAAAGGCATTCTACACATTTCAGATTTCTTTTGGTGAATAATGATGCATTAATTTCTATTCATTCCACATGCAGTTTGAGTCAGTCAACCATATAAAATCCCAGTCCAACTCGCTGCTAAATTATTCAGACAAAGCTATCAAATCACTGTCATAATCAACAAAGACGGCATACTGATCTAGAATCAGCCAATCTATGGGCTATAGCTGTTGTCATCCTTTATGAAGCAAGTAAGATAATTTTTATGTTAAAAGGAGCAAAAAATTAGTCACAGTTTCTCCACCGCTCCCACCCCCAGCCTGCTCCACCCTCCTTGTCCTGGTTGTGTGATAAATGCTTCAAGCTGGCCTTAACCATGCGTGTGACAGAAGAGGAAATGAAGGCCGCTGCAGACAGACAGGATGAATGGAGCATTTACTTCGGGTGGCTTCCATAAAACAGCCTGCCATGCAATACTACCGCTGTACTGCTGACAATGTCTTGCTATTGACTGTGTAGCTCAGACACTTTAGCAAATACTCTCAGCATGCCTGAGAGGATAACCTTAGGCTTGACTAATGCCAACAAAAACTTTAGTATGGGTAGGTTTGGCTATGAATATTCGAAGGATTACATTTCAGGAATGTATTCAACTTTTTTCACCTGTTATCACGTATTAACCACAAACCTCAGTGTATTTTTATGTAATAGACTCAGAGAAGTGAAAGGAAAAGTATGCATTTTTCTAAAATGTTTATATTTGAAGGATTTGCATTCAGTGCCTTTGGGTACATGCTTAGCAGAACCAGCCATCACTGCACTTGAAGCTGCAAGTCTTTTAGAGTAGGTCTCTATCAGCTTTGCATCTACAGAATAAAAATATCAGCCTTTTTTGTTTTGCAAAAGAGGTATAGCTCAGTTAGATTGGGTGAAGAGTATTTTTGAACATCAATTTTCAAGTTTTGCTACTAATTCCCTAATTTGATTTTTCTCCGAAATTTGACTGGGCTTATCTAACACATGATTGCTCGGGGTAGTTGCCCTGCTGGAAGGTGAACATCTACCCTAAATTCAAAGATCTGATATGTTGTCATCCATTACTGTCCTGGATTTATCTCCATCTGTCTTCCCATTATTTCTGAACAGCTTCCCTCTCCTTGCTGGAAACGAACATCATTCCTACAGCATGATGCCACCACCACCACCATGTTTACTCATGGTTTGCTCAAGATATTGTCCAGTGTTTGTTTTCCACCACATATTTCATCATCTGACAAGAGTCCTTTGCTGTGTCCCCTACATGGCTTGTGGTACAAACAGGACCTTTTATAGCCGCCTTCTTACCATTCTTCCATAAAAGCTAATTTGTGGATTGCCCAACATTGTCTCCCACCTGAGCTATGGAGATCTCAGGTGCAACTCCCCTAGAGTTATTATGGGGCCACTTGCTTGTCAATGCTCTGTAGCAATCCTCTGACACCTTCACAGAGCAGTTGTATTTGTACTGAGAATACATTACAAGCAGATGGTCTCTATTTAATACCTAAACATCATCTGAAAGCAATTAGTTGCACTGGGTTTTATTATGGGGTATCAGACCGAAGGGACGGAATAAGAATGCATGCAAAAATCGAAATAAAAATCATGAATCCTGCTTCTCTCCAATGTTTTAGTTCTTTCTATTTGCTCCACAACATAAAATCCCCAAAAAGTACATTGACGTTTAAGTTTTTCATGAGAATATAAAAAAGTGGAAGAGGTGTTAATACCTTTTCACCATACTTTATTTAGTTATTTAGTTATTGAATAGCATTTATTTAATTTCTGAAATCTCACTGAAGCTGATTCCCACCTCCCTCTGCTGTTCAATCAATTAACACAAACGTAATACAGGGCCTTTTAGAGGCAGCCAAAACTTTCTCAGCACTGTCATCTGCTGTTGGAACAATTGCTTAATATAACACAAGACTCGAAGGAGCACTTACCAGGGCCCAATCTCCCGGAATCAATAACAACAGGCAGGCTATATTGTTTCAAACAAGGAAACAGCGGGAGATGAGGGGAAGAGAGTGCTGGAGAAATGGGAGGCGGGTCAATACAAGTGCTTGGGGTTTAAAAGTAGCTGGCTCAGCCATATAAAAAACTGCCCTGAAGTGTTGCTGTTCCCTGACATGGTTATAAGCACCACTTCCTGGACAGAGGGGCCATGTGTAGTTAAGACCTGAAAGAGGATGTGGTCTATCATTAGGGCTCTCCACAGCTATAAGAAAAGTCAGGCTTTAACCTCTGACCAGAAGCATGGTGGCTAAAGGGCAACAGCCTGAGGGCAGACATGGTGTGACCGCCAGCAGCTTTTGTCACTGGCACTGTGGGATGGTATCAGGGAGTGGCGGCAGCAGCCGTGGCATTTGGGGGTCAGGAAGGATTTCATTTTGTTTATGATAATTGGGCAGGAGCTGTCCATCAAAATTGATGAAAATTCAGATTTTGCTGGTAGCAGATGATTAGAAAGGCCTTTGCCATCAGCGTGACATAAATGTCACAGTCCTGGTAGCATCCCAGCGACAGGGCGGGCGGATCCACCCCCACCTAGCTAATGGAGAGGATTTTTCTAGTAAGTGAAGCTGTTGCCTCCCTGGGGCCTGTCAATGTCAGAGCTGCATGGATCGCATCATTTCCTGTGCAAGCAGGGTGAGCTGGCAGGAGACACCACAAGCTATTGATCTGTCTGTAATCACACAAGCAGTTTTGGCTTTAGAAAAACTTCATACTGAAGTGCTTAGCTTTGAGGCCAGGATATAGTTTCGTTGCAGGGAATGGGGGAAGAGAAAAGATGTGGTATCAAGTGTCTTTACAACAAGCCTGAAACAGAAGAGGAGAGAGATATTGAAAATTGAGGGCAAAGTTTGCCCCCTAAATAGAGTAGTGGGAACTCATGTGAAATCTTAGAACTGCTGAATCTTAAAGGCATACTCCGCAACTTTTACACCTTAATATAATGTTTTTTTCCAAAGTTATGGTGGAATTTTATCATTTATTATGTTCATTTTTAGAGTTATCACCACTTTACAGGGGTCCTTGGCTTTTTTCTGCACTATAGAACTTTTGAGCGGCAGCCCGCCGCCGGAAGTGTTGTGCTTCACGGCAGAGTCGTACAGCCTTGCTGTTTAGACTGTAGAGATAGCTGATAAAGAAGGACCTGACCTGCTTAGACGCGTGAGGACGGGTCCTTAGAAGGATCCAACCCCGAAAAAACTTGAGTCCCCATCTCTCATGATATGATAAAGCTCCCAGGTGACTCAAAAGTTCTATTCAGAATGGTTTAAGTGTTAGTTCCGGTGAAAGAGTAGTGCTCCGATCTAAACTATTAGAAAGCTTTTGTAAATAAAAAAGCTAGACCAGACCCACTAATAAAACCTGACCAATCTTTGCAGACTGCTTTTGTGATAAGTCCTGGTTTTCCATCATACAGCATGCAAAGTTGTTTATTTTTGTGGGGAGCTCTGCAATAATGCCGTTTTTTTTTTTTGTGTGAAACTCTAGCATCAGAGAGTAAGAATTCTCTGTAACTGGCTAACTTTAGAGTCCCTTAACTTATTGACTGTATAATATGACACAACTCCCCAAAACGTGTGGGGCTGGTTGAGGAGTCTGAGTTGACTTTGTCTAAGCAGAAGTGCTCATTCTTGTGGATGAAACATCCTTGTAACTAAACCATAAAAAAGGTTGTTGGACCATAAAAAAGCTGGACCCAACCAAAGTCATGAGGTTTGGTCAACCTTCCAGATGTCATTGCATTAAATTCTTGTTTTGCATCATATGCTATGCTAAATTGTTTATCTTTGAGTAAAGTTCTGGTAGAGGCAAAAAGTTAGCTTTGCTTCATTGAGTGACTTTTTGAGCATTCCCTCTTTGAATATTCCATTTCAACTTCAAAGCAAGGAACCTTAAAGCATCTTAACTGAGGGCAAAAGTGACTACCACCACCACTACTGTTCCATCTCTAAGTGACCTCCATGAGCTGACAGAAGCAGTTCAATCCTCTACGTATGTCCAGATATGTCTTTAAGCCACAGAGAGAAGCTTGTAAGGGAGCAGAGATAGAGCCGGTCCTTTTGAGCAAAGAAAACGCCCGGGTCTCGGACCCGCATTCTCCTTGTCAGACATGGATGTGAAAGCAGGCAGATCCTCTAGTAATTTGGAGCCTTAGAAATGGCATTATTTTCACCCATTTTCCCATTTTAATATACCCCCTTCAGATTAAAACAGGTCGTGAATGGTAAAGTGTCCTCTTGACATCTGAGTCATGAACATATTCTTGATAACATTTAGGTTTATAATCAGCCTTAATCCTTGAAGAGAAGCTCACATTTTGATTAAGTCTTCCTCAAGGAAGAGTGCTCTGCTGGGCAGTAAAAGTGTTGTGGAATAGTATCATGTCCATTTTATTTTCTTTGCAGTTACTTCATCCGTAGTGCATAGACAGCGATTAGAAACAGTTCCAGATATTTCCATTTAAAAAAACACATTCGATCCACTCATGTGAATCTTTTGACAAACCCGAGTTAAAAACGGAAAAAGAAAACAAGTTTTAAGGATGCTGCAGATTTGAATAACATCTCTATTTTGAGAGCAGAAGAGGTAGTTCTGACTAACAGTGAATGAGTGAGTGATCACACCTGCATCTTTGGATGAAGACAGTGAACCTCAGTTGACAAAAAAAGGATCAAATGCCGCGGGTATGTGAAGAAGCAGGTAAGCAGGAGGTGTGAACCTGCAGAATCCCTTCCCACAAGGACTGTGATCAGTCTGCCTCACATCTTACTTTTCTTTGATGAATTTACATCAAAGTGTATCACTGAATCAGTCTCAAGGTCTAAGTTGAAGGTTTCGATGCCTGAAAACTGATGTGATGTAAAGGATAATCATGTGAGACATACAGCAAGTGGTTAAAGAAACTTAACAGAATACTAACTTTCAAAGCTTAGAGCATATTATTGCAATTCCACAGTATCAGTATATCTGAGTCCATTCGGTACAGCGCCTTGCAAAAGAATTCCTTGTAAAATGATGCAAGGTTTTCAGTTATTTGTAATACAAATAAAATTTTGCGATGCATTTGTAATCAGACCCCTTCACAGCCCAGTCTGAGACTAAAAGGGGCTGTATACAAATGCACAGCACATCACAACCTGCTTTGTTGTGTGATATAAAATATCAACGAAATACATGGAAGTTACTTGTTCTGACGTGTTGTGCAACAATAGGTTTGTTTTGGCTATGAACTGTGAATAACTGCTTAGGGCAAATATTAATAAAAGTAACAATTTAGGTCAAAATTACCAAGTTCGGGGCACCATCCTGGTATTCAGGGTAATAATAGCCAAATAGTTCAGTCTCAGTTATTGTTCTATGTTTATCTGCCTGATAAGGCTGATGTAATAAAATAATAGATGAAGGAGTAAGTTCTTGGCGTACTGTGAGCAGCAAGTTACTACACATGTACAGTATATGGAATGATAAACAACAACTTTCCAAAATACAAGTTTACTAACAAGAATTCAATTTCTCAGTCAAAATACTTTAATCAACAAACTCACTAAGCTATTAACACACAACTGACTACTAAGTAAAAAGACGAATGAATAATAAAACTAACTACAAAAAGAACAGTAAAAATGTGCTTAAGTGCATAGAAGTGGAAGCAATAACCAATAAGTTAATAGTGTTTTCACAGTTCTATATGAATATGAATGCTTGAAGACCAAGACTTGTATGGAAAAGTTTGAAATTGAGGCTAAGTTAGTTTTAAACTAATTGTGATTAGTTTAAGACTAATTAGCACATAATGGTTTGTGTTCAAAAAACCAATTCACAATGCAAAGCAAAGACAAAACATTATTTGGAGGAAGAAATGCTTCATTAAATAATTTGCTGAATTAGAAACAATAACCTTCTGGAGAATTGATGCTATTTTATGAATCAGTCACCGCTGTGATAGATCCAATTTGAGCATTTTGACATAGTAAGGAGGCTGTTTAAAAAACGAATCATAAGACTAGTTTTTGGTGTTTAAAGGATCTTTTTTAAAGCTGATCTGTACAGTCGTGGCCAAAAGTTTTGAAAATGACACAAATATTAGTTTTCACAAAGTTTGCTGCAAAACTACTTTTAGAGCTTTGTTTCAGTTGTTTCTGTGATGTACTGAAATATAATTACAAGCACTTTATACATTTCAAAGGCTTTTATTGACAATTATATGACATTTATGCAAAGAGTCAGTATTTGCAGTGTTGGCCCTTCTTTTTCAGGACCTCTGCAATTCGACTGGGCATGCTCTCAATCAACTTCTGGGCCAAATCCTGACTGATAGCAACCCATTCTTTCATAATCACTTCTTGGAGTTTGTCAGAATTAGTGGGTTTTTGTTTGTCCACCCGCCTCTTGAATACTGACCACAAGTTCTCAATGGGATTAAGATTTGGGGAGTTTTCAGGCCATGGACCCAAAATTTCAACGTTTTGGTCCCCGAGCCACTTAGTTAGCCTATCACTTTTGCCTTATGGCACGATGCTCCATCGTGCTGGAAAATGCATTGTTCTTCACCAAACTGTTGTTGGATTGTTGGAAGAAGTTGCTGTTGGAGGGTGTTTTGGTACCATTCTTTGTTCATGGCTGTGTTTTGGGGCAAAATTGTAAGTGAGCCCACTCCCTTGGATGAGAAGCAACCCCACACAGGTCTCAGAATGCTTTACTGTTGGCGTGACACAGGACTGATGGTAGCGCTCACCTTTTCTTCTCCGGACAAGCCTTTTTCCAGATGCTCCAAACAATCGGAAAGAGGCTTCATCGGAGAATATGACTTTGCCCCAGTCCTCAGCAGCCCATTCACCATACTTTCTGCAGAAGATTAATCTGTCCCTGATGTTTTTTTGGAGAGAAGCGGCTTCTTTGCTGCCCTTCTTGACACCAGGCCATCTTCCAAAAGTCTTCGCCTCACTGTTTGTGCAGATGCTCTCAAACCTGCCTGCTGCCATTCCTGAGCAAGCTCTGCACTGGTGGCACTCCGATCCCGCAGCTGAATCCTCTTTAGGAGACGATCCTGGTGCTTGCTGGACTTTCTTGGACGCCCTGAAGCCTTCTTAACAAGAATTTAACCTCTTTCCTGAAAGTTCTTGATAATCCTATAAATTGTTGATTTAGGTGCAATTTTAGTAGCCACAATATCCTTGCCTGTGAAGCCATTTTTATGCAACGCAATGATGGCTGCATGCGTTTCTTTGCAGGTCACCATGGTTAACAATGGAAGAACAATGATTTCAAGCATCACCCTCCTTTTAATATGTCAAGTATGCCATTCTAACCCAATCAGCCTGACATAATGATCTCCAGCCTTTTGCTCGTCAACATTCTCACCTGAGTTAACAAGACGATTACTGAAATGCTCTCAGCAGGTCCTTTAATGACAGCAATGAAATGCAGTGGAATTTTCATGGCAAAGAAGGACTATGCAATTCATCTGATCACTGTTCATAACATTCTGGAGTATATGCAAATTACTATTATAAAAACTTAAGCAGCAACTTTTCCATTTCTCAATATTTATGTAATTCTCAAAACTTTTGGCCACGACTGTATGTTGAATACCTTAAATACCAAACCTAACTGTTTATGAATGCTAGAAGCAAACAGATAAAAGTTGTTATTTTGCACCGATGATGCACAAAGTTACTTAGTGATCTTAGCAGTGAGGCCTCGGGGTGCGTTGCTAGCTAGCCCCCGTTAGCTCGGAACGTCGTTGTCATCTCAGCTCAGCGGGTAAGAGAGCGAGCTCTGGGGAGAACTTTAGTTTGCCTTGGGGGAGGGTGTTTGCAACTCCTCTTCCTGTTGGAACTAAGAGTGCATTTTGGGATAATTAGTCCATACGGCTGGAGGTATTTGTTGTACAGTTCTGTCAGTATGGCCATGGCCCAACAGACGTCACAACTGGAAAAAGTTCTAGGGGTAGGAAAACGTTTGCAGGACATCATATTCCTTCTGCTGCCATATGGTGCCAAAGCAGATGTGCCGCCTACAGACAGACAGAGCGACAACTGTCTGTTGCTCCACGGCTGCTATCAAACACCTCCCCAAGACTCCTTCCAGCTCACAGCACGCTACCTGCATACGTCCCCTCCAGTTGCCATGGTAATGGAGACTGGCGTAAGTAGCGATGGGTAAACCGCAGACATCAGAGCAGCTGTTAAGCAGAAACATCAGACGACGCCGGTGGAGGTAATTTATTAAGCCTGTGTTCAAAGTCCATCTGAACCATAACAAGCCTATAAGCATGCAACGGATCGAATACATTAAACTGGTTGAGAGAGCCCCGCTCCCTCTTCATTACAGTGTACATATTATGTTCCACCATGCATGGAGGAGTGAACAAAGGGACACACTGAACACAAAATGAATAAAAGACATTGGAGTGTGCTCAAAAATCACACAATTTTATTTGGAGCATATCATGTTTATGCACAGAGTGAGCCTTAATTTGCTCCTGAATAATTGACTTTGCCAGAGTTAAAATCTCAGGAGACCTTTCTTCTGTTTATTTGCTACATGGCCTTTGCAGGATGCACAACATATTAGCCTTTCAGAAATGTCTTGTCAGGCCTGCTGCCAGGCTATACATCAAGACTCCTTTTTTTACAACACCTTTTCTCAAATGACCTTCAACTAACCTTTAAACCTCAGGAAATGATTCCAATCCTATTTTCATATCAATGGCCAAGTCAAGGCAGGCAATTATCTTTTATCCGCATATTTTGCTGTCTGAGGAGAGAATAATAAAGATTTCCCTTGTGAGGAGCTGGAGGAGAAAGAAAAGAGAGTGAGCCAAAAAAGCAGAGCAAGATGCTGGAGATGCTATCTAAAGACATTAATGCAGCAATGAATTATTCAGTAATGACTACAAGATCTGTCACGAGGAAAAAAAAAAAAAAAAGCTGTGCTAACATCTGCACTGTGTTCTGAGGGGGCTGAGCAGTGCAGGGCACTGACGCCAGAACGCCTCTGAAGATAAACATGACAAATTGGCAGATCATCTGTTCAATTAGGGTAGCAGAGCAGGTGTGCCGGAGAGGTGGCTGCGCCACAAGATGACACAGTTACCAAGCCAAACCAGAGGCATGATGGGAATACCTTGTTTGTGTGACAGTGATTTAGAGTGGTGCACCAGAAGGATACCCCATGAAAAAAAAGGATATTCCCCTTGGTACTCATTAAAATTCGACTCCAGACAGCACCCTGCCCCTCTCCCCCTCTGCTTCATTGCTTCATCCTCCTGCTTTTGGCCCCTCAGCTGCCTGACTGGACCTTCCAGGATCATTTCTTATTAATCCATAAAACATACTATCCTGGTGAACGGATTGAAGGGAGCAGTGGAGCAGCAAAGCACGAGATAGGGGGGAAAACATCACACATTTTGGCGAACATGCAGGCAGGTGGGGGATGGAGAGAAGAAGGGGGGGGGGGGGGGGGGGGTGTCAGGGGTTGAGATAGGAGAATAAGTGGTGAACAGGGAATGGGCTTCATGTGCGAGAGATGATGCTGTGGGGGTGCAGGGGGAAAGAGGGAGAGTGAGGAGGGGGTTGGAAGCAAGAAACATGTTTTGAAATATTAATCTGGTGGTTCTGGCCGTGGGCTGGTGCACACAAATGAAAAAAAAAAAAACTGAGGAAACCTTTGAAGTGAGGGAATGTTCCTTGAATTTGTGAAGCAGGCGCAGTATTAGAAGGCCATGTTGGTGAAGAACAACTGGGGCAGGTGGAATGTTTCTCAGTTCTCGTTTCCATGCTGGGCTGTACGGCTTATTGGTGCAGTGTGTATTTAAAGAGCTCCCCTTTTCCCAGCCCTGACAGAAATGAGATGAGCGCTGTACACTCTCTTAATCCCCAGCGTCATGTAAAGCCTTTGAAAGGAATACTTACTGCAGCATAAACTATCACTCATAGTCTTAAAGCAAGTTCAAGTGGTGTCCTCTGAGGGAAAGGCAACTTTCGTCACCCAGCATTCAATGTTTGTTAAGTTTTGGTGAGGGAAAAAAGTGATAATAATTACAGTGAACCTTAAAGGGACAGCTATGGGTTTTTAAAGTGAGGTTCTGTGAAAAAGTTATCTACAGTTAATATCTTACCTGCAGTAGATTACTATCCATGCATCTTCACAATTCCTCAGTAAGAAAAGTATCCACTGGCTGTCCAAAAAGTCTTTAGAAGTCACTAAATGATGTAAATCAATATACAAATGGCTGTTTGCATGTAAATGGAATATACAAAATAGGACAGAGGAATAAAAATTGTGATACACAAAAAGTGAGTTTAAAAAAATTAAATATATTTAAAATTACAAATAAACTTCATACTGTTATCTCTTGTTTTGTTTTTATTTTAAATGTCACAACTACAACTCTCTGTCTTTATTCAGGCATGGGACTTTTAAACACAATCCAAAGAGAAAATGGTTATTGTGTTTATTTATTTAGGTTTTTCAGGTCCGATTTGGCCTGTTTAATATAATGCTCCACTTAGGAGCCCATCACAAGTCAAAGTATAATATGAACATTTAAAAAAATAAAATTTAAATATTTTCTTTGTATTTGGTCTACAATAAAAACATAAGTGGTACAAGAGTCAATAGAAAAAAACTTTCAAGAAATTAGATTTATGGCTAGTAGCTTTTTTGAAAAAGAGTCACAAGAGGGATATGAAAACAGGCCAATAATAACACAGTTGGTAAGTTGGCAACATCAACTGAAAACAAAACATAAAGCCTTTTAGTAAGAATAACTTGTTAATAGAAAAGCTGTGCAATGTACAAATCCACAAAATGCTATTAATCCAAATTGCTACAATATTCAGCTGCTTTGTTTCCAGTGTATTTTTCACACAAGAAGATCACTGGTGGTGCTCTGCCTCCCACCTCAATTTCCCATTTAAATGATTATCAGCTTATCTATGAATACAATTCAATACAAATGTGACAGTGGTATAAAAGTTCATAAAACAGCTTTACCATAAACTGTTATAATTACTTTATGGTTTAAGTTTTTCTTTAAGCAGGTAGAACTCTGCCTCCCCACTTGGACTAGCTGTTAACTTCAGCCTGGAGAAATGACTAATCTGGATTTGTGCTAAATAAAGATACCATGAGAGTTATCTACTGAAGGTATGATATTAATTTACATTTTAACTGAACATTGCTTTAAAAAATTCGGAACTATACCTTTTAATAACTTGCTGAAATCAGCACCACTTTTGATTGCTAACTAGCTGCTGTCTCCCAGTTGCACCATTACAGATTATCTCGCTACGTACAAAAAATAATTTGCTCCGTAGCTCTGGGCACAGAGCCATAACTGTTACAACAAAAGCAGGAAATGGTTGCCTGGAAAAAGTTGTAAAAATTGATGGCTCATTTAACACGAGAGGGAAATTTGGGTGGATAACTTATTATGCAATCTACAAATTTACTTCACTAAACAAAGTCGCTATGAAGACAATACATTAAAACACTTTCAAAAAATCACATTGGGAAAAGTCATCATCATTAAAGTGTACTCAGGCTAAGTATCTTGGATGAATTATCCCCCCTGCATCAAAAGACAGCAGGAATAACATTGAGACTGTGTCCTCGTCTTTTCTGTTCTCCGGTTGCACCCTGCTGGGAAACTTAAAATTACACTCAGTCTGGCTATTCCCCACTAATAATAATGATACTTTTTTCTCTGTCTCTCTCTCTCTCTAATTATGCAAAGAACTCTCAATTAGCATAACTCGTCCTCTGTGTCAGTGCAAACAGTAGAACACCCTGCGGGCCCACGATGGTTTCATTCTCTCTCTTTTTTTAATTATTTCTTTTTTCCTTGACTTTTCCCATTGAGCTAATGAAGATGTATGCTGATAGTGATAGCTGTGTGCAGGTGCAACCTAACTGCTGCAGAAGGTGAAGTGTGTTTAGTGTGCTGCCCTCTGCAGGTCTCCCAGAGGGGCTGCAGTGCTGCAAAAAGCAGGCCTCAAGCCTCAGCGGAGAGGCTCCGGTGACATACATACTCTCTCACACAGCCTGCAGCGAAGATTAAAGATGTATGTTTAGGGCAGATCAAATAGAATGCAGAATCCACAAGCCTACAGAGAGAAAACAACACATTTGAAAAGGATTTTAAATAAAACTATACTAACCGTTTGCTCAAGGCTTTGTCTAAGCCTCTAGTCAGCGCTGGTGAGAGCGCCTCATGAAATTGCTTTCTTTAAAAAAAGAACAAACTTAAAGGGCACATTTCAGCAATTTTACAACTTTCCCTTTTTCACTTGTTTCCGTGCTTGTAGGTCACGACTATTGTTTCCATTTTTGTGTATATATTCAAAAAGTGTGTAAAAAACATCTGAGAAAAAAAAAAACATAAGGCAATCAATAATGTAGCCAGAAGTTTATGAAGAGTGATAACAGTATGTTTGGAACCCCAAACTCAGGCCTCATTGGATAACGCAATTTCCAACTAAGACAAAAGTGGAGATAGCTAAGCTCAAATATATGTTCATAATGCAAAGATTTATATAGTGATGTTTTTATCTGACAGGAGTACACAATAATTAAAAAAACTGTGCAAAAGAAAACAGGTTCTTACCTGATAAACTAAATGTTCATTAAACCTTACCCGACCTATCAGTCTCAGCCTTTGCATTAACTATATTGTGCTCCTTACATAGCTTTGGGTTGCTCTTTAAACCCAAAATTTCTATTTTGGTATTTGTTTCTTAATCCTACTGGGTCTGGAGAAATGTTTCCTCTTTAACAGTTAACTTTTATAAAGCTCACCCTATTTCCGAGTATATGATCTTTGCAGTAAACATGCTCACTATGTTCTTCTTCTGTATCATCAAAGAGTGAGCACACATATATTTGAAATATTACCATTTGACAGAGATAGGCTTCCAGACATGTATGGAAGTGCCAAACTAATTTTAAAGATGTGACTCCAGATTGTCTTTTTGTGCCAGAAAAGTATATTTTAAAATGATTTACTTGTTTTGAAAAACAATGAGAAGGACCATTGTATTTTTTTTTCTTCATACTTTCAAGATTGTAAGGTTTCCTGGCTCTAAAATATTGTGAAACTTGGCCAATGAAAAAAGAGGCTTCCATTTATGCATTTAGTTATGATGAGGACAATGTGCTCCTGGGGGGAAATAATGCTAGAAGCTGCAAACAAATGACAGCTGGTGTAGGATCCTATTCATGTAAATGAGTAATGGGAGTGTGCAACAACTTGGAAATGGTAGTCAGGCCTGACTGAGACACATGAGCGACCCATGGGACTCAAAGGTGTTGTGTACATCTTTTTTTAAAACACACAGGAGAGTGACAGTAATATAAGACATTAAAAGCTGCCTGAACACAGGCGGGGAAGAGTGTATTATGTACCGCTGAGTGCTGATGAAAGTGCCTGTAAGTCCTTAAGGCTTTAGCAGTAAACACTAAAAACAGAAAATCCCCAGAGAGGACCATCACTTCCCTCCTCCTCCTCCTCTTCCTCCTTTTCTCTCTGACAAAGTGGAGCACCATTAAGACCACACTGGCAGTGAAGACACAGCATTTCCTTAAAAAAGAAAGTCAAACCAGATGCCAGCAAGCCTGGAATAGATCTATTGATTCAGCTGACCAGTATGGCAAGTCATTTTGTGAATATTTAATGTCTTTGATGTCAGCCCTAATTCTTGCCTACTAGTTTGCTCCTAGACTGGAGTAGTTGGAGATTTGCTTACACTAGTTCAACATTTTGATGCACAAGTTCAAAAAACACTCTTATTAGTAACAAAATGTACCAACTAGTTGGGGCAGAAATGCTATTAGTCAACTAAAGTGTGGAACTTGTACCTCTGAAGTCCCAAATGATAGACTTTTGATGCACTGACTGATAACTACGTCAACTACTTAGCATAAAAAAACGAATTAACTAAATAACACATTTTGTCCCAAGTAGTTCTCCGGTAACTTTTAAATGTGAAGACTAGTACAACTAGTGCAGTCTAAAAAGTTTTTTTGCCACCCTAAGAGAGTTGGGTAGAAAACATTGCCCTATAGTTAACAAGTAATGCTGAAATGGCATCTTTTAGTTAAGTAGTATCCATTTTAGGCCAAAAGGTATAGTTAAACTAATCTTTACTAGTTGTTAGCTAATTTGCTTTAATCTTTCCATAAAATACACCTGGTTTTTCAACATTCACAATTCATATTGAACTGTGACATCATTTTTTCATCTTTATTGGATATTAGTTTATTCTTATCTGTTCATTTTTACTGTTTTACTTTGGTATTTATTTTTCACTATTCTTTAATCTTCTTTTACCTTGTAGTTACTTGAGTGTTACTAGCCTGGTGAGTTATAGATATGTACTGTGCTGTTCGAGACTCCCACATTGCAAAAATAAACAATTAAAATGTAACCAATAAAACTGGTGTAACAATTTTTACTCAGTTCACTTGAAAAGTAGTGTTAAATTCAAACACCTTGGTTAAATTTGTATTTAATGTAAAATATTATTCAAATTTTATTTACTGGTTATAAATTCAATTAATTAATTTCTCGTCATGATGACTACCTAAAGCACTTTACATTGGAGCCACATTCACCCATTCACACTCGCAAAGGTGAACATATTTATACCTAAACACAGATTGGTATTTAACCTGGGTTTATGTGACATGGCAGGCGGATAACTGGAATTGAACCTTCAACCCTTTGATTAAAAGCCAACTACTCTACCCACCGAGCCGAGCCACAGCCATTACCTGGAACTAATTCGTGAAACTGTAGACAGCAAGTATCTGTTAACAAATACTTGCTGACTACAAGTCTCATGATGCTTCTTAACTTTTATAACGCGCATATGCATAATACCAAACACACCAATATAAAGCAATAGCCTTCCCTCCTCCTGACGGGTAATGTGACGAGGATGCATGGGCAGGATATAGCGCTGAACTAATGTTTTTGGTTAAGTTCCGATCATAACAATTGTGTTCTATTTGTTAATGAAATAAAGTAGGTATTCTGGTTAAATCTTTTTTTCTATTTCAGTCTTCAACTTTTTTATGGTTTTGTGGCCACGGTGGCCTTTATTTGAAAGTGGATAGTACAATGAAAGGGGGAGAGAAGTGGGGGTAGACATGCAGCAAAGGTCCATTGGGACGGGACTTGAACCCGAGGACTGAGGCCTCCATTCATGGGACGCCAGCACTAACCACTATGCTATGCGACGCCCCTTCAGTCTTTAACTCATATATTTAGTCACACTTTTATGGCACAGTATTGGGGGCATTAGCATTGAGAGGCTAGCGACTAGCCTGCCTAGGCACATCATCGGCTTTATTAGACACGTATTTTCTTCTTCTTCCGACCTTATGGTGGATGACAAACAACTTGAGGTGCATTACTGCCACCTTCTGGACTGAAGTGTGGACCTGACTGTAATAATAATTAGGCAATCATATATTTCAATCCAGAGGACCCTAATTTCAAACCCAGGGACAGCACACTGTGATTTGTTTTGGAAAAATTGGAGGAAACATTTGAATATGTAATGTTAGATTGAGATAAATATGGGTAAGAGAAGAAAATGCTCAAATCTGAGCAAAATAAATTGTGTTCAGTTAAGGATTTATGAGATTTTACAAGAGTATGGGGGATATCATTTACAAGATGATATTTTGATTTGTAAGAGTCACATGTATTTACTTAGAAATCCTTCATCTATTGTTATTTAATATCTAAGCCATAGCAGGCAGGCATTCATAAGCAATAACTGAGACTGATAGCATTAATGTCCTAATAATTAGGTGGTGCCTCAATTTGACAACTTTGATGTGAATCACTAATTTTGTTAGTAATTGCCTTTGGCATTTATTTATAGTTATCTGTAGCCAAACTAAATCTAATGTTGCACAACACAAAACAACGATGAATTTGCAGAGCCTAAAAAGAGTTTACTGGATCACAAATGCAGCTAAAGAATTTGTTATCTTTTTAGGTTCTACTTGCTGAAATTTAAGGAAGCACTAGTTAAATAGCATGCAAATTTAAGGGTTAGTAGTAAACTAGTGAGTAAAATTTGTATTGCTTAGTTAACATGTTGAGGTTTTAAATGCAAACTATTTAACAAGTAGGACATGGTGGCTGACTAGTATGGTCCAGTCATCAACTTGTGTGTCCAAAAGTCTTAGTAGTTGGGAATGTTTCTCCACTAACGTGGTACTTTGCCTAGCTAATAGAACTTTTGCTCTTACTAGTTAGACAAAAGTACCACCAGTTGGCAAAAAGCAACACTAGTAAGAGTCCTTTTTAAAAGTAGTTCATCAAGACATTGAACAAGTATGCGCAAATCTCTAACTAGCAAAGAGATGCCATGAACCAGCAGGCAGAAATGATTGCTGACATCAAGGTATCGAGGATTTGCAAGGGCATGTTGCCATACCCTTGTGGTCTATCGAGTATATTCAACACCAAGAGCAGTCACAGCTGAAGGTGTAAAGTAGATACACGGTCAACACATGACACTCTGATATCCAATCAGTGAACACAATTTTGACACATCAGCAACTCTCCTGGGGGTGTAGGAGGCGCCTGTTTTGACTCAAGTGTCCACATTTTTGCTCATAGAGCCAGAAACATACACACATACACATGTCAGATGCCCAGGGTGGAGCACTGCTTCCTGTGAGAAGTGGAAATGAAAGGTCACATAATGGTGCAAGATTAGAACGTGGCTTTGGCCTTCTCTCTGAAATCGGTCACACACATTAGAGGGACATGTTTTCCCGTCGCCTCATTTGAGGTGTTCTTGTGAGCCTTGTGAAATCCTCTCCCATCCTTACACTTCCACCGCCTCAGGCATTTAGAGTGAGAGAGAGTCAAGAGTGAGAAGAAGAAAGAGTGTGTGTGTGTGTGTGAAAGAGAGGATTTCACAAATGCCTTCATCATTTAAACGGTTGGTGCTGTCGCTGGAGCGAGGCATGAATAATTCAGCGAGACTGCTCCTTCTTCAAACAGACAAATAGAACAGGATTACGCCCCCGCAAAACAAACGGTAAACACCACAATCAAAACAACAGAATTAATTAGGTAATTAGAGAGACAAAATAAATGTGAAATAATGATAAACTCTTTGGAGACCGCAGCTGCAGCTCATGTTACAGTATGCAAATATGCAGATTCAAGAGTTCAGAATACATTTACAGACTCAGAGGATTGTTTGGGAGTGAATGGCACCCGCAACCATTTTTATAATGATGAGATTCTCTCGCATAATCTGTATCCAAGCACACTGCAGAGGAGGAATCTCAAAAGTACATTTGCAAGACTTGCACAAATCTTCGTGAAGCCAGTCAATCATCGGTTATGAATATTCAAACCAGTTCTCAGAAGATCATCCACAAAGAGTGCACTGCTTACTCAATGTTTCAGGCTTTTATCTGTCCAGAATTGTATTTGTGTATACACAGCATCCTCATGAGCAGGGGAGAAAAAGAGACAGATGTGTTGCTTACATAGTTGAAGAATGAACAGCAAAAAGCTCAAGGATTTGTAGGTCATTTACAGTGAAAAGTTAAAAAAGGCTTTTATCTGCTTCTCTTTCCAGCTGGAGTATTTTGGTGCTCTATAGCCGATTAAAAGTGTAAGCAAAGAGAATCCTTCTCATCTCTGAGAAATCCTGCCATAAAAAGGAAGTGACAAAAACTTGCAGAGATGCAAGCCCCCCCAGATGATTTTTGTATGCCTCATGATCCAGAAAGGTCAGGGCTAAACTTTCTGCCTCAGGCAATTAATGTCATTGACTAAAGCAGAGAAAGTGCAGTTGAGACCCTTGGCTTTTGTCAGACGACAGCATGTTATAGGTGGCTTCGTGTGTTTGGGGCTGGGGGGGGAGGGGATTTTAGGTAAATACAAGCTATGAGTTTCAAGCGATATTTAAATCACATTACAAAATTGCAGTCCTTCAATGACGGTTTAGAGAGGGACGAGAAGGTTGTGGCGTAATGACAGCTTCTCCGGGGTTTATTGAAAGTGATGAAAGCGCAGAAGAGGGGATTGCTCACTGTGAATTCATGAATTTGAAAGAGATTATTTAAGCACAGATCAATTTGAAAGTCCTAACACTCAGCGTTGATGTGTCAAGGGCAGAAAAAAATATGAGTTCAAACAAAAAAAGGACTCCTTTCAACATTCTGAAAAGAGCCATTTTGCTGCCAGAACAAATTAGTTGCTGCTGTTCAAATTATTTTAACCATTCATACCCCAAATGAGGGCAAGGTATTCAGCAAATGTGAGGTAGTGTGCAGATATAATGTGCTACTTTTTAGCAACCATATAGAGTGTATTTAGAGTGGATTTTATTTGGATTTTATGTAAAGTAGAAGGACCAAGTAAAATACATGAAGTTTGGGGCTCAAAAGGTGTGAATACTTTTGCAAGGCACTATATATGGTTGTCAAAAAAAAGTTGCACATTATATCTGCCCACTACCTCACATTTGCCGTATACCTTGCCCTCATTTGGGATATGAATGATTAAAATTATTAATGTAAGTTTTTACTTCTTTTTTTTAACAAACATCTATACATTTGTAGATCCACCAATGGCTGCCAGTCTTTTGGGGTATGTCTTTTTGTCAGTTCTTTTCTTTGTTTTTTTTTCAAAAATAGCTCAAACTCAGTCAAATTATGGACAAAATCTTTGAACATCAATTGTGAGATCCCGTCAACGGTTATTTATCATATTTGGCTCTGGCCTTTGACCTTTGCCAATCTAACATGCTAATATGTTTTGATCTAAAAGAAAACCTCAGTTGTAGCTTGGGCTTTTTTCTTAGCCTTGTTTTCCTACTACAAGACAACCCCAGACCCCGGAATCCTCTACAGCCTCTAACAGATTTTATTTTATCTAGATTTGTTTTGTATTTAACTCTATCCATTTTTCCATCAACCCTGACTAGCTTCCTTGTCTCAACAAGTCATCCCCACAGTATAATGCTACCCCCCACAATGCGTCATGATGGGAACAGAGTGTTATGGGAGACACACATTGTTCGGTTTCGGTCACTTATAAAATTTTAGCATGTATGCAAAAATGTCACAGTTTGGTTTCAACTGACCAGAGTGCCTGTCTCCTTTGCTGTGTCTCCTACATAGCTTCTTTCAAAGTTCCCTCTCTTCCATAAAGATCAACACATTGTGTCACCTGAGCTGAGATTTCTGCAGCTCCTCCAGAGTCACCATGGACCTCTTGGCCGCTTCTCACAATAATGCCCTCCTTGCCCAGCCTTTCAATTAAGGTGTGAAGGACCATGTTTTAATAAGTCTGCAGTTGTGCCATAGTCATTACATTTGTGTATGTTTTGTAACCTAACTCTGCTTTAAACTTCAAAACTTCCACAACTTTCTCCCTGACCTTTCAAGTGTGTTCCTTGGTCTTCATGATGCTGTCTGTTCACAAATGTTCCCACAATCCTCTGAGGTCTTTACAGGACAGTTTCATTCAGATTTAGATTAAGCCAGACACTGGTGTACTCTTTTACTGATTATGTTACTGTGAGGGCAACTGGATTTTAGTTATGAGCATCAGGGTAAAGATGACTAAATTATTTAACTCTTAAAAACATTTGGAAACCAACATTTTCCTTCCACTTAACAATAATGCAGTAGTTAGGGGTAATAACACAATGTGCAAAATGTCAAGCTGTGTTAATACTGTTGCGAAGCACTGTACAGAACTGTAAAATAATCAGCAGCTTCTAAAAATGGATCAGTGAGTGGATGGAAAACAAGGATTGATGTGGACAAAAGCAGCAGGGGTCAGAAAACCAGGGAACAATCAGCTGCTGTATGCCCTTTGAGTGAGTACAGATTTACTGGCGAACTGTTTCTAAACGACTGGGACTAACTGCATTAAGCACAGCTGAATACTAACCCCTGAAGACAAGCATTAAAGGCCTTACAAGTCAGACTGAAATTCTGTGGTGCCATCAAAGCACTGCAGCTCTGCAGATCCCTCGTGTCAGAGAGGAGAAAAGAAAATAGATCACTAATAAATGAACATGAGATACAGAGAAAGAGAAAAATCTGGGACAAAAAGAACGCGGCAAACATCTTTCGTTATGAGTCAAATAGAATATGGAATGAGGAGCTGCTGCTGTCCTGCAGGGCCAGGGCGGCTGCTTTTCTGCGCCGACACATCCTCATCTGCGCCAGCACTCATTTACTGATCTCATTAATATCCCCACTCTGAGGAGGAGAGAGACGGCAGCCGTGAAACAGCCTCCCCCATCTCCTCCTCCTCCTCCCTGCATCCTCTATGAGCCTGTTCCACTGGGCCCTCCCTCCCTCTCCTCTCATCTCCACCTCTCTGTAGTTCAGTAATTGGGCTCAGCTCATTGTTATTCAAAACCCTGTAGAACCAATTAGCTGCAGACCTCCTGACCCTGGCTTGCTATGTAATGGTGCAAACTAAAGACTCTAAGTGAGGAAGCCAAGAGCAAAGGTTTTAAATTCCTTTAGTTCCTGATTAATAATCCTGTCAGGGCGATCAGAGACATTAAAGAGAAACTCTGGTTCGGCTCCTGCTTTTATGGCGTCTCCCTCATTTCTAGGCTGTCCATTAAAGCTTAATGATGCCGGGGGTCGCTCTCGCTCTCCCTGTCTTGTCAGATAAATGTACAGTTAACAGGATAATGAGGAATCCTGATCCTCCAGCAATCTGGGACAGGGCAACCATGTGACCCCACAGGGAGGAAGCAGTGCAACAGGGGGAGGATGAAGAGGGAGCAGCGAGGAAAGTCGAGGCTTGTGGGGCAGCATGAATGGTGGACTAGATGTCCGACTGGCCTGTAGGATGGAGATGAAAGCGTCAGGGTAGACAGGACCCAAGGTGGAAGGCAGAGATGAGAGGCATGTAGATAACACCTTCATGAAACATTGATGAGGAGATTGAAGGTAAGGAAGAGTAGTGGTGAACACTGCCAAGGCAGCCTGCAGCTCCTAGTGATTTGTTTAGGAGAGACACAAGGGGGCAGCTTTCCAAATTCACTTTGCTTTTATTTTCCTTCTACACAAAGCAATAATATGTTGCTAGTGCCTATCTCAAGCAAGCAATTGGGCGAGAGGCAGGGTACCTTGGACAGGTCGCCAGTCCATCGCAGGGCAATAAAGAGACATACAGGACAAACAACCCTGCATTGCCTAAGGGCAATTTAGAAATTAACCTAACAGTCATGTTTTTGGACTGTGGGAGGAAACCAGAGGTAACCCATGCATAGACAGGGATGTAAACTCCATGAAGACTCCAGGCCAGGATTTGAACCCAGACCTTCTTGCTGCAAGGCAACAGTTCTACCAATTGTGCCACTGTGCAAATTCTCCTGCCAAAAGGCAAAAGAAAATTATATCTGGATACAGTTCTGTGTGAAGGTCTTCACTCACTTTTAAAGATTTCACATTTTGTCATATTAGCTGCTCTCCCTCAAGTACTCCCCTGCTGGCTCCTGCACCAGCTATTTGTATGTGTTCTTGTTTTAGGAGTTATTTCCAGATTTTTTTCATATTTCATATTTTGCTGTTTGTTAATTTGTGTTTGGTTGTAGTTCTAGTTATCTCACCTTTGTTTGATACCCTGTGCCTGCTTGTATTTTTTTTAAATAGAGCTCCTCCATCAAAAAATGTCCCAGCTCACCGTGCCTCCCTCCACCTGTCAGTGGATTACCAGTTTCCTGACTGACAGGAGGCAGCAGGTGAAACTGGGTAACTTCACATCCAGCTCCCGGTCCCTCAGCATCGGCGCCCCCCAGGGATGTGTTCTCTCCCCACTGCTCTTCTCCCTTTACACCACTGACTGCACGTCAAGGGATCCTTCTGTGAAACTCCTGAAGTTTGCAGATGACACCACCATCATTGGACTCATCCGTGACGGTGACGAGTCTGCATACAGAGGGGAAGTGGAACAGCTGGTCCTCTGGTGCAGTCAGAACCACCTGGAGCTAAACCCGCTCAAAACTGTGGAGATGACAGTGAACTTCAGGAAGAGACCCCCATCAACATCTCCTCTCATAATCATCAACAGGCCAGTCCCCACAGTGGAGTCTTTCAGGTTCCTAGGATCCACCATCACACGGGACCTGAAGTGGACCTCCCACATTAACTGTATAAGAAAGAAGGCCCAGCAAAGGCTGTACTTTTTGCGTCAGCTCAGAAAGTTCAACCTGCCTCAGGAACTGCTGACCATCTTCTACACAGCAATAGTCCAGTCTGTCCTGACCTCATCCATCTCTGTCTGGTTCGGATCCGCCACCAGAAAAGATAAGGACAGACTGCAGAGAACAGTCAGGTCCTCAGTGAGGATCATAGGTACTGATCTTCCCTCCATTCAGGACCTGTACCAGTCCAGGGTCAAGAAGCGGGCCAGAAAAATCACCACAGACCCCTCACACCCTGGCCACAATCTGTTTAGGCTCCTCCCGTCAGGCCGGCGTTACAGAGCGTTGTACGCCAAAACCACCCGACACAAGAACAGTTTTTTCCCCCAGGCTGTCGCTCTGATGAACTCTGTGTAGTCACAGAGTGTGAGTCCATTCACGTAACAATAAACTATAACTCTGCACTGCTGTACATACTCACTGTAAAATAACCCCGGTTTGGTGTATATATTATCCTTTATTATTTATTTGTATTTATTTCTTTATTTCACTTATTTAAGTTCTGTACTGGAGAGAAAAGTTGCCGGAGTCAAATTCCTTGTATTTGTCATACTTGGCCATTAAAGCTGATTCTGATTCTGATTTTGATTAATTGCTCTGTTGTTAGTCACACTTATCTTAGCTTCATGGCCTTGCCCCTGCTTTCCATCAGACGTGGTAGCGGCGCGTAACGTAATAGACACGTTTTACTTGGTGATTTTTAGACGCATATCACTCGCGAAAGCCTTCCACCCAGCTGGTCGTGGGAGATCACAAAATCATAGGAGATTTATAATTGCATAACTTAAAGGTTAGTATCCAGGGGAAAAAATATAATTATATGTAAATAAGTATCATAAACTCACCATCCACTCCCCAAACTGCAGATATTTCTTTCCATACCTTCTCGTTTTTCATGTTGTCCTTGTAAAAAGGATCACCGTATTAGATAAACTGGACGATTCTCCACTTCAAGGATTAAATTCTAGAAGTCCATGATAAAAACCAACAAATAACACACACAGACCGACTGACTTCAACCCTGGTGTCACAGGTGATGACGTTTAGTTTAGTTTTTTTTCGTAGTTAAGCAGACGGAAATCTGCACATGCCTTTTATTTAGAAAATTCCTGCAATTTTACATTGCTTCCTTGCCTGATTTCCTGTCTGGCCTGATCTAAACTGCTGAGATGGACGCATTTTAGAAGTGTAGCGCGTAAAAAATGGACCTGCCACGTAAATTTAGGAGAGTGCCGCAACACGATTTGCGCTGCTTCGCACCTGGTGGAAACGGTCCCATTGACTTTAATGTCAGCTGTCAGCTGCGTATTACGTTTTGCAGATGTTACGTGCAGCTTATGTGTCAGGTGGAAAGCAGGGGTCACTCCCCTCACAGCTGCCATTCATTCTGCTCATTAGACACACCTGGTATTGGATCCACTAATCACTTCCCCAGTAATAATGAGCTGTTCAGTTTCTGTTATGCCCCGCCAGATTCTTCTGTAATCCAGCCTGTTCTTTGGAATTTTTAGCAATAAATACTTAATTATTTTCAATCCTTCCAATGACCAGTCTGCATTTAGGTTTAATAACAACTCCACCAAGTATGATACTTTGGAGATGATTTATTCAGGGTGATGTGTACAGTTAATTTCCAGTCAGATAGAACCAAAAAGTTCCATTTGTGTCTAATTTGACTGGCGCATATTGAAGACCTTTGCTGTGTCCCCTACATTAGGCGCGTTTCCACTATCGGAACTTCAGGGTAATTTTACAGAACCTTCACGGTATGCATGTGTCTCCACTTTACCGGGCCGGGCCAATAGGGCCATTTCAGGAATCAACCGAGTTGCAGCCATAGGGTATATACTTGAATATGGCTTGGTAGAGTCTCTGGGTGGGAGCTTTGGTTAACTCATGCTGATTGGTTGTAACTCAGTGGGAAATTATGTCAGCTGACGTCACCAAACTATCGGCTTTGTAAAATTAGATTTGTAAATTTGTAAATAAGAGTTGCTGACAAAGCAGTTTATAATAACAGCAAACGGTAACGTGGCAACCATGTCTGCTTCTTCCATTGTCGATTTGTTGTCGATCTGTTGTTATTTTCTGCTGCTGTGGGTGCCTTTTTGTGCAGATCAGTGGCATCACTCACTGTTGAAATGGTCACGATATGTGGATGTCTTAGCAGATTCCTAAAATGGCCAATTCTGTATGGATACACATCGGCTGAGAGGACTGGGCCAACAGATTTACCCCATCAGATTTTCCTTCTCAAAAATGTTCCGAATGTCGTCTAGTGGAAACGAGCCTGTTGCTTGTGGCAATCTCCAAGCTTCACACAATCCACATTTGCCTATCCACAAACATTTCTACATTGACATACATCATAAAATGAAAGGCCTTAAGTACACATCAGCAAATTTCCATAAGGTCCTGAGAATTAACTTTGCCATCAAAGCACTGCAAGAAAAAGGATGCAACAGATCAACATCAGCTGTACAAAGGTTTATAGAAGAAGAAATTCCAGTGGAACAAAATGCAGGATTAGGAACACAGTTTGTTGAGGTGATAACTCCAAAAGGCACTGCCACAGCACCAACTCCAAAGGACAAAACATAAGAGTGAACTGGGCATGGAAAGACACAATAAATCTGACAGCACACACCACGAGATGATTGCAAGGTAAAGAGCCATTGAGCTAATTCAATAAATCAATCAAAGTTTATTAATGGAGCACAAAGTCACACAAAAGTGGTTTACATGGATTACAAACAGAAACATGGATGAATATAAGAAATAAAGAAATAACTAAAACAACTTTTTTAAATACAAAAAACAGTTACTGACAATTATAGAGTAAACAATAACATCTAAAAGAATTTTTTTTTTATCAAAACCATGACAGTACTTGCTAAGATTATTAATCACTAGCAATAACGTAAGACAATATAATCATACTTAACAACCAGAAAAACAGGACCAGAGAACTTTTTTTTAAATGTATAAAAATCAACCAAAAGCTAGCAGAAAATCCATCACAAAGTTCATTGTTACATTATTCTGTTATTAGAAATAAAAAAGAAGTATGACAAATACTAAATTGGCAGACATAAGATCAGTCAGTTTTATGACAAAATATTAAGTGTAGCTGTTGTTTTAAGCTGTAGATGCAGCAAATCACTTTAACTTTTGAGCTGTTTTTAAAACCAATTTAGATCTACAATAACTCTGAATCCTTTTAGAGCTTAGAGACATTCTAGCAATTATTCTGTGTTTGTATTTGTATCAGATCCTCATAATCGTTATCATCAGTCCATATAAGGCCTTGACTCAACTTGTTTGGGAATCGTCTCTGCTGGTCATTATGATTTTTGAACCAAGATTTTCTGGCACCTGTTTTCTGGAACCTGTTTGGAGAGGCTGAGGTATTTGCATTCCTTATTCTGAAGTGCTTATTTGGTTCAGTTCACATGCGATGCTGTAAACACCGACTGCTTCAGGTCCTGGGACACTGATACATTGTCTCGCAGGCTGCTATAAATCCTTTCACAACAAACTCCATAAAGAACTCTGGTGCCTAAATATTTATGGTTGCCTAAGCTTCCCTTAAGGGTTGTTTTCTGTCAAAGTACCAACAGCGGTAAGTCATGTGGAGCGACTCCAGAAATCTTATCAGGGAGTTTTGGTCTGGCCATCTCCAGCAGAGGAGGAACACACAGGGAGAAGAGGAAGCCTGAGTGATTCTCCCTCAATCGCTTCTCCTCCCATGGCCTCCTCTGTTGGTAGACTCAATTGACCCGCCAAACAAACACAATGCTGCATGACCTCTGCAAAGCAGACTGACAAACAAACTTTCCCATGTCAAAAAACACCAGGTCCACCTCTGCGAGGGACCACAAAACAGTCAATGCAAGACAAACATGCTGGAAATGTCAATGGACAGAAGGAAACAGCCAATATGTCAAAGCGTAAGCCGACCGGGCTTCAGAGGATTTAGGTGGTGTTTTTGCAGTACGTTCCATCGGTGTGTGGGTGAGAGACAGCTGGGGAATAAACACAGGTGTGCTGACTGGGATTCTCATAAGGTGAACTGTGTAATCCTGGCATTGCCTTCGGCTTCTGAAAGCCGTGGCTCCTTGAAACAAGTGTCTCTAAAAAAGGCATGCCTGATGAGTCCTCAAGCACTCTCCCAATGCTGTGATTACTGACGTTTACCCTCTTTAATATGTGTAATTCCCATTTTCTCTGATTCACGAGTAAGGGCCCTCAGGGGGACCTCGCTAAGTGGCAGTCTGCCAAAGCTCTCTGGCTGAAAAGGCTCTAAGTCATTTTTCCCTCAGCAGTTAGATACAACGTGACAGTTTCAGGTTGTCTCATCTGTCTTTATTGCTGTTATTTGCATCTCCAAGCACTGATGATAGCTTTACTATGCTATGTTTTTTGTTATGTGCTTCCCATGCAGGTGTGAAACATATTTGGTTGATGACTCAGTGCCTATAAAAAAGACTGAATAGATAACAACATGATATTTTACCCTCGGCAGGCAGCACATATGTCACAAATTGCTCCTTTTTCAAAATGCTCAGCAGAGTCGTTATAATGATAGTAGCTTAGTATTGTAATAACAGCTGATCACATAACTCAATGTAACACGTATTTTCAAAATCTGTTTTCAATACAGACAAATATAAAGACTTTAGCTCATAAACATTGTAACAGTCTAAAGCTGTTGCAAATGTACCATAATTTTCGGACTTATGAGAGCACCTGCATATAAGCCGCATATTCTCATGTTGTATCATGAGATATTGACTCAGAAAGACGGTACACGGAAGATTGTTTTTATTATCTTCACCAGGAGGTAATGTTTTCATACCAGTCTATCTGTTTATCTGTCTGTCTGTTAGCAACATAACTCAAAACGTTATGGACAGATTTCAATGCAAATTTCAGGAAATGCCCACAGTGGGACCCGGAACAACTGATTGCATTTTGGGGTTGACATTTAGCACGTATCCTCTCACTCAGCAGCCCTGAATCCATGCATCTCATTAACAGACATTTTATTGGAAAAGTACTGAAAGTTAGAATTGGATAACAACATTGGGATAGTGGGGAATGAGTGGCCCTCTAAGTGGTTTTTTAGTTTTATTTTAAGACATGCTATTTTTCAAACTCTGCCTGAAAATCGACAGTATGGCACCAACACAACAGTAACATGCCTGGCTAGAAAATAAAAAATGCTTTACCCTACCAGAAAAATCATTTGTCGTCATCTTCCTCTTCCTCACTAAAGCCATCTTCTTCAGTGTCTTTATCTCCTCTGAAAGCTTTTGTCATCTTTTTACACTGACTCAGTTCTTCCTGCTGCCTCCTCCTCTATCTCACCATAGATTCATTGATGTCAAGCTAACGTGCAGTAGCTCTCTTTCCTTCTTTGACGGCCAGGTCTATTGCCTTTAACTTAGAAGCTGCATTTCTTCGTGTGTTTTCCTCGGTTAAGGTGTCTGCTTGAAAACCACAGATAGTTTCTTCTTCGACGCAAAGTCTTTCCCCACATACCTGTCTCACTTTTGCGCTTCCTGCTATAGTGCCCCTAGAGGCCGTTAGCCAGTAAAAAACAACAACTATAAATTATCATCGTGTAGCGTGTCAAAAAAGTTACGGCTTAGTCTGAAAATTACAGTAATATAAAAGTCTCAAAAAAAGCCTTGCAGGTTTTGAAAATGAGAGCTGCTAACATTTGTTGCAAATAAAAGCGTTAACCTCTTAAAACATTAGAAACCTCTGGATGTGGTGTGACTCTAAGTTATAAAAACAATTCTAAGCAGTATACAATAATTTAAGATGTGCTTTTTACAACAAAAAGTACAAATGTGGATGTAGCATTTGTTCTTCTTGCCTAATTTCTTCTGTTTTCAAATAGAGAGACATGATGCTGAGATCTTTAAGACTTTAGAGTTTTAAGAGGGTAGTAAACATCAGTATCAATCTCTACTTTAAAGTGAAGTTTTATTATACCTTAGAGTCAGAAAATGTCAAACATTTGAAATGAAATAAATCCAATTTAGCCTTTATTTTGTTTTTTCAAAGCAGATAAGTAATTTGGGAACAAGCTTTAGGGCCTTGCCTGTTTAACCATGCAAAGTCACATGACTATTTTTTTATCTACTTCTGTAGATGGAAAATAATATTTTAATGGAAATATGTCAAAAATATGTTTGATTGCTTATTGAGAAAATAACAATGGAATAATGGAGAGAGCACTTTACCTTTCCCCAAAGATTCAGCAATGCAGGAAAATCTTGGTGAGCTGCGTTAAAGTAAAAAAGTATAAAATACAGATTTTTCCTTGCCTACTAAAACAGTATATTCAATCAAAACTTTTTTTTAAACACAGGACTATGAAAAAATATCTGAAATAACAACCAAAAGCTTCTGTCTGCACCAAACGGCTGCTGATCATGTTATTATCATGTTATTAATTAAATCAGCTCAATCCAAACCTAACCACTACGTGTTTATATACATCAGAATGGCTGATTGTACAGTGGACTCTCTGTATTTGCGAGTGTTAGGGACCACAGCTGCTCACCAACAGCTAAAATCTGCAAATACTTGAGACCCTCTTAAAGAACCTTTATAACTGCCAATTGTAATAGGTCACACACCAAATATACCTTAATATACATTAATACGGACAGTGGAAACCATGCTCTACCATAGAGGCTAACTCTAACCCTCCGCTCGTGTAGGTACAGTCAATCAGCACCAACAAAAATAAATGGAACTCCTGGATTGGGTGCTTTGCAAACGCCAGCCAATAGCACGTCAAGTAGCATTGCACATCTGTATTTTAGCTCAAAAACGATATTTTCTTTTGAATATTTCAGATATGCTTAGTGACAAAATCTTAGATATTACTTTTATCCTAGATGCTTTATATTGCAAGGCAATCTAATATGGTCGTTTGGCAATTTTGAGCACCAGTAGGTGTAGAGAACAACAAAACAGACCATTGTGTTTGTTTGTTTACATGCGTTTTTAGAGTATTCTATAAGCTACACTCCTAGTAAAAAGCTTTCCAGCTCAATCAAGACTCACTCTCTGTCGGCCATGGATGTGGCTGTGCGGTTACAAGCTGAAGTAAATGAAGTGTTGCCGTCCAGAGACATCACTGCAATGGTAGGCAGACCAGCCAGAAAGGATCTACATCCCCTGCTGTCCTGGTGGGGAATTGCTTCGCAACAATGACGCACCAATGAAGAAGTATAAAAGGAAAACGTCTCTGTCAATATGTTTGCGTGTGGGTACAGAAGTGCTGTACAGACGTGCTGTACAAACTAGTATAAACTAGGATTAAGCACCTTTTTAGTTTCAAACAATGTTATTGTTACTGCCAGTCGGTGGAAGAAGAAGAAGAAGAAGAAGAAGAAGAAGAAGAAGAAGAAGAAGAAGAAGAAGAAGAAGAAGAAGAAGAAGAAGAAGAAGAAGAAGAAGAAGAAGAAGAAGAAGAAGAAGAAGAAGAAGAAGAAGAAGAAGAAGAAGAAGAAGAAGAAGAAGAAGAAGAAGAAGAAGAAGAAGAAGAAGAAGAAGAAGAAGAAGAAGAAGAAGCGAGGCAACCTATATCTGGAAGCCCTGTGAGGTTAGGTGGGCTTTCTTTCAAAGCAGAAGAGTGCAACTGACATCTGGTAGCAGCTAGCAAACAATATTAAAATAGTTGACCGCAGGATCCAGCGCAGCAGCGAGAGGTACTGATTACTAGCAGCAGCTGCAGCACCACCAGTAGCACTTACAAAGATCTTCTATAAAGGAAGATGCTTTACTCACAAGCAGACACACAGCAGGATCCTGACAGGGACTCAACCGCGGCTGCTTTTAGAGTAGAAAAACAAATGTTCTGGCCACCGATCTAGAACAGACCGCCCGTTCAACAAAACTCCCGAAACTGCCCGCCCCGGAAAGAATCTCAGCTTTCAAATGATGTATAATATGAATTTGTACATAGAAAGTGTGTCAAAAAAGGCAGATTTGACCTGGAAGTATAACACAGTGTTAACGGGATTTAAAAATGCAAGAGTTAAATAAAAACTGCCCCCCCACCCCCACCCCAGCAAAATTGCCCTGGTCCAAGGTCTGGGTAGACTAGGCTCCCCATCCTGTGCTTTTAAACGCTTGGGTAGGGTGCTGGGTCTCCAAGCTACTGCATAAAACATTCTGAAATTCTCTTTCTAGCAGGGACAAATTGCTTAATAAAGCCTTGCTATGTGAACTGATATTTATTTTTATTCTGTTAAATATATCATATTCATAAGACAGTGTTGTTTACTTTAGTCTCAGTTGTGAAGGAGCTGCTGAGTTTCAGAATGTATGCTAAATATAATTTAAAAAAACAATGAAGGTTTTGGCTTTCATCACATTTCATCACACAGTGGAGGTCAGTTAAAAATCACTCTTCTTTTCAATTCTGGTCCCCTACAAATAGAGTTCAGAACATAGCTTGTTTCAAAGATGTTTTCAGTTTCAGTTAAACAATTTATACTGATCAGTCAACACAATTTTGAATTTCCCCTTCCTGTTGGCAGGAGGCAGTCCACATCATCATCAAAAGTGAGAATTTGAGAGGCTGCGGTTCCATTTAATGCCTAGTTAGAGTGTTCTTTTCATCTCTTGGTTACAGAATGTGCTATGGGCCAAACACAGAAGCCTCACTGTTGGAGAACAGCTACATGATGACAGACCCACCAAGAATGTCTGTCCAACCACCATATGTAATATAGCACCAGAGTTCCCTTATTAAGGGGTGAAATAATTTCCACCAAAGTGGTTGGTCGTGCGGACAGCTCAGATTAATGCTCTCTGTGAAACAGCCAGAATAACAACTGCTTCTGCACGCATCGTGAAAAGCAGTAAGTCTGGCTGAGGGAAGCCTGCCAGCTCTACAAATTCATGCATATTTGGGTCTGTGAACATCTGCCAGCGCAAATAATTTATGCTGTTCTCTCTGCTAAGGGGCAATGAATCCCCTCTGAAAAGTTTTCTTTAACTTCTACAGTAAGCCTCCCTCCTGCCTTTCCTCCTTCTCCTCTCCCTGGTGTGAAGTGGTGCAGACACACGCTCCAACCACAGACTGGGCTGAAAGAGGAGCGTCCTGAGGCATGTGGGAAAGTCCCATGCACCGCTTCAGTTGAGCGTGAGCCAACTGTTTCCTATCTCTCTTTGGCCCTCAGAATGCACCGTCAAGGCCGCATCCGCGACATCCTCTGCGCTGAAGTGTGAACAGAGAATTGCTTTGGGTGCAGGCCTCACTGCTGGGAAGGCTCCGTAGACATGTTCCACTGGAACAATAAATATCTCATGATATCATGGAGGTGGTTCAAAACATTTGAGCTCACCCGCTCTAAAGCGCTTCAAACAGCTTTGTTCTTGTGTTCCAACACAACTGTATCAGGTGATCAAACATCCGGTGGGAGTTATTTTCATATTCAAAATGCCACCACCACCAACAGATGGCATATTAATCATTAATTGCGTCTCTGCCAGTTGTGTTTGATGTGGAGCACAAAATTCTGGGCTAATTTTTTGCTCTGCCGCGTGCCACTCGATGATGATAGACTATTTATGAGCCAAGAGGAAACCTAACATTTTCCTCTAAAATTATAATCATACACCACTCTGTGTTCCCACAGTCAGCTCAACATGAGGCCAGCTCATAGTGCATTATGTCGACTTGCAAATTAGACACCAACTGCTTAAACATTTGTGTCATTCTTCCTCCTAACAACTATTTATAAGTTAAGGAAAAGTACCTGAAGGCAAAGAGAAAGCTGTAATTTATTAAATTAACAGTTTGCACTTTGATTTGCACAATGGAACTATGTTGGGAAGACTCCCTTAACATACTTATGTGTACGTGTGTTTGTCGGAGCATTCCCTGACACTCCTTGTTACTCCTCTTGTCTTCACCCTCTCCTCCCGGTCTGAGCCTGCCTCCGCCTTGCCTTCAGTGGACTGGCAGGAGGTCAGCATCAGGCCAGTCCCAAGCAGCTCCTAAAGGGAGCAGCTGTCAACAAGCAGCACGGATAGTTGGAGCACCGAGGGCAACCCAGTGGCACGTCAAGGTCAGAAGGACTCAGTCAGCCTGGAACTGACCGACGGCGCAGTTGGAGGGGAAACGGTCAAGTTTTAGACCTCCTAATGAGATATCAGCATTACATTCCTGGAAATCTGAACTGTATGCCATGGCCTGGCTGTTTCAGGAAAAGCAGTTAATCATAAATACAAATTATCTTAAATGAAGGCACTTGGCTTCTGTTGAAAAGTTATTTTGTTATCTTTTTAGTAAATACTATATACAGGTACATCTCAAAAATGTCAATATCATGAAAATGTTCTATATTTTCTGTCACTCATTTCAGAAACTAAAACTGATTTCTAGATTCGTTACACATAGAATGAGAAATTCCAAGCTTTATTCTTTGTAATTTTGATGATTATGGCTTACAGATGAATAAATGAATGAAAAGCCTATATTTAGTCTCGAAAAATAGCATATTGCAAAAAGCTAAATAGCCAACACAAAACGTATGGTTTCACACCCTAATCAGCTAATTACCTCAACAAACATGTAAAGGTTTCCTGAACCTTTAAATGGTCTCTCAGTCTGGTTCAGTAAGCTACACAATCATGGAGAAGATTGCTAACTTGACAGATGTCTAGAAGATAGTCATTGATACCCTCCACTAGAAGAGTAAGCCATAAAAGTTCATTGCTAAAGAAGCTGGTTGTTCACAGAGTGCTGTATCCAAACATATTTATGGAAAGTTGAGTGGAATTAAATATTGTGGTAGGAAAAGGTGCACGAACAACAGGGATAACCACAACTTTGACGGGATTGTCAAGCAAAACCCATTCAGACAGAGACTAGAGTTACAGCATCAAGATTCACTATAGACAGATGAATTCTACCCATGTCACATTCCTGTGTCAAGCCACTCTTAAACCAGAGATGACATCAGAAGCCTCTTACCTGGGCAAAGGAGAAAAAGAACTGGACCAATGTTCCCTCTAAGGTGTGCGGGTGCGCAATTGCACACTGCTGACACAGTCTTCGCACAAAAAACAAAAAAAACAACAACAAACAAATAATTAATTCTGTGCAATTTTGCAGAATGAATCAATGAGCATATGCACCGATTTACAGTTCCAGCGGTGCCCCTGCACCGGTCCAATTGGAAAAACACACACTCGCCCGAACCCGTTATCCATGGTTATTGCCATATCAATGCGGCAGAGACCCGCACACTGAAACAACTCAGATTATAGACAGACACGGTATGCAAATAAGACTAAGGTAAAAAGATAAAAAATTAATCCAGACACAAACTCAGATCCTCATGTTAATATAGGAGCGGAGCGCTTTCGTCTATGCACAGAGCGGCTGACAGCACCAAGTTCGTGCGCTGTAAAATCTGCTTGCTTTATTTAGAAAGTCTGTAGTGTATTGGTGGAATTTACTTTAACGAAAAGGGGGATTATAAAATGTTCTGAAAACATCTGAAGTTCGTTTTATCCTCTCAGAAACGGGCTCATTATTGTCAGTCTTAGTTTGTAACTTTATCACTGGATTGTTTCAGCCGCCACAAAAGAAAAAAAGCATTGAATTGGAAAATGGATTTTAACAAGCATTCAGAATTGAGCATTTAACCTGCAAGGGGAATATAGCAGTGCTGCTCCTGCTCCTGTCAGTCAGCAGGGCTGCAGTTTACCTGCTCATACTGTGTGAATAAATTGTTTAGTGTTTGATTCTGCATTTGGGTTAAAAGATTTCACTTCAAGACAATAACCTTTATGCCACTAAGTGACCAGTGGCTGGCTGCTCCAGCCAATGATGCGATTCACATACGTATTTACGCAGCTAATCAATCGATATTTCTGCAACATTTCAAGCATCCAGCACAGACTGTGAAAGACGCTTTAGTTTAATGAATGCTTATAATACAAGTCAGACCTTTATAATAGAAATCTTAAGTCTGTTTTCAAAATTTGAGTTCATAGTTAGCTTGGCTTACTTGGCAGTTCATGTTTCTCCACATTTACAGTGAGATATTTATACTTGCAATAGTGTTAACACACTACACAGGTCATGAATAAGATCTTTGTAATTTTCATTGTAAGTGGGATAATGTACTTAATTAAAAAGTATTCTCACAGAAATTTAAATGCTGTAATTTGATTATTTTAATAAACTATGTAAACTGGATGGATGCGATGCTGGCATGACCACAGTCCACACATCTGATGTTGCTCACAGTGGTCAAAGGTACCTCTCAGGGCGTTTGTGTTTGCTCAGACACATGAAAAATTAGAGGGAACATTGAACTGGACTACTGCGTGGTTCAAAGTCCTCTTTTCAGATGAAAGTAACGTTCTGTATTTTATTTGGAAATTAAGGTCCCAGAGTCTGGAGGATAAGTGGAGAGGCACAGAATCCAATTTTCTTGAAGTCCAGTGTGATGTTTCCACTGTCAGTGATGATGTGTCATGTCATCAACTGATGTTGGTCCACTGTGTTTTCTGAAGTCCGTCAATGCAGCCATCTACCAATAAATTTTAGACAAGTTTTATGGAGATGCTGATTTCATCCACCAGCAGGACTTTTACCACCTGCCCTTACTGCCAAATCTACCAGAAGCTGGTTCAACGACCATGGTGTTACTGTACTTGATTGGCCGGCAAACCTGTATGACCTGAACCCCACAGAGAAACTGTGGAGTACTGTCAGTAGGAAGATAGGAAACACCAGACGCAACAATGTAGATAACCTTAAGGCCGCTATCAAAGCAACCTGGGCTTCCGTTATACCTCAGCAGAACATCCAGTTGATCACCTACATCCATACCATGCCACACCAATGCACTGATTCCTTCAAAAGGAGCCCCAACCAGGTATTAAGTACATAGAAATTATTATATAATTCAGGAGCCTGACATTTTGCTTTAAAATATAAGTTGATATTTATCTTAGGTAATATTCAAATTTTCTGAGACCACATAATGTTGGGGTGTATCTGTAAGACATAAACATAATTCTAAGAAGGGTATGGTGACAAGTTCATGGTCAGATTAGAGATGGACAAAACATTGGGGACACCAATAATAATAGGCGGGGCAAGGCAATTTTATTTGTATTGCACACTTTCAACAACAAGGTAATTCATGATTAGGGGGTTAAATATAAATAGCAATAAAACACAGACAAAGCATATAAAGTAAAAACAGCAATAAAGCAAGAAGCATTTACAAAACATTTGAAACATGAAAACATTACTCAAAGGCAGCTCTAAACAGATGAGTATTTAGTTGTAAAGAGCTCAGTGTTTCAGCAGCTTTGTAGTTGTCTGGAAGTTTGTTCTAAATTAGAGCAGCGTAGAAACTGAAAGCTGCTTCTGCATGTTTGGTTCTAATTCTAGGGATGTTGAGTAGACTGGAATTAGAGGAGCTGAGTGCGGTTGGTATAGTAACAGTAGATCTTCAACGTACTTTGGTGCTAAGCCATTCAATGATTTATAAACTAGTAAAAGTATTTTGAAGTATTTTCTCTGAGCTACAGGGAGCCAGTATAAGGACTTTAGAACGGGTGCTCTACTTTCCTGGTTCTAGAGAGGAGCAGCAGGGTTCTGGAACAGCTGCAGCTGTCTAATTGACGTTTTAGGCAGACCTGTGAGGACGCCGTTGGAGCAATCAATCCGACTAAAGATAAACGCATGGATGAGTTTTTCCAGGTCCTGTTGAGACATTAGTCCTTTAATCCTAGAAATGTTCTTCAGGTGATAGAAGACTGACGTTATTATTGCCTTTATGTGACCCTGGAGATTCAGGTCTGAGTTCATTACTACCCCTACATTTCATGCCTGATCTGTATTTTTTCTATTTGTATTAACTGAAGCAGTGTGCTGACTCTGGATTGTTCCTCTATAATAATAATAATAATAATAATAATAATAATAATAATAACAGAAGAAGATACAGCAACCAAAAAACATAGGAATACATAAGAATGCAGAACTATGCAAAGCCAAGAGAGCCATATTTGAATAAATACATGAAACATAAAAAGATTATTTGAATGTGACATTATTTACAATAAATAGGAAATGTATTATTACATAATTGTTTAGTTACATTAGTAAAAAAATATGTTAATTTATTCAAAAAACATTTCACTTTTCATTCAATTATTTCAATGTGCCAAACTTACAACAGTGGGTGTGACTAACACTGATCTAGTCAAGATTATTGGTCTTAAATGGACTTGTGGTATTTATTTATTTGTTTCTTTTAAATGTTACTTTGGTTTTGAGTTGTACAGATAACTATGCATTGATTTGTCTATTTATCTGATTGTTGTACTTTTGGCCTTCCCATCCAGGAGAAGCTTACATGGGGTTTCCTTCATACAGTAAACTGGACGTGTTCTCTGCTGTACTCTTCAATTCTTTTACCTATTTATCAGACAATTCTGCCCTCTGTAGGATAAAGAAAGATTGTGCATCAGTTTTCAAACTATTAAAAACCCTGATTTATTTGTGCAATTACTTTATGTAATTTGGCTACTGATAAATAAAAAATACAGTTAATTACACTGTTGACATAAATATTAAAAACATGAACAAATAAGATCTCCCAGTCAAATGATGTTCCTCTTAAAACATTGTACTACTTAAATATATTTAAAACAAATCCTGCACATAGAAACGAAATATATTTCATTTTCTTGTAAAGTAAACAAAGCAAAAAAGTAAATTAGACTTGAACAAATTGAAACAAAGGGTCTAGGGCTGTTTGTAGAGATGCCTTCGGAGGTGCCAAAAATGAATAGATGCCTTCACCCTGCATTTATCATCCGAGTGGAGGTGTCGAGAAACGAGTTTATCAGAAAATCCAAATTAAAATGGGAACTAATTTTTTGTGTGAAGAGGTGTAACCAAGCTCAGACACTCAGGCATGGATCAAAGCAGCACTGAGACTCTGGGGGAGCAGCAGATGAAAGAGGTACACATTAAGCTGTTTACTGTGGTGACATGAAAAGGTGTTTTCCTGCCTAATGAGGGATAGAGATGGAGGGTTATTTTTTTTGATATTCAGTTGCAAGTTCACAGCGTTTTATATTTCTGCTCGACTTCAAAAGAAAGCTTCATTTTCTTCTGCCAAGGTGATGTGAGAAAAAAAATGAAGTCCCTGTAGATTAAATTAGCATTTAACTGTTTCACTGTAGGGCTAATTTGCACTTGGACAGTAAGTAAATGAGGTGAAGCTCAACTACTCTGCAATTCTGCTGAATTATTTTGACCAACAAAGTAACATGGAGCTAAGAACAGATTTGCTGTAGTTTGTGACAGAAAAACTATCTTTGTGTTTGTCATCTTACATTTATACATTTTTCAGTGAACAATATCTTCCGTGTGCTGTGCAAGGTTTGCATTTTTAGCAGAAGAGGTGAATCAATATATATATATATTTTTTACAAAACATCAGACTCAGAATCAGTTTAATGTTGACACATATATTAGCCAATTAGTTTATGATCTAATACTAACAGCTTGCAATTACCGGCAGATGTTTATGTTCACTCCACATAAACATACACAATGTATTATTTTTTGGGACTTTTAATGCCTTTAAATTGTTCAGGTAAAAATAATCATACTACATTCAATTACAGTGATTCTTAGAAACTTGAACTGTACAAGTGGATATGGATTCCTCAAATTTACACAGGTTAAAAACTATACTCCAAGTCTGTATTTCTACCCATATTAGGACTTTATATTGACTTCCATTCATTTTAATAGATGCATTTATGCCTAACCCTAAACCACCCCTAACCCTAACCAGTTTATTCCTGACCTTAACCAAAACATAATTCACACCATACCTCTAAACCTAACCCCTAACCCTAAAAAAGGGGGTCCACCAGTTTGGACCTGGCTTTGGTCCCTATAAGGTCCATTGGTCTTCAGAAAATTAGCGAATATGCCACAGAAGGTCCTAAATAGGATAGCTAAACAAGTACACACTCACACACACAAAGATCTAAGGGCAAATTAGAGAGACCTATTAACTCATGTTTTTGGACTGGAGTACCCAGAAATAACCCATTGATACCCAGGGAGAACATAAAAACTCCATGTAAAAGATGCCAGACCAGGATTCAAACCCAGGACCTTCTGGCTGCAGGGCAACAGTGCTAACAACCGCTCCACTGTGCAGCCCACCACAAAAGTCATGTATTTACAAAAAGGTTCAATACAAATGAAGGTTCTTTTTAGGCCTGCACGATAGGAGCAAAATGTGCGATGACACTCTTCAATATTGCGATGACGGTATGACTTGCGAGATATAACAAAATTTTTCAGTTAGCAATTTCAAGTTTTACAGTTCCTGTCTCTTTAAGATTTTTCAGCTTTAATAGATTCCCTGCTTTTAGGTTCTCTCAAATACTGAAATGCTTTTGACAAATACAAAAAATGGATAAGAATATTTTTGTGCATGCTTTTCTTGAACAATTTACACACGTTATAACATCTGCTATATATAACATACAATCGGTTGAGTTTGTTAACTAGACTCACAGACCTGGGTCTGGTCACAGTGTTAATGGGCATCATCTCCTTGGCCAAATAGTGATTTATGGCATTCGTAATTTCAGTATATCGTTTAGAGGACTTTTCACATGGAGTCATGCTCGTAAAACTCTGACGAATGGACAGCTGTGATGGTCGCGTCTCTTCACTGCTGCTTGGCGTTTGCGCTTTTGATTGGGGGCCTTAAACTGCTTGTGCAGCTCCCTGTGGTGGTGCAGCAGCTGGTGATGGAGGTTGGTGGTGTTATCTCTCATGTTGCAACAAAAGATCTGCAGGTTCTGCACAGAACCTGAGACTGTAGAAGATCATCTGGCCTTTACCCAAAGTACTGCCAAATCGCAGAGGTGCTATGTCTCTTCGCCACCAGCGTTTCCTCCGCAATTTCACCGCTCTGTTCTCTGACCTCCGCCATTGTCTGACTTATCTAACCACCTATGGGTGTTATCTGATTGGCTAAACATGTGCAATCATGCATGGGCCATGTGTCCAGGGCTGCATCTAAAGCATGGCACATGTAAAAAAAATCTCCAGTTTCTTTCCGCCCAGCCGGGTTGAGATCTTAAGCATAAACCACTACTACACCACAGTGAAAACAGATGGATCAAATAGTCCTTGTCCTATATTTGGACTACTCACTGTTATTGGAAAGAATATGAGTAAGAATTACCAATTCTGGCTTCCTTTCAGGAAAACAAACAGGCTCAGATGTGATTTTCCATTTTACAGGCTGTTTATGTCTTGGAAATTCCTTCTACAGAGGAGCGGCATGGCAGCTTTCATGTTTTAAAGGCCCAGGGTGACCGCAGCCCGTTGTGGCTGAGGCACTTTTCCAGTACTAATGACATACAGTCACACAAGACTCTGGCAGCGGTGTACAACCAAGGCTGCCTGCCCGTTGTGTAATTAGTCTGCCACTAAGTCCCAGTCTGGGGAAACATTCACAACCACATTAAACACAGACTGAGCTCGGAGCAGATGGATACGCTCTAGAGGAGTCATATGTAACACAAATGGCTTTCATCAGCAAGATAAACTGATAGCACTTGATGTCTAATAAGACCAGGCTGTTTGGGGTCCCTACAAAATTTTCTTTCAACTTTGCGGCGTGGGTGGGTTAGCAGTCTTTTTTATTGGCTTAACATATCCCAAACAATATCATCTTTCTCCAGAGACCCTGGATCAGTGTGCTCCTGTTATAAGAGAAAGCAATCTAAGACACCAGAAAAAAGCAACACCAAAATCAGACAAATGCCAATAAACAAACATGTTTCGAGGTATATGAGCATGACAATCCTGCCATCTGGTGGTTCAAGCAGAAAGTGACCACGTTTATTGGTGGGAGACTGTTCAAAGCAACAGCAGCTGTAAAGCAGAGGATAAGCTGAGAAAATGAAAACAAGTGACTGGGAAAATTATTTCATGAAGCAGTAAATTTTTAAACCCTCCTCACCAGAATCTGGAGATCTGCAGGGGGTTTCTCGTCGTTCTACAGTTCATCCCAATCTTGTTCTTCAGTTTCATTGACCTCCTAGGGTCATTTTTAGTGAAAGATCTCGAAGAGAAACAAGCACTGGCTGATAAGATGAAGACGTAAGCAGGATAACAATCGGGTTACATTAAGTGCAAACATGGCTTCTGAGACAATTTACCAAACAAAACTCCTATATTCTGCATCTATTGGTTTCATACGAACAGAAATTTCTTACCAGTTTACTCCAAAACTTAATGAAAAAAAGCTTAACCTCGAAACAGCATTGCAACTGTTTGTTGGTGAACATTTGTCTAATTTGGATTATGTTGAACTGTTGCACACTGCCACTGATAAAAATAATTCAGTCGCAATCTCAACTGTATATTAAAATGATTCAAGTAAACTTTGTAGATATGAACGTTAATACCTCATGTGAGACCCTAATTTGCAATTATTTGTAAAACAAAACACACGTGTATATATATATATATATATATATATATATACACACACACACACTTAGAAGGACAAAAAAGGGATTGTTGCAACTACCACTATTGGCACGAAAAGTGATAAGGTGAAAAGACATTTTAAAAACCCTTTTTCTGATGTTATGTAACGCTACTGCGATAAAAATATTTATCTGAAAGCTCCTCACACATGCTTAGGAGTTGTAATATTTTTTTCTTCTTTCAGCAAATCATCCGTCTCCATTTAGTCCTATCCTTTGCATCTTCTACCCTCAAAGCAACTAACTTCCTGTTTTCTTTAACCACATCTATAAAAGTATTTGGTCTTCCTCTCAGCATCCTTTTACCGATATAATCACCGTCTGTACTCTGAACATATCCATACTCCATCTCCAAAACATACATCACTGGTGCTTATATATGTGGCCAGTGTGTTTGCTTAAATATTCTGGAAAATCTGGACTAATCTTCAATGAGTTTTAATTGAAGATTTAGGTTGTTTCTGTAAATCTTTTTAAACACAACTAGGAGAAAGAAAAAGAAATAGCTAAAAACCCTCCATCACACTTGAGCGAGCATAATAGTGGGGTCTGTTTTGTGCAAACAATGCATTGTCTCTCTCTGTATAACGACAGCACTTAAAGTCTCTTTGTCTCTCGGTTTACATGGCAGCCCAAACACTAGAGGGTGGCCGGACCTGTGTAATGTGAAGGATTAACTGTGGCAGTAACGCAAGAGGAACAGGGAGCAGGTAAAGTGTCTTTCCATTGGAGGCCCCAGTACGTGTCACTCTTACTTATGGTGTTTTTATTTTAAATCATCCAGGGTGCTGTGAAGTGAGAACTCTCTCCAGTAAAAACACATCTGGTTCTGGTTAGGGCTGGGGAAACTTGGATTAAACAGATTGTAAAAAAAAAAAAAAAGATGGTTCTTGCCATAACAAATGCAAGTGTCTGACAGATGAAACCACAAATCAGCCTCAAGCTAATATTTGGTTTCTCTCTTTTTCATGGCATGTAGTCACAACAGTGGAAAAAAACCCGCCTGGAGGCAGAGGAGGAAGGACTTGGCTTTAAAAAAAATTATACTATATTCTTAAAAGAAAACTAAAACAAGCAATCACGGCACATGATTTCCATCATTATAGGAGCTAGATATTTGCAGATATCCACTATGTTGAAACTATCAGAGCAGAATATGACAGACAAGAAAGTTTACACTTCTCATACCTTTAACCTGTAAATAATGCCAGGTAACTCAAACTATTCTAGTGAGTTAAAATAGTCTTGATGAAGTAAACGATACCAACAATGACAACACAGCACAGCCTAAAGTGAAAGTGGCAGCATCGTGCTCTATGAATGCTTTCCCAGAGTGGATGATTGGATGATGGATAAAGGTCAATAACGGGCAATCCTGGTGGAAAACCAGTTAGAGGTAAGAAAATCGAAATTATTTTGATCAAAACATATTGTGTTAATAAATCTAAGAGGCAAAAGTTCAAAATTGCTGGTTACAGATCATCTTTACCACAATTGACTGAGCTTGAGCTATTTTTCTCAAAACAATGGACAAAAAGTTCACTCTCTATGCATACAAAGCTGGTAAAAGACTTGGCAGCTCTAATTGTAGCAAAATACTAAATTGGATGGGCTAAATAAAAATTCATACTTGGCAGAATTTGTGAAAACAAAATGAATGTTTTCTCCTCTACGTCACAATACTGCAACACTTTATGTTGGTCTACCACACAAGAATCTAATATACACTGGGAATTGTTTATTTAATGTGACAATCTTAAGTGGAAAGAATACTGTATTTAACAATTTATTCAGGGAAAACGGGAATTCACTGGCCACAAAAGTGTGATTCACTAAAGTAAACTAAAACAGTCTGATTCAATCTTCAGTGTCAAGCAAATAAGTGAAGAAGCCTTACTGACAATACAGGTTATGGGTTTTTATACCAAAGACTTCAAACAAACCAAGTGGGATTTGGCAAGTAAATACAGCCCAGCAGGAAGAATGAAAGATTTTTATTAGAAAATAACTGCTTGCAGGACCATTTTAAACAGCATCTGTTTCAAGTCAGGAAACAGAAGAAAAAATGATGTCCAAGTTTGTGAAGATGTTGGTTAACTTTAGACGGAAACATAAAAGTGGTAATCATAAACATACCAAAACAGGGCAAAAAAAAGGATTCTCAGCAGCGTCCCTCATGAAAAATAAAAAGACTTCATTCACACATCTTGCCATGGGTCTTCTGAGATAACCAAAAATATTATTTTTACAAAATCTGTGCCTGAAATGTTGAAATAACATTCTTTCAACTGATAAGAGTATCCTTTCTGACCTTTAACACACAAAGGTTTCAGACCTAAAAAAAACAAACAAAAAACACAAGCTTAGACTGCCTTGCGATGATACTCTGGAGGGGCAACTTCATAGTCACTTGCATTGAAGAGTGACGCAGAATTCTTAACAAGATACCTGAAAAAGGAACAAATGTTCTGTGACTGATTCTTTATTGTTAGACTCGGTGAAAAAGTTGCATACTTACTTGAGAAAGTCTTGTAGATAACTGAGGAGCAGTGCAAGACTCTTCTCATCCAGGGGAGTATACGCCAGCATGGCCCCAATTCTCACTGTCAAAACAACAATACAGGACCTTAAAATAGATTTTTGAAAATGGAGGTCCAAAAAGTGCCACAACTAAATAATTCAAATTTGAGTCAAATGGGTCATTTTTTGTTATGGGAAAGAAAATGGAATATAATATTTAAATACTGTACATTACACAAATGGAATTAACTAAAATATGCATTAATTCATAAAAAAAAGCTTGTGAAAAAATTATGTAAATGTTATGGTTTTATGCTGCAACACATGTTTATCTGTTAGCACTACCCATCAGTTAGTTGGGAGGGTTGCTATTCAGGTCAACCAATTAAATGTTTGGGTCTACCTGATGAGCCACACTGACAGATCAAATTATTTCATATACCACAGTAGCACAACAAACTCCAAAATCCAGCTGAACTAAATATATACTGCTTTTAAAATATAACTTCAGATCTAAATTACATTTCCATTTTTAATTATAAAAACCATTAAAACAATTAGAAAACCAAGTATTTATTAACTTTTATTATGATATACACAAATAATTCAATTATTTATTTATTGGTGTATTTCAGCTAAGTTATAAATCAGACAGTTCTCTCCAACTGCAATGAGGCAAAGGGCATGTCAATAATCAACTGAGGGAAGCCTGAAACATACTTTCTGCTGAATAAAAAAAATAAATAAAGATATTTCCACAACTTACTTTTTCTGATTGAATTTATTTAATACATAGTTTTTTTATTTCTTCTCACGATCTCTTAATCAAAACGGAGCCTAAAAGCATTTGAGCTGCAGCTTAAGATCTATATAGGTTATCATTGTTAACTGCTGCTTTTTACAACAATTTTTGTAATAAAAATGTTTGTTTTTTTTTGGAAATAACACAGAAACGTGTGACTTTACCAAAAAGTCTGAGTAAGTGAGGAGCGCCGTAGATCTGAGACATCGGTGTGTCGGGGTGGTTAGCCAGGATGTCTGCGTACTGAGGCCGCTCAAATTTGTAGAGAAGCTGCGTCCCCAGCATAACGTTGAAATATTCACGGATACCAGCGACCACTTCATTCACAGCAAACTCCCTGAATAGTGAAGGGGAAAAAAATGACACCAGTAAATACATGAGGAAAAACATTCCTTCATTTTTTTTTTGTCTTGGTAATTTCTGGTGCTGGCTATAAAACAAATCCTAAAAATGAATGAGATGACGGCATGTCTTTACTTGCTGTCAGAGTTTCCTCTTGATTTCTTATAGTTTCCATAGTCTTCGAGGACAGCGTCAACACTTTTTTTGGCTGGAAGGTGAAAAAGCTGAAGAGACACAAATTCAAACATCATAATAATAAATTATATTTACTGGCTTTCCTAGAAGCCTTAAAACAAATCCCTCTTTTATTGCTGCAGCTTAATCTCACTATGATCGCGGGGGGGAAGGGGATCTAAAACGAGTGTCACTCGACACTTAAGTTAGTAATCCATGACTTCCTGTTTGGTTATGCAACAGAGGCTAATTTATTTTAGACAATTCTTAAGAATGAAAAATGTAGGAGAACAAGACATTCAAGTGGGGCAGAGGTGTTGGTAAATCAGGAAATGAGATCAAGGAAAACAGCTACTTACCTAAGTCTGTACATAGCTACAGATATAACAAAAATCTTAGCTTTAAATAACTGAAAATGTGAGAAACAAGACCTGCATGAGGGCATGTGTTTATCTTATCACCATGTGAAGTAAGAAGGTATTAAGGTATTTCAAAAAAACAAAAGAAAAATCTCCAAACCTCAAAATTTAACAACTACAGGAGAAATTGGCATCTTGTGATTACAAAGTTACAAGAAAAAAACATTAGACTCAACATAAGCACCAACTGGTTGAGAAGCATATCAGGTAAAAAACCATTCTCTGTCCTACCTTTACAAACCTAAATAAGTGGAGCTTGCTAAACTCTACTGGGACTTTAACTGCAACTATTCAATTTGGCCAGATTGAGCTTAATGGCAAGTGAGGAAAACCATCTAATTTCCACTGTCTGGTATAGTGGATGATCTATGATTCTGTGGGCTTGTCTCTCTAATCCATAGCCCCTGGAAATGTATCTAAACAGACTGGAAACATTCACTTTTTTAACTACCAGGACATTTTAAGACTCTACAGGTAAACTGGAAGTTTCAGCAGAATGACGACCCAACGCATATGACCAAATCAACCCAGGTTTAACATTGATTTTGTGTAGTGTACTGAATTGAATGATTTACATCCCTTTGCCAGGTGCACCAGAAGTGTGGAGGGCACCTCTATATGGTGTACATACATACAGGAAAGGAATGCTGACTAGTTACCTGTTTTTGACGTGTAATCAGATCCCAGTCATCCACAAGCCATGGCTTAAGCTCCTCTGGGATTTTTACCTTAACTTCCACTCGGTTTATAAATGTTTCCTCCTAAGCAGAGAGAGACAGAAAGACAAAACATTGATTTATCTGTGCCTTTTACATGAATTATGTCATTTAAGGATCAGAAATGTTTCAAAAATCTGGGAGTTGTTTTTACGTTCTGAACACAGTTAGTCATCAAGCTCCAAAGTGTTAATGAAATCCTGGACGTACACTCTCAACAGTTGGGTCAACACGTGCTCTCTTCTTCCTTGGAGGATGGGTTGGATCTCCTCCTGAACTGGTTCCTTCTCCTGCTCCAGGAGCTGCACCGAGATTTAATCAACTTTTTTGAATTTTACTACTTTAAAAAATGTAATGGTGAAGCAACACATATACTCACCCTTCTGTTTGTTCTTTTTGGTTTTCCTGCAAAAACAAAAGACAACTCAAGTTTTTTCTTGTAAAGTTTATTAAAAAGAAACAAGAAAAAAAAAAATATCATGTCACAGTCACAGTCACTCACACATCATTTTTCTGCGATGCAGCAGGGATTTTCTTATTCGGTGCAGCTCCCCTCATTCTCCCTTCTACATAATGGTCTCTAAATTAAGAAAACAAAAGTGTTGTTATATAAGATGTTGTGATAAAATGAGGCCATTTTCTAGACAGTTTTGATGCGGATTAAACCAGCTGGAAATGTTTGGACGTCCAACATCATAATGGACTCACTGATTAGCCCTCTGAAGCTCTTTCTGTTTCTGAAGATTACTGTCCACATACTTCAGTACTCTGCTTTCAGGAACCCATTCGTCCCAGCTGAAAGAGAAAATATAAAAGAGTACTCAAGCCAGTGTTAGGGATATACAAGTTTAGGGTGTTATCTGAGCTGAACACTCACTTCTTATTCCAACCACTGTAATGAATGAAGTATTTGATCTGTTTGTCCTTGATATTAATTTTAACACACTGCAAAGAGAAGTACGAATCACTGTCAATAATATCTAAAACATAAAGTGGGTGTTTGGAAGGACAGGTAAAGTAAGTTGGCCTACCTTAGCTTCGTAGAGCAATGGCCCATGAAAACACAGCACTCTTTCACCTGCATTAGAAATAATACAAATAAGTTCTACTAAACAAGCTTCACACAGACATGTACAGAAAACCGTGAAAGGGAAGCCTGACAAATATTTTTGTTTCTAGTGACCCTTGAAGTTATGCTTCTAAGATTATTACCTTTCATTTACATTACATTTTTAGTTCTTAAAGGACAAGCAACAAAAAAAAGTGACAAAATATCATCATTAAACTGAGTCGAGATCCTTGTGTTCATGAGCTCAGGGAGGCTCATCAGTCCGCCAAATCCTCTTGGCGGACTGATGTTACAAAAGGTACCTATTTGTGGTATCATGGAAGGGCAGAGATGCATTGTACTCTCTTGTGACCAGAATAAAATAGCGCACAAAATAAGAGCTTTTCACTTTCTCTTCAGGTCTGAGTGAGATATTTATTTGACATGTATTTATTGATCAGAAATTGCACATCACTACATATATTATTAGCTTATCAATAGGCGGTATTATAAAAGTCAGAGAGAAAGCAACTGATTACAAATTGACTTTGTTTGCTTGTGCGCCTTTTAGTTGTAAAGATTAATATACCGGAATTAAAAAAGGTATTTTTTTATATTTTTGGGAAACACCCCAAATGACTTCTATGGTCATTCAGGGCTTCCGTACGCTGAACTTAATCAGAAAAAAAATGGATTTATCTTTATTTCAGCTTTAACTTTCCAAAGATTGCTCAACACAGATTAATATCCTTCCAAGATAATATGAGGATTTCAGTACGATATCAAACAAACCCATTCAGTCCTTGGCGGGTACTTTTACTGCTCTGAAGTAAGGGTTGTTAAGATCTAAATAAGCTTGGCGCTCACTCAGTTAGCTTTTCCATAAAGACAACTGTAATGAAATCTATTTGCACGGAGATTTAAGACGCCAGCACCAGCCAATGTTTGTAAAGAGTAAAGTTAGCATGGACTAAGCTAACAACTAGCTGGGTAAAACACTGACAAGAGATGGGCGGCGAAGTCTCTCAGTAGCAAACGCTGTCTGAAGTCAAAACTATTTCTAAAATTCACACAATGCATTTCATATTAGACGGTTTAGGGAAGCCATTGAAACAGGGCTAAAACTAACAAATCTAACTAATATCAACCCGTTTTGTCCTTTTTGCCACAACAATGACGGCTAACTGCTTCACCTCCAACAACTGCATTATTTAGGAGCTTTAAAGCGGACGGAAGCACACACGAAACAACACAACAAATAAACAACTCCATACCTTCTTGAAATTTAGGTTTCGGGTCCTGTTTCGGCGCCATTCATGGATTAAGCTATCAAAATTTGGGGAAAATCTTCAGGTCCCATTCCAGTCCACCGAGGCGCCGCTATCCAATGACGTCATCCTTCTTCTTCTTCTGTTCATGTATTTTCGGTGGAAACCAGCGTAAGGTACATTACCGCCACCTACTGGGTTAAAGTGTGAACGGTAAATAAAAAGCAAACAAACAAATAAACAAATAAATAAAATGTAAATAAAAACAAAATTTTATTCAATACATAAAAAAGACAATGACATTGACAGAAAACGCCAAAAAGTTAAGTCAAGTTTTTCTTTTATTAATTTGTCATAATTTCGCTGACTTTATAGGCTGTATCTGCTTATCTGTTTTATAAAGTGTGTCCTTCAACCTGTGTCGTTTTCCAAGTCGAGTAAATAAAACGTATTTCCTGTTAGTAAAGCCCATATGTGTCTTCCACCTACATCATTTTGATATTTACAGGAGTGTTTTCCATTATTGTTGATGTTCCAGTATTCTTGCCATACCTTATAAAATATGTTATGCTTTGCATAATGGAATTTCGGTATGTATTGTTCGGCTAAAATATTAACTTCTTTATTTCCATCTATACCAACATGAGCAGGAATCCACGAAAATGAAACTCTGTTATTCATATACTTTTTCTAAAAACCAGTACTGCCAGGGAAACAGACCATCGGCCTCCTGCTTGACAGGTAAAATACTAAATGAAAATTTAATTAATTCAATTAAGATCGAAATAAAAACATTTCTATTGCAGTAACTGACACTGAAAATGTCAGTCCAACATTTGATTTGTGTACATTTATTCACTTGGAGAGAAAGAAAAAAAGTCCCATGTTAGGAAATAGTTTTTGTCACAAAATTAGCAGTGGCACAAATATCACTTATCCCTGGAATCTCTTCAAAATAAATGTAACTGAAGCATTTGATTAATTTATGGATTTTTTTCTTTATAAGATCAGTTTTTAGGAACCTTTTCATTAAAAAAAATATGTCCTGTTCTTTGGGGTATAAATATGACATGACACTGATGAAAATTTCTTTTAAGAACTGGCTCCCAAGCTGAAGGGGAATTTATATTTATTTTGCCATCATGCACAGTGAATAATGGTAAGGGCAACATATCAAAGGCTCAGTTGGGTAGAGTCCAGGCAAGTGTGGAATCTTCTCCATAACAAGCATTAGATGCTATCTACATGCCAACCAGTTAAGAAAGATGGCGGACAAAAAAAAAGGCTGTTCTGTCCTACCATCACAAACATAATCAGGTGGCATTTGCTGAATGCTACTGGGACTTTAAATGGAACTGTGCAGTTTGCTCACATTAGACTAAGATTGAGCAAACTAGGTGGGTTTGGTATGAAAAAGGATGGATATGTGAAAAAGTGACTCATGTCAGTTGAGGGTCTGTAATGCTGTGGGCGTTTTTCTTTTCTAAAGAGCCTGTAAGCAAGTTCTATTAGAAATACAACGAAGTTCGAGAAATAAATTCTGATGAACTCTGCCAGCAAATTGAAACTAGGTTATCACCGGATCTTTCAACAGTATAATGATCCAAATTATATGGACAAACACCAAATCAAATTTCTTGCACTGATCACCCCAGTATCCAGAACTGAAATGCTTAACAAAACCTGTCAAGTGAGCTGAAGAAAACATCATACCTCTTCTAATCCAGAACTCTGGAGAATCTGTACAAACAGGAATGTTTCATCATTGTTACAGATGACTAAGTGATAAACTGTTGCAACAAAACATGACTTTATGTTAAGGCTTGTTACACGTTTACCAGAGATGCCAATGCATGTGTCCCACACAGTAAAAGCACAAAGTGGTGGACACTAAGGTTCCCTTAACAATTTAGAGTTGGTTTTTGCTCCCATTCAAAGTTAGAAACGTCTTTAAGAACTTTATCCAGCTGCTTTAGTTAAAATAGGGATCACTTTTAACGTGATGTGAGACAACCAATTGTTTTACTTTTGTGAACTTTTTTATTAATGTAAAATTTTCTTGCATCCTCATGTTACTGAGAAACCTTTAGAGAACTAGGCTTAATAGTTACCAGCATCAATCAGCACAGTAGATATAGTCTCCTTTCAAAATGATCAAAGCGTCTATTGAGTTATTGACATCATCTTATAGTAAAACGGACAGAAACTAAAAATGTTACAATGCATGTCAAGCAACAGTGATATTTTTAAATAGCAATAATTATATAATTACAAAAGAAATATCACATACAATGACAGCAATGCATATTCACGACTCAAACAGATGCAGAAAATATATGATAATAAATAATCCTAATCATAAAGACAAGTCAAGAAAAAGAAAAAGGAGGCATTCATGATTTTAAAGTTGTTTTACCTCTGGGCCAAATGCATGTTGTGATTCACTCAAAGCCTAAGCTATCACAGTAATCATGAAGGCTGTTGCAAATACATTAACCACCCCAAAAAAATGATGTATCCTGTGGCCTCACTACAGAATTGTATAGCACTCAAGATGAGCTTGCAGGTAACCAGCACAGAGAAAGCTGAAGATGACTAACTGGGAACTGTAATGCTCGACTGCTCCACACAGACTCAATGCACAAAAACAAGTGCTATATTAAAACATCAACATAATGAAATGTAATTAACTTATTTAAACTCAAAAGGTAAAGCAGCTATAGCCTTTCTAATTGACCAGAAACTAGCCATGTCTTGTTTGTGGAGCAGAAATTTGACAGCTAATCACTTCTGTTGTTCTAGTTTTCTATTTAAGTTTTGAGTAATACACAAAATAAACAGCTATACATTAAAGAAAAATGCTAACTTTTGCATTTGATATATATTTATATATATATATCTATATATATATATATAGATATATATATATATACATACATACACGTATATCTACCATATATAAAAGGTCCAATTGTGGGTGCTTGCTGGACCAGTGCCCTTCATTCCCTCGCTGAAACAGCCTCATAGACCTGACTTTCTCCCAATTAATGTGTATATTACGTAAAGTCTGAGCAATTAAACATGGTTCACTGTTCTTTGATTTAACTAAGATAAGCAAGAGGAGAAAGAGCGCAGTAATCACAAACACAAGGATCGCGCACTCTCTCCTGCATTTCTAGTGGCAACAGTTCCAAGAGGCATAGGAATGCTTCTTTTAAAAATAGCACACACCTAATATAACTTACATCATAAATAATTATTTAAAAATAACAACCACAGCATGAATGTGTTAAGAGAAAATAAATGTACAATGATGGCAAAGAAATGGCCAATCTTTCTGAGGTCAAAACATTATGACAAAGATGACACCATTTAGAACATAAAGTGCTACACATTTTCCCGTGTTGCTGAGACTCACCTTTCATCAACAACAAGCCTGTTTTCTTTATATTCTAAACATGTCCCGTTTGGTGTTGACTGTCTGGGGGACTGTGCATGTATGCTGAAATAATGCCGTTGACATAAAATATTGAAACAAACTGTAAAAACCAGGTACAAAAGCTACAATATAATCAAAAGACCACATGAAGAGGTGTGGAAAAAGTCTTCAGTATTCACACAAAAATATCAACGGAAGTAACGCACTGGACAAGAAGCGTCCCAAGTTTTATATACATATAAGTAAAATTGAAAATAGATTTTTCCTCTCTGTACATAGCACTGTATTCTTTCATCTTCCACTTTTACTATTTACAAATAACTCCTGTTCGAGGTCTCCCTTGTGCTTCAGTTCTGTGTGAATCTAGTCAAGAGAGATAACGTCAGACAAGGAGCCGTAAATGGCCGCTGCCGCCGCCGCTTCCATGGAGGACCGTGACAATCCTGAAAGGCCGTGGCTGTCTCTTTCCTTTTCGCGCTCCCGTAGACTGCTTGAAGACACCAAACTGCTGGTGCTGCCGCTGTTGCTGCCTCCGTTGGTCGTTGCCAGTGTGCTGCCCCCGGGTGTGGCCGACTGCTCCCGTAGCATCTGGGAGGAGCTGTAGGGCAGGAAGCGGTTGAGGAGCAGGTCGTGGTCCTCCGGGGCAGAAGCCGACGCGGCCGCTGCGGCAGCCATCACCATGTTGTAATGCTTACAGGACACAGAGGAGTGATTGTTAGTCAACAGCAGCAGCGTGATGCGCATCTTCAAGTTGGAGGGTTCTAGTGGGTTTGATTCATTTTGCTGCTTTGCCAAATTGAGACCCTATTAGGTACCCAGATGTTGCCCTTTCATCTCTTACCACTTCCATTTCATGTCTACAAACAAACCGTTTTGCATCCATGTGCTTACAGTGTGTTGAAAAGGGTTTTGCCTTTGAGATTTCTTTTGTTTCTTGACTGAAGTTAAATGTCTCAGTTTAAACAAATGTTAATATTAAACAAAGATAACCAGAGTAAATACTACTACTTCAGTTATTATTAGGGATGTGTATTAGTACAAATCTGGCGATACGATATGTGTTGCGATACAGGGGAGACAATACGATATATTGCGATACCATGAGTAAGAAAATATTATGTGATTTTTAAAACTGAATTTAACTGTAGAAAAACTGTCACAGCATTCTACACACTCCAACGTTTTTCATACTTTAACACATCCAGTTTAATTTCTAGATCTAGTTTATCCACTGAATGAAGAAGGTGAAAACAGTCACAGACTACCAGTCATACTTTTAATTTTACTACAAAAATGACTGTCATCATTAATGGTTCCGTTCAAATCCTAAAAAAAGAAAAGCGATACTTTGCTTTTGAATATCGATACAATATTGGGAAGTAAAATATCGCGATATATGGGTGTATTGATATTTTCATACGTCCTCATTTATTATGGTGAAAAAAGCTTTCCAAACCAACCTGGACCTCTATAAAAAAATAACAATACACCCCTGAATTTATCCACTGAAACCCTCCACTGTAGCTAAATTGTAACAATTCTGCAGAGAAGAGTGAGCCAAAATTCCTCCAATGTGATGTAAATGCTCATTAGCTAGGTATGGTTGTTGCCACCAAGGGAGGGACAACCAGTTATTAGAGGACAATTACTTTATTACAGCCATGTAAAGCATTGAATGTCAGTTAATTTGTCTTATCAGTAGGGATAGGTATCGTTAAGGATTTATCGATACTACTACTCTTAACGATACTCCTTATCGATCCGGTACTTTATCGGTATCCTTATCGGTACTTTTTTTTTTTGAAAGACTAAAACAAAAGGGGAAAAACACAAATAATGAACTGTAGTTTAAGAAATGTTTTTTTAACTTGATAAGAAGGAAGCTGTTGTTCAAAATATCCAGCATTTATCAATTGTAAGAATAAAATAGCAGGTTAACTGTAGTGTAAGAATTTTTTTAAAACTTAGATAAGAAGGAAGCTGTTGTTCAAAATATCCAGCATTTATTAATTGTAAGAATGAAATGGCAAACTTATGTCCATGCTTCACGTGTTTGCTTTGCATACATACACACCTGTTGTATCTGATTCAGGGCCTTTTGTTGCTGCAGCACTCAGGCGGTCAAACACTGTGCATCTTCCGGTTTGTAGTTGGTGCATTTTGGCAAGGTGTTTGGTCAAATTACTTGTGTTCCCGCCTTTGCAAGCAAAGCTTTTATTACATATGTGACAGCGTGCATTGTCGGCATCTATTTTCGTAAAATGAAGCCAAATTTTGGATCTTTTCGTTGCTCTGCCATCGTATCTGTAATGGCATGTTCACACCGGTCAGCACGTCCAGGCAGCAGGGCAGCTAGATTACATGCATGTCTATGGTATCTACGCATCAAGTGGGCGCCAAGCTGCCCCGCAGCAAGTCGCGCGCTTCGGCGCAGCTGGCATCAGCGCGTCCACGCGGCTGCTGACGAACACACACGTGAGCGCGCAGCAGTCGCCACTCCGTCCCCGCAGCGTGTGTGCTTTTTAAGGAGGAGTGGGCTGCAATACAGTATTTGGCTTGTGTTTATATCTCCCGCAAAACATGAATACGCCCTTAATTGTACCGTTAAGAGGACCGATAAGGCCGAAGCTTATCGGTCCGAGTGGACCGTCAGAATCAGCCCCAGGGCCAATTTAATACCGGGTTTCGGTACCCATCCCTACTTATCAGTTAAATATTTAAATTATTTGTGGAGCTAAATAATTATAAAAAAATACTAGTATATCCTCTTTTCATTTATCTATTTTTTTATTCCTGTTTAGAACAGTTTACTCTAATACAGATGCAACTTTCAGATGCATCCATTCTCCAAAACACCTGAATCAAATGTACGAATTACCTCTCTCATTCAGCTCTGCAAAGACTTGCCATCGAACCATTCATTTTATTCAGGTGTGTTGGAGCAGGGATGCATCTAAAAGTGGCATAATAGTAGCTCTCAAAGACGGAAGATGGGCACCGCTTTATAAAAAAAAAATAGGGGAGATTATGATTCCTGAAAAAAATAAATAAAAGCAATTTCTGTTGGTTTATTTCATTTCATGGACAAGCTTTTTTTCTTCTTCAATTAATCAATATCAAAACCAAGTCTAAAAAGTCCAATTGATGGGTTTGATACAGCAAAAACTATAAAAGGTACAAAATGGCAAAGGAGTAAACTGACCAAGAGTGACATTTTTACCTTGCAAGTTGCTTTTTACAAGTAAAAAAAAAAGTATCATGAAATATTTGAAAGCATATATTTTACATATTTTACAGCATCAACTAAAACTCTTTGCTTTTAACTGTCAACCCCACTCAAGTAAAAACCAAGTGATACAGGAGGAAAACGTATAATTATTATACCTGATTGTCACCTTGGAGGAAGGAGAAAAAATTCAGATCTGTAAAAAAAATAAAAACTTTATTAACCTTTTAAATATTCTAATTCGAGAAGCAGCAAAATTACTTGAAAATGTAATTTTTTTTGTTTGTTTTTCATTATTGTGCAATTTGGGAAAGCATCAGGTTTACCAGGCAGATCACTTGTGTGATAATAGTGGCGGTAGTCCTGAATAAGAGGTGGCGGAGGAGGAATGTAGCTGCTCTCCACAGGGGGCATGCTGGGAGCTCTGGCCACCGGTGAAGCTTGGCTATGCAGGTTCAACACTCTGATCAGAAACAATGCAACACAAAATCAGAGACAAATAATAATGAGACACAACTAATACATATTACAGGTGTAATTCAGTAAATTTAAAAAATCCTCAAAAGATTAATTTGTTTCATTATTTCAATTTTAAAAGTGAAATTCATGGTATAGATTAATATTATATTGGCATGTGTATAAAATACTCTTTTATTGGTCCTAAATATTACTCTAAATGTTCAATAAACTTAATGTTGGGCTTTTCATAAACATAATCCTCAAAAATAAATGAAATGACTCATTGAAATATATCATTCGGTATGCAATGGGTCTATCTAGTGCATGTTGTTTCATTTCTTGAATTTAATTACTAAAATAAATTAATTATTTGATGATCTTCTAATTTGTGTTTCTAAATGAAAACTAGTGAACTGGATTTGAAACTTACCCTTTGTTTGGAGGTGGAGAGACTGGAGACAGCGAGGGACAGACTCTTTTTGGAGGGGGCTCATCATCCTGCTCATCTTCTGAGGAGCTATCCAGTGTCAAATCAATCACATCAACTTTCTTGTTGTTGTCATTAGACGAGCCCCGTTTCTGATCATTAGAGTCTGTTCGAGACAAATCTACCCACAGAAAAAAATAGAAAAAAGAAGAAAGAAAACTCATTCTGTGTTCATGGCTCAGCATTAGATTGTGAGGTTCTGAAAAGCACAAGCTACACACCGCTGTCCACACCATTGTAGGAGGCAGACACCTCCTGCACCTCTTTCTTTGACTTCATGGGGGCCCAGCTTCCATCTTCCTTAAATTGGATTTCATCACAGTCAGAGCAGCTGTTCAGGATTTCCATGAACAACCTGGAAAAACAAACAATATGTAAATACTATTTACACACATTTTTTCACCCTCAATGTCATTTTGATATCAGGAATAAAACAACAACAAACACCTACAGTTAGAGTTCTCATTCACTTGTTTCTTTCAATAAATTTGCTGTGGTCTGTAGTACGAATGAATGCCTTGTGAGACGTTTTATGTGGGGAAAAAATGCTATGGCGCTCCCGTTATAGGAGAGCAATGTTTGTCGGAGGAGTGGATGGGAGGAAACGACAGGGTCGTACTCATTAATATTTATGAGATGCAAACGTCTCGCCTCTGATTGGGTAACAGGAATGCGACTCTTATGCTGCCTTCGAAAAAACAACTAAAATTACTTCGCTGGCAGTGTTCCAAGACAAATTTAAACTGTTTTTTCCTCACCTAATCTTTCTTGGGTAAAAATGCAACGCTGATGTGTAATCTCCACAAATAACACAAACTCGAAACGTGTTCCGCCATGTTGTGGGGTTGCTAATGGTTAGCTTCTACCAGCAGAGACGTGCTCTGCTCGCTCTCGGCCGGAAAATCAATACAGCCTTCCTGTGGCCAGGCGCAAGCCAAGGTAAGCAAGACCATGAATAATATTTTCTCTGTGACGTAGAAGTGACAGCCAATGCAGCCAATGGAGGTTGGAGAAAATGTTCAGGTGCAGCATGCATTTGCAACTCAGACCAACTGATCGTATTTGAGATAGAACAAGTATTACTCGGTTTCTCATGAAACGAGAACTTTAACTTTCATCACAATTTAGACACATTTCCATCAAGTCATCAATCCAGACAAAATGCACATTTATAAGTAGCACTACACAAAGATCAGAACCGTAATAGCCAGCACAATGTCACTGTATGCAACAGCGCAATCTCTAAAGACCAATAGAATGCAACATTAAAGAGGTTGTTATACTTTGAACACCATGCATTAACATTCTATAAGGTAAATAATTTATTTGGCTGGTTGGATGGACTGTAACCTCATCACCATGATGCTACACCTTACAGTGATGGGTGGCAATTTAGTGCTGAAAAACAGAGAGAAGCTAGGATAATCTGGATTATTCTCAACTGAATTAATCCCTGCAATATTCAATAATAATATTGCAATAGCATGTTTTCCTAAAAATATGCAAATGACAGGCTACAAAATATTACATAGGACTGCATTTAGAGTGCAAAGTGCTTTATACATTAAGAAGAACTTAATATTCTGCTATATTGTTCCCCAGTTATCTGCACAATTATCATTTTCAAACAGTCTAACAGGATGATGATATACATTTATTTTATTTTTTTTATGTTTTATAAACGGAATACGGGGATACGGTTTTCCAGTTGCAGCACTTTTTCGAATCAATCTTAAGAAGATTTGACATAAATTACGATCATGCTTACCCATCAATAATAAGATGCTCATAGGGTGCCTTCTTGTCACAAACCGGACACACCCAGGTTGGCTTTTTCTCATTCATTTGGATATAAAGTGTAGCATCAAAGCACTGTAGGTGTGAGCATGTCATTGATCGGCAAGGGATAGTCAGCCTCATCTTTCCTAGCTGTAGAAAAAGGAGACACAAGGAAGCAGAAGTTAATGAAGTAATACTCCTAAACCCCTAAAAGCAGTCATGTTCTAAATATTACCCTCTCTTTCCTTTACCATTTGTTACCTAGCACAAATGGCTTCCTTATTAAATTAAAAGGTAACAAGGATTTATAATTAATCTAGTGCTTACAAAGTAATAGGCTACACAAACAAACTGAGCAAGATAGTACTGAACAGTATTTACAGGACACAGGAGAGAGACTCGTAGACTGGTGGTAGCAATCTCACTCTCTGGATCTGCTGTCAGTTTCTCCTTGACTGTCAGAAGAAAAAAGAAAAACAAAAAGATTAAAGACGTGTATTTAAGCATCTATATTTACCACAAGCATATCTATGTAACTTTCGGGGAATAATAAAGTTAGATTAACGTTTAGATACGATTAAAGCAACAAGAAAGAGATCAGATCAACAAAAATAACATGGTAGTAAGACAACGCAGCTTTATTTGTATAGCACACTTTCAACAACAAGGCAATGCAAGATGCTTTACATCATTAGGGGATAAAATAAAATATAGCATAAAACACAACATTAAAACATATGACATTCCAGCTATTATTAATGACTTACTAAAAGGTAGCTCTAAACAGATGGGTTTTAACCTTTGATTTAAAGGAACTCAGTGTTTCAGCAGCTTTGCAGTGGTCTGGAAGTTTTAGCATGCATGTATGTATCTATGTTAGTTTTGTTACACCAAACACCTACAAATGCTCAACTGAGCTCATAAAGTTTTGTACATAGTTGCACAGTGTGAAAAAAGACACACAACTGTGGAGGATTACATACTTCCCTGCAGTATGGACATGGTTCCATCTAGGATTCATAACAGAGGCCAGCAAACTATGAGTTATTCCTCTGTCCAAAAAATACCATCAGCAGGCGCATTTATGAAATGTCAACGGACATATAGGGACCTTGTAGAGATCTGCACAGATGGGGCAAAGACTATGGCTGGAAAACTAGGAGGGCTGCAGGCGTTCATGAAGCACGTCTCCCCCAATATTGCAGAGCACGCGCTGCATTACACACCGCGACGCACTGGCGTCTAAACAGCTGAGTCCTGAGCTGAATGATGTAATGATCGATGTCTTCAGCACAGTCAGCTACATCAAAACACAATGTGTCAAAGCCCCGATTTTTGCGGTACTGTGTGGGAAAAGGGCTGTGACAGACAGCCGTTCTGTTTCACAGCGAGTCCCGATAACTGTCATGTGAAGGTGCTGTACAGGGTCTTTAAAGTGTAACTGAACCCCATGAAAAATCCTAACCCCGCCCCCAGACAACATTTGAAAAATTCTACAAAGTGGGCGGTGCCAGGAAGAACGGAGGGGTATGGCCAAGCGTGGAGGATGACGGGAAGGGGGGACGTGGGGGTGTGTTCAGGAGGACAATGACAGCTACCTTAATGTGACATTGAAACATGGACAGTGACCAAAGCGACGTTGGCAGTTTTGCAACTGATCGACGTTCATCTGTTTTGAACATTAGCCTATGTTAGCATCACCACTCAGAGACTGGACCCATCCAGCCTCGGAGGCACCGGCCTCGGGCGGAGCTGACTAAGCGCCCTGAGCCAGCGGATCTCCTCCGTCGTCACCGGAGATAGGAGTAGAGGGAGGCTTTATGGAGCCCAGCGGCCGCGAGCCGTATCAATTGAGTCAGCGCTGCTGATGGGGCGGAGGGAGACAAGATGGGTCCAGTCTCTGAGTGGTAATGCTAACATAGGCTAACGTTCAAAACAGTATGTTAGCTATGCTAACTAAGTGCTAAAGTGATAATAATGGTAACCTAAAAAAACGCAATCAAACTCACCACGGGGCCGGTATGTCTGATAGTTTTATACCCAAACCCACGGGGCGTGTCTGTGAGACCAATCCTGTGACACAGTCAATGCCTGTGATGTAAAGATGTACCGCTCTACACCAATCACAAAATTCAAATGCAGTAGCCACCGTTCAACCCTAAGAGGGCAGCACTAAGACGTTTTTAGACCAAAAAGTGTAGAATTAAACACAAGTTTACACGTGTCAAAAAAAAAAACAGAAACTAAAAGATTGCATTGGAAAAGACCCATTTATACAGTTTAGAAGCAAAAAAGTCATTTTGGGGTTTAGTTACTCTTTAAACTGCCAGATGAGAGTTGAATCTTTTTGAAGGAAGAGGGCAGTGAGCTTGGCCACATATTTAAATGCAACAAGTTTTTAATGAAACTTGTAAACAGTGGCATATTTCTGAAAGCAATGTTCAATAAACCAAATTTAGTGATGCAGGGCACAAACACACACCTCCACCTGAAAGATAAAGTTACATCCCAACAGGCTCATAACAGTTACTGAAAAGTTCATGATTGAAGACCTCAGCTGTGCAAAACAAGCTTTACAAATGTTTTTTTTCCTTCTCAGAGTTCTTTATGTTTTAAACCAGCTGTGCACAAACAGACATTACAATGTATTGAAAGCAATGTTACATATTTCTACACAGTACAAATTATAAAAAAGTAATATTTACAGTAGGAGTGGTGGGGTGAACGTTTTATTATAAACCAAAGGGACAGCCCAGCAGAAATAGTTCGGGAACCACTGGGCCAAGACATACATTTGCTGCTAATAGATGATTTCAAAGGAAGTCCCATCCATTGCCCAATATGTTTAATATGAAGTGAAGTGTTTACTTACTCAGGGCTCTTGAGTGGTCAGGGTTCCTAATTCCTTTGGCCCGTAGTCTTTGCAACAGCACCGCAGATGACTGCTGTCTTACCAAATACACCGCCATAGAAAAACTCTGACCACCAAAAGAAAAAAATAATAATCACAAATGTCATGTTGATGGCTCACATACTGCTACATTATTCTCCCCCAACATTCTGATGCAATAATCTCACCCTTCCAATTTCTGAGGTCCAAGACACCACAATTGTGTTTGGGACAGTGGTAGATAGCCGGACAAGTGACGTTATGTTAATAGGACGACTGGGCCTTTTTGGTTCCACCCCATTTTTTGTGGGAGGAAGGTATCCCTGCAAACAGAAAAAACAACAAAAAGTTTGTTTCACATCAGCAAATTGTAAAACACAAACTTCCAAAAAACAAAAACATGGCAAAACAAAGTGTTTAGACTTACAGGGAGATTACATGGTTTGCCATTAACCTTCACACACAAATTGATGGGGAAATGGTCCTCTTGCGGACAGCTCGTCTCTGATAAGCAAAATCTGAAAATGAGAGTAAATCAATTACTTAATGTCCAGAGCAACTAGATTCTGATAGACTATCGCTTCCCTACAAACTAGGTTTACTTCTATAATTTAGGATTTCATTTGTGGCATAGGAGAGCACTTCTTAAAGTGCAACTCACCCCCAAATCAACTTTTTTTGCTGATAAACTGTATAAATGAGTGTCTAATATTGCTATCTACATGTCTGGTCATTATGTGACCAGACTGTGACCATGCTTTTAAATCTGTGGTGGAGGGATGTGAATGTGGTTTATGTGGGGTCATTTTAATCTGTAAACCACTTTGTGTTGCAACTTCTTGTATGAAAAGCGCTTTATAAATAAAGTTTGATTTGATTTATATTTTGTAATTTAGTACATTTTAGTAAAAATATTCTTTTTTTCTTTACAAAAAAACCCTTAGTGGAGTGCCCTCTTCAGGTTAAAACGTTACACTGCACTTGAATTTGAATCAGGCATCGGTACTGGCTCAGCTTGGGTTTCTAACGTCAGCGGGTGGAAACTGATGTCAGCCTTCCTGCCGCTGTGGAGTATAAAACAAGCCCAGACTAGGCCACACCTTGTTTACACCGTTTATCAGGTTAGTGATTTGTTAGCTTAGCATTTAGTTACGGTAGATTCTTTAGCATAGACTTTCCTGCTGACATCTGCGCATTACCTATGACAAAGGGATAAACTGATATCAGTAAATGGATAATGACATCAGGGCTTAGAGTTATATTTTTAGTGCACTTTGATTTTATACCTTCGGCACCTCTTTGCAACATACATTTTCTGTTGCAGACAATGAGGTACAATGGCCACAGGTGCATCTGTTGAGGCAGAGTCACACGATATTACTCGAGATGATCTAAATTTAGCTTTAGCTTTGGCTAACAACAATGTACCACTCAGAGATGGGCCCCATTCTATGCCGCTGCAGGCGCAACTCAGGCAACTCAGGCTCAGTGCCGCTCGCCTCTTCCACAGAACCTTCCTCTCTTTCCTCAGGTGAAAGAGGTGGAGAGAAATCCTCAACTTCAAAATTGCCTCCCTCTGATGCAATGGAGCTCGCGTCGCTATTGTGCTCTGTCTTTATGGCTGTCTGTGTGCCGCACATAGGTGCCGCAGCTCGGCTGTCAACATGTCAATCACAGCGCAGACCACGCCCTGCCCTCCCCCTTGCTGGTCCGCCAGGCAACGCCTCATTTTGAGGCATTTTTCAAACAGGAAATGTGGGCGGAGTTTTAACTCTGATAGGTGATGAGTTACACTTTAATGTCTGGTATTATTGTTCATATAGTGACATAGGAGCATTTTTCCCTAACTGAAAGGTGTGCCTTAGTGACAAACTAAAGTAAAATGAGATTATTTTTTTTTTAATGCTTTACCGATAGTATACTTTGTTAAGATTGTGTTAAGAACATGACAAAACAACGTCAGTGTGAACAAAAAGAGGCCGCGTATACTTTAAGAAGCTGAGCAACTTCTGTTTTACAACTCAGGACTTGCTTGAGCTTGACATTCAAAGCTTCCATCTAAAAAGGACAACTTCATATGTTAAAACTTTGAGAAAACAAATCATGAGCTTTCAGACTGGCAGACAGAAAAAGTCTAAGGGACATTTCACCATGTTTAATCAGTGTTGTTCTTCTTGACCTTAAAACGCCAGATTTGTGGAGTGCAAGCCTAATTAGTTGTCCCATCAACAGATTCTCCCACCTGAGCTGTGGATCTCTGCATCTCTTCAAGAGTTACCATGGGCCTTCTGGCTGTTGCTCTTAATAATACTCTCCTTGCCCAGCCTCTATGCTTAGGTGGGCAGCCATTATTCAGTAGGTTTGGATTTCATGCTCCATTTTCAGATAAAGCACTAAACATTCCTCCATGAGATCTTCAAAGCTTGTGATGTTGTTTAACATTCCAACTCGGCTTTAAACTCCTCCACAACTGTTTCTCTGACAAGTCTGATGTTCTTCTTGGTCTTCATGATGCTGTTTGTTCCTTATTAACCAATTAGGTGCATTCAGATTTTTTTGAATTTTTAACTTGACACAAAGCAGAAAAGTTCAAGATGTATGAATAGATAGAAATGGCCCTTTGAACCAACTTGTAGTGACAAGTGATATGTTAGGGATGCTGCTATTGTTTCTGTCTGTTTTAAAACTGGACCTAAAAGCAGAAACATACAGAACACATTCATTAGACCAACACTCACACAGAAAAAGTGTCTGTCGGACATACCTTAACTGGACCTGAACAGCAAAGTCACATTTGGTCCCAGATATGTCCCTGAATAAAAAGGAATGAAAAGATTAATACAAAATATAATTTAAAAATATTTACAGCCAGTTTTCTCACTTACATTGAGCTGCTGATTTGTTGAACTTGCTGTGGTGTTAATGCAAAGGCATAACATGCTTCCTGGAACCGCTGATTGTTGTCTGAAACTTAGAAAAAGAAACCAAAAACACGAGGTGACATGAGAAACTACAGATATCATTGCGCACTTCTCTCACTAATTTAGCTATACCTGTGATCTCAAAGCTTCAACGGTATGCTCAAGCAAGAGGAATGTTATAACTATGAACACAGCTGAGCAGCTGGTTGTGGACTCACCCAGGCTCGTTGGCTTAATGAGCTCATCTAGAACGTCGTAGAATGGCAATCTCTGGAGCTTGACATCAGGGTGTACAGGGTGCAGGGCGGAGGAGAGGTGAGGCAGACTCAGCTCATGCTTAGGTCCGAGAAGAGAAACAGGCAGCAGTGGTGAAGGAGAGCTGTGGCCATCAAATCCTAGCTGAGCGAGGCCAGTGGGTAAGCTGGACGCAGAATGAACAGGAAGAGCTAGGTCCACCGGCGAAACCATTTTGGTTGGGAAGCGCCGTCTGTAGAGTTCTTTGATCTTCATCTGCACAGCAGGACTGCAGCCAGCCTTGAGTAGGTGGAGAGCTTTGGTCAAAAGTTCATGTTTGCGCCCATGCTTATTCCGTCCTGCATAGCCCAACAACACTTGGAGCTCAGAAACTCGAAGGCTCATTACCATTTGCTGGTGAAAAAATGAAGAGTGGGGAAAAGGATCTATAAAAACTGAGAAAAACGCAGTTTTCTAATCCACTATGCAAAAAAAAAGTCTTCTCTCCTTTTTCTGATTTTAGACTTCCAAAGATTGCTGCTATAGTGCATGCTGCTCACCACTGAATCATCAATGATTTTACTTTTTTTGCTAATAAAACCGCATCAACCTACAGCATGCACTATGAAGTACTTTTTTTAGTTTAGGGACATAGGGTGTTGTTTAGATATTACATGTATAATTTAATTGTGCTAATTATCTTTCATATTGGAAATTGATATCTCTATCAAAGAACATGCAGCAGCTTTTTTTCTTTGATATATTTAAATCATAGGAGAAAAAAGAATTATTGGTCAAAAGCCTAATCAGCATGTCCAGGAAAAGCCTACATCTCTAAAAAATAAATAATGCATTAGAACAGGAGTCAACCTCATGACTCAAACTTCTTTTGTGTTTTCCTTTATAATAATTACATTTTTTAGTGCAGCACAAGCACTTAAAGCAAACCTACATAATCTGTGTATACACATTATCCTAAATTAACACTTTTGAAGTAACAAGCTGTTACAGTTTTTCGTTATACCACACGGTTAGTTTAGTAGTTCACGACGTCCCACAGTTCTCCCTATAAGTAAAAATGTCCTCTCTGTTTACTTGCGAACAAAGTTATTTTGTGATAATGCAGTAGGAGATTTATAAATAGATGTTTCTACCAGGCGTTTCCAAGTCAATGTCGATTTTGAGTCATCTCTGAAGTCCAACCTGTCAATTACTTTTTTCCCCCTTTCTCTTTAATCAAAAGACAAATACATTAAAGAGAAAGTGGTAGTAATTTTAAATCCAATAGAAAAAAAAGATAAGATTGTCCATACTTTTGCATCAAAGAACATCTCTAAGCTTTATCTGACTTTCATTGAACTCTTTCATAAGTCCACTATAGTACATGCTATTAATTGATGCAGTTATGGTGCAAAAAGGATTCCTAGTTTTAATGCATGTAATGAATAAGAAAAAATCTTACTTTTTATATATTTGACCTGCAAATGACGGACAAATTAGCCTATTCTAATCACTCTCTGATTAATTTGTGCAACTATTTATGAACCGATAAAGGAGAGTTCTCAAAAATAAACTCGTCATTTAAATATGTTATCTTGTAGGCATGTATAAATAATCCTAAAGTTCTCTATAAATGTGCAACACTTTATCCCATGAAGAAACGAATTTAAATGTAAACACTCTCGTGTCGCTCTAAATCCAGCCTGAAAAAATGTTGAAGAGTACGCAATATAATAATTATATTATTAATGCATATGTTTTTACAAACTGTATTTTTCATAACCAATAATAAATAGCGCTTAACCGCTACAAATTAAGCCAAAATAACTGTCTGGTACAAAGCAGGAATAGCATTTGTGCGCGTATTAGTTTGGTTTCATTAAATTTTAAAAAGCACTTATTAAACGGTAAGAACATTAACAATGTATAGGGGAAAAGGACAGAGAGGAAGATAACAGATTTGGTTAGCATACACTAGCCACCACTAGCTATGTGATGCTAGTGTCATTTGCCCCAAAAGAAACCAGATTCTTCATTTTTTTACCATTGCAATGTATCTTTAAATGGATATAATTGACAAGAATCACAATATAAGTAAATTTGCTATCAAAGACAACCATTTCTGCCAATAGAAAGCAATAATTCAAGTTAACATGCGCTTGTCTTCCAGGGAATAGACATAGCCCATTTTTCAACAGATACCCGTTCGCACAGTCGTGAAAAAATACTAAAAGACAGCCAACACTGCTGCACTGTTAGGTTTAAAACACTGGCAAGCGTAACGGTTTCATCCCTAATGAAAGCTAAATATTAGATTTTGATCAGATGAACCGCAGGGGCAATCTAACGGGAACGTCGGCAACAATAACAAAGCGAATGCTAACGAGCTAGCCACAAGCTAACGGTATCCTGGTTCCTTCTGTTCACCTGTTTATTCATCATACACTTTCATAACAACTTAGCTCTGATCTCCGCTATCGAATACCAAGACTAATGTGGCATTAATATGCAAGTTTCAGAGAGTGAAACATCTACTCAGCAAGCTAATGCACAGAGCAGGTTTACCTTCAGTTCCGCACTCTCCGCCATCTCGTTACATTGGGTGCGCAGGCGCTACACAGCCTCCCTCAAGGGACGGAATGCTGTTCCGCGCATACCGCTGCAGGGGGCGCTGTTGCAACGCTTGTAACCACTCGCACGAGTTTAAAACTATGAACGGAAGTAAAAATTTTATAAAACGGACACTGAGTAATGGTAAAATAGTTTTAAATTAAAATCGAATAAGTTTCGTCAAAATCATACACTGATTAAATAACTAATGAATCGTTTTAATTAACGTAACAGACTTCTCAGGGGTTTTGAGAAGTGATTATTCAAGGAAAAACATAATTATTTTGCAGATTACCAATACCGACATATGCAAATTTAGGAACGTTTGGTGACATATTAGGTTCAAACAATCAATATACTGGCTAAACGTGATGATTTTCTTTTATTGTAACGTAATGCAAGATACAACTGAAACCTTACTGCAGCTGTTAGAAACACATTTATTTACCTGCCTGCCTCTAAAGTATAGCTCTGGATAATGTTATTGGGTTGATTTTAAAAACTAAAATACAAAGGACTGGAAATAATAACACAGACGCCAAAAGAACCTAATATCTTCAATAAAATGATTTATTCTCCAGCAATGAAAACATATGTTACAGAGACAATTAAGCTACTCTTAGTATAATATATGGACCAGATGCACAGATCTTGTTCACTAAATTTTCCGTCTTTCAGTTCGTTAAAAACAAATACAACTACCAAACTGTGTATTTTGCTGTAATTTCCAATGACTAATTTAAAGTGCATAAAATCCAATGTGAGTGACTGGCTTAAAAAAGAAACGACAAAAAGGAATAGCAGGCTTAAATATAATAGAGAAAAGAGCAAAACATTTCTGAACAGAAAGAAAAAAATTTCATAAATAATTAATTTCAAAATAGGACATTCACTGTCATTGCACTTTGCCACAAAAAATGAAATAAGAGTTGATGACATAATTTCTATTTTAAAAAAATCACAACGTATGGGTGAAGGTTTCATAAATACTGAGGGTGGTAATATACATTTAGTTAAATCTTACAAATAATTACAGGTTGGTATATTTTCAGTTCAATTCCTCCGAGTTTCCGCTGAGGTTTATTTTCCCCTTCATTTTTTTTCAAGCTCTGGTGTTTAACAACAGCGGCCGATGGGTTCCTTTTACCCATCCTCTGCCCTACAGATAAATATGTCCAACACTTAAGGCGGCAGCAGAGGAGATTTGAATGTGCAGGATCCTGTGCAGTGGCGAGGAGTTAACATCTTACAGGAGAAATGGTGTAAAGCGTCGTGAGCTTCTAGAAGGAGAAAAACAATCAATAGTGCACAGGCAAATGGAGAAAGTGGTCTTCCTTAAAATGATTGGCTATAGGGAATACATTTATGCTTTAATTTACAAGAAAATATGTTTGAGACACATTTTGAATAAGCCTATATGATAAAGCAATATTCGATTTGTTGGCGAGCTGATCAATCAATCAATCAATCAAACTTTATTTATAAAGCGCTTTTCATACAACAATTGCAGCTTAAAGGGCTGATAATTGCTTTGTGGGTAATACCCCTCAGCTGTGCCTGAGACAGAATCCGAAAGACCTTATTTAGCCTATAAATTAAATTGTGGTAATAAATATAAGAAAACGCTGAAAATGGACAGAATGTGGCAAATTACATTGAAATTAAGTAGCCTAAATGACGCAAATATCTTTGCATATCGATCATCCGGGCGAATCGAGCATTAGCTGTTATTTACAGGGGTAAATAAGCTATAAATGTATAAATGAAAATACATTCATTGAATTAAACACATAGAGCGCTTTTGCTGGTTTTTCCTCATTTGCGTTATTTTTTTCACCTCTGACGATGTGAAGTTGCTGAACCATCTCCTCCCTGTAGGAAAGCTCCCGTTTCATTTGATCTTGAAAATTATCTGAGGAACAAAAGCTGACATTAGACTTAAATAAAACGTGTTCTGCTTCTATTTAAAAACCAAAAAAGAAAGAAACCACAAAGAAACAACAAATAATAAAAAACAATAGGCTATCTTATGTCAATCAGAAATAGATCACAATCAGAAAAACACCACTTCAAATATATCTACGTTTGTTTCACGCTTTCTTAAAGTATTTGGTTTGTTAAGTTAAGAAAACCAAAAAGACTGACTGAGTGAAGTCACCGTAAAGTTTGCGTCAACCGAATCGCATTCATTCATTGTCAGGCGGCCACATAGGTGGCGCTGTTCTCAAACTAAAGCTGCAAGAAGTCTTCTGCACTGTAGCTAACATCAATTTCGCGACATGGCGTTAAACAACTGCATGTTTTTTGGAGGTGGCTTGGTAAAAGTATTGGTAAGAAATGTGATAGATAGATAGATAGATAGATAGATAGATAGATAGATAGATAGATAGATAGATAGATAGATAGATAGATAGATAGATAGATAGATAGATAGATAGATAGATAGATAGATAGATAGATAGATAGATAGATAGATAGATAGATAGATAGATAGATAGATAGATAGATAGATAGATAGATAGATAGATAGATAGATAGATAGATAATACAGTCCTAATACTTATAATACTAGAACATAGATTTTGTTTTCAGAGTTCACCTGCATGAATAACTGCATAATATCAGACGGGGAAAACGAGTGTTCACTTGTAATTAAAAAGTTGAACTAAATAATAAAATAAGGAATAGAAAAAAACACTCCAGTCAGTTTTTAAAAAACGGTTCAAGCCTCTAATAAGAAGATTTTGTGATACTAAAGGTTTGCACATTTTAAACTATTTCAAAGTTCGGGATTATTCTCGGAGGGTACTCTCTTTGATGTGTTTCACAAAGGCTGAAGAAACATAAGTTGCAAAACAGCTCATGTTATTTTTACTGTAAATTAATGAGAGTTTTCCTCTAGAATATTGCACGGAATCCCTTTTTCTTCATTTTTAAATAATATCTGGTCTGTTCATTTTTTCCACAAAAAATAAACATTAAAAACAAATATTTTAGAGGAAAAATAGAGTGTTCTTATTTTGTAATCAAAATAATTATTCTCACAAATTTCACCAATAGCTTCTTATGTGTGAATAAATTTATGATCATTTGAGCACCAGCCTATTATGAGCAGGGCATACGTATTACAGTAGAGTTTTCTTATGTATTCAATTTCAATAATACAGTTATTAACAGTAGGCTATTAAACAGCAATGTATGCCAGTAACATCAAAGAGAAATGTTAATTTTTTTATTGTATTATTGTAAATAAAACCTGAAATGACACTTATTTGGGGGCACAACTTTTGCACTTGTTGAAGGATTGAAATGAGCAATATTCTGCCCAAAGCCCTTCCACTAATTGGTGATAAAAAAAACAAAAGCTACTGCCCAAAAACATATTCTTACCTTTCAAGTTCTGAAATTCACGTTCTAGCTTTTTTCTTAGCTCGACTTGTTCCAACAACTGCTTCTGCAGCTCCTCTAAAAAGAAGGCAGAACAGGAAGCCTTAGTGGAGGAGCAGAGAAACAGGCACTGGGGGCCTTTTACTTTGCATCTAGGACAGCTTTCTATTTTTAATCACAACGATGATTAGGGTATCATCATCATCATCATCATCATCATCATCATCATCATCATCATCATCATCATCATCATCACTTAAAATGAGAATTCAGAGCACAACTTCCTGAGTCTTAGTCTAAAAATAAAGACACAAAAAGAAAAGCATCTCCTCCTATGTTGAAGACATTTAAGGTACATCAGTGTAAATAATATATAAAATTGACTAAACTACACCTGACATGTAGCCTAGCTCAGGTGCGTTCGAGGTAGAAAGTTTTTTTCTTCTTCTGTTTTTACCAGTTTGGTTTCAGGTTGACGATTAAATTTATCCGGATCTTTACAAAATATTGAAAAGTCATGTATTATTACTCACACTATACTACTACAAATTTTTTTAAATAATAATAATAATAATAATAATAATAATAATAATAATAATATTAATATTCGTCTTACCCTTTGCTAAACTTTGGAACTCTCTCTGTATTGGTGCACCTCTGGCTATTGCGTCCTCACCTAAGTTCACACAAATTAGGTTTTAACATTTAGATTTTACGGGAAATAAAGTAAACAAAAGTAACTGAAAGAGATTTCTAGCCCTGTTAAAACTTTCTCTCGTGAGCTTACCCTCATCCTGCTCTCGCTGGTTCTCCTCGCTGCTTTGTCCATTAAACGATTTTGTTTCAATCTCCTCCACTGTGGAAGAAGGTTCTTCCTTACTTGCGCTCTCATCTTGAGAAAAAAAATATAATAATTTTTTAAAACCCTTTGTAATTTTGTCGCTCAAATTGTTTAATTAAAATGATGGGGAACAATGTCTACCGTTTGTTGTCAGTACTGCCGTCAGGTAATTGGTAGGTCTGAATTGGTAGGGACTGCTCCTTTGTTGCAGCTCAGCTCTGTCCGGTGTGTAAATCTGAAGAGAAAGCAGTCAAATTAAAAACAACATTCGATAAATTCAGTAAAGATTGAGGTAAAGACAATATTTAAATGAACATACTCGGTTAAACATTTTCATATTTATTTTAAAATAACTATATTCTTTTGTATTTGATTTTTAAAAAGAATTATCAGCAAAATTCCTCCAAATGCAAATGGATATAGTTATTATTAGAAAAGTAAAGACCACATGAAAATATATTCAGAAACAAATCACTATTTGTTTTGTAGTATTTCGGTTAAAAGCGACTCACTTCTGTGAAGGACGCAGCTATGTGGTGCCCTGATAGCTGTTTGCTCTGCAGCTCTCTGTCAGAAGACAGAGCCACCTGAAGGCTCATTTTCTGCGCTTCATTCTGACCACAATCTGCGCTTTTGGAGGACTCCGAGTCTTTCGGTGAAACGCTGTGCGCCAAACCGAGAGGTGTCCGAGGCCCGGGGTCATCCTGCTCCTCTGGCGTTCTGTTTGTCTCCACGTCCACGTCCGGCTCGCCCTCGCTGTCCACACAAGGGGACACAGACCGGTAGCTTGAGCTCTCGCTTAAAAAATCAGGTGATAAGTAACCGGTGCGGCAGCCGTTGTACGCGCCTCTGCTGCCGTACAGCTTGGCGATGCTGTCGGCGTCTTTAATGACGGGTCTGAAAGCAGATACGTAGCTGATTTTCCGCGTCGCGAGGCTCATCCCCTCTGCGGGCCTCCCCTCGTCCCCGGATTTGTCGTCTTCGTTACGCATGGATTGGGTGCTGGAGCAGCGGTCGGTGTCCACCACGCTGTCTTTGGACGTGTTAGTGCTGCGGTCGCTACTTTCGGAAATGTCCACCTCTGTCTGTCTGGAAGGACACAGCAGCTCAGAGGGGGGTTTGTGTGGAGTCTGTGCGTATGGGGGCATGGGCAGCGAGCCTGCAGCGGGCCAGAACATGGGGAAGGAGGGATAGGCGCTGTCCTTTGTACCAGGCCACAGGACGCCCGGGAGCCCTGCTTTGCTCTGCTCGCCCATTATCCCGTCATCTTTCTTCTGGCACAGACCGAAAGCTGGGAAGCCATAAGGATGAGGGAAGAGCGGCGGTGGGATTTTCTGTAGCATCCCGAAGCCTTTACTGGGCACCGGAATGACCGGGTAGCTGCGGGCGCTGGTCATGGCACCCCGAGTGTCTTCGCAGCTGAGGATTTTTGCGGGGATCTCGGGTGACTCTCGAGAGCGGTTCGGCCCTTGCAGTTTTAGGGGAGAGCTGGACCCAGATCCACTCCCCGGCAGTGTCCTCTTGCGACTGCCCCCGTTGAACATGGCCTTCACGTCTTCCCACGCGTGCATGATCTCCATGGGACTGTTTTTATCTGTCAGTTTAAGGTGTCGCCTCCATGAGTTGAAATTGGCCGCATCCGGTTGCGTGTACTTGGACTCCGGTGTGCGATGGGAGTGAAATATAAATTTATTCGGGGAGAAATACATGTTGCAGTAGGAGCACTTGATGCACTTGGCTCTGGAGCTGTTGTATCTGGCCGGAATGAAGTTTCCTCGACTTCCCCAGGCGCACTCGTGGGACACATCGAAGGCGAAATTTTCAGGAAGTTTTGGAGGTGAGTGGGCTCCTAGAAACGACTTACACAGTCTCTCTGCCTCGCGTTTGGTGATCATCCCGCAACGCCTGGAGGAGATTGGCATCGCTCCGGCTCTCCGCAGAATCTCCAGCTGCACCGGGGTGCACTGGACGCAGGTGATTCCCAGCGCCACGCGTCGGTTATGGATCTCGTTGTAGCTGTAATTCTTCAACAATGTGTTTGATATCTGCGCAAGGCACAGTCTCTCCTGACCATCTATCACCAAGGATACGATTGGTATTCCGTACAGAATCGTCTCTCCGACCTGGTTGGGTTTCAGGTTGGTACTCGGGTAGGAAAGTTCTTGTTTGGAGTTTGGCGAAGAGCTGGTGTCTCGTCCCGTAGGTATGGAGTCCATCCTTGGAGACCTGCAGGCTGCAAAGAGGACATTTAATTTGGACACATGAGTCGTAATACGTCGTTACAAAAGTTTTAATTGAAACCTTTTGTTTAAAAAAAAACTCAAGTGGACATTATTAATATATCTATTTTATCAGCCAGCCTTACTAAAGTGTAATTATTTGCCCGTTACTTTGTAATTTTTTCAATCAGGATTGAGTATTTATGTATTGCAAACTACAAGGATGAGAAGACATGCGTGCAGCTTCCAAAGTAGCCTCCGTCTGACACCCAAGACACATCTGTGCTCAGAAATCTAACTCCGAAACTCACCTTTAACGTTCCTGTTCAGATCGCCTCCGAAATCGAGTGATTGTGATCGAAGGAGTGCCGGCGAAATGAGAAGAAGTATTTGCTGGAGGTTGCAAATATGTTTGCTTTAGGAGCGGGACGCCTCCCCCCTACTCTCTGTCCTCCCGTATCTCTGCTGCTCGGTCTGTGTGCGCGAACGGTTTGTGTTGCGCCACCAGCAGCAGCGGTGTCCACATGGCACGCAGACTGTAGTACAGCCCCCCCTCAGCCCCCACCCGCCACCGTCAACGACAGCAATCAAGTGACAGCAAAAACTTAGGGCAAGGCACTCCCACTCACACAGGCAGCCCGCATTAAATATGGATTCATGACTGATGAAGATGATTTGTTGAGCCTGAAGGTCTGTGCTGAACTCTAAGAGAAACCAAGTAAACGAAGAAGCCCATAACACTTTATTCGAAGCGATATAAGTTAAACGACCTTTATGCAGTTATATTGGGTTTATTTGTTAATGTAGAATAAAGAGGGTCTGCATTGGGAGTCTCTAAAACAGCAGACCCCCCTCTGACACATTGTCATGCGCGTGGATGAATGCTTGGTGCAGGCCTCCATCACGTGCTGGGTTCCCACGTATTCCCACTGTTCACAAAGTACTCGTGCCCGGACAATAATATTAAGCAGCTGCTCTGAGGTTCCCTCTGTGAGAGCTGCTTTATGGTGTTTTTTTTTCTTCCCCCCTCAACTCAAAGAAAGGAATCAGACACAATGCGCCATAAGCCACCGACATTTTAAACTTCCTGAAAGTCAATAAAAGGTTTGGGTTAATCATTTTCATGTGGCCCTTGCGCTGCGACAGGCGCTGATATAATATTAATGAAGGTAACAAGATACGTTCTGCTTGGCCTCAGTGACTTCAGTGGGACAGAGCTGCCCACAGCAATAATGACAGTTTGTGCGTAACTATTCACTCACAATGCAGAAAGATGTAATGTTGGACCAGTAATTCAGAGAAAATGATCAGTATTATTAGGATATATATATATACATATATATATATATACACATATACATACATACACACACACACACACACACACACACACACACACACACACACACACACACACACACACATATATATATATATATATTTATATGCACCTAAAAGTAAATGACAAAAATCTTCCTCCAATGGGTGACGCATAAAGTGTAGGTGACAAGCGGTGCTTGGAATGAGACTAGCAGGTTATGAATTGCTTAAAAGCTTCAAAAGAAAACATTATATATATGTATATATATATATATATATATATATATATATATATATATATATATATATATATATATATATATATATGCCTATTGTAATGGGATCTGTAATTTTGATGCCTTTATGCATTCTTTGCAACATTTCGTTCCTTCTACCAATGCAAAGTGCTTCAAAGATAAAGCTGGAATAGACTGGAGAGGAAAAACAAAACACTTAAAACACAATTAATTTGTTTTGTAAAACTATTATTTATACGTCTCAATGTGCTGATCTTGCAATAAATAAAAGCATAAATATAAACAAAAAACGTTGCTCCCAACATGTAGGTGTCGAATATTGAATTTGTTTCAGTAATTTTTACATAACTTTTAAACGTGACTTGTAAACAACAAAATCGTTTAAAAAAAGATCTATAGGTATATTTTAAACTGTCTTTTTCCCTTTTTGGGAATTAAACATCACATTTTAAATTACTTGTAAAAAGACAGTTAAAATAAAAGTCAGAGTAAGAAAGGATTGAGGCGAATGAAAATGTGAACAAATTTATTCGGAGTATAGCTTTGCCCTTCACCCCTATCTACCGATCACTGAACATCAGTAAGGGGCATCAGCGTAATGGATCGTAAAAACCGAGGGTTTCATTGTCAGTGACGTGAATCAGTCTAAATGAAGTTCAAGGATGCTAAATACTCGTTCAAGTGCGCCAAACAATCCAAATAAACCTCTTTTTTCTTTTCTTTTTTTACAATTCTTAAGATTATCCCTTTTAGCATTACGTTTTCAATTTTGGCCCATATTTAAAAATACTTTAAATTCGATATTCTTTTACCACAGGAATGTGCACTCAAAAAAAAGAAAGAAAGAAAATTAGGCTACAACCCAAAAAAAGAAAACAACTTAGGGAGGTCAGTGTCAGGTTCGAGCAGATTCCAGCTTTCTGTGAAGCAGAACAGCTCATTTAAAAGTGTCTCTGCATTAATCACAGCGCTGCATCAAAGTATGATAATCACCTGAACACTCTATTAAAATAAAAGTGGCAGCCCAGGGGAAATCTTACCTTGCTCTTTAATTGTTTTGAGTCTTTGATAGGCTTTTTAATCTAAGATTAATTTATGCATTCTTAAATAACTCTACATATGATTAATAAGCTTGAAAATTAAAAGGAGACTGAAGCAATTATAACAAGTGGTTGGTCATCACCTCATTAGTTGGTGTTAGAATGATGCAGCTTGTGAGTGTTTTCCTGATTGGGTGTGACAATAACGAAGAGTATTTTTTAAGGAAAATGTCCTGAAGGCTAATTATTATTATTATTCTGGATCTTTCCCGTTTGCTCTCTCATGTCATTGTGATTCAGGATGCAGGATGTAGGATTTGTCACTTATGGCTGATCAGAGACAGGAATGAACTTTGCAGGTACAGTGGCTTGCAAAAGTATTCGGCCCCCTTGAACTTTGCCACATTTTGTCACATTACAGCCACAAACGTGAATCAATTTTATTGGAATTCCACGTTAAAGACCGATACAAAGTGGTGTACACGTGAGAAGTGGAACGAAAATCATACATGATTCCAGACATTTTTTACAAATAAATAACTGAAAAGTGGGATGTGCGTAATTATTCAGCCCCCTGAGTCAATACTTTGCACAACCACCTTTTGCTGCAATTACAGCTGCCAGTCTTTTAGGGTATGTCTCTACCAGCTTTGCACATCTAGAGACTGAAATTCTTTCCCATTCTTTGCAAAACAGCTCCAGCTCAGTCAGATTAGATGGACAGCGTTTGTGAACAGCAGCTTTCAGATCTTGCCACAGATTCTCGATTGGATTTAGATCTGGACTTTGACTGGGCCATTCTAACACATGGATATGTTTTGTTTTAAACCATTCCATTGTTGCCCTGTCTTTATGTTTAGGGTCGTTGTCCTGCTGGAAGGTGAACCTCCGCCCCAGTCTCAAGTCTTTTGCAGACTCCAAGAGGTTTTCTTCCAAGATTGCCCTGTATTTGGCTCCATCCATCTTACCATCAACTCTGACCAGCTTCCCTGTCCCTGCTGAAGAGAAGCACCCCTAGAGCATGATGCTGCCACCACCATATTTGACAGTGGGGATGGTGTGTTCAGAGTGATGTGCAGTGTTAGTTTTCCTCCAAACATAGCGTTTTCCATTTTGGTCTCATCTGACCAGAGCACCTTCTTCCACATGTTTGCTGTGTCCCCCACATGGCTTGTGGCAAACTGCAAACGGGACTTCTTATGGTTTTCTTTTAACAATGGCTTTCTTCTTGCCACTCTTCCATAAAGGCCAACTTTGTGCAGTGCAATAATAGTTGTCCTGTGGACAGATTCCCCCACCTGAGCTGTACATCTCTGCAGCTCGTCCAGAGTCACCATGGGCCTCTTGGCTGCATTTCTGATCAGCGCTCTCCTTGTTCGGCCTGTGAGTTTAGGTGGACGGCCTTGTCTTGGTAGGTTTACAGTTGTGCCATACTCCTTCCATTTCTGAATGATCGCTTGAACAGTGCTCTGTGGGTTGTTCAAGGCTTGGGAAATCTTTTTGTAGCCTAAACCTGCTTTAAATTTCTCAATAACTTTATCCCTGACCTGTTGGTGTGTTCTTTGGACTTCATGGTGTTGTTGCTCCCAACATTCTCTTAGACAACCTCTGAAGCCGTCACAGGGCAGCTGTATTTGTACTGACATTAGATTACACACAGGTGCACTCTATTTAGTCATTAGCACTCATCAGGCAATGTCTAAAGGCAACTGACTGCACTCAGACCAAAGGGGGCTGAATAATTACGCACACCCCACTTTTCAGTTATTCATTTGTAAAAAATGTTTGGAATCATGTATGATTTTCGTTCCACTTCTCACGTGTACGCCACTTTGTATTGGTCTTTCACATGGAATTCCAATAAAATTGATTCATGTTTGTGGCTGTAATGTGACAAAATGTGGAAAAGTTCAAGGGGGCCGAATACTTTTGCAAGCCACTGTAACTCCACAGTGTTGAAGCAGAACTGAGAGAGGAAGATCAGCTGTTTGAGAGGCCACAGGAGGGGTGTTGAGAAAACAGTAAGACTTGCTAAATGGTTGCTAATGCGTAAACAAGACATCACCCCTCTCCTGCTTGGATGTTTATTTGTCTCCTAAAAGCCCACCCCTGGGTCTTGACCCCCACATCCTGCACTGCTAAACGGAACATTTCATCTTCCAAGGAGGTGGAGTGTAGTGGGTTTGTGTGTATGTGTCTGTGAGAGAGAGAGAGAGAGAAAGAAAAGGGAAAGAGAGGGAAAGTGAGAGCGGGGTGAGGTGGGGTTCATCACTGCATCAAATGAGACTGAGCACAGGGACCCTTTTGTCACAGAGTGGGACTCATCTGCCAATGGTGAGCTGTGAGGTCCTGGGGGAAGGCCGGAACAAAGGTGCTAAAAGGCTGCGTGACAATGAGGGTGCTCCGAAGAGAGCCTTCAAGAGTGGGACACAGACTGCATGGGACAAGCTGTGCCAATCACGCTGCAATTATTGCTATTTGTATGTGTGTGCTTCTGTGTGTGCTATCCAGGGGCCTTGTGTGGGCATTCATGGAGAGAAGCAAGGACACATGCTGCCGTGTTTCTCTGAGCTTTCCTTCTAATTTAGAGCTGAACTATAGCTCTTCAAGGCAGTAATCTGGAGGTAATCAACCACCTTTTGGTTTGGCAAAGATAACCTCCCATGTATCCTCTCATCCACTGCTAAAAATAAATTTACTTTGCAACACTTAGAAAGTATATTAGACAATGGGTTTATCTATAATGCAACATCTTTTGGTATATTAGAATAGGTTTTGCTGACAAAGAGTTTACATAAGTCAGAGAATCAAGTGTGCAACTGTAATGGATTGGAGAGAGGATTCTATATATTCTTTAGTTTAAAAAAATCACTTTGCAAATGTATTCATACTCTTTGTATTGCAATTACAACAGCAAGTCTTTTTAGAGTGCGTTTCTACCAGCTTTGAACACATAGATAGTAAAGGTTTTTCTCATTCCTCTTTGAATTTAGCTCTGAGCTTTGACTATGCCACTCTAACACATGAATATGCTTTGACCTAAACCAATCCCTTGTAGCTCTGGCTATATGTTTAGTGTTGTTGTCTTAATTCCTCTGCAGCCTCTAACAGGCTTTCTTGCCCTGTATTTAGCTCCATCCATCATCTTCCTTTGAGCTCTGACCAGCTTCACTGTCCCTTCTGAAGAAAAACATCTCCACAGCATTATGCTGCCACCACTGTATCTGTTAAGCTGGATGGCCGTGTCTTGTTTTGAAGTTGCAGTGTACTCTGTCATTTTATATTGGGGGATTGAACAGAGCTGTGTAAGATGTTTAACATTGTCTTTTTATTGTTTTAAACCTAAATCAGCATTTAACCTTTTAACAACAATTTTGCCAACCTGTCTAAAGAGTTATTTTATCTCCCTGATGTTGTTTGTTCAACCAACAAACCTCTGAGGCCTTCACAGAACAACTGTATTTATAATGAGACTAAATCACACACAGATGGACACCAATGGTTTTCACTGGGTTTTATTTAGAGGTGTCAGAGTAAAAAGGGGTGATTTCAAACATCCACTACACTGTTGAGATTTTTCTTTGTATAAACATGTGAAAACAATGTATCATTCTTTTTCCACTTTACAGTTATGTGGGTATTCCACATGAAATACCAGTGAAATACATTGAAGTTTGTACATGTTATGTAACCAAATTTGAAAATTATTGTTATAAACAGTTTTGTCTAAAGTATGCCAGTGTAGTTATTTTAATTATTTTTAAGTGATTATTCATTATTCTTACACTTTTTTGTCAGCCTTACTGCTTTTATATTGGGGGGGGAGGTACATTTTGTGTGTGCGGCAGTGCAATAAAAGGAAGATGCAGGAATTTATCTACATCCCAACCCCAAGCAGCTTTCAAAAGTGTAATGAGGAGTCAAGTGAGAATGGGAATTATCGTAATGATAACAAAGGTCTATGCACTATAGCTTGGGGCTATATTGTAGGGCATTACCATAAAGATGTGATGTGCTTGTATTGCAGGGTTTTAGAAAAAAAATTTTTTTAGAGAGAGCAGGCCAAAGCGATAATAACTATTAGTAGATGACAGTACTCTGCTGGATTCCAGCTGTGGAGCTCAAATTTCCATACAGATAGAATGGCTCTGGGTGGATGATATGCGAGTGTGGGGGAAGGGTCCGGGCAACTCCATAGACTCGTGGGGGCACACACGTGCACAGCACATGCTCGTGGTCATAATGTGGAAGTGGCAAGTCTCAGTTCTGGACTCAGTCTTGGAGTCCCCTGGTGATTTTTAAAGTGAGTGGGCAATGTGAGGGTCTCTGGCTCGAACACCCAGCCAGTCTCTAAAGAGGAACTGTCCAGGGTGCTGAAACATAATGCTGTTTTGCTCTGCTGACAGCTTTCAAAATCTGGAAGTGTAAAGAGGGTACATGTGTGTGAACAGCAAACTAGAGATTTCCATCAAGATTCCACAAGTGAGAGGGTGTGCAACATACTTGTCATCACAGTGTCCAACAAAAAAATAAACATTTTCAAGTGGCAAACTTTGGAAAGCACACGGTTCCTAGAAACACAAAATGTAGTAAATATAAATGGGGATGTGCTGTTCAAAGTGTGCTCTAGAAGAAATACATTATCTAAAAAATACACATCGTTGTGACAAAGTATATTTTTTAATTATTTCTTAAACATATTTCCAGCAACTTGTTGCCTGAGGTTTTTCAAGAAACAATCATGTGATTTACAGGGCACAGAAAGCCAGCCCTACATCTTATAAACTGCTCAAACATTTGAAAAAGCATGTATAGTGTTGGTCTAAAGTTTACAAATCACCTGATTTTTGTTAACCATTCCTTTCTCAGGGTGGACTGACATACAGCTTTAAGGTTTTAAAGAATACTGATTGCTAAAATATATTTATGCCTACACACCAATCAATGAATTTCATTAAAATAAAATGGGAAAAGGAAACCAAGACTACCACATCAAAGGAACATTGGCTTAACATTTGCAGAAAAACATGTGAACACATCTAATTCGGGCCACTGGAAGAAAGTATACATATTATAATTAAATTATATATATATATATATATATATATATATATATATATATATATATATATATATATATATATATATATATATATATATATATACACATATATAAAATGGAGAAGAGTTTTTCCTTGAATCTTAGAATGGATTAAATACCACTAAATACTATATACTAAATACTAAATGCACTAAATACCGTGAGATTAGAAAACGATTTTGAACATAACTACATATGGTAGTTTATATCAGATTCTTGTTGTTAATGTGAAATGATGTGTTTTGAAACAAAAGAGGAAGTTGTTGTGAATGTGCCGGCTGTTGGCCACTTCAAATGCCTATGAACTTCCCACAAAATGGAAATTCAGAATGCCTGTTTAAAAACTCCTCAAAGAAAACACTTCAGGTGGAAAACAGGAAAAAATCTGAAAAAAAAACAAAAACCAAAAAAAAAATGGACCTGGTAACTTGGAACCAGATCTACACCACTTTGCTAGTGAGAACATATGGGACTTCCACTGATCTGTTTGGATGCTCGGAACATGATTTGGTTGATCTTTCAGTGATGTTTGTGCCACAGCTTCCAATTTTTCTTCAAGATTTTTCTTCAAATATATTACTGGCTGTGTCTGAATATATTTCAGCCTGTATGAATAATTTTGACCTTGTGTGGATTAGAGACCCTATTCTTGTTTATATAATTCATTCAAACTGAACAAGAAGAGGCAACAGGGAACAGTTTGAATGAATTGTACATGAGCGTATGTAAACTTCTGACCGACACTGTGCCATGCTGTCATGTCGTTCTTACTGTCAGTGGAAGCTGCCGCTCTTGCATGAATGCAATTCCAAAAATGTCAAGCTGCTCCTTTAAGGGTCAAAATGGTAATTAGTTACACAAAGTAATTAATTCAACCTGAGCAACAGCTTATCTCCCAGAAAGGACATGCAGTTGTGAGAAATCAGGGTTGAGTGAGATCCAAAATGTGCACCACTGAAAGCATGATGAACAATCTTTGTGAGTAGGTTAGGTTAATGATAGCAGGGAATGAGTTGCGGGAGAATTCAAGGCTGTGGTCTCTTGTGTTCCTCTCAGTGAGCTGGTGTAAATAAGTACACAAGCATCTGTAAACAATAGCTGCACGGGTTTTCTATCAAACAAACACAGATGTTTAAAGTGGGCCCCAGAGATGGGACAAGTAAGAGCTCCTGAATCCTGCAACTGAACAGCTCACCTTCTTTTCTTTTTTTAAGTTTTGTTAGTTGACACATGCTGTGTGCATTTATGGTAAATGCATTTGTGCAAGGGCAAAGCTCGCAGAAAGGAGACAAAGATAGTGAGAGCAGAGAGCGTGAGGACACCAATCACCCTGTAATTATCCCCCTGGTGTGTAAACTGCCCAACTCTCTGTCCTTGATAGATTCACCTGACCCAATAACACAACACACAGCCACTATGGACTGCAGGCGGAATAAAGACAACACTGTAGATCAGCCGGGGATCAGCAGGGAAACAAAGACCTAACACCTGGGAGCTGTGGTAAAATTAAAGGACCAGAAACAAACCAATCCTGCTGTAGCTTTATGTTGATGTCCTGGCAGCTGCCTTTGGAAAAAGCAAAACAGAGGTAACACAGGATTCAATTTGATTTGATATTAAAGAAACACCCGTCGGCATCTCAATCCTTCTCTCTTGTTCCGGTTTCCTCTGCTGCTCACATCAGTCTGTTACCTTAGAGTGATGCATTAAGCCATTTAAATTAACAATGGAACATCTCATTCTAATACGCCCATCCCAAGGAGGGCCTTGGTGTTTGCTGGAGTGGGACATCAACCCTTCCTCTATCCTCAGGCAGGGCAGTGATGCATATCGCTTCTTCCAAATAGCCAAAACAATCTGGCCAGCCCTCCATCCAAAAGGCAAACATTCGTATTATGGTGCGGAGAGGCTGAATAACACCACTGAGCCTATCATTACTGGACACAGAGACATCATCTTCCCAACATGAGTAAATACATGTTGTATTCAGGGTGGAAAAGAGGAAAAGAACCAGTAAATACACCAAAGTACTATAAAGAAAATTACTTCTTTCTTCTATTTGAAGCAGCCAACCATCCACTTTAGGTTTTTTTATGAACTTCAGCAGGGGCAAACATGACTACATCAGACATATGGACGTCTAAATCATTCATAGTGAGGCCATGGTCAGCTGAATACAAATAAGGATACAGTGGGTGCTCCGTGTGTCCCTGAGGGGCTGCGCAGAAACAGATCTGAGAAAAGCACAGTTTGATTGATGCTGCTACACTCTGAATAATCATTGTATCAGAGGTCAAACCACTTCAGTGCTATGAAATATGTCATTAATTACAGACATAAAAAACAATAGGACGATGTCCATATGTTTCAAGTGTGCTTATTCCTCTTCTCTTCCACCCACTGAGTCGTTTTACAATTACTGCAGCTCATCAACCTTACAAATGCAGAGAAAAGAGGCACCCATAAGGTACTGAATGCATTCTCAGAACGTCACACTAGGAAAATGTGGTAGTAATTACAAGTGATGAGAGAAGCACATTTGGTTCTCACAGTTACATATGCAATTAAAATATTATTCATTACCTCTTAAATAAAAGCCCAATCCTGAAATCCCATTAAATTTGGGATAATTGTGTGTGTTTAATTATAAGCTGTGGTACGATGGAAGAAAGGAAGAAGGGAAGTTTCGGAAAAAGTAACAGAATGCGTTGTGACCCAGATAGCGAGGGAGACATTTTGTTTTAAAAGTGACCTTGCTGTGAAACGTCAGCTCAGAATAGCTCAGAGTGCCACAGCCCCACTGCCTCTTTGCTCTGTTTAAACCGAGTTGCAAATAGTGAATGGTTGTGGCTTGGAAATCCACTACTGAAGAACCTTTAACTATTGCACTGCACTTTTTTTGTTTGGTATAGCTTTTACAGTTTAAACACCTTTGAACAAACAGATGCTGACCTCTTAAAGTGGCAGCATCATCATAGACACCGCTGAGAAAGCCATCAGATGTTGGTTGTAAAGCAGGAGTTAAAGTGCAATATCACAAATGGCCTCTGTCATTTCAAAATCTCATCTTATCACATGTTATCAGTTAATAAATGTTGGACTTTGTGTTTTTGCTTTGCTCCATTAGAAACGTTGGGACCTCAAAGTTCAGCTAAGCCCGAATGTTACTTCTGCATTCAAAAAGGACCATCATGGGAAGGGCTGACCTATGTTTGATGTGCGCGAACCTTGTTTTTCAAGTTTGATGTTTTCATGTACTTCAATTTATTGAATTAAGATTGCTTATAATGTAAATTTAAAATAAAGATCATACCAAGGTACTTTATAAGAAAAATAAGTTTAACTGATATCCATTTATATACAGTGCTGGATGTATGTAAAAATATAATAGCTGTTTTTGTTTGGTTTCACCAGTCACTCTCAGGCTTGATTACTACCTGATCTGTAAAATCAAGAAACAATTTAAACAGAATTTTGTCTGAGAACAAGAAGTAGACTTAAACAATCTATAAAAGCAAGACATCATGTCCACATCTAAATAAATTCAAGAACAGAAGAAAAAAAGTCATTGACATCTATTAAGACATTTCTCAGGCAGTGAACCACAGTGAGAGCCATTATCCACAAATTACACCAGGAGCACATCAGCAACCTATACAGACACAAAAGAAACCAGAACAACATATAAGAACTGCAGCCCTCAGTTGTGCCAATTTCTTTGTTTTAACAACAAAAAAGGGATAACAATAAGAAAAATATATGCCAACCAAAAAAACACAAAGACTCATCTTTTTTCTAAAAAACATACTGATGAAAAATCGCGTGGACGTAAGAATTTGAACTTGAAATTTGAAAGACTTGTTTACCATAACAGCTGGAGCAAGACTAGCACAGTTATGATTTTTGCAAATCAACCAAGAACAATATTGGTGCTTTTTTATTAGAAAAGCAACCTGTCATAAGTATTTACGGTTACTTTTGTGTTTAGTCATGTTTCTCATCATAGTTATTTATTATCTGATGCCTGTGTTATTCTTTTGGCAGCTGGTGTTTTGTCATTTTTTTCCCATTTACCTTCCTCAAGTGCCCTTCAGATCATCTATCCCTTCACAGCGTTGGCCTGTTTGTATTCACACCTGTTTCACAGAATAGATATGCTCCTGGTTTCTATTCACTCCATTGACCTGTCACTAGCTGTCATGCCAGTATGTCTCCAGGAGCTCTTCTTCTGTGATGCTTCCTGCTTGTTTGTTGTCAGTTCTTTGAATTTTTAGTAAAACTCACTTTTACAATGATGCTGTCTTCATTAAGCTTGCATTTGGGTCCTCCTTCATGCCTACCTGGTAACTTCAATTTGATCATTTCCTACTCTTTATGTGGTCTATTCGGTGTAAGAATTCTGAAAAGACTTCAAAGTTCTGCTGCTGGTCTATAAAGCTCAGAATGGTTTAGGACCAAAATACATCAGTGATCTCCTGACCCAGTATGAACCTACTCGACCCCTCAGGTCATCTGGATCAGGTCTTTTATCAGTTCCCAGAGTCAAAAACAGACATGGAGAAGCTGCGTTCAGCTTCTATGCTCCACATGTCTGGAACAAACTCCCAGAAAGCCTCAGATCAGCTGAAACACTCAGTTTATTTATATCCAGGTTAAAGACCCACCTGTTCTCAGCTGCTTTTGATTAGGTTTTTATTCTAAGTTTTAAATCTGCACGGCTTCTTTTAAGATTTTTCTTTTTCATTTTAAATCATGGTTTTTATTCCTGTACTTTTGCTTTTTCTGCACCCTGCTGTAATGCTTTTAATGTTTTATGTAAAGCACTTTGAATTGTCTTGTAACATGAATTGTGCTATACAAATAAACTTGGCTTGCCTTGCCTTGAAAAAGATAGCACATCTTTAGATATATTTTATTTGACTTTTGCTTATTCAGGAAATTTGCTTTGCTTCTTTTACTATGAACATTCAGTTAACATTCAACCTGCAGGAACAGATAAAACATGAAAGAAAAAACAAATGTCAAAAGAGAATAAACCAGAGACTGAAACATGTGCAATGCTGGCAAAAACCAACAAATAAGGTAACAAGTATTGTTAATGTTTGTTGTTGTTTGCTTATCTTGTCAGAGGACAAATTTGAGCTTATTCAGGTTCCTTTCATCCTCTTTTTAAAACATTATTTCTGCTCACTTTTCTGGTTGTTGGGTTACGATGAGCTTTCAGTGTTATTTTTGAATACAAAATTCCTTATCTTTTATTTAAGAAACCGTAATATTCTCATCTACCCTTTACTAAGCAGTAGACATGGCTTTGTTACTGGTATCAAGGTTAAACCAAGGTTTTATCGGTTGCAGTTTCATAAACACTAAAATTTATCTTCAAACTGTTTCCAAGGATCATAGTCCTTTTGATAAAATACCTAATTAGTGACCAAATTTTTCTCAAGCTGTGTGGAGAATGAAGCTGGGTTCCTCTTTCACCACTTGTTCTTGCAAACTGTCAGCTGGCTGGAAGACATCTTGCACACTTTTCCCTCTCTTACAAACCCCCCAAAACAGACCAACCATGGTTTGGACACTAAAGGAGCACCACAAGGCAAGGCAAGGCAAGGCAAGGCAAGGCAAGGCAAGGCAAGGCAAGGCAAGGCAAGGCAAGGCAAGGCAAGGCAAGGCAAGGCAAGGCAAGGCAAGGCAAGTTTGTTGGCATACATTTTCAGCAACAAGGCAATTCAACGTGCTTTACATGATTAGAAGACTTTAAACTGCTATTAGGGTAAAGCCATTTGAAACTACAGCTTTTCCGTTAAGCAGGCAAAAAAATACTATTCTACTGGAGCAGATAGCACCACAACTAAAAAAACTGTAAAATTTGATGGGAGTTAGTTTGTGTGATTAATCACATATTTGCAGATGCCAAGGTGATTTTTACCAATGATTATGCCAAGGCTACATATATTTTATACAAGATTGTCTGCTCTGCTCAGCCAAATGACATCAAGATGAGTAAGGATGGGACAAAAGTTCTCACAATGGATGATTTGCCAACTTTTTTTTTTTCTTAAGGCTTTTAGCTTTCAACGGTTTGACAATTTTAAAAATCTCTTCTCACTGGTGATGGAAAAGAAATTTGCTTCAACAGGAGAGATGAACTATAGAATTGTGTATGACGCTTCAGTATCATATTGATGTTGCATTTGGAAGAGAGCCAATATCTCCTACAGCAGTGGTTCCCAACCTGGGGTCCCTAGAGATTGCAGGGGGTCAGCACAATTTTGTCTCTGCTGAGGTTACCAAAATTATAGTTGCAAATATCACATTTATAAAACCCAAAAGACAAAAGTTGCCCATATAATCTACAGTGTAAAACAAGAAGAATAAGAACAAAAACATAGAATTACTGTTTATTTTTTGCAAATAAAAGTTTGTAATTAATCACTTTTACCGGGTGTATGCGGGTAGAAATTGGATTCGGGGGGGTCCCGGTTTGTCTTACACAGAAAAGGGGGTCCCCAAGGAAAAGAGGTTGAGAACCACTGTTCTAAAGGATGAAGGTCCACCTCTTCTGTACTTGATGTCAGCTATCCTTCTCGATAGATCTTAGATATGGACCATTCTGAAAAAGATTTTAATAAACTTAAGGTTTTTGAAAAGTGGTGTGTCCATAAGGTCCTTGGAGTCTTTATGCACAACCAGGTAACCAGCAACACTATCCAAGAAAGATGCCAGCAGCAACCAGCTGTTGATGGAGAAACTGTAATGGCAGCAGCTACATGCACACTGGAGGGTCCAACAGACCAAAGAAGACAAAGAAAAAGGATGACCTGAAGTCTCCTGTTTTTCCAAGTGTGAAAAAACACTGTTGGCAGCGAGACCCACAGCAAAGTACTGGTTGGCACAGACAACGTCCCAATACAGTCCTCAGCTAGGGACCACAGAAAGAAGAATTATCCAGGTAATATGTGTTTACTATAATTGCTTTACTACTTTATGAAGAACCCAATGGCAAAATATATATGTTTTTGCACATAACTAAATGATATAGCTAACATTAGAGGTCAGATAAGTTGCATCACCCAAGGAGTCAGTCATTAGCTTGATGTTTTAAATAAAAGCAACTGGATCATGTTTACTTTTGGTTGTTGTTGTTTTTTTGTTTTTTGTTTTTTTCCAGAAATACATTGAAACTGTGGTATGTTACTCAAGGCTGTCACATCATGAGAGTCCCATACCAGCCCAGTTCTAATAGGCATGCAGCTTTCTGTGATCAAGCTATCTGTAATACTTGCATATAAATAAAAATTTCAATGCAGAATTTTGAATGCAGTTGAGGAAACTCTGGAGATCTAAACCCATCTCCCATTCAGAAAGTTATTTATATCTCTTAGCTTTTTCTCCACTCTCTTTTGTTGCCTGTATAAGTGTAAGCTGATGCATAGGATGTGTGTTGGCCCAGCCCGGCATCTCCTGCTGGCTCCCTCAGAGCTGCTTGGCTCGGCCTGGTGGCTTCAACCTGCAGGCAGCCATAGGACAGCCCAAGCGGAGCTGTCTGCCACTCCTGTGCTTCATTAGGAAACAAAATATAAGGTTTCCACTCCATTAGGAATGACTTTAGGAGTGAAAGCACATAAGACGCCGACTCACCTCATCAACAATGCATTGCAATAACGGCTGAGGATGAATGAGAGTGAGCAGAGAGGGAAAAGGGAGAGAGGGGAAGGGGGGAAAAAACAGCATTAGCCTGTATGCGATGTCTTTACAGAAGAGTGAAAGGGAGGAAAAAATCATTAATGCAATAAAATGTGGTCAGATTAATCAAATGCCTCAAACTCTTATGAAAATATTACAGGGGGGAATTTTCTATTACATCTAATGGTATCTAATTTAATACTGGCAGTTAAAGGCTTGGGCATCTATTTATTGTGAAACACAATTTAGGAAGTTTAAAGGGAAGCAGTGAAGCATGCATGCAGCATAGCTGTCAGGGCCGTAGGTAAAGATTTTTTCCTGTTATTTTCTCTCGACCAACTCAAAAAAGCTTATCATTAAAGACTGTATGATGCTTTGAGTTCCTTTTTTATTTTTTGGGTGGTGAGGGCAATATGTAATTAGTGTGTCATAATCAAAATGACCCACTCGGCCACTTTATGTTCAGCAAGACAGAATGACTGCACCAGTGGTGGCAATCTGTGGGCATATGCTAACACCATTAGCATAATGAAAATATACAAATGCTAATAGCTAGCCACACACGGACAAGGAGCTGGAGAATATGGGCAAACATTGAGATACATACAGCGGTTCTGTAAATGGCTTGAAAGAATGGAAGGGAAAAAGTGTTTTTTGTGTCTTAAAAACAATTTGCAAAAAGTGTCATTCCCCCTCGTTGCACGTCTTCTGCGAGGGACTCTGCCGAGGATCTTGTTTTCAATTAAAACCTCATTTGCTTGTAAGTTCAGATGAAATCATGTTGTGAATTAGCACATGAATTTACATACTAGGATGCCTGCCAGTGTGCAAGGGGAGGCTAATTTACCTTAAAGATTGATTTTTTTCTTCTTCTTCTTCTTTCTAGAAAGGATTTTATTGAAGGCGTGGGAGCAATGATGCATATGTGAGATCTGAGGAAACATTTACCAAAAATCCAGTGGTAACAAAGGGGACCGAACTGGGAGATGTCTGAGAGCTTTTCTTACTGAGGAAAGAGTTTCTTCAAAGTTAGAACAAGGAAAAGAAAAACACTTTTAAAACCCTTACAAGGACACAAGTGTTGAAGCCATTACCAGTAAGTGTTTTTGGTAATGGCTTCAACAAAATGGATCACTTCAAATTAGGAAGGGCATGTTGAAACTATTCATTCTTGATTCAAAAATATTCACGCATTTCAAAAAAGGAACAAAGCAACAAAGAAGCCGCAAGCGATCTTGTAATCATCAAGAGAAAAAAACATTGCTTCAGCTCTTCAGCCATAATTAAAAATCATTAATAGAAAGTGCTGGTCTTAATGGATTTTTTAAAAGTTTTTGATGCTCTTCACCTGCATTAAACCACTCATGATGCTGGAGAACGCAAACACTTTCAATCAACCGTCCATCTGACTAGAGATTGTCCATGTTAAATCACTTGCTCATTTCGTGAGGCCTTGTCCGACAAAAGCGCTGCAGCTGTTATTGATTCATCCTCTCAATTAAATAAAGCTTTGCTCCCTCCACACCTTGTAAATACCCAGAGACCCCCCATCCTGCACAATATCCATTCTCCTTATGCCGTTTGTGTTATCAGTCTGCATGGAAAATTAATTCCCCCCACTGCCGTCGAAATAACTATAATTGCAAACTACACAGAGAGAGAAATTGGAAAGAGATGTTTTAATATACATTTCCAGGTGTATTCTCCATTTGTTCAAGTCAATAACATTTTTTCATTAACATTTGTAATAATGAAAAAAGAGAAGTTCTGTCCCCTGTTCATTTTCTTTTTAATTCAGACGTGAATTTACTCATTCCTAACTGTTATGAGCTGCATTTTCTCATCCAATTTGTGTTAAGTCCTCTAAATGAGATTGTTGCTGGCTATCAACTATAAAACATTTTCAATTTACATATTTATCGGTTGAACGCGTCACATCTCACAATAAGTGATTGAGTGCTGATATCGCACTTTATTATAATAGAAATTCAATTTGATGAATAAATAGGTAATTGTGAGTGCAGGTACTTTTAGATATTGGAGTTCGGTGAATTCCTTAAAATTTTTTGTTGAAAAGCATTATTCCGAAATAAATTTGTATGTCTATATGAATAGAGCAGGCCAGGAGGAAATATACAGAGGAGAGGCATACTTGTCTCTTTCTTTTGCCCTCATTAATGCCCAGATAACTGTCAAAAGTTAAGAAGCAATCTGCTGGACTCTGCATCATCTCTCTACTTGTCCGTGGTGGAGTTATGAGATAACCTTTAATTCTCTGGCTCAAAGATTTAATCCACACCCTGAACATGACATATCTCAGTGCCTTGAGATGACATCTGTTGTCAATTAGCGCTATATAAATAAACTGAATTGAATTTAATATCCCAAACATTTTTTTATTTCAAACATTTTTCCAACTTTGTTTGGAAAATTAACATCCCTAGATTCCAAAATGCAAGCAATTCAACTGCAACAGGGCCTTTCCTAACTTCAAATCCCACCCCTGACAGGAAAAGATGAGATTCCTAGTAGATAACTCCAACTAGAAATTAATTTCAAGGTAAGCATATATTTAATACACATAATCTGGGTTGAACTTTAGTAACAGCTTACCTAGATAGCAGCCAAAGGATCACAACATATGTAGGTATTTAACAATGTTTTACAAATACTGCATCATATAAGTTTCCGAAAAACATTGGAAGCCCTTAATAGATGAGGTTCTGGCTCTGAGTCATTTCTCACCTTCTCCTGGTCATTCTCCCATTTTGTACAAATGCAATGGGATTTCGTGCCTTCCAACTTCATTTCCTTCCATGTAAACAAACAATTTCATACCTATGTACTGAAACTATGGTGTTTATTATGTTGCTGTAGTAATGCATGAATGAATTACTGGTGTAAATAATCATAAAAATGCACACATTTAATGGTTAAGTTCATTCAGTAGTATAATAATATCTGAAAATGTAGTAAAACACTCTATCCTATTTATTTTGACTGTTATTCCTGTTTGGGCCGATTGACTCTTCACCTCCAGATGGTGTACCTTATTTATTGAAGCCATATAACCTCAGTTACTTACAGTAATCTATGAGGAGGCAGATAAGAAACACATTTACTGGCAAGTATGAATAAGAATAGGGGTCAGTAGAAAACAATAAATGGCACAATTAACTTCACAAAAAATTATGGTGTGAAATATTGAAAAATGGGAAGAAATGAAATGGCAGAGGGGGCCAAATGACCAAATCCTGTTTAAACGTGTCCAAATTATTTGGAGGTAACCAATATTAAACTGCTCATTGTTCTTATCCAGCCTCAGTGTATACTTAAGTTGCATTTTCCTGTGCTTACACAATGCAAAACAACCAGAGTGGCCTCTTCTTGTTTTAGTTTCATGCCAACTTGTGTGGCGTGTAACTAATATAACATTTTAGGAGCCATTGGTGCCCTTCCCACTCTATGCCGCCCTGATTACAGAGTCATATCACCCATATAACAAAAACAATTTTAGTTTTTACAAGCTTGTCTAATAATCATCCTGACATGTATTTTTAAGTCTTCACTCTATTTTTACCCTAGCATTTGAGAAGAATATAGTCTAATCAAGGACGAAAAAGAAAGGAGGGGAAAAGAATGAGCCAACGCAACAGACTTAATCAATCAGAAAGCTCTTTGCTAGCGGCTGCATACACATTAGGCCACATCTTCAAGATTTTTCAGAGCAAACCTTTGGAGCAAAACTCCATTACCTCCTGACACAAAATGCAAATGAATCACAACATGGGGTGGGAAGGAATTAAAGACCCTTCTCTAATCAATGACAAACCAGGATGAAACCCTCTCTTCCGTGGATCTGACATAGGCGAACTCACACACACATGCTCGCAGACGGACCGACAGATACATACCTCGGCACAGTCATCGACTGGTGGGAGATGTTCACGCAGATAGATAGATAGATAGATAGATAGATAGATAGATAGATAGATAGATAGATAGATAGATAGATAGATAGATAGATAGATAGATAGATAGATAGATAGATAGATAGATAGATAGATAGATAGATAGATAGATAGATAGATAGATAGATAGATAGATAGATAGATAGATAGATAGATAGATAGATAGATAGATAGATAGATAGATAGATAGATAGATAGATAGATAGATAGATAGATAGATAGATAGATAGATAGATAGATAGATAGATAGATAGATAGATAGATAGATAGATAGATAGATAGATAGATTTAGATTTATTGTTTTTCTCTTTTGATACATAGACTGAAATCATACCATAAACACTTGCTAAATCTAGTACTAAGTACTCTTTTTGCAGAACATTCTACCTTTTTTGTCCTTCCGCTTTTTATGGAGTAGTACTGAGAACATAGCAAGTTGATATCAGCTGGTTAATCCATTGGGCTATCTTTCCAGTTAATAATTACAAAAAAGTGATGGGTGATGTTCCTTTTAGTTTCCCATCCATGAACGTCCATGTTTTTGCTGACTGCAAAAACAACTTCCACCTTCAAAAATCTTTCCAAAAAAGTTCCAGATTTGTTTCTGTTGTGAATAAGGAAAAAGTGCTGTGGTCATCATTAAGCCAGATGACAAGCAGTGCACAGCGAAATGTGAGGGAAGAGGAATGTGGATCCCCTTTGTGCTTCATACAGTTGGAGAAAACTGACATTCCATCTTGTGTCTCACAAAAAAAACTTTGGAAGACATATTAACTAAAGAACTTCAGTTCAGTACACTCAATCTACAAACATTACTAAGACCTCTACCTCTTTCACAACATAACTTTTCCTCAAAACCTCTTTCTCAAGTAAGAAAATGCATTGAAAATGGGGTCAATGTTTGTTTTTAGAATGCATACAAACATCTGATAGCTACATGACTACAAAACCCTAATGTAGCAATTATGACACAAACACATTAAGAAAATCAGGCAGTGTTTTTTGTTTTTATTTTCTCAAGACCATCTAACAAATGGATTTTGAAAAATCACAGTTGTCCGTCGATTTGATCTTGTGTCAGGCTGTAAAAGGATATTTAGGAATCTGATTAAATTGGAGGAGGAGCGTCTGATCCATGCTCCAAGGTGAAGGTAAGAGTTCTCTCTGTTCTGCTGTGCTCTCTTCTGCTCAGACAGATGCATGGGCCTGCATAAATGACAGCCTGAGCCTGAGGACGTCTTCTGGCTGCCACGCGGCCTGCTACAGTCTGCTACAGCCTGCAGGTGAAGTGTCTGCGGCGCCATATGGAGCGGGGAAAATTAACAACGAGAGGAAATTCTCCACAACAGCGGGAGGTCTCGCTAGTCTCTCCTCCAAACAAAATTTAGAGACGTAGAGAAACAAGAGAGGGGGAGTGATAAAATTAATGGGGTTCGACGTTCTAACACAACACCAACGGCAATGTTTGCACAGAAAAACAAGAATTCCCTTTACAGTTTAGTCACATTGCTCTCCTGCATAAATCAGCGAATGGCTGAAGTAGTTTGACCCATTCTATAAATGTACATTAGCCCTGCTGGCGCTCCTTCCTCCAGTTCTTGTTTGCTTCTGTTAGGGCAGGTGAGTCGCCTCCATCCCCGGTGGCTTCTTATGCTATCATAGCAGAGGTGCCCCCCTGATGGAGCCTCACTTGGTTTGGGTCATTGATTACAAAGAGCCTCCTGGTTTTGTCTGACAGATGTGAATCCATGCTATTTAATTTGGAGAGTTACCCTCAAAGGGACCACCATTAGCCATCCAATCTGACCACAAATAGCGTTCCATTAAGCAGAGAGTTTGAGAAGCTCTAGTAGTGCGTCTCCTGACAGTGTGGAGGGAGCCTCGGCGTATAACGCCGAATGTTAAGTGCTCGGTTGTTTAAACAAAAGGGAGATTTTACTTTAAGGAACGTCTTTTGTTTTAGAGTTGCATAAAGAGTTGCCTCAGCGGGATTCTTCAGGCATATTAGAGCTGAAACTGTCCTTGTTTAGTGTCTAAAGAGGGTGGGGTTGGTAGTTAAAATGTTAATAAGTGCAATTCAGTTTTAATTTAACAGCCTTCTGCATTCCTAATTAGTCCACTAGCTGTGAATAAATGAGGAACAGAGCTCATCTCTTGCCCTCCGCTTTCAGCACAAAATACATTTTTGCCACTTCCGATATGGAGCCAAAGAGAACTGTCGGGAAAGTCCTCTCCTCATGAGCAAAGCAGCATGGCTCAATTTGTGATTTTTGCTATTATTTTCTCACCAGGTAGAGATACTGAAATCTTTAATGGGGGAACTTACAAAGTAATAAAAAAATGCAAGAAAGTAATACAGAAGAGAAATATTTTAAAAAATCGTACAATGTTTTTTTCTAAAACATTCAACAATAGCCTCTCCGTGTGTAGAAGTGTGCATACATTGCTTTATGTAATCATACAATGTAGATTAGCATGATAATGGTGGATGTTAATAGATGCCAGGAAGCAAGGAGTGACAGCACTTTGAAATGAGACATGCTTGGGGCAGTGGGCTCTCACACACGCTCATGCATACGCACCACGTTGGGGAATAGCCGGCGAGGCTCTCGTGCCATTACGGCAAATGTGAGTGACGGGGAAGGAAGCCACGTCTAGCTGGCTGCCTGAAGGGGTGCTTCAGTATTTTCCATGAGTCTATAGGCAGTTGGTCTCATGGGGGGCTCTATTAATTGTGAGCAAAATGGTCCAACATTAGATCTAAAGGTCTTAGAGGCCAGAGGACATCTTACCCTGGCCACAGGGGCCAGATTCAAAAAGCTTTTGAAAATAATCAGACAAAATTCCTCTGATACTTTTAAATATTTCTCTGAGACAGGATTAAATCTATGCCAAAAATGTTTATCAGGAAATAATTTATTTGAGTTTGATTTAGTCTAGAGATGTCTAGAGATGAGGAAGGAATTTTACATAAAAGTGGAAAACATGTGACCAGACTATAATTTTAATCTGGCCAAAAGAGAGATAAAAGTAGATCCTTCAGTCAAAAGTTTAATCTAGCCATGGAAAGGTGAAAAAAAGAGCATTTTACATGATGACATGACTTTGAAGAGCGATCTCCTGCCACCACCTGACCTTCGTTTATAACATTTGCTAATCAAACACAATATGGTCCCCTACAGAGACAAAAGAGGGTTAACACAGAGATAAACCAGAGAATAAACCAGCAGCACTTATTTAAAAAGCTCCCCTGGACACAGTTGGAACGTTCAACAAATATCACAAATCCCACTTCCTTTTATCCACCAAAGCCTCAGCAGATCAGAAAGCTCAACAGGGGGTGCAAGGTGGAGACATACAGGCCTGTACACTTACAAAGTATTTGTGTCCACTGCTGTGTAGTAATCCAAATAAGAACAGCTTTAAGACAACAGCACATTGATGACCTTCTATCCAGCTTATCCTCTGGCTGACCCGATTTAGACTCTTGTATTAGAGTGCTAGAATGGCACTTAAGGGGATAGGTGGATTTTTTTTGGAGTGGGCATTTGCTAAGAGGGTATGATTAGTGGATATCTCACTTGTAGAGAAGTGTTTTAGTGCTAACATTTAGTCAGTGGACTTCTGACATGTTAAAGTAACTCCAGTCTCAACAATGCTATCTTTAAACCAGTGCTACATTTGCATCACACAATCTGATGACGACTGTGAAGGGGTAGGTAGCGAGTGCAACAAAACACAAAAGAAAATTTAGGTAGTGAGAAAGTAAATAAAATATTATTCACCTTTTGTAACAGTTGACAGGATTTGTGAAAAATTTTCTGTTTTGCTCTTTGGGTTTAAAATTGGAAGGTCATTGTTACAATGGTCTACTGCTGTCTTTAGTGTAAGTAATAGACCTTTATACTGTATTATAAGTTATCTAATGCAAATATGACAATAGGTTGTATGTTTATGAACTAGTTTTTACACAAATATTCCTGGAAATTTAAGAACTGAGTCCAAGAGAACACTGATCATGTATCAAGACAAAAGGGAAAGTTTTTGTAAGTGTTGTGGTTCCCATTACAATTAGTGTAAAACTAACCGCATTTCAGAAAAAGAACATCTTATCAATAGTCACACATGGTGGTAGTGGTATGATGGTCAGGAGACTTGAATGACTTGTTTTTATTAATAAAACTATGCTTGCTGCTCTATCAGTACACTCTGAATTATAGTCTTCAGCTCAATCTCACTTGGGTCATGCAGCAGGAGAATGATGCAAAGCACATCAGCAAGGGCAGCTCTAGCTTTTGGAGTGGCCTATTCAAAGTCTGGATTCACATCTGACTGATAAGCTGTGGCAGGACTGCTTTGGAGTAATCCACATACACAGGCTCCAGTTTTCATATTTGCACAACTGAATGGTTAATCATTGAAAACTCCCAAAGGAATCTCATTAATTGTATCACTTCTCATAACCTAAAGTGGGGGCATGGTTTTAAAATATGCTTTTGTCCAAAGATCTTATCAACTGCTCATCTTTTCAACCTTTATAATGCATCAAAGAAATACAAGTAGCACATACTGTTGAATCTTTTCACAGTATACCATTGGATAGATGCTTCACATAACCTTGATATGACGCAGTTAGCTGGTGTTGTTTACTGTGTATGGCATGCTCTTGTAAAACAGCATTGCCATTTTCTTCGCTGACCTTTGTGTCGGAACAATGATCACAGCCTCCTGAGTCCAGGACTATAGAAAACAGGGCTCCTGCTCAGTGAGTCCATAGGGCTGACCTTCTGACAGCCAGAGCTGAGGATCTACATTCAGATCTCGGGGTCAACATCCCCACATAAGCACTTTGAGGAGAGCCGACTGAAAATTAATTAAAAACGCCTGTGTGCAGTGAATGACGGGCAGCTTTTGTTGGTCCCCTGCATTGATGGAGGAGTCAGGACAGTCCTGTGTCCCTGGTGCTGGCGAGCCCCTTGTGGCCCTAGCCATTGTCTTGCTGCCAGGCTCTTGTCTTATCAGCAGCAGCATATCAATGAAGCGGGTGTCTTGTTTGTGCAAATGGTAATTACAACATCCATATTTCTGTGCATTAAACTAATCACATCTCAGTGAAGAGTAAAGAGATTCTGAGGAAAACAGCAGACATTCAGGGAGCCATTTGGGAGATGTTCCAGCGTAAACAAAGAAAACTCGTCTTTGTTCATGCAGTTCAAACACATATACTGTTCAGATGACAATCCAGCAGTCCCTTTGATAAATCTTCCACAGTGTGTGCTTTTTCCACGGGGCTGCAGAAGAAAAGATTTAAAGTGCAAAAGCATTTAAACAGGATCAAGTTCAGAGCTTATTGTGGTCCATCAATTCCATTCGCACAGGGTGGTTGCCTACACATCTGTCCTGTGAGACCATCTGAGTAGTTTAGTGGCATGTTGTAGTTTAAAGGTGCAACAGAAGAGTCAGGTAACAAGGGACAAAATAGTCTCGCCAACTCTCAGTTTTAACTACCTGGGTTCCCTTTGGCCCACACTCATTAAACGCAGAATGCATTTGTCCTTGTAGCTTTTCACACACAAACCACACACGCGCTCATGCTCACAAAAATGCACTCTTGTTGTTCACAACTCAACACATCAAAAAGGCAACGGCCATTAGGTGTAAATGGATGGTGTTTTTCTGCACAAGCCTCAGCTGAGCACATGTTTTAGAAGCGAAGCAAATGCAAAGGCCAACAGATCCATTAAACTCTGTCCAAAACCACAGGAACTATCTCCGTCACAAAAGGCTGATGGGAAATAGCTCAGTCAGGAGTCTCAGACAAAATATCTCCACAGAAACATGCTAAAAATATGCATGGACGCAATTTCAAACCCAACACAGGAGCTAATGCAGGAAGTGTTGAGTAGGTGAAAAGATTATAATTTAAAAGGAAAAAATATATATAATTTCATTGTGGCAACAATATAAAAAAGATTTTGATGTACAACAAACTGGTTGCAAATTTCAAACATAAATGCCAATAGCAAACTAGATCCAAGTTATATATTATATATGTTTAACTAAAGATTCTGTGAGCTTTCCATCAACGTATTTATTTTATTTTCAGGGGGATTTTTATTTTTTATGTTTTACAATAAATTTATCAGCACAAATAAACAGTTCTTAACTCTGTACAGCTAATTTTATACAAAGACAAAATAGACATGAAAAGGTTGATTTCTGAATTCTTATGAAAGACTATGTATGAGCTGTTTTCAAGCTGTACCATGGCTTTAAAGTATTACATTAGATCTAATTTGGGTTAGAAATCAGTTTGATGACAATAGAAGGTGTTTTATCCAGTTGTGTTTCGCATAGTGTTGCAATACCCTGCCCTACTTGTTGCTACATGCAAAAAGCTGTGTACATAGGAAGGACATTTGCCTAAACCTTTCCTATCAATAAAATAGATCAATTCAGTTTTTTTGGAGGGTTCTTTATATTGTTTACAAAACACATCTTCCACATGCATCCCATTTTTAGGTTAAAACTGCTTTGAAACACATATTGCCAACAAGCTGCAAGAGTTATTAGCATGTCTGCAAATATTCAGCCCTCAGCAGCCTCACTAGCAAAACTGTTAATCCACCTTATCAGAGACTTATCATCAATTTATCAGGTACCTAATATTACTTAACAAAGACCCAAACAACAAAACACAGATTCTGTGCTATAAGCTATTTTTATTGTGCATTGCTTAAGAACAGGCAAGGAAAATTAATTATTGCATATAGATAATTTTAAATTTTTAGTGCTTGATTTTAATTTTTCAAAACAGTTTGAGCTTATTGTAAAGCTTTTTTGGCCTACCACTACACCAACAGTCTTCTGGTTTTCTGTGCTTTAACATTGCAATTATATTTAGTGCAATTTTAGTGTAATATGTGTTTTTTATGTTTCCATCTATGTTGGCATATCTTAAAAGGTTTTTTACGTGGCTTTAAAACATATGAATGAAGCACATTTTTTAGAAACATCCAGTTCTGGCACGTCTATGGATGTATGACATTTTTTGATGGTCCCTGCTTCTTATATTCTTGATGAATATCAAGGGTGTATGTTCTTTTTCATCATTTGACCATCTGCATATGAAAGTTTATGCTCAATACAGACTCTATGAGTGTCCCCAAGATGAACAAATAGTTATGTGGAGAATAGTTTATAAAACAGGTCAGACTGCACTCCTGTTGGAGCCACTTCAAGTGGTCAACATGTCAAGGTGAGTGGATCTTCATTAGTGTAGACAGAGTATTTGCATATCTTAGTATGCATGAGGATGAGGCACTTAAGTAAATGTAGCATTGGCACAAGTGCAGTATAGAGTCATTTTCAATTAATTAAGATATTATGAAAAGTTAACACCAATGACCATAATAATGATAATGGGCATAAAGAATGCTTGATACTTGTTTCAAAGGTTTTTATTTTCAAAAAGTAGTTTTAACCTGACAAACGACCCTCATTGAGACATATGTTTCTCTCTCTCTTGTGACTTGTCCAAAAAATCTATTCCAGCCTTTTGTCTGCGGATCAAATTGTGTATGCTCCAGTTTCAAATATGTGGGAAGATGATGCTGAGGAGAAAGAGGAAACAATGGTATTTATTGCTTAAAGGTCATTACATATGTTTGATTTTAAACTCAGTACTTCTACAATACTTTAGTGCTTACTATCCATTTTTTCTGAGGTATTCCCCCAATATATACATCTACAAAAATGCACTCCTTTGCGTCTGGTGTTCAGATAATGTAATTATTTTTTAACTTCATACTGAAAACTGAATTACTGATTTAGTTTTACAGCCTTGATTTTCACAATATCTAATGCTGATATTAAATTGCTATGAATACAAGAGGCACCGTTACCATACTCAGAAGTGTCTCATTCTTCGAATCTAATAAGTAATAATAGAAAATTTAATATTAAATGTAAAAAGAGTTAACCTTGATTGGTGTTGTGACAAGTGTAATATTTTTCTGATTAGTAGGGTTGATAGCTCTGTTTCTGTATTACAATTTTGTAAGCAGTTGTTTTTGCTCAAGGTTATCCTCCCATCATACTCTCATACGAGCTCATGCCAGACTCTAAAAAGGGTCTCCCAATACATCATCCTTGATAAAAACAATACTTAAAGATGTTCAGATATAGAATACTTGCCCTTGCTTAGAATAACTTATGGAAGGGAGTAATATTTAATAGGAAAAACATTTTAATTATAGATCCAACTGTAAAGTTTTTTTGAAAATAGGTACATAAAAAGTCAGTCTCAAACCAAAATGAGCTGCCGTTGTTGCGAGAGTCCGTAAAAAAAAACCTTCTCAACATAATCACATTAGTTTTAAGGAGTTACACTAATGGAATCTGCAGAACATTTAGTGTCCAGGAAACAACTAAAGATACAGTAAAGAGCACTATTAAACTGGATAATAATGTTTGGATGGCACAATAAAAACTAAAATGAGAAGGTACTTTTATGTTATACTCTGGGGCAGACCACAGGGTCAGAGAAGAAGTGGTAATCTCCACAGCCACAGTCAAGTGACTCAATTACCACATTTGCTCTTTGTGTTGACCCCTCAATTAGTGTGGAACTGTAACAATCTGCCCACCAAATACAGCCATTCATCACCAACTGCCCAAACCACCAGCGTGCTTCTCTGAGGTACCTCACCGCAGAAGAGGGCAGCCGGAGGTCAAATTAAAGTCTGGCCTTTGTAGCTGCCCTCTTTAATATCCTCTGTTGAAGAGGATGAACTCTGATAGGTACAGAGTCATTACACATGCAGTACAACATGCTGCCTGCTGTGCATTAAGCTCATATAGACAAGATGGGAACTGCATGAATCTAGTTGGAGCACAATTTTAAATCATACAATATCTTAGGAAATACAGCCACAGAAGGGAACTTATGGTATTGACTTCAGAAAAAAGAAATGCTTTAAATCTACTATTTTGTTTTTAAACACATATTTGCATTAGCAAGTTGAAATATGTCATCATCGACCTAATATAATTGCTTAATCCTTAATGGTTGGCAGGGGGCTGGTCTCTTTCTACTGCAGTCAGTAGGTGAGAGGTGGTACATCTTGGACAGGTCACACAACGATGTAGATACTCTCACGTCTAAGAGCAAATTAGAGTGATCAAACTAAAACATTTGAAACTATACATGCAAAAACTTGCATGTTAGGTTATAACATGCAAGTTCTTAGACTGCGGGAGGAAGCCGGAGAGAATCCAGGCATGCACAGAGAACATGCAAGTTCTTAGACTGCGGGAGGAAGCCGGAGAGAATCCAGGCATGCACAGAGAACATGCTAGTTCCCCAACAGGGATTTGAACCCCCTTGCTGCAAGGCAACAGTGGTAACAACTCTGCTGCTGTGCAGCGTATGTAATCATAATACAATAATTCGTGCCATCATGACTTTTTTTGGTTTTTGAAGTGCCTTAAGATCATATTTGTTGTGAATTTTTTATATAAATGAGCTGAATTGAATTCAAACAGATTTGAATGTGTATTATTTTTATTTATTCGTTTTTAAACAATTATAACGTAACTGTGTAAAAGCAAACTTCAGTAAGTTAGTTGTGATGTTGTTTTTTTTGTTTTGTTTTTTATTAGTTGTGATGCTAATCAGCAGTTGTCCACCAATGTGGGACTTTCTATGACTGATGCCTTTATTTAAGAAACATGGTAGCCAGTAGTGGATTCTTTAAACGGGGGACTTTTGCTCTATTTTGCTTTTTTCGATATCTGTCAACTTTTAAAATCAGCGTTTTCAGGTTAATCACACAAGTTGTTTTTACAGCTCTGTTCCACACTCAGCCTCTTAAGAGAGATTCCCCTTTGATTACATTGAAGCTATCTGCTTTGTTGTCTTCGTTGATCACAAAGAGGGCTCATTATTATTTGAGCAGAACACATAAATTTTCATTTTATTCCCTTCATTTTAAAAAGTTATTGACCAACTGCTTTAAGAACTGGCAGATATTTGCATAACATATAAACCGATCTAATAATCAGTGAAAACTTTGCAATGCTGTCACCTGTTTATTATGTCTTTGTAGTGATAACGGCCCATTTGTGATCCTTTTAAATCTAAATGTATATTAAATATTAAAAGTTTAAAGTACTACTAAAATATTGGTTCTAGAGTGTGACCACCTATGCAACTGGGGCATTGTTGACTTTTTTTCCTACAATAAATTTGTTTATTATTGCCTTGAATGGTACAATATGTGGTCTAAGTTTTTACACAAAAATGATTAAAGAGAAACAGTAGTAGGAAACAATCAATATAGAAAGAAAATGAGAACTCTGTAATGCAGGGGAGTTTAGCTCTTTTCCTAGAATTAAAAGTTATGCAGGTCATCTGCAGATTAATAACTACATCTCTTTCCTTTCTCTCAAAGGTAATGAAGGATTTTTTTTAAAGGAGTGCAGTAAGTAAGGACAATGTAAGAGTAACTAAGAGAACAATAATGCAGATATCCAGATAAGGTCTAAGTGGGTGTTAGGTGGGTGGTTGGCTCCCCACCGACTCCTATCCTGCCGGACCATTCATTAAAACGCTGAGCTCTTGGTCATGCTGTCATCGCAGACCGACAGTGCCATGTTCCCCTACTCCCTCTCCTGCTGCAGTTAGGGTTGCAGGCACAGTAAAAAGCGAAGCAGTGATGATTTAATTATAAAACAGGTTCATTCAGTCACGGCGATTTGGTTTCCAGTCAAGGGTGAACTGACGTGAGGTAAGTTTGGTTTATGTTTACAGTGACACATGTTGGATCCCAGGCAAAGAACATTTAATCTCCCAGGACGCGGTGTCTCTTGAGGGAGAAGGTCCCATCCTGTAGTCCCACTCAGCTCTATGGACAGCAGAGCCCGTCATTCTGCTCTCAAAGGCCTAGTTTATTCATGATAGATAACTTTCCACTGTCCTGCTGCCCAAATCGACTCATCTCCTGCTTGGCAAAGTGAGTGACGCAGCTTACCTTGGGGGATTCAGTTACCCTGAACACGACTTCACAAGTCCCTGACTGACTGCGTTGATTAATGGCTGAAGGATGCTGGTGGGCAGTTGTGATCATAACTGACATTAATCTCCACCTGCTGATTAATCAATCTTGTGCAATTTACAGCAACAGACCTATCTAGAGAATAGCGGCTCATCCATTGTATCACAAAATGAAACCTTCCCTACGTACCGCTTCAGTCTGTCATGACTCCAGGGTCGTCTCTTCACTTTTCAGTTTAATAGCTCCTTCTTCCTTTAAACTCCGATCAATACCTTTTAAGCCAAATTTGCATTTCATAATTAAAGCAAGCGAGAGTTATCAATTTGGAGCCAATATGCACCATGCCTTATGGTGTCTGACATTTAGTTGTGATTACACCAGTGTCTGTATACTGTCATGGAAGTCATTAGACTGATGTCAGCACAACATGTTTTCCTGGCCTCATTAACACTGCTTCCATTGTTGTGCTGTGACTGTGATATCGAGCGTAGATACCGAGAATAAAATATATAGAAAAACTAAAAAGTATTTATTAAAAGGAGTTTCTTTGCAACAAACAGTGCCTTGCACACATGTTCATTCCCTTTTAACTTTTTTACATTTTATCATATTATAACTTCAAACCTAAAAGTATTTTGGGCAGTTTTATGTGTCAGACCAACACATGGTAATGCATAATAGAGAAGTGAAAAGAAAAGTATAATTGTTTTCAGTTTTCTTTAAAGAAATTAAAATATGAGAAGTGTTTTATGCATTTTTATTCAAGCCCCTTAAAGGAGCAGTCCAGAGAATATATTTATGTATCAAAGTTTTATAAATCTTTAAAATGATAGTGGGGTTCAATACTATGATAAAGGCTGGTGCTCCACAACATTTGTTGTTCTTCCTAAGTCTCCCCTTCCTCCCACATACATAGCTATTCACTTTACACTGACCGATTTTTTTTAGCCAATAGAATTCAAGTTTCCGCCTTGTCGGCTGTCAGTCAACTTACATGCACATTGGGGGGGCCAGTCATGATGGGGCCATTCACACAGGCCGCTCGTAGTTACCGTCGCCATATCGGAAGAGAGCATCAGCCATGGAGAAGTCGCTCACCTCTGAAATGTCTATAACAAAATACAATCGGGTGTTGCTCGATAGCTTGCTGCTTTCCTCTTTGACCCGCTGTGACACCACAGGTGATGCACATTCACAATTGTTGAGGTGGGGCTTAGAGGGAGCGAGAGGGGGGGGTTGTGTTTTGGGCGGGGCCATGGTAGTGGAATTCAAAAAATCTCTCTCTCCCTCAAATACTCTGGAGAGCAGCTTTAAATACTTTGTATAATGGCCTGTTGCTGCAAGTATGCTGGATTATGTCTTCCCCAACTTTGCACATCTGAAAACAGTTGTTTTTTTTGCTTGTTCTTTGGAAAATAGCCTAAAGTCTGATAAGCTTTCATGTCACTGCTGAAGAAAAACTTCCCCACAGCGTGATGCTGCCACCAACCTGTGTCAGTCTGAACCCACCATTCCCACAGTGGCACTCTGTAGCTTCTCCTTTTCACTACAAGCTTCAGTTTTGGTCTCCACTGACAAGGGTGCCTTCTTCCACATCCTTTCTCCCCTGCTTGGCTTGTGGCAAATAACAAGATAGGATGCTTGATAGCTTTCTTTCAACAAGTGTTTCTTCTTGCCCCTCTTCCATAAAGGTCAGATTTGTGAATTGCACAACTGACAGTTCTCCTGTCAACAGATTCTGTCACCTATGTTCCTCCCGAAGTATAATGGGCAAGAGGCAGGGCACACCCTGGACAGGAAGCCAGTTCATCACAGGTTTCCTGGGAAATATATAACAACAAGGTGGAATTAACTATTGATGAAATTTACTGACTCACTGTATGCAACAGCTAGTAATAAAGTTCAGCTTAAGGTAATGGACAAAGTTGGACTGCTCAGATTCAGTCCTCCCCATCCATCTGTTGTCTGAAGTTATGTAAGAATGTACCTGGTTATCTGCGTTTTGATTGGTTGGGGTAGCAGAAGGAGGAGCTCTCCTAGGGAACAACCCATCCAAGAACTACCACTAAGACCAGGTCACCTTTTTCTATTCCTGTGTGGTTCAGTCCTGATGCTCACACAGGCATTTTTGGTGGCATGCTCTGTAGACATTTCTATCAGAACCAGCACTAATTTCTTTAGTAATTTCAATTATTGTTGCTTTTCAACTGGATCAGACCACAAGGGCCAGCCTAAGTTCTTTCTGTGTATCAGTGGGCCTTAGTCAGTTTACCTCTCTTCCTTACTTTGACTTTTGCAAGATAATGGCCACTACAGACTGGAGACATGGCACAAACACATCAAGATTGATGGTCAAACATTTGGTTGCTGCTTAACCAATTCCAACCTCTGACAGATATCATGATAAATAGATCATCGGTGGTTTTCACTTTGCCCATCAGTGGTCATAATGTTTTTTTCCTGAGAGACATTCATTTATGTATTCAAGATCTTGAGTGAATGTTTGAATGTGCAGTTAAGACTAGCTCACAGAACAACAAATTAAACGAAAGTGATGCACAAAACATTTTATATTATTTTAGAAGTACCTGTAATCCCCAGGCTTGTTTTATTGCTGCTTTAATTTTTTTTTTTAAGGTGTATGTATTTGTGTTCAAAGAATAATTTTTCCTTGCAACAGCCTGACTCTGCCTGACAGCTACATGGAAAATACCCAATGGAGCACCTACAAAAGCAATCTAATACAGTATTCTCCATGACCTGCTCCACAAAAACAACCCATGTGTATTGGTCAGCCTGGTTACAAAAGACACTGCATGTACATGAGCTAAAGCACAAAACAAATTATAAAGCAGCTGAATGGCCTTGAGCCTCAGAGCGTTTTACACCGGCTGCAAATAGAGGAAACATCAGCAACATTTATTTGTGTCGGGAGCAGCTTGAAGCTAAACGACATTGTTGGTGTTCATAATCAATTCTGCGGGATTAGTTAAAAGAGGAGGACAAAACACTAACAAATCAGAGGGCTTCTTCTAAAACAGCACCATAAAGACATAGAAGCGTATAGATTTTTCGGAGTGCTCACTTGTGTGAAGAGTTGTTGGGCTTGCATTATTGACTTTCTCAGGACGGTGGAGCCGTGACATAGTTAGGGCGCGTTTCCTCAACTCTAATTATGGTGTCATAAACGGGAGAGACCATTAATGAAAACCACTCATGGCTTTAAAACAGCAGATAGGATTTGGAAGGCTGGCAGAGGCGTTAGGGCAGCCTTTGGTATCAATCACAGCCAAGTACTCCTGTGTGTCGTAACGAGAACTGGAGGTGGTCAATAAGTCAGCCGAAGAGTCAACAGACTGTAATAGAGACACAGTGGAGGATGGGAAACAGAGGTGTTTGACCCAAGACTGCCTGTCATTTTCACAAAGCGGTGATTGTGCATCATCCAGGAGAAAAGGGCACTCTGCCATGTGCTTGTCTGTACAAATCAATATCAAAGAATAACACTTTATGTCATCAGTGTCCAACAATATCATGATTCAATAACATAGAAAAGCTTCAGAGGTTTCTACTTTTGATCTTACTGTGGCCCAAAGAGTGGTAACATTGACCCTTTCAGTGTGCTTTAGAATATTTTTTTAAAACAGCACGTAGGTAAGAAAATTTGCACAGAAATTGTGTGAAGATGGCATGGTGGTCTTGTGACTTGCATTCATTGCAACAAGAGGAGTATTGTGTGCAGGTTCCTGTAGGCAAATTGCACACTTTATGCCCTGATTTCTCTGCAGCCCGACTACGTGTATGTAGGCTTTATTGGTGACACTAAATTGATCACTAAGAGTAAGAATCAAATTTCTATACTATAAATACACAATAATTTACATTCGAAGCAAACAAAGGCAAACATAAATCAAGGGCAATGAAATACTAAGAGTCTGAGTCAGTAATACTGATGTGTGTTACTGCAGCAATATAATGGTTGAAGCTGCATGAATCAATATATTATATAGAGTGGTACAGTGGTAATATTCAGTAAAGATGCCTGCTGAGTATTATAAGCATACTATTTACTGTTCATTGCACCATATTTGCAGCTTTCTCAAGTAGTGCACTTACTGCTCTGTAAAAGTAGATTTGCTTCTATGAGGCAGCTGCATGTAACAGTGAATTACTGTAATTTAAAAATATATATTTTAGGCATTTTCAAGAAAATGTATACAATCCTTTTTGTAAAAGTAGGAATTTTAAAGAAACACTGAGTAGCTTTAATGCTGTCTCTTACTTTTTGAAACTTCATACAGAAGCTGTAGCACATTGTACAAATATTTGTGTCGTTTTCTACAAATAACAAAAGACATTACTTGTTATCCTGAGAAAAGGAAAGTTGTTATGTGGTAATGAAATCATTTTCTCACTAGAAGAAAAGTTGTTTTCTAATGATAAAATATTTGCTAAGAGAAAAACATTTGGCTGAAAAACGCTCAGATGCTGCTGAGCAAGACCTACTGTAAGTGTATTTTTTCATATTAATATGATTATTCATCATTTTGAAAGACTACCACAATAAAAAGTTCTGGTTTTTTTGGTCAGATTTCTTTTTTTAATTAAACTAATACAAAACAAATGAACTTGGAAATCCTAAATACTTATATTTCAGAGCTTTTGAGTAAGACTGCTATGATGTTCTCTGATAACAAAGAGAGATTAATGTTTAAATTTAGTAGGGAATATAGTTTATAATTGGAACTCGTAAACACACATATGTATCTGCCCTGTGTGTCTCTGTGGTACCCTGTGATAGACTGGGGACCTATACAGGGAGTAACCCACCAATGAGCTACCATGGCCCTGTAAGAATAAAAGGGGATAGAAAATGGATTGTACGTCATTGCAGATAAATTTGACCTGTTTGTAACGTGCATGAATATGACATCTGCTGCAATAGGCAACTGTAATACGGACAGATGCAAAGGCATCGTTAATGCCCGCCTGCATGTGTTGCCACAGAAAAGCCTATAGATGCTCATCAATAATGAACTAATCTGAAGCACGGAGATACTGAATGATTAAACTTATTAGCCTATGAGCTCAAAAACAAAGCAAGCACCCAACAGGTGAATATCTCATAATATTAAATTGTATCTGGTGATAACCCCCTAAAATGATTTGTAGTGGAGTTCTAGGCTTTTGTGCATTAGTTAGGGTTTAATATTATATGCTAAAAAGTCCCCAAATAAGCAAAAACTTTACTAGAGTAACATCCCGTCAGAGTCTTCCTTGTTTTTATTTGTGGTTTTTCTGCTCTTCCACTGATGGTGTGGCATGTAGCACGTCAACATGCATTTACAATATGATAGCCACAGTAAAGCCAATTTGATTTTCCACAGTGAGAGGCAATAAAATGTAATTACAACATGTTTTACCATTAACTTCAAGACGGAGTCACAATATAGCCAAAGCAATTTCATGCTGCCTGTAAAAAACTAGAGCTAACACAAAGGAGCGGCAAAGTCATGGTTGAATGGCATAGAGCGTGTGCGAGCCACTGATGGCCCTCAGTGGACTAAAACAGAACAGAACAGACCACACATACACATACTCACTGTAGACCTAAACCATACAAATCCATCGCAGACACATGTTAGATAAATATTCATATGCAATAAACTGTATCAATAAATCCTCGGAGGAGGGGAAGCTATTCCACAGCAGGTCAATAACTGATTCCGCCAGCAGATAATCATTTTTCTCTCAATGGCGGTGGTTGATATGATGTCGATATGTGCTGTCAGAGTTCATTTTGGCTGTAGCAGTTAGAAAGAGCATCACTGAAAGGATATGGCACCTTTCTATTCAGCTCCATTGATCGGGAGGTTGTGTGTTAGTGGTGACAGAGGAGCAGGTCAGCACGTCTTGTGTTTTATGTTGCATTTGGTATTAATCTAAAGAGAGGTTGCGGGGTGTGAGGAAGGTCTGCGGCTCTGTTTGACCACAGCCTTACAGCTGACACAGGGGAGTCGGGCCTTTTAATTGTCTCATTGAGACACAAGTAGCCGTGATTTGCAGGAGTGGTAGTCGGGGGGTGAGGGGTTGAAATGGCAACAGTACTCTAATACGATGAACATATACAATCAGTCAGGATAAAGATCTCACCCTTGGCGGCGTGAAAGGGGGAAGTGAGCAGTGCTCGAGAAAAATCAATACGGAACCGCTCATTTTGGAGGGACATGTGTGTCACAGTCAATAGGAGTTAATAGGCCGGGTTGTTCAGTGAAGACAGGCGGCTTGGGAGAGCGGCCGCGCTCTGACAGCTTAATACATACTGAATGGAAAGCCGGCTCCATGTAACAGTCACTGTGGACATGTGGAGTGTGGAATAGAACCTGATGGGCGCAGGCAAAAGTTAATTATAGAACAGAGCTGAAGGTCTTAGACACAGAACTGCAGAATTACCCGTCCAGTAATCAGAACAGACGGAGGGTTAGGGTCAGTATACAGAATACACGCGCTCACAAGTTAGTATCAGAACAGACTGTAATGTTTACACTGTGGGACGGTTTGTAGGAAGCTTCTAATCTGACATACATGCTTCCATTTTATGGTTTTAGATTTTTTTCTTTTAGTTATCTAACTCCAAAGGTGTTAACAGAGAATCAAAAATATATCTAACTATTGGCGACACCTCATAATAAGACTAACATTATAAAGGATAATTAAATGGTTATTAATTCTGTGAGTAATTCTTGTGTAAACACTTGATAAACCATTTATAATCCTTTTTTTGCCTTTTTCTCAATGGGTGGGGATTATTTTGTCCTTTCAACTTTTCCAAATTTTCATAATATGTAATTTTATAGTTTAGTTACCGACTTCTTCAGGTTTAAAACTGAGTAATTTATAACAACTTTCTATAACCTAATAATAGTTTACTTTAAGGAAATGTGGTTTTACAATTCGCATAAATAATATCTAGCACCAGGAGGTCACCTGTATTGTTTTTGTCTATCGCCCTAATCTACCATTTTTCCTAAAAGTCAAGACACCAAACTGGAATCAGAACCATAAATAATGAAAATAGGGTGCAATGGAAGGTTGTTGTTTTTTGTTTTTTTAAGCTGTTTAAATTATACCTGAGTTATGAACAATTTTTCTAAAAAATCTTCTTCTTCTTCTTAGAAGATATTTCTATTCTATTCTATTTCATAAAGTCTTTTAAATAACACTTAATCCCAGTTTGTTTGAGTTTGGCACAATATGGTGTCTGAACACTCAAAATGGGTCTAAACAAACTTCATGGTAAATCTTCTTGTTTACAGTCCATATAATTGCTTTGTATGATGGATCAGGGACCTTGTGGCAAAAGCACAACACATTTTGTACAGTTTAGGTGTTTTGAATTAAATCCATATGCAGAAGGATGGGTATAATGACTTTATTAATTGGGGTCTTTAGGTCACACTTTTCAGTTTCATAAAGAAAGATTGTCCTTTTAATTAGTGCTCATTCAGACCTAATTTTGATGATCATAATCTCTTAATTTTACCCAGCTAATTAATAATTAATTACAATTTCAGTGGTTTACATTGACAACTGAAAGGAAAAGTACTGGTCACATATTTATTTAAAAAGAGAAAATTATTTTAAACGATCTTAATAGTAAACAGTCCTTAAAAAGAAATAACTGGATTTTTCTCTTTAATTTTCTAAACAAATTTGTTTTCAGTGATTGGTGGTGGTTACAAGGAGTACTAAGAAAGAGTTAGGGGAAAAGTAAAAGGGCTTTGGCTTCAAATGACATTTCAATAAGTGGAACAGAGCGTTAGCAATCCATTCCCAACTTTTCTGAAACAATTATTGAGATGGTACCTCCAGGCGATGTGTGTTCTCGGTCCCCGGAGTGCTGCTGGCTGAAACAGTAATTGACTAAATTGTAGAACACATTGAGGCCATTTACAAATTTGCCAAAAATGAATCGTTTAAAACGAAATGAGGGTGACTCTCAAATTAGCAAGGAGTATGATTGAGATGTGGCTCTGGGAATTAAGGAGCGTGATTTAGAGCTCTGCAGAAAGGAGCATCTGTGGGCAGTCCAGTGTTACTCAAACCCTGCCTCTGACTCGTATTTAAGTATCAGTGTGGTTCAGCAGATTATAGTTTATATTTAACAGATCGACACAAAGATGTGCAAATCTGTGCCTGAGCACATGATAAACTACAAACCAAACAATAAAAACCACAAAGCTCTAACACTGAGCCACACAGCTGTAAAGGAACGTAACATTTATCCATGCAGTACGCTGGAGGAGAGAGTGACTTCAGACTAGGCCATAAACCATTTTCTTAGCTCCAAATAATATTTTTTCTTAGAGCAGTGTGATAAATCATACAACACAGAGCTCATTGGTTTAAACATATTGTGCTGCAAGGTGTTTGAGAATGTGATCTTAGCTACATTTTACAAGGTGCACTCATTTCTGGAAAACAGTGGCGAATTACTCTGACTGTTTAAAGCCTGACAGTCATGATTGATTGTTGCACAGACACTGTGTTGATTGTTGCCTATTGTGCAGTTCCTGTGGCTCCTAGCAGCCACTGCTTTTCATCTCACCCGGGCTAAACTCCTCCAACCAGTGATGAGTAATTACTAAGTTCATTAGCTGCGCCAGTGGCCTGGAGATTTGTTAAAACAATTTTTTTCAGCAACTCCCTCCACTGCTTTTAAACATCTTAACAGAATGAATTCTGCACTTAAATAAGCCCGTGTTATCTATGGTGTTAATTACTTCCAGGTAAAACAGGCAAAATTCAGTTTGGGATAAGTGGGAGTGTTTTAGATCTCTGTGGAGGAATTTTGGCCCTCTCTTTTTTATAAAATAGTTCTAAATCCACCACACTAAAGGTTTTCCATCTTGAATGCCACAGCATGTTAATTGTATTCACACACAGACATTGTCTGGGTTAATCTAAAACCTTTTTTATTAAAAGTTCAGAGGTGGACTTGCTGGTGTGCTTAGGGTCATTCTGTTACATAACCCAAATGCGCTTCAACTTAAGGTCACAGACTGATGGGCCCAAATTCTGCTTCAGGTTTTTCTGCTAGAAAGCCAATTTCATGGTTCCATCAATTTTTGTATGTCTTCTTGGTCCTGATGCAGCAAAGCAGCCCATCACACTACCATCACCATCATATTTCTCTCTTGACATTATAATAATTTTCTTAAACTGAGCTTTTATAACGTTTCCCTTTTGTCTCATCAGTCCACAGACTATTTTCCCAAACGTCTTGGGGAACTTCATTTTGAGTTGGGCCATTGTGTTCTTTTGGATCAGCAGTGGTTTTCACCTTGGACCTCTTACATGGAAGTTATTGTTGTCTATTTGTTATTGCTCAATCATCAACACACGGTTAAACCGATGGAAGTGAGGCTGCAGCAACCCTCAGGGACGATTGGCTATTCACATAGAGTCAGGTTGGTTTGATTAGCTTTTTTCATAGAATAAATTAAATCCTCATTAAAAAACTGCATATTGTGTTTAGTTATCTTTTATATTAAATTTTGTATTGATTTGAAAAATTAAATGTCACAATAACAAAACAAACAAATAAACAGAATTTACAAACTGGCAAATTATTTTTCCCAGCTGTATAAATAATAAAAAAGAAGCAGCACTGTAACAAGTCTTATTTATTTAGTTATTTATTAATATCAGCTGTCTTCATCAGCTGTCTTCATCTCTAGTAGCCTTAATGTAGCAGTGCCAATCTTTGGTGGCGGCACCAGCTAAGGTGGGTATAATAATCCATTGCTGTGAAAAAAAGGCAGCAGTTCTTCATTCTGTTTTCCTGCTGTGTAAGCATATTTTGCGTTTTGTTTCGTCTGGATTTGAGGTGCTTCTATACAGAGGAGTTCATGATTTTTGAATTGTTCTATGAGTTTCACGTTGTTCAGGTCTATCAGCTAAGGTACGAGTTGTAACCTGTAGATATTTAACCCCGCTGCAGTGGTTCTTCATAACTTTGAGAAAAGCAACATTGTGCATAGAGCAATTTTATTTTATTTTATGTATGTGGTAAAGTCTCGTTTTAGAAATCTCTGAAGATAAAATGTCCACATACAAAAGACTCTAAAAACCCTCCAAACACCAGACATCTATCTTTTTATGTCAATTTGAATTCAGTTGGTCCTTATCTTTCTATTTCCCAGAAGTGTGGTCTAAATCTAGCTTAAACAAAAATGTTCAAAGTCTGACATTGTCAGACAATTTGATCAACTCTAATACCTTTTCTATTATCTGTCTTTATTTAGAAAGTACTTTTCATAAAAAAACAAGGGCAACACAAAGTGCTTGAAATAAAGAGTTGTAGTATAAAAACAAACAAACAATGGAGAAAAATGAACTAAACAAGGCTAAAAATGAGTTGGGGGGGGGGGGATTGTAAAAATATAAAATTAATTGATTTGAAGGATGAGGAAACACAAATGTGGTATTGCTGAGGAGACACTAGAGATACAAGTTCAAAGCACAGGTTCGAAAACCTTTGTCGGAATATTAAACCATAGATCCAAAATAATAAATGAAGGATTAAAAAATAAAATGAAACTAAAATCTACCTTTAATTCAAATGAACTTGAGTTAAAACTTTTCTTCAACAAGATGTTACATTGGTTTAAAATTAAAGAGCAACAAGCAATCTTCGTACAATGTCCAAGTAATTTATTTTAATAGGAAAATGGTTACTTATTGATCTGCACTTTGTAAAGCCTTCCAGCGATGTTCCAATCACCACAGCTGTCAAAAGCATGAAATACACTCGATCCTTTGCGATTTGATGGGAAACTGGTTCCCATTACTGGCACATTTCCAATGTTAATTACCTTCAGCATCACATCGTCTCTCTCTCTCTAAAGAGTCTTGCACAGGGCAGTAGTGTCCCACCAGAGGACAGTGGGGGGTAAGAGCGATGGGGTGAGAGTGGAGATATTGTGCTTTGCCTTTCTAGACCTTGTGGTGAATATGTGCATCGCTGAGTCTGGCCATTAGGCAGCATGATGGGCTTTTCTTTTCCAGACCATTTCATGTGGTCAGAATAGCATAAAAACAACATTTAGGTTCAATAGCAAAGACTTCAACTGAATAATCACGAGGGTGAAACTGTAACTATTACAGAGGCACCTCTGGGATAACCATATATAACTAGGGTGTCAAAAACAGTGTAGAGTTTCTGGAGGGCAAAGTGTTTGAAGTGTATGCTGTTGGCTTTTGCTACAACATCTGCTTTTAATTACTCAATTAGCACCATCATTTAGTCTCTTTGACATTCATCCAAATGGCAAATCATAGCCGGAAGTTGTTCTGTTTAAACAGAGCGTTAAGAGGAGTCATGAAAAATGCATACTCGATAATGTATATGGATACTTAACTAATTGAACCAATTAAATGGAGGAAACTGGTTTGAGTAGGAACAGCACGAACAGAGCCCGCAGGGAAGAAGCTTTGACACCTCTGATGTACAGCCTCCCCTCTCCCTACGCACAGACACGGGCCTGAGGTCATATTTCAGCAGACAAAAGGTTCTTGACTCCAGTCATACAGCAACAATGAGCCAAGAAATTAAAAGCCTTGCAGATTGAAGGTTACTGAGAGCATTAGTGGAGTCTAAAAATGCAACAAAACAAAAAAAATCCAGGTTTTTCAAGGAAGTTGAATGATTTCTTTATTAAATGTGTTTAAGAAGCCAGTAGACAGCATTTTTGTGTTTCATGAATGCATGCATCTGTTGCTAACACCAATGTGAGATCCTTAGGTTTCACGTTTAAACGATGCATGTTTTACTTTAATGGGTTTTGTTTACACTTGTGGATCAACTACCCTCTCTGCAATTTTAATGTACAGTGCTGTGAAAAAAGTATTTGTTAGCTTACAAATATCTTCTGTTTTTGCTTTTGTGTCTCACTTAAATATTTCAGATCATTAAACGAAATTTTATTACCAAAAAAAGAAGACACCCAATGTACAGTAAATATAATGATGATTGAATTTACTGAGAACAAAAAGCTATCCAAACCAGTGAGAAAACGTAATCAAGGCCTTTTTTTGCTTCTAAGTACCATTTTAAGTCACATCCTGGTCTGGTTAGTTTTTGACCTGTAGAAACAGGAAATCATTTAAATGGAACCTGTCTGACCATTAAAAACAGAATGATATATCTCAAAAAGCAATACGTCGTGCCAATCTGAGAGATTCAAGAACAGTAGTGAAAGAAAGTATTTGATATCTATCAGAGTGGAAAAAAGTAATTCCAAGAAAAATCACTCTAAGAGTACATCAAGAACTCATCTAGGAGGTCACAAAATAATACAGAACAACATCTAAAACCTTGCAGGTCTCTCTTTCCTTGACTAAGTTCAGTGTTCATGATAATGAAGTAAAAAAAGAGACTGTAACCATGGGAGAGTCCCAAAGCAAAAAGTACAGCTGAGCAAAAGAAACATAAAGAGCCATCTTACAACTGCCAGAAAATAACTCATGGATCCCAAAATGTTTTTTGGCACATGTTCTCTAGGCTGATAAAACAAACGTGGCTGGGTTCTGTTAAATATGGCATAACACTAGCACAGCATTTCAGAAAAAGAACATAGTACCAACAATCAAACATGGCCGTGGTAGTGTGATGATATGGGGCTGCTTTGCTGCAGCGCTTGTCCTTTTGTACTTGACTGTTATTTTTGTTTTTTTGGTGCAGCAAATTGGAAAATGTTGCAGTTGTTTTTAAATGTGCTCTATAACTATGTTGAACCTGAACTTAAACAGGATGTTTTTAGCTTAAAAACAAAACAAAAAAACTTCTAACCTTGCATAATTTAAAAGTACTGAAAAGAAAAACTGGTTAAAATTCCTCCATAGAGTTCTAAGAGACTCTTTAAAAATTACCACAATTTCTCTAATGGCAGTATAAAAACCCAGTTATCATATTTAAGAGGCAGATCATTTTTAGCATAGGAACAGGTTGGTTTGGTCCACATTTACTTCTTAATAAGGTCATTCTAAATTTTTTTTATATAAAGTAAATATAAATCTGCTTTTTATACTGACTAAGCTTATTTTTGATATCAATATTTTTGAATATTTGAAACCTTTGAATGTGACTGAAAAAGCAAAAACTGAGAAAATCTGTTCACAGAACTGTATTTTTTGCGTCACCATGGACATACCAACACATCAGCCCTGAGGTTAAATGAATATCAGCTCAGTTTAAGCTTACCTCTGCCCAAAGTTAAACCAATGCAATCCCCCACCACAACAAAAAAATAAGAATGATTGTACCCCTGCGGTGGTGATTTCCTGCATGCTATGGATGCATAAATAAACATAGGCATAAATACACAGAGGACACTGACTGGGACTAGCTGGCCAAGTGGGGCAGCTGTTATTAAAAGGGCTATTTATCACTGTCACCCCTCTCTGGTTCCCATCCTTCTCTGCCCTCCAGCGATGTCACTGGGCTTCCTGGGAACAAAGTGGCTCATCCAACCAAAAGTACCCCTCTTACATCACAAGCAAAAATGCTCTGTAAACATGTGCAACTTTGACCACTTCGTTATGTATGGTGCACCAGAACACTATTTGCTTTCTGATCTGATGGCTTGTCTGGAAAAATTTTTAAAACTTACAAAACCAAGTAACCTAATTCGATTTCTGAAAATCATCTACAGCACAACTATGCTGCATACACCATTCATTTTCTGCTCTGTTACTTTATTGATTTTAGCCACAATTATCCACTTTTCTGAAGCACTGCATCAAGTGAATTCCCTCTTTGTTGGACAATAAGTACAGAAGGTTGGCTAAGTCAACCTATTTCTCAGCCTAAGGGGACATACTATTCTCCAGCACTCTCATCCTCATTAGCAGGACCTGATAATAAACACACACACACACACACACACACACACACACACCTCAATTAGCCCATCCAGGGTGAAGGGAGAAGGCAAAAACGTCTTCCAAATCACAAAGAATACCATTATTGCACATTCAAACTGAATTCCAAAGATTTCAAACAGCATCACAGTGGTAAACCAGCTATACTATTCAGTGGAGCATCTTAGGTTAGGCAAAAACCTGTTCAGTGAATGTATATTCCAGGAATGTTGAATTTGAGTTTTTGCCTTGGAAAGTAATTAAACAACATAATCCAATTTTATTTTTTTTGTCTGGTAACTAGTGTTAGTAAGGTCTGTAAAAAAAACAAAAACAAAGATGTTTTTTTACCAAGTGTAAGATAAGATAGTAGTGTTTAAATTAGGACATTGTACCACATCAATCCATTAAACTTTATTATTTATGATGACTCCTCTTTGACATATACAGTAACTTCAATGTAATACAAGTGAAAGAAAACATAATTCCCTTTTTCTTAAAACAGGGACAAACATTTGACCAATTCATTTATAACATACCTTTTTTTGCCTTAATACCATGCATCAGCCTAAATTCTTAACACAGAGCTCTACTCGCACTAGTGGTCCACAGATCCCATAAACCTCTCACATGCAGCAATCCACTCACAATTAATGAAGTGCTTACTTAACCAATTTAAACCCTTAATTCCTATTAATTCAACATAATAGCCACCATCTCAAACAGAATTAGCAGCACTCTAGCAGGAAGCCTGCAAATCTCTGAGGGCCAGAAAGAGTCAAGCTAGCATATTCCACATTCTTTGATAAATATGTAACAGTATGTATATCACTGTGAAAATGCATAACCCTCGTGTAAGACCCCTATCAAGTCTGCTTTACACCTGTATTACATTTCTCCCTCAATCAGCAGCTTTTCTGAGACGCCAGCCTCCCACGAGGAGCAGAAACCATTACAAGGCAGCGCAGCTCATTTGCAGAAAGATTGGAGATCACGCCACATCAAAAAAAAAAAGAAGCATGTGAGACATTTCTCAGGGCAAAATTGATTTATTCCATTTCTGGGTTTGCATGCAGCATCAGTATCAGTGTATTTAATGTAAATCCCCAATCTGGAGCTGATTTACTGTGTGAGCTTCTGCTTACCGTGCAAGTGAGAAACAGAGGCGATGGAACAGCACAAAAGGTGGGCTGTTAAATGCAAAATGAGGGTACATGCAGGACATCTATGCACATGAATGTCAACGATGTTTAAAGTAATGTAAAAACGCTGTATAAAATGTACAGAATAAAATGATTGATAAATACACAACAATTCTTAAATACCCTTACCGAAAAACTGTTAAATGAAAAAAGGGAATTAAGAAAAACTGACTTATAAAGAAAATTATGTGTCACAATGTGTAAATGTTATTTTTCTAACATCCACAACTCTAAGTCTAATGGTTTTGCTTTAACAGCTAAACTCTGAGGTTTTGGGTATCACGCTGGACACCACCTTGCAAACTGTACAGGAAAAGCTTTGCTTGTAAAAAATAAATAATAAAAAAAAACAGAATAAAACAATGCCACGCCACTCAAACTAACTTTAGGGGAAAGGTTTTGGTTTAATTTAACAAGACAATGTGATGTAATGAAAACTTTACAAAAAAAACGTTGCTATTTTTTGCAGGAAGAGTTCCAACTTAAGTAATCTTTACAGCGGTTTTGCTTAATTCAACAAGACAATGTCACACTAATCAAACTTTACAGGGAATGCTTTGCTTTTTTACATTGAGAAAGTGCCATTTAAAGCAATTTTTAAGTTTTGCTTATTTCAACAAGCCATCCCACCTTGCTAACTTATAGAGAAGCCTTTGTTCAACTCAACAAGACGATGTCACTTTACAGAGGAGGCTTTGCTTATTTCAACAAAGCAATGCCACACCAAACATAGAACAGCAGCAAATGCAGTGACTGAACTGGTCTGCTTGCAGTCTGTATCAATTTATTGTTTAAAGCATCCAACACATTTTAAATATAATAAAACAAAAAATCCAAAAGTTAACACTGGTATGAGTGCTTAATTTGTCTTTTTTGCAGTTTTCATCTAAATGTAGAGATTATGATATTCAAATTGTTGCATTTTGTGTTTATTCACATTATGAACAACTTTGTTGGAAAAGAGTTGTACATAATAAAAGACTGTGTTCAGATAACAAACATAATATAGGCAGCCTCCCAAATTACTGTACATAAAGAAAAAAAGCACATGGCTTCCTTTTTGTCTTATCTGCTATTCCACTTGTGTATAAGCCACAAAGACATTATGCCATTCCTTGGTTGAGATAAAAAAATACATAAACAAATAAATAAATATTTCAGAATATTTCAATTTTCACTCAAAAGAAAAAAAACAGATCAAGCACAGCCTGTGGCTAGGGGAGTCTGACTGCATGCTGGTGGGGGGTAAAAGACAGCCTTCGGGGGTGTGGAGGGCGAATGTTTTTTAATGAGCTGAAACTTTAAATACTGCATAATATATAATAAAAATGGATACTACATTTCACTCTCCTGAAAAAAACTGGGAAAAACTATTAAAATCCATTTCTCCCTTAATGTCAACACAGTAAACATTAAGTATGAATGAAGTGGATGTGATACAACGACATCACAAAGAAAGAAAAGCAAAAAAAGGAATCAACTTGAACTGGAAAAAAAGGAGGATGGGTATGTAGATAAGTGCACATGCTAGGGCCATTGATTTAACACAGCATATGTAAAAACAGCGAAACATTAAACTACATCTTGAACTTTGATAGCATAATTAGTTTAAAAGTTATTGCTTAATATCTTGATTGGTTTATAGGCTGCAGCTGGATGTGCTTTTGACCCAAAACAACCTCAACCGACAAATATTTCAACTTCCTATGAACAAAAGCTTAGGCAACTCTGGCACAGAAAACAATTAGTTTTAATGTTTCTCCCTTTGCAAATATACACATATAATATAAAGCAGGTCGTAGAAAGAAAGAATTATCGTGCCCTTTGTCATCCCTGGGGTTAAGGAATACAGCATAACAGATCACCTGTTATCCGCTTGGCACAATAGAAAAAGCAGTGTTTAAAATGTCAATAACAGGCCAGTAAATATCATATCCTGTAGTACTGCCAATGCAAAACAGATCAAAATGAGACTAAATGAGATATATACAGCCAGAGGCCTCTTCTGATGAAAATAATAGGTCTTTTGTTTGAGCTATCACAGTATGAATAAAAAATACCCCTTTTCACAGTAAATATTGTGACATTGTTGGCTGAGACAGCAACATCGACATGTAATTCCAGTGCCGTCCTTAAAGTGATCTAAGTGATATCTCAGGTATCCCCGCTGCTCGCGGAGTAAGCATGGAGACACTGGTGGCCGATTCCACAGGCTCATAAAATAACCTCTCCTGCATTAGCTGCAGGGGTTGTTCACACAATAATTGTTTCTGCCAAGCCATATATCTGTATGACAGGGAAAAGGCTGGTGCTAAATAATTCATTTGCAGAGTGGCTCCATCAACTATTTCAAGGAGATTAAAGTAAAAACAATTTTAGGCCAAACAAACTGAGGAACGGTGTAGCTAATTAGAAAATAATTACAACTCTCTGAAAGTTGATTAGCAATTTCACTGCTCGACATTAACAATTTACATTAACACTCCTCAGTCTGAGCACTTGTTTTGCTTTACTTACCTAAACTCTAAATAGTACAAGTATTTAAAGATTTCACCTTGACAAAATTTATTAACAGCACCAGCTCGCAATTAAACGTGCCAAACTGGCATTAATTGTTTGCTCATTACCACTTTAGATGCCTGTTGGGTAATTTAGACGCTTCAATACGGGACCAGACTATTAAAAAGCATCCATCTTGCCTTAAGTGCAAGCCATGTTTTGTTAAGTTACAGAAGTCCATTTGCAGTTCAGATAACCAATACCCACAGTGGTGGTGACTAAGGTTTAATATGTAATGCTAAGCTTCTGTCCGACCTGAAGGGGAGGCCTCCCCCGCAGTTTAGAGTGACTCAAAGGTGAAGCCCTGAAAACAAATACAAGTCACTCACATGCTCTGCAGTTTGGATTTCACGTCATCCTGTAATAGCTGCACACAAAAGCTGCAAGATGGCTGCAACCCCGCGCAGTCCAGCCCGGCTACATGGTGATATCAATGCAGCTCTTTGGGTCAAAGGGTCAATGAGTAATTAAGACATGGTTGCCTGAGCATTCCCCATGCACACTTTCAGTCCTGATGAAAGGCTTCCAATGAAAGGAGGAGGATTTAAGTGCAGCTTGATACCAAGGATCAGATTTCTGTAAGTGTGTCTAAATGTTCCTTGTTCAGGGCAATTAGTTTGATTAAAGTGATAGTCTTGTGTCATTGCACTGTGGAAGAGGATTTTGTCTATGCATATTGCATGAGATTCAAACTATTTGCATACAACCAAAGTTACATTATCAACTTAAAAACATTTAAGATTGGGCTTGTTTGGAAGTGTTTTTGAGCTTCCATGAAAGTTAACATATGCATTTAGTCCATTTTTTAAACATGTTTTCTAATGTAACTACTTGCCTGTTCAGGGGGCAGTAGTGGTCCCAGTTTGGTACAATTTTTATGCATGATGAGCAACTTTCATAAAACAGGTCACTCTCGAACAGAGTGTGGCTTGACATGTCGCAGCCGTCGTGCGCACAAAGAGGTCAAAAGGTGCATTGATTTCCATGTACGACAAGAAATTATTCGTTCATTTTCATTGCGTTAAAAATGAAGAGGCCAAGGCCTGAAAATTGAGGTCGCTGATAAATGCTAGGAACAGGAGACGCTGAGGAGAGAAATCAATACGGCAGTTTGTCAGCCTGCCTCTCAGAGGGCGCAGGAGTCTGAAGCAGAGCAAAGCCTGCGCTGTCAGCAAAGCACATTACCAGAAATCAAAGGCCAGTGAAGGCCCGAAGGAAGGGATGTACACGTCCCCCAACAAAGGACACATTTTGGTAATTAAAACCTATTTTATCAGAGCTGTCCTGTCACTGATTTTTCTCTAAAACTATTGACTATCTGTTGCGTGGAGGATGACCACTAATTCAACTTTAAATAAATGTTCCGGGGTTTTGGGGATGAAGCAAAATGAAGCCAAATACATGACACTATTGCATAACGCAAATTAGGAATAGGATTAGGCACTAACTGGACCATTTTCTGTGCAATTTACATGTTTTAGAAGGACTATATTTAAAAACCAACAGATCATTTTAATGCAAAAATGCAGAAAACCACTGATTTCAAACCACGTCTATGTTGCTGTGTATAGTTTAATGTTACTGATCCAATGAGCAGGCATTGGCAATAAATAAACATTAAATAAAAGATTTTTCATTCTATCACTAGATGGAAATCATTAATTGTAGCTCTGGGTGTATGTCTACAATTGTAATCATGTCGAGAGGTGAATCTTTAGTGTCATTTGCAGCCTCTAACAGCTTTTCTTCCATGATTATGATTTATTTAGGGATATTCATCCACCCAACAACTGAACAACTTCCCTGTCCCTGCCAAAGATGAGCATCACCACACCATGATGCTGCCAACACCGTATTTCATTGTGGGATGGCATGTTAATTTGTTTTCTTCACACACAGTTGAACACGTAGGCAAAAAAAGTTTAAATATGACATGTATAATCAGAGCACCTTCATCCACATCACTGCTATGTCTCTTATACATTGGTGGAACACTTACCTGTATTCTAACAATGGCCTTCCTCTCGCCACTTCCATTAAGGCCAGATTTGTGGTGTGCTCGACTAATAGATGTTCTTTCAACCGACTTTCCCCACTGATCACTGAAGCTGCTCAGAAGTTACTATGGGCCTCTTGATTCTATGATTAAAGCTCTCCTTGCTCAGTCTGTCACTTTACTTAGGGACCATGTCCGGATAAGTATGCAGTTATACCATACTTATTCCATTTTTCTCTATGACCTTTTCACCAGTGTGTGAATGTGTGCGTGAATGGGTGAATGACTGAATGTAGTGTGAAGCGCTTTGGGGGTCCTCAAGGACTAAATAAAGCCCTATACAAGTACAGGCCATGACATGTCTGCACAGTTTTGATTTTCATGGTATTTTTCTCACTGATGTTTTCTAACAAACCACTGAGGCAAATCAGCAGTTTAAAATCAATTATCTGTGACAGATTTTATTTAGGAGTATCTGGGTAAAAAGGGCTGAATACATACAGAGCCCACACTTCTCCAATTTTTATTTGCAAAAAAACAAAAACAATTGTAGGCCGTATATAATTTTCCTTTCACTTTGCAATAGTGCACTATTTTGTGAAAATTGTGTTCTGTGACATGAAATCCCTTGAAGTTTGTTGTCAGTTAAAAAGTTCAAAGGTCATGACTACTTCTGACTCAAAAACACAGAAAAACTGAAAATCATTACTATTACTTTGTATACTTTAACCTAGAATACAAACATTTTATTTTGGGGAAAAAACAAAAAACATAACATTTAACAAAACTTTACAAAAGGATAAGTTGTCATTTAAACACCTAAACTGCTACATATATGTGTGAAGTGTATGGAACTAAATGACTTTAACATTAAATATATCATAATTTACCATAAAATACCCTGTGCAGTCAGACAAGATCAAGAGTGACATACGTTATGATGGCACTTCCAGGTACAGCAGAAACTTAACTTAATTTCCCTCTGGGATCAATAAAGTATTTTTGAATTGAATTGAATTGAGAACATTACAAGATGAAGTAAATCCAGCAGCTTGGTAGATATTAGCATCTTTAAAACATACTAAAGCAGTCCTCCGCTTTTAGTACTGTGCACCTTCTTCTTCTTTGTAGGCAAAATAGACTGTGACAGGTCCAACACTCGTCTGTACCGTTTCTGCAGCTCCTATCACCATCCAGCACCCAATGCCATAGGCCAAACAAGGTATACCTGAAACAAAAGGACAAGTCTATTATTTTCAGTTAGTAGTATTCATCTGAAAAACAATTATTTACAACAGAGTTCCTGAAAATTTTTCATTTCAACATTCATTACTGCCATTTCTGCATTTTCCCCATAGCCTGTATATGTATCTAGAATTTCAAGTAAGGGACATTAGTCGTTTTGGGTTTATTATCTCCATGTCCCATACATCTAAAAGAAAAGAAACCTGCTAAGAGTGCCTTCTAATTTAGCACCGTGGTTACAGGAAGTTGTATTTCACTCCTGTTTTTGGTAACCACACAAATTTAGATCATTTCTGTTCCAAAATCTAGAACAATTTGAATTCATGTTGTTTAAAGCAGAGTTTGTGATCTGTTAAGTTTAATTTTCCTAGAAAAAAAAAAAATAGTACAAAATAATAGTACAATCATTGCTATGCTGGGTGTCTAAACCAGATTCCATTTTTGGACCGACAAGACAACTTTAGAGCCGTGATCAGAGTGGATTTAGGGCCAAAAAGCAGTAAAACTGCTTCTCTTTTGATTGTTTTAATGAGTACAAATTAATCTGTGGTTTCTCAGTAAGATATGAGTTTGACAAAACTGAAGTTGTGTCAAGTCAAACAGAGAAGATGATCCAAACATAGAATTGATGTAAAAATTATTTTATTCGATTTTCTGTTTATTTTCTTTTAGAAATTGAAATAAAGAATAAAGTTTTCTCATACTTTTCCTTTCTTAAGACTAAAATAAAAATCTAATATTTTCCAGGCGTTGCCAAAATATAGGAGCCCTGCTTCGTTTCCAGTAAATTGTGAAAATACTGACCTAGATTGATAACTTTCAGCATTGTAAAAAACTTGTCTTCAAAGTCCAAGTTTTGTGGAGGTGATTTGGTACAATGATATTTCACAAAGGGGAAGCAGCCTGTCCTCAGTATGTGGTAATTGGATCCCTTAACTCTCCAGTTAAAGTGGGACATGCCAAACTGGTCATTGCGGATGGAGCTGTAGCGCACGCAGAACGAAGTCCAGGGTGGAAGTCTGCGCTGCTGCAGGTGGCAGGTTAACACCTCTGAAGCTGCTGGCTGTGGACCTGTTTTACCGAATCTGCTCGGAAACAGAACCACCTGCAGACAGATGCTGTGTATCCTCCGCAAAAACTCCTTCATGACTTCTGTAATAAGAACAAGCCTTCATTTTAACTTTTACAACGCTACGTTAGCATCAAAGCTGCAGCTTCTGATTCAACATTAGTTTAAAGGGTTAATTCACTGCATTTATGGACTCTGGATGAGCTGCAGCTGAAAACCTAAAATACCTGGAATGGTCAAACTACAATTAGATTACTCTGAAATGACAATTTAATTTGTAAAAAAAAAAAAAAAATTAAATAGGGCAACTAACATTTCATGGCTCACGGAGGTCCAGCTTGAAAACTGCAACACCTAGACAGGTCAAACCTTGCCAGTAGGCTACTACTTTTTACCAATTGGAAGGTCTACAAAATATAATTCATAATTTGTTAAACGTTTAATTAATCAACACTGAACAAGGTGAGTTTAAAGCTTTGCTAGGGTACTTCAAAAAACAGCTTAAATAAAGACTTCCCAAATCAAAATCTATTTTACATAAGCTGTGTTTAGTACAGAATCATTTTGGGGATATGTTTCTTTTCCGTTGAATATGGACTAAGTTTAAGGTGTTAAAGAAACCAAAGAAACCTTAACAATAGCCATTTTATGTTTCTATAAATTAGATAACGATTTCACAAATCACAATCTGTGATTTATCGAATACGCAATAAGTAGAAAATAATCCAAGCTTTCGAATTAGGGCTGAATAAAGGTTCCACTGTGGAACCTTTATTCAGCCCTAACGAATATGTGCAACTTCCACATATTCGTTATATATAGTAGAATAGCCCTTTAATCAAGTGCTGAATCGGAACAAAGTCTGACATAAAACTAGTGAACAAACATTAGGAAACAGTTTATGCTCATTGTTAGAGACTGCTCACCATGGCACCTCCTGACTCCTGTAGTTTAGCTGAAGTTAGCAAACAAGCTCAACCCCGAATGTCAAGGCTTCAAATCATTAAACTTCAAAAACATTCCACAACAAAGAGCTGCAGACCGAGAAACGCAGGTCAAATTTGCATTATTTACATCAGCTAAGATCGGTGAGAAGCTCACAATCACCCTACTTTGAGTTTACCTAGTGACTTTTACCTAAACTGGTCCTTCGTTTCAATTTTGCCGGTCAGAAACACAGAGCGGTGAATATAGTTCCTTTTCGGAGCGTCACCAACGTGGGATGAACTGATGGATTTTCTGGCATTTCAAATAAATTATTTATGCCACTATCAGTAATCAGTAGAGAAATCTTTATTGGCATAACATACATAACAGCCTGGGTGGATAGTAACTCGTTTTATCCAGCTGCCTTTGATTAATTGATTAATAATCGATGGAATGTCATAACAGTGGCATGTTTTAATGTTCTCATTGATGTTGTGTTTTCTGCTTTTATTGTTGTTTTATTGCTGCTTTCATTTCCCCCCATATCATATAAAGCACCTAGATTTGCCTTGTTGCTTAAAGTGCTGCACGAATAAATTTGCCTTGTCTTGCATTTACTCATCAGTTACATTTACTAGAGTAAATTTTTAGAAGAATATGTACTTTTAGTTGTAGTTTTTCTACATTGTACATTTTGCTTTTACTTGAGTAATATTATTATGAAGCATCACTACTCTTAATTGAGTAAAATTTCTGCATACTCTACCCACTGTGAGTAACTTTACTAAACAAAGAACAAACATGTTTTAACCAGATCTAGAGACACATACAGTTTATGTTAAAGTGAGAAATCCAGTTAGCACACAAGCTTTGTTCTAATTTCCTTTTCTGTCTGCTGAGCTGATAGAGAGTAGAGCTGAGTACATATTTACTGGAAGTACTCTGTTCTAACATATATAGATTACCTACTGAATATATTGGTTTCACAAGTTTTACATAGAAATAAAATACTTTAAAAAGGTTTCTTCTACTTGAATTTGTTATTTGTAATTGTGTTATTTATTTTTACTTTAGACTTTAAAATAACAGAATTTGCACATAACTTTACATTTTTTGTCTGTATGATTCATTTCTAAGGAATAAATCCAATGTTCTGATCAGTTACTCTGTACTTGAGTAGCCTTTTAACAAAACACCATTTTACTGTTGAGTAATGTCTTGGATAGCTACTTTTTACCAGTACTTGAGTAAAAAAAATTATTGAAGTAGTGATAACTTTACTTGAGTATAAACAAAGTAATCAAATATTTTTCTTTGGTGATTCACTTTGAGTCTTTAAGGGTTGAAGGCCTCTTGCCATAACCCTAATGTTTATTTCCCTCCAGATTCTCTATCAGATTCTAGTCAGGATTCTGCCTGGGTCACACCAAAAGGATAATAATGAAAAACTAAAATAAAAAAACAGGTTGTTATAGTTAAAATCATTTTTAAAATCTTAAGCTTCTAGGAGTATAAATACTTCTGGTCTTAACTTTAAACATTTACCTTTTCAAGTGATATATAGAATGTTGTGTTTTATGACCTCTCACTTTATGATCTAAATTACACAATGACAGATGCCTTATATATTCAATTCAATTCAGTTTATTTATATAGCGCTAATTCACAACATATATATACAAAACAAGAAAAAGGAAATCCCTATATTTTTGGAATATTTACTATTTTCATTTTTAAACAAAAGTTTAACATGTTGGATTTTCAAATATATATAAACTTAAAAACAACCAAACTGTGCTAAAAAAAAGCGGAACAAAGGTTAAATGGTGTCTACAGACCTCTTGATCCTTTTAAGTCTAAGCATTAAGACTACACGGTACAGTTACATACACTCATTTCCTGCATGAGTGTCACAATAACTTTGGGTGGATGATGTACTGGTAATATTTACTTAAGGTGCCATGAGTATTCAAAAATGAATATCATGAAATTGAAAACAAGAACCAGATGCACAGGACTTAAGGATGTTTTTCAAAACCACACCGGGTCAGACTAATACATAATACTAGGTCAACCCTTTTTGTAGCCATCAGCAATCTCCCTACATAATTCCGGCTTGCTATTTCACCACTATTCTTAGCAGAAATACAAGAACTCATTTGAATAGTTACATTTTTTTCCTGGAACAGAACTGGCTTTAAACACAATCCATAGATTTTTATTAGGGTTGAGATTGGGACAACTCCACCATTTTAATATTGAACTGCTACATAAACTCACAGGGGCGTCGCATGGTGTGAGTGGGCGCCCTATGTGCAGAGGCTTCAGTCCTCGATGCGGCCGTCCCCGATTCGAGTCCCGTCCCGGGCGACCTTTGCCGCATGTCTTCCCCCACCTCTCTCCCCCTTCAAAAACTCTGTCCACTGTCAATAAAGGCCACTCAGGCCCAAAAAACCTTTAAAAAATAAATAAATTCCTAAACCAGTCAGGATTTGTGTTTGGGATTATCATCCTGTTGGAACACAAAATTGTGTCTAATATTTAGCCATCTAACTGTTACTTTGATGTGAAGTTTAAGAATTTGGAGTGAGTCCTTCTTCTTGGATCCACTTTGTACCTGTGATAGCAACACAGCCCTAAAGCTTGAAGATCACATGCTTGATAGTTGGTATCATGTTCTTCAGATGAAAAGTGTCACCTTGAACTGTCCAAACATACTTCTTGTCATAGAAGAGACAACGGGGCTGAGGGCGCTCAGGAAACTTCAAAAAGTTTCTATCTCAGGTGCTCTTCTGCGATGGGTGAAGTAATAATAAGAAAAAAAAGAAATTACAGAGGCACTCTGAAGTTGAAAAGGTATTAAAAAGCCTTTAATTCAACATTGCAAGGACTGATTACAAGCACATGGGCCTACGCGTTGCGGCCATATTGGCCTTCATCAGGGCATAGAAACAGGAAGTAGATCAACGCTTAAAATGGACACCCTTGGGTGTTTAGTGGGTGGCGCCTTCCCATTAATAAGTTATAAAGTCACATTCCTCATTAAGGCCAGGGAAAGAGGTAGCCTTGAGTTTACTAATCCAAAAGGTTTCTCTTTGGAGAAGGGTCCTTAGATGATCTCCACCCCTCAAAGGGTTTGGGGACCACCTCTATCACCATCACCAGGATACAGGATGATACTTGTCATATTTGCTTTTCTTGTCCATCTGCCCTTCTGTCCATGTGGACAACTGGAAAATTCTGTTGAGCTGTGAGTTATCAGCTTTGGCTTACTTGAAGGTCAGCTTCCTTTCTGTCCACAGCAATATATATAGAAGGGAAGTTGTGCCGTTTACGGTAAACCTATCCTTTTAACTTTCAGCTCCAGCTTTTCATATAAAAAGGAACTTGAACAAAAACTGAATTTTGTGACAAACTCTGACATTTTTGCATTTTATACATATGCTCTCCAAAAACAATTACCATTCAAAACAAGGAACAATAAGGAAGCCAGTAAAATATCAGTAATTTAGAATATCCTATTCATTCTCAGTAGTAAAAACGTAAAAAAAAATACTAATAATACACATCTTCATGTTTCACAACAGTTTTGCAACTTATTTTTTAATTGTCTACTTACAGAAAAGGTCCTTTGAGACCTTGCAGATCGTACCAATCACTTTTTCGTTCAATAACCAAAGTAATCTGTTCTTTCTTAAACGGTGCAGAAAAAAGATTACTACATATCATTATCTGTCTATCAAACAACCCTCGCTATTCATTATCATCCACTATAAGGTGTATCTACTCTACAAACACATTCACATATTGTAATCTGAAGTTTCCAAAACAAAATTATATTGTACAGCTGCTTTTGAAGGTCTACGCATCTCTGTTAAAATGCAAGGTTTTTAATATGTAAAAAATGACACTAGGATAAACCAATGTAAACCAACATTTATTATCCATAATTCAAATTAAAAGAACAAATTTCGTTGGGGGTATGTAGAAATATTAATAAGGGGCAATACCTATTTGCATAAGTGTGCAGACTGTTAAACTAATAGTTTGTTGAATCACCTTTTGATTTAGTTTCAGCCATTGACTGTATGTTTTAGCATTCAGTCTTCTTAAATTCACACCTGCCATCAGCTACAATCAAATATGATAAACCCTGATCTTTAAAACAAAATCCTCTTCTTTACTACACAAAAAAAATTTTTTTTCTGAAGCGTATGTAAATATTTGGTTTCAACTGTGTGCTTAAACAAAGTATTAGTCTAAGGGTGTGTGCACTAATGCAATGAGGTTAATTCACTTTTTAATTTATTTTTTCCTCTAAAAGGTTTAATGTTTTCAATTAAATTAATCAGGACAAATGTCACACTTTATATAGTAAATATTTTCAAATTATCATGGTCTCATTTCACCAGGGGTGTGTACACTTTGGGGTGCTGCTGTATGTAGGAAAATATATTCAGTTCTTAGTAGAAATCCTTTATAAGTGTATTCTCCAAAGTCTTTTAAGAGAGCAAACTCAAAACTCCAACATGTAAAGATTCATGACAGCATATTAAAAGAGTTTATTCAGAAATCTATGCTTTATAAGCCTGTACATGTATGTAGGGTTCAATGGAGAAGCAAGTGTCTAAGCAGCAGATTTACCCTTCAATTGGTTCTTGTTCTGAATAATCATTTGCAACATGTCTTCTATGTTTCGGATCAGCACCTACATTAAAACAAAGTAAAACAAAATTTCAAGTACAAGCCATTTTTAAAAATTATCTTTCAGACAGAAGTGTATCAGTAACATTGTTATAAATATGATGTTTATGGATATTAATTATCTACACTTAATTAAACAGACACATTCCGCCTGACAAGTTATAACAGATTATGAAGGTTTCATGACATGGATGAGGGGAAATCGTTAAGTCGTTAACACAGTACCTTGAAATTGGTTTCTCCTTGCTTTTTAGAGGACGATATTTCCTGATGAATGACTGACAAATTCCGAGCAAAGGTCACCAGAGCTCCCTGGAGATCTTCTGAGACCGCTCTAATAACAACATTCCAAACAAACGAGTTTACTAATGATCCCCTTGTTGCCTGCTAAGAAACAATCACCTTGTTCATTTGATGGTTGTGGGTAAATGAAACTTTCAGCAGATAGCATCTTCGGTCTATAGGGGGATGAGCACAGCTTGATTTAACTGTTCCAGCGCTGTGCAAGCTAACGGATTTCTGTGATAAATATGTTGAATAACCCTCTGCTTAACAACCTGTGGAGTTTCTGATATTTACAAAACCAGAGGTGGCATCTTAATCCTGTAAAGAATAGTTTTTACGATGAGTCTTGGCAAAGTAATCGCCCTTCTAATATTCTTCAGTGCTTTGCTGTTCTAATGAAGTGAAATTACAGGTTCCTAACCTATACATGCTACTTTAAAGAGAACAGCTGTAAATTAAATACCAAGATTTACAGAGTCTTCGAAAGGTCAGAAAAACAACTGTTGTTGCCTTTTAATGAATACTTTTCTTTAACTTAATCTGAAATTTTATTGTCAAAGTGATAGTTTAATCATTTTAAAGTGGTCTTCAGTCAAAAGGTTTTGACTGATCAATAGCTTTATGTTTCCAAGAGATAATTACTCTGGAATGGATGACAGTTTTTGTAATTTTTTGTCTTACAGCTACTCTGATGAGCCATTGGCTATGAATCTGTTTGTCATAACTGGAAATGCCAAGAGAATAATTTACTGCAAGAATGTAATAGAACCTTACTTCAAAAAAACAGAAATATCGTTTTTAAGGGTGGATATTTGGAGAAATTCATTACTGTCACTGAAGGGTTGTAGAACCTATCCTTTATAAAGCCTTTGCCAAGGCTTTTCTGCATGGATTTCCAAGTTTTTCCACCATTCAGCAATAAAGTGCCCACATTTGTTTTATTTTTGTTACAATACACAAAACTGATGCAATAAGAAATACTCACAACATTCCAATGCTGCATCGCTCACTGCTGTCATAGAGAGCAAAAACAGTGCCTTGCTTTTGCTGTAAAGGAATTTCACAAACATATAGTTAAAAGGAGACCCAAGACAAACACAAGGGACGGTTATCACCCAAATCCTAAATTAGGATAAACAATGTTTTTTTTTACAGTTCATTCACAAAATGTACAGGATTTACTAAGTAGAGTGCTGCATGAGCATGTTAAGTACTATTAGCAACAATAAATATAATGTTTAAAATTTCTTATAATTTGCTGCCGGAGCTGGTGTGCGAGGCTGAGAGGTTCTGACTGGACATTGTCAGACTCGCCTCGATGCACCGCTCTGGCTCTGGAACTAGTGTCCTCGAGAGGGGTTGGACTCTCTTCCACTCTGGAGTTGCCCCCATTGAGAGGCGCCGAGTAGGGATGGGGATACTTGTTGCCCCCCATCTTGGTGCCTGTACGTTGGGGTTTACCCAGATGAACGAGAGGGTAGCCTTCCTCCGCCTATGCGTGGGGGCAGAGGCGGAGTGGCAATCGGGACGATCTGGACTTTTCCCGGTCGGCCGGCTGAAGGATTTACACAGCGGAACACAATTTAAGCGGCCACGAGGCAAACACGATCAGCCTGACTCTGAGCTTATCAAAATCATTAAAGTGTAACTGAACCCTCTGAAAAATCATAACCCCGCCCCCAGACAACATTTAAAAAATTCTACAAAGTGGGCGGTGCCAGGAAGAAGGTGGGGTATGGCCAAGTGTTGAGGAAAAGCGGAGGGGGGGACGTGGGGGTGTGTTCAGGAGGACATTGACAGCTCGCTTAATGTGACACTGAAACATGGAGAGTGACCAAAGCGACGTTGGCAGTTTTACGACTGATTGATCTGATCAACATTCATCTGTTTTGAACGTTAGCCTATGTTAGCATTACCACTCAGAGACTGGACTCATCCTGTCTCCCTCTGCCTCAGCAGCACCGAGCTCGGGCGGCGCTGGCTAGGCGCCCTGAGCCAGCGGATCTCCTCCGTCGTCACCGGAAATAGAGGAGTAGAGGGAGGCTTTATGGAGCTCAGCGGCCGCGAGCCCTATCAATTCGAGCTGCTGGCTCGGGGCGCTGAGTCAGCGCTGTCAGAGGCTTCCGCTGCTGCTGAGGGAGAGAGAGACCGGAGGAGTTCAGTCTCTGAACGGTAATGCTAACATTCAAAACAGTATGTTAGCTATGCAAACTAAGTGCTAATGTGATAATAATGGTAACCTGAAAAACACAATCCCACTCCAAACTCGCCACAGGGCCGGTATGTCTGATAGTTTTATACCCAAACCCACGGGGCGTGTCTGTGAGACCATGGCTGCTGTGACGCTGTCAATGCCTGTGACGTAGAGATGTACCACTCAATTCAATTAAATTCAATTCAAAAATACTTTATTGATCCCAGAGGGAAATTAAGTGTTGGTATAGCTCATATAATTAATTCTTTAAGGAGTTGTTGTAGAGGATGATGGCTGTGGGCAGGAAGGATTTCCTGTAGCGGTCTGTATTGCAGCAAAACTGAAGAAGCCTCCGACTGAAGACGCTCTGTTGTTGTATGACTGTCTCATGAAGAGGATGCTCAGGGTTGTCCCTAATTTTTTTGATTTTATGAAGAATCCTTCTTTGCATTATCATCTCCAGATTTTCCACAGTTGTCCCAAGAACAGAACCAGCCTTCTTTATCAGGTTGTTTAGCCTTTTTAAATCCCTGGCTCTGATGCTGCTACCCCAACAGATGACGGCTGAAGAGATTACACTCTCCACAACAGACTTGTAGAAGATCTGCAGCATCTTGCTGCAAACCTTGAAGGACCTAAGCTTCCTCAAGAAGTACAGTCCGCTCTGTCCCTTCTTGTAGACGGCTTCACTGTTGCGCCTCCAGTCCAGTCTGTTGTCAAGGTGAACTCAGAGGTATTTATATTCCTCAACCACCTCCACTTCTTCTTTCATGATGGAAACAGTGTTTGACTTATCCCTGTTTCTTCTGAAATCTACAATCATCTCCTTTGTTTTGTTCACATTCAAGGTGAGACGATTGTTTCCACACCATGTCACAAAGCAGTCCACCAGCTCTCTGTATTCAGCTTCTTGTCCATCTCTGATACACCCGATAATTGCAGAGTCATCTGAGTATTTCTGCAGATGACAGGTCTCTGATTTGTACTGGAAGTCTGAGGTGCACAGAGTGAAAAGGAATGGTGAGAATACGGTCCCTTGTGGTGCTCCTGTGTTGCTGACCACCTGGTTTGACACACAATTCTTCAGTCTCGCAAATTGTGGTCTGTTGGTCAGGTAGTCATTGATCCAGGCGATTGTTGAGGGCTCTACCTGTGTCTTCAGGAGTTTCTGACAAAGCAAATCAGGCTGAATTGTGTTAAATGCACAGGAGAAATCAAAGAACATGATCCTCACAGTGCTGCCTGCTTTGTCCAGATGACAGTGGGTTGGTTGAAGTAGGTGTATGATGGCATCTTCAACTCCAACTCCACAGCGATAAGCAAACTGCAGTGGGTCCTGATACGTTCTTGTTTGCTTACTCAGGGGTGCCAACAGGAGTCTCTCCAGAACCTTCATGATGTGGGATGTCAGGGCAACGGGTCTATAGTCATTGATGACTGATGGGTGAGTTCTTTTGGGTACTGGAACAAGGCAGGATGTCTTCCACAACACTGGGACCTTCTCCTGAGTTAGGCTAAGGTTGAAGAAGTGCTGCAGAATCCCACAGAGCTGCTCAGTACAGGCCTTCAGGACTCTGGGGCTGAAACCATCTGGACCTGCAGCCTTGTTCTGGTTCAGTTTCTCCAGCTGCCTCTTCACCTGACTTTTGGAGACAGAAAGGTGGGAGGGGGAGGCAAAGGGGGTAGCAGCATTTCCTGACTTGGTTGAAGTCAAACTTGTGGAATTAGAAGAGTCCATGGCTGAGGTGAAGGATAAAACATCCGAGGTGTAACAGGAAAGCTGTTGATCAGAGGAAAGTGGGATGTCTGTTTGGCTGGGAACAGGAGAGGGGGATGCTGAGCTAGTTCCTGAACTGAACCTGTTGAAGAATATGTTCAGTTCATTGGCTCTGTCCAGACTTCCATCTATCCAATCCTTCCTGTCCTTAAAGCCTGTGATCTTTCTCATTCCTGACCAGACATCTTGGATATTGTTCCTCTGTAGTTTGTTCTCCAGCTTCTTCCTGTATGCCTCCTTGCTGTCTCTGATCTTGACTTTAAGTTGCTTCTGTATACTCCTCAGTAATTCCCTGTCTCCCTCCCTGAAGGCTCTTTTTTTCTTGTTTAGCAGTTCGTTCAGGTCACTGGTGATCCAGGGTTTGTTATTAGGGAAGCATCTCACTGTTCTGGTGGGGATGATGTTGTCCACACAGAAGTTTATATAGTCAGTAACAAACTCAGTCATGGCATTGATGTCCTCTCCATGTGCTTGGCAAAGTCATCCAGTCTGTGGATGCAAAACAACCCTGCAGGGCTTCTTCAGCTTCCTGTGACCATTTTCTCACAGTTTGTTTTGTCACAGGTTGCCTCTGAACAAGTGATTTATATTCTGAACAGAGAAAAACAAGATTGTGATCTGATTGTCCCAGAGGAGGTCTTGGTTTGGACATGTATGAATCCTTTACATTTGCATAAAACAAATCCAAGGTCCTGTTTTCTCTTGTAGAGCAGCTGACAAACTGTTGAAATGTTGGAAGTGTAGTAGAGAGCGAGGCATGATTAAAATCACCAGATATTGCCACAAATGCATTGGGGTGCTGTGTCTGTAGCTTAATCTCCACCAATCACAAAATTCAGGCAATGCAGTAGCCACAGTTCAACCCTAAGAGGGCAGCACTAAGACGTTTTTTGACCAAAAAGTGTAGAATTAAACAAGTTTTCACCAAAATGTAAAAAAATCCCCTGAAACTGAAAGACTGCATTGGTAAAGACCCATTATGTTATTAACAATATATTATATAGCTAAAGCCTAATATTGAATATGATGTGACTATAATGTAATATATAACATGATATAACAATAGTATAATACCTAATATATTTACTGACCCATAATATATATTTATAGTCCTTGGAGGGGGTGCTGGAGAGTGATCATGCAGCATACACATGCGCAGATCCTTCAAGCGCAATCGGTTCATTGGAGTGCTCCTCCTGGGAACCCTTATATTGGACCAACTGTACACCCTCAGCAGGGTCCAGGAGGGTGCATGGGAGTTCTCCCAACTGGTCTACATGTGTTTTGTAGACTTGGAGAAGGCGTTCGACCACGTCCCTCGGGGAGGCCTGTGGGGGTTACTCCAGGAGTATAGGGTAACAGGCCCTTTGATATGGGCTGTTAGGTCCCTGCACGACCAGTGTCAGAGCTTGGTTCGCATTGCAGTAAGTCAGGCTCGTTTCCAGTGAAAGTTAAACTCTGTTGGACTCTCATGGTTGCCCTTTGTCACCAATTCTGTTCATAACTTTTATGGACAGGATTTTTAGGCACAGCCAAGGTGTTGAGGGGATTTGTTTTGGTGGCCTCAGGATTGGGTTTCTGCTTTTTTCAGATGATGTGGTCCTGTTCGCTTCATCAGAACGTGCTCTACAGCTTTTGCTGGAGTGGTTCGCAGCCAAGTGTGAAGCAGTTGGGATGAGAATCAGCACCTCCAAATCTGAGACCATGGTCTTGAGCTGGAAAACGGTAGAGTGCCTTCTCTGGGTCAGGGATGGGGTCCTGCCCCAAATAGGGGAGTTTAAGTATCTGGGGGTCTTGTTCACGAATTAGGGAAAAATGGAGTGGGAGATCGATAGGCGGATTGGTGCGGCGTCTGCAGTATTGCGGGCGCTGTGCCGGTTTTTCGTGGTGAAGAGAGAGCTGAGCCGAAAGGCTCAATTAACCAGTTGATCTACATTCTTACCCTCATCTATGGTAACAAGCTCTTGGTAGTAACCGAAAGATTGAGATCATGGATACAAGTGGCTGAAATTAGTTTCCTCCGCAGCGTGTCTTGGCTTTCCTATGGAGATAGGGTGAGAAGTTCGGTTATCCGGGAGGGGCTCAGAGTAGAGCCGCTGCTCCTCCACATCGACAGGAGTCAGTTGAGGTGCATCGGGCAACTGGTCAGGGTGCCTCCTGGACGCTCCCCGGTGAGGTGTTCGGGGGACGTCCCATTGGGAGGAGACCCAGAGGAAGACCCAGAACACGCTGGAGGAATTATGTTTCTCGGATGGCCTGGGAACGCTTTGGGATTCCCGCTGAGGAGCAGGTCCAAGTGGCAGGGGAAAGGGAAGTCTGGGTCTCTCTGCTTAAGTTAATGCCCCCACGACCCAACCTCGGATAAGTGGAAGAAGATGGATGGATGGATGGATGGATGGATGGATGGATGGATGGATGGATGGATGGATGGATGGATGGATGGATGGATGGATGGATGGATGGATGGATGGATGGATGGATCCAATCCAACTTCAGTTTCGCATTTTAGCTGATTTTGTTGTTTTTGCAACTGGAACTGGATCTGACTTCTGAGTTCAAACTGAAACAAATGTTTATTTGTTTCCTACTATAGCAGTAGCATTAAACTAATCTTAAACCCAACTGCGTACAAAACCATTTCTAACTTATTTTTTTTGTTTACTCACAGTTTGTTATGCTAGTATGTTTGTCCCATAATATAACATTTTGAATCGGAAAACCAAAAGTGTATTGGAATTGTTCAGTTAACAATGACATTTGACACTAATATCAGCTAAGGTAGTGGAAAGACGCTGTTTTTAATAAGATTCATCATAACTTGTAAATAGTTTTTTTTAAATACAAAACATGACCTGACCCCCTGCCTGCGCTGAGGATCTGTGAACAGGATGTACATCAACTATTTCAGAGACAGAGGATTAAGAAGGCATCAGGTCCTGATGGAGTGTCTCCGTCCTGTCTGAAAGTCTGTGCTGGACAGCTGGCTCCCATCTTCACTCAGATCTTCAACAACTCCCTGGAGCTGTGTGTGGTCCCCTCCTGCCTCAAACGCTCCACCATCATTCCGGTTCCCAAGAAGTCCCCTGTCACAGGATTAAAAGACTATAGACCAGTCGCCCTGACATCTGTTGTCATGAAATCCTTTGAGCGACTGGTGCTGACCCACCTGAAGGACATCACGGATCAACTGCTAGACCCCCTGCAGTTCGCCTATAGAGCAAACAGGTCAGTGGATGACGCAGTCAACATCGCTCTCCACTACATCCTGCACCACCTAGACTCTGCAGGTACCTACGCTCGAGTCCTGTTTGTGGACTTCAGCTCTGCATTCAACACCATCGTCCTAGAGCTCCTCCATCAAAAAATTTCCCAGCTCACCGTGCCTCCCTCCACCTGTCAGTGGATTACCAGTTTCCTGACTGACAGGAGGCAGCAGGTGAAACTGGGTAACTTCACATCCAGCTCCCGGTCCCTCAGCATCGGCGCCCCCCAGGGATGTGTTCTCTCCCCACTGCTCTTCTCCCTTTACACCACTGACTGCACGTCAAGGGACCCTTCTGTGAAACTCCTGAAGTTTGCAGATGACACCACCATCATTGGACTCATCCGTGACGGTGACGAGTCTGCATACAGAGGGGAAGTGGAACAGCTGGTCCTCTGGTGCAGTCAGAACCACCTGGAGCTAAACCCGTTCAAAACTGTGGAGATGACAGTGAACTTCAGGAAGAGACCCCCATCAACATCTCCTCTCATAATCATCAACAGGCCAGTCCCCACAGTGGAGTCTTTCAGGTTCCTAGGATCCACCATCACAAGGGACCTGAAGTGGACCTCCCACATTAACTGTACAAGAAAGAAGGCCCAGCAAAGGCTGTACTTTCTGCGTCAGCTCAGAAAGTTCAACCTGCCTCAGGAACTGCTGACCATCTTCTACACAGCAATAGTCCAGTCTGTCCTGACCTCATCCATCTCTGTCTGGTTCAGATCCGCTACCAGAAAAGACAAGGACAGACTGCAGAGAACAGTCAGGTCCTCAGAGAGGATCATAGGTACTGATCTTCCCTCCATTCAGGACCTGTACCAGTCCAGGGTCAAGAAGCGGGCCAGAAAAATCACCACAGACCCCTCACACCCTGGCCACAATCTGTTTAGGCTCCTCCCGTCAGGCCGGCGTTACAGAGCGTTGTACGCCAAAACCACCCGACACAAGAACAGTTTTTTCCCCCAGCCTGTCGCTCTGATGAACTCTGTGTAGTCACAGAGTGTGAGTCCATTCACATAACAATAAACTATAACTCTGCACTGCTGTACATAGTCACTGTAAAATAACCCCGGTTTGGTGTATATATTATCCTTTATTATTTATTTGTATTTATTTCTTTATTTCACTTATTTAAGTTCTGTAGTGGAGAGAAAAGTTGCCGGAGTCAAATTCCTTGTATGTGTCATACTTGGCCATTAAAGCTGATTCTGATTCTGATTAATATCTTTATGTTTACCTTCTTGTTAAACTCAAAGCCATGAATTTTGCACATCTTAAAGAACACACTGTGGTACAACATCGAAAGGTTAGAATGGAACAAGTGGATCCCAATGACTGCATAGCGACTGACCACTGGATGCTGTGAAAAGAAAAAGAAAACAACAAGAGTAAAATATCTGCTTTATTTTTCATGTCATATAAAAATTAAAAACAGATGACAAAATTGCATTTTTTATCTGTTAGATACTGATGAAGTAGAATAACTTTTAATTGTAGGGCAATCAAGTAGCAGGTAGAGGAGTAGCACCTGTCACAACTTTGGACTCCCAAGCAGCAGGGATAGTTGCCTAAGAAATCAGTGTCACTACTTGGACTGTGAAATCTCCACCCTGCATCCAGAGTCTCCATGGTAACCAACAGCTGGACTAACTAATTGCGGGCCATAGTCCTCACCCTTTCTATTACTACGTCAAATACTAAGATATGTTCTACATAATCAGGATATAAGTTATGTCGAAGACATACTGCTTTGTGCTCCAAACAGAAGAATGTTCCCTGCCAACTCTCCAGACCAGGATTCACAAAGGTTGCCATGAAAATGGTCAAAAACAAAAAACCTGCAGTTTTTACTTGCTGGAGTGTATGCTGCATATTTACTTGCAGCTTTAAATAATCCATCCTGTTATCCAAGGCACCAAGGTTGCCAAAATCGCGACTTTTTCACCATATTTATGAGTTTCAGACTTACAGTGACCCTTTTGTTTAAAAGTAACTTGTGGCAAATCTATCAACTTATTCTTGTTTTATTGGAGACATCTTGAGAGCTTCTGGGCCTCGACCCTCTGTGAAAGCACTCACAGGTGGCTAAGTCACTGTGTAGCAGTCACACCAAGCTGCAGTAAGAGCTCTCACCACGTTCTCAGAGCATTCACACCTCCCCAAACAAGCCAGACTTTTGAGGCAAACGAACTAGAGTTTGATTTAAGCGGACTAAATATGCTTTGTGTGAATGGCCCCTAAAATAAATTCCGGCAATTCTGTTGACTTTTTTTGTTTTCAGCATCATCTGCATTGAGTTTGCAAGTTCTCCCTGTGCATGCGTGGATACTCTTCCATTACTCCGGCTTCCTCCCACAGTCCAGAAACCTGACTGTTAGGTTAATTGGTCTCTCTAGATTGTCCTTAGGTGTGAGTGTGTACATGCAATATTGTTTGTCCTGGTTGTCTCTATGTTGCCCTGTGATGGACTGGCGACCTGTCCAGGGCGTACCCTGCCTCTTGCCCAATGACTGCAGGAGAAAAGCACCAGACCCTGCGACCCTGCAAGGAAAAGTTGGCATAAACGATGGATGGATGGATGGGAGTTCAAGTGGTTTCCTAAGTGGAGTATAGAGTTAAAAACGTATCCAGAAATTGGGAAATGAAACTGAAACAATTAATAAATATATATATTTAAAATTAACAAGAGTAACTTTATTGGGGCCTGCCAAAGTAATGCAGGGAGAATTAGAGCTCCTGCACTGCCTCCCATGCAATTGTTGCACCTATTATTCTTCACCTCGAAACTGGACTTTCAAACTTTCACCATTAATGCGGGTCGTACCGTAACATGCACCCCCACAATATATATATCAAAACGTGCGGCTCAATCTCAGGAGGTGTGCTATTACTTTTATTGGCGATTGGAGTTGGCGATATAATTAGCCAAAAACCACACCCAAAAACCCCATAGAAATTAATGGAGTCAGGGAGTCAGGACCCTGTCTCGTTGTCTCACTCTCGCTCTCTGTTTGTCTGTGTCTCAGCGGCAGGTGCGCTGCGGAGGCAAATCTCTGATAGAACTTGTATAAATTAAGACATCCGATACATTTTCAGTTTTCCTTTGTTCTGTTTTTTTATGTGTCCTGTTTGGCAGTGTGGAGCTCAGAATTGGTGTCTGAGTACCAAGTAGAAGCCCAACAGATTTACTTTCACAAGCGGAGCACTACAGCTTTTGCTATAGTACTCCACTTGATATATGTGTGAAAAATCTTTATTATGAAATCCTGGGGATTTTATTTCCTGATGTTTTGGACACGGAGACGGAAAATTAAGAGGAAGAAAGAAAGAAGATGAAGAAGAGAGGTAGGAAACAAAAAGTCAAGAGAGAGGGTGAGTTGAAAATACAAGAGAGGAAAGGGAACAAAGAAAAGTCTGCCTCCATACCCACAGGATGGCAGGAAGGGGAAAAAAAACAAAACCAAAAAACCAAAAAAGGAACATCGACAAAACAAACCAAACATCGTGAACTAAGAACTACACAACCACATCACACAAAAATGGATATAAAAATACAACAACGTCACAGAAAAACTCATGGTACCGATTAATCAAGATCTAGTAATAATAACCTCAGCCCAAGAATATATCTGTAAACACCAGAGACCATGTGTGTGTGCATGCTGGTGCATATGAGGTTTCTCCACAAGAGTGTTTGATAGCTGGTGTGAGCAGACATTAAACCGTCTCCCAGGAATCGATGCAGACATGAAGGAGATCGGAGCCAAGACGTCCAAAGGACCCCCAGAGCCCCAGGCGGGCCCGACCGCATCCCCCAAGAGAGGAGCAGAGGAGAACCCCAGGGGAACATCCAGCGGCTACTATGCAGGGGCCTGGGGGGCAGCAGTGACGAGCCCTCTGGCCCCTCCGGCAACCAGCCGCGCCAGGGTGGGCCGGTCCATGGACCGGGAGAGCCGGGGCCCAGGGGCGCCCCACCCCCCAGCACGGACCCGACAAGGGACCGGCCGACGAGGGGCCCCTGCCACCCTAGGCCAATCCCCACCGCCAACATCCCAGCGCCCCACCCCTGCCCCACATCGGGCACCCCACCAGGAATCCGGCCAAACGCCCGACCTCAACACCCCGCAGCGCAGAAAGACCAAGACCCAGGAGCTAAGTCCAGTGCGAAAAAAGACTGATCAGGCCCAGAAATGCCACCCAGTCGCTGCGACCAGCAGCCAGGCACCCCAACCAGCAAACAAGGCGAGACGCCATACAGGGACCGGTGATGGCAATCGGCCCAGAGAAAAAGAGAGAGGGGGCTGCATATGCCGGCCAGCGGCCCTCCAGCGGCCGGCCCCGACCCCTACAGGTAACAGAGACCCCACGCCGGCCGACCCCCAGCCAGGACCACAGCTAGGGGGTGCGGCGCCCCAGAGCCCCGAACCCCCAGGCCCACCCAAGACCCTACCCAGGCGCAGCACGGCCACCAGGCCAGTAACCCATGTCCGTCAGTGCAACCCCCCTAAGGCACCGCATGCAGCCATCAGGAGTTACCACCCAAAGCCACCAAAGCCCAACCCCAGGTTGGGGCCACAACGTCCAGCACCCCATCCGCCCAGTGATCCTACCCCCAGGGATCCCCCCAGATGCCCCCAACCCCAAAAACTCCACATTTACAGTTTTCAACCAGCGGGTGAATCTGCTTAGTCAGAGGGACACATCTGCTGATACATGTCAGAGACAGACTGCTGGCAGCCTGTTGTCTGGCAACAGCACAGCAGCGCTTCTGTAGAGAAGAGCTCATTAAAGGTCTCTTAAGGTCAGCATAACACTATATGGACATGCATGGAAGGCCTGATAAAACAGTGGAATACCATTGGGAGAATTGCTACATATAGATATTGATACTCAATCAGCCTTAAATGACATCCATGCTGGACTTTCAAAATAAGATTCAAACAATCTCTTCAAAATAAAAGCCATCAGATTTTCAATAGTAATAATTCTCAAAACTTTTGGCCACGACTGTAGGTCTGACGCTCTGTCAGTGGCAGGTGCGGTGCGTAAGCAGCGCTCTCAAATAACTTTTCTGCTTGTCTCTGTTTCTATGTCAGCGACTGTCGAGCTGCAAATTGAGCGGTCCTAAAGGACTTTGTCTCCGTTTCTCTGTCTTCCTGTCTCTCTCCGTCTATCTGTCTATAAATTGGTTTACTTAATAGACACATTCTTTATTCTGGCCACAACTCCATTTCCCATAATGCTTCAGCAATGACATTGTCCATTCATTTCTAAGCACGTTGCTGACTGTGCTTTTAAAACAGACCTCCTACCACATAGAAAAGTATTCATACCCATTAAATAACATTATGCTACTTAGCATTATCAAGCTAGTTAGCATTAGCATGGTGGCTCATTCTAGCTTTTTAGCTAAATTTTGGTTTTTAACTAACTTTTTGTACCTCAAACGCTAATGATAACATGTTAGCTAGCATTGGCATGCTAGCTCATGTTAGCAATTTAGCTCGTTTTAAAAATGTTCTTAACTTTTCATAGTGATTACTTTGTGGCTAATGATTACATGTTAGCTAGCATTAGCATGCTAGTTAGCATAAGCATGCTAGCTAATGTTAGCATTTTGGCTAATTTATGAATTTTGCTCAAATTTTTCTACTTATGACTTCAAGGCTAATGATTATATGCTAGTTAGCATTAGCATGTTAGCATTAGCATTGTAGCTAATGTTAGCATTTTAGATAATTTTAAAATTTTGCTCAACTTTTTCTACTCATGACTTCCTATTGAAACAAAGAAGTCCCTGTTCTTTAGGTAAGACTCGAACCAACCAAGTACTGTACCAGAGAGTCTGACCCAGCTCTCCAGTCGTTCCAATAGTATATCATGATCAACAGTGTCAAATGCTGCACTGAGGTCCAGCAGAACCAGCACGGTGGTTCTACCACAGTCTGTATTTATGCGGATGTCATTGAATACTTTGACGAGGGCAGTCTCAGGGCTGCGGTGAGCACGGAAACCAGACTGAAAAACATAAAAACGGTTTGCCATTGTTAGGAAGCTATTTAATTGGTGAATCACAACTTTTTCAATAATCATACTGATGAATGGAAGATTAGAGATTGGCCTTTAGTTCTGCATTAAAGTGTTGTCCAGATTCTTATTCTTTAGTAGTGGTTTAATAACTGCTGTTTTTAAAGCCTGGGGGAAGACATCTGATAACAGGGATGATTTCACTATTTGAACAAGATCAGATCCAATGACAGGAAGAACTTTCTTTAGAAAAGCTGTGGGTAGAATATCAAGACAGCAGGAGTAGAAGCATAGTTGGATAATTAATTTTTCAAAAAAAATTTGGTTTAATTTGTGGAATTCTGACATTTTCTCCACATTGGTGTTGATTGCGGAGGGCATTGGTTGTGGGTCCGGTATTGAGGTACAGATTGACCATCTAATTGTTATAATCTTTTCAGTGAAAAAGCTGGCAAATTCATTGCAGACCCTGGTAGAGTTTAGTTCAGGGGCTACTGTCACTAAAGGATTAGTTAGTCTGTCCACTGTTGCAAATTGAGTCCGTGCATTATTAATGTTACTGTTGATGATTTCAGAAAAGAACGATTCCCTAGCTTCTTTTAAAGATAACTGATATATGTTCAGTCTCTCTTTGTAGATCTCATAGTAAACCTGAAGTCGAGTTTTCCACCATTTTCTCTCGGCTTGTCGACACTCCTTTTTTTCACTACGTACCAGTGGATCACTTGCCCACGGAAACTCATTTCTACCTGAGACTACTTTCACTTTAGTTGGAGCGATGGAATCAGTGATGTCCGAGATTTTCACAAGGAAATTATCTACCAGCTTGTTTACTGAGTTTGAGTTGGGAGATGAAGGGGATGCGGTGGAAGGGTAAATACGTTTAAAAGTTTCAACTGAGCTGTCCCCTAGAAAACACTTTTTTAAAGTGGTCTTACTGTGGCTGGATAATTTAGCAGAGATGGTACTTTCAAAGAAAATACAGAAATGGTCAGATAATGCAATATCAATTACCGAGATGTTGGATACATTTAAACCTTTGTTGATAATTAAGTCCAGAGTGTGTCCTTGATTGTGTGTTGGCTGTTTGACATGCTGGGTCTGGCCGAAGTTGTGGGGAGTGTCACTTAATGTTTTTGCTAGTCTATCTTGGGAGTTGTCAGTATGGATGTTGATGTCCCCCACAATGATTAATTGGTCATACTCGATACATATTACAGAAAGAAGGTTTTGAAATCATTAAAGAAGTTAGAGTTAAGTTTTGGGGCTTTATATAAATTTAAAAATAAAGCTCTGTTAGACTCATTTATCTGGGTGGCTAGGTATTCAAAATAATCAAATGTGCCAAGGGATACCATTTTAAAGTTCATTGAGTTGTGAAAAATTGTGGCTACATTTTCATAACTTTTCGTACTGATTACTTCGTGGCTAATGAGTACATACTAGCAAGCATTAGCATGCTACCTCATGTTAGCATTTTAGCTTATTTTTGAATATTAACTAACTTTTCCTCCAGCTTTTTCTGAGGTTATTGCTAGCATGCCAGTTAGCATTAACATGCTAGCTCATGTTAGCGTTTTAGCTTATTTTTTAATTTGGCTCAACTTTTTCTAATGTTACTTCAAGGCTAATGATAAAATTCTAGCTAGCATTAGCATTACTTATAACTACTTTGACTTACTAGCGTCTTTTGAGCTATTTAAGCTAGGAATCTCAATAGATATATCTATCTTAACCAAACTCGGCAACAGAACCTCTGACTGGGGTCCAACTGATTACGCACCACGTGGCAGGCCCCGTTTAAATTTTCTGAAATTTTCTGGCCTTTAACGGCTTTAAGCACAGCTAAAAAACTACTTTCCTTACTAAGGAGCTGGCAACAGTGCAAGTGACTAACATTAGCAGGAAAATGCGATGAGTAGTTGTTTAATGAAGGTTAGCTCTATGCCTCAGGTAAATGAAAAACTGCATCATTTGTAGCCACTGAACACCAGTGAAAAAGTCTAGCTTTAAATTTTTATTTCAAGAAGACCAATAAAATTATTCAATGTTTTATTTTGTAAAGGGATCATGTATAAAAGGCTTTGGTTTGTGTATTATCAAAAAGTTTATGGTTTCGAATCTTTTGGGTCATTTCTGAGTTTCTGCTGAGTTTCTATTAATGATCGATGACCCTGGTGAGTAAAGGGCAGTTGAAGTAAACTTTTGGGCCTTTCTTAATTAACTATAGGGTGCGACAGTTAGCTCCAATGCATTAACCTAGCTGTTTGACTCTAAGAAAATACCATGCAGTTTCAGAAAAAGAGAAACACAACTGGGCTCAATAAACACAAAACATATTACTATAATAGAAGCATTCTAGCCATAAGTAACACTAGAGAGCTTGATTACTTAAAAATGTCAGGGCTTAGGAGGATAAAATGTTGCCTGTTCTCAGCCACCTTTGGGAGACAAAGAGAGCAGGCCTGAGCCTGGGAGACCTCAGGAGATATAGCCCATAACTCGCTGTGAAGGCTGTGTGTTTGCACTTGTCAAAGGCAGGGCCCTTACCCAACAATAAAAGTGTCCAACAGGGACTTAATTGTGTTTGTAATATGCAGGTCCCTAATGATGGCCACTATTGAAGCCATTAACAACGGCGGTGGCTCAACTGCTGCAGTGAAGCACCAGGCCACCAGCTAAATGAATGTTTGATAAAATAATACAAGTCGCAGATTAACAAGCGTAAACTGAGGCATATTGCTAATAAAAGAACTCCATTGTTTAAGTCTTGGCACCAGGTTGATGAAGTGTTCAAGCATGCATAATGAAAATGGTATGAATTATTAATGTGTTGATTATTTAGGCTTATCTATCAAAATGATAATGAATTCGGCACCTAAACACTCATTGACTTCACTGTGTAGTTACAGTTTTTTTAGGTGTAATTTCTAAAAAGCAAAGATAAAAAAGCACTGATTTCTTGTTGTGGTTACTGTATCAGTGCAAATGCTTATTTAAGACTCAGACTAATTAGGAACAAGGTGGTTTTTGTTCTTACTAACATAAAAAAAGCAAAATATAAACTTTTGCAATTAAAATCAGTCTCACTGGTTTACATGATAAAAACTCATACCTTTACTGCAGCCTCAGAGCATTTTCCTTTGACTGGCACTGGCACTTCGAAACACCCTGTCTGCCAGTTCAGTGTTCCTCCAGTCGTCATTAGTAGCATCTGGGTCATGGCAAGCTGGTCGCTGTATGCAATGCCCAGATCAATTGCCCATACCTGTCAAAAAGATATTATGAACCATGTGTGAAGGAGAAGGAAAACAGATATTATTACAATACATGATTCTGTTATTCCCATTGATAAAGTGCCAAAAGAACAACCGAGTAAGCTCTGTGTCTAATATGTTTAGGTAATTCATTTATATGGTGACACAAGCAAACATTGTGCCTTTCCTTCATATGTGAATTCAGTCTGCCCTAGGTGGTTTGCCTGGCTCAGATCTGATGAGAACCAAAGTTCAGATATGTATGGTAAATGGCATCATTATAAGTATATTAAGGGGTCAGGTATGGACGTAGCCTTCTACTTAAACAGGGCTAATTTTGCAGATAATAACCAAATAGCTATGCCCTTTCTTCAAAAGTGGCAAATAAATCACCAGTGAAAGAGTTGTTAATAACTAAGTGGATGTTGGCTGCCTCCTTTAGCTGTTCCTATTTGTCAAAATAAGCGCTCCTGCCACTGGATACAAATTGCAGCAAGTTTAAACCTACACTAGACAGTTTTTCTCAACTCGAATGCAAAAATATATATCTGAAAGTTTAAATATTCTTATTCCTAAGTTATTGTAAAACAAAGAGAACAGTTAAAAAATATTTGATAAATGAACGGTTAACAAAAGTAAACAATTTTCACAACAGATCAATGTCGTATAACAGCATTTTTCAAATAGAAAGTCAAATATAAATTACTCACAATGACCAATAATAAAAAAAATAGAAAAATGAAATTAGAGTTAGCTTGGTATTCTTATTTGAAAAAAATATTCAAAAGGTTTTAGTCTAAACAAAATTGCCGGTTTTTCTTTTAGTTATTAAAATAATAATTTAATAGATTTTTTTCAAGATAATATTAAACAATAAAAGAAACTTGTAGATACAAAAAAACAACAAAAACTAATGTAAAATGAATTAAAAAAACTATAATTATCTAAATTAGTTTTTAAAAAAATGTTTTAAAAAAAGAACAGAATCTTTAAAAAAATATAAGTTATGTACATTTAAACACAAAGGTTATTTAAATAAAGTTTTATATTCCTGTACAAATAAATAGTGTGATTTACAGCCTGCAGAGGTCTTTACTGAAATGTCTAAATTTACTCAAATTTTATATAAAAGCTACACTGGCTGCTGTAGCAGGATAAACTGCTGGTGTTTATCCAGTTCCCTTACAGTAAGAGGCACAGAAGCTACAACTTGGTTTGACGCATGTCTGCTTGAATTAGACTGTTACCTGGCCCTGTGTGATGGACACACAACAGCGAGCCATTCACTCAACTCTCTAAAACTCATACTCCCGCGTCCCATTGTCGCTCTTAACAAAGCCGCAGGAAATGTAAGCCTGGATTGTACCCGTTTTCTATTGCCTTGCATTTTCATTAAAAACCCCGATGCTGCAGCTGTGGCCCCGCTGTTCCACAATGTGCGCTGAGACTGCAAGGGCAAACATATGTGACCCACTTCTTCCCATCAAATAAAGTAGGCAGCTTTTAGCAACAGGTTTGAATCTAAATTGATGTTTAAATCCAGACAGGTTTGCCCATGTGGCTCCCCTCAGTCTGAGCTTTGTCTATGTGTGTCAGGAGATGGTCAAGAATTTGCCATTAAAGCCCCTGCATCTATTGAAGCATGTGCTGTCTTATTGTTATTTATGCTGTCTTCAAATTCTTTACAATTTGGTCAAAACTAGTAATAGAAATTATATTTTTAGCCATCCTAAAGAAGGAAAGAGCCAGTTTATGTTACATCTAAATTGAAGTCTGACATTTTCTTCAAATAAAACTAATAATAAAAACAACATTATGATTATTATTGTGATGACTACTACTTCTACTACTACTACTACTACTACTAATAATAATAATAATAATAATAACAATAGTAATCATTCTTTTTTCTTAAGTTAAATGAAAAATCTAGAATTTATTTATTTATTTATTTTTATGTATAATACAATAAAAAACTTAATTCTGTCAGCTATATTTTAACCCAGAACATACTACCCTCTAGTGGTAACCATGCCCAAAGCTAATCCTTTTTTGTTATATATATATATATATATATATATATATATATATATGTATGTGTGTATATATACATGTATGTGTGTATATATATATATGTATGTGTGTATATATGTATATGTGTGTGTGTATATATATATACACACATACATATATAAACATATATATATATATATATATATATATATATATATATATATATATATATATATATATATATATAAACATTCAGAATTAGGAAACAGATTGCACTGTCCTTAATACAATTGATCTCGAACAAGCAGTTGACAAGTAGTCTATATCTATCAGATGGGTTTATAAAGCATGAGAACTTCATCCATCTTTCTTTTAATGTTTTTAATATGTTTAAAATTGCTTCTGTGCTTCTCCTCTCCCTTCTGCCGGTTTAGAAATGTGCAGGGCACAATAAAAACAAAGCATTTTATTTTACAGGATCGGATCAATAATAGTCAGTGCTACCACATGTTGGGAGCAGAGGTTAAACCATCATAAAGAAGTCCATTTCAAATATCATGAATCAAGAAGCTTTCAACAAAACTTAATTCTGACAAATGAGAAGAGGCTTCAGCAGTGTCTTGGTATAATAATGTGATTTATTTCAGCAGAACACTGCAGGTAACCATCTAGGGGTTAAACACTTGACAGGTTATCCCTGTGAAAGTACTAAATCACTTCAGAATGACCTACTGTTGGAAAGCTTCTGAATTTCTCTGCATCGTAAGGTTAAAGGGCAAGCTTTAAACGGTGGAATCAGTGTATTGACACGATAAGACCTGACAGTTTATTAGAGGGCCTTGTGACACATTTGGTCCCTTTGCCCACAGTTTACCTCGTCTTGTTATCTGGATCCCAAGGGAGCAGTATATGTTTGAGGCACCTATCTGGTTGCGTGGATAAAAATTGATCTTTTCCACCCAATGTGGGTTGCAACAATCCAGATCATATGTATCAGGACACCCTGAGTCCTTCTCTTTGCCTGTTTGAGTCTCACCTTCTGTTCCATGGTGCTGTGGTCCACAAAGGTAGCCAGGCCCACAGATATATAACCCACGATAAAGTGCTGCTGGCAAGCCTGAGCCACACGCATGCAGATAGAGTGTAAGGTTTCTGGGTGTACAGAGGTCTGAGGAACAGTGGATCCCACAGTGTCCAGATTACAGGAGGCATGGAGGTGGTCTCCACAGGACAGCATGGTCACCTCACCACTGGGCTCCAGTAGTATATCAACAGTCAGATAGGTGACACTCTCTGAAGGGGGGCATGCCTCTACTACTCCTCCTGAACAGAGAAAATGCAGAAAAATTGCTACACACACAAAGACATAATACCAAACTTATACATGGAATGTCAGCTCTTATAAAGGGATAGTTCTGAATTTATATTACCGATAATAACTTAATGAAAGCTTGAAACGAGAAAAAAATCAGCATTCTCTGATAACTGCTAAAAAACCCTGAAAATTATTTAGTTTTTACATTCATAAAGGACATAGGAAAAAGAAAAGCTCATGGAGATGTATAGATTTCATTAGTTGCAGGGAATATCATTTAGTGGTTGACAATAGGTGTCTGACCTTGCCTGAGAAAGGTCTTCAGGTAGCAGGACCAACTGAGAAAACGGGAAGTTTTAGCTGGTTGGGCATAATGGGCCAACCATTCTGGGACCTCATCTAAATATCGCAGTAGCACAGACTCCTGCAGAAGAAATTTTAAAGTATAAACATCACATATCAAATAAAACCCCCTTGAAAATGTGTGGCTTTGAATAGATTTAACTCAAAGTTTGACAAGGTAAATGGCTTAATTTTGCTCCTTGATTATATCAGTGTCATGATGTGAGTTGTTGAGGACCCAAATGCTGGAGAAGGTTAAAAAGGATCAATTTAAGGAACTGAATGGATATGAAACCAACGTGAGGACAACCGTAATATCTGACATTGGGTGACTGAAACTAAGGAGTATATACAGTGGCTTGCAAAAGTATTCAGCCCCCTTGAACTTTTCCACATTTTGTCATATTACAGCCACAAACATGAATCAATTTTATTTGAATTCCACGTGAAAGACCAATACAAAGTGGTGTACACGTGAGAAGTGGAACGAAAATCATACATGATTCCAAACATTTTTTGCAAATAAATAACTGAAAAGTGGGGTGAGCGTAATTATTCAGCCCCCTGAGTCAATACTTTGTAGAACCACCTTTTGATGCAATTACAGCTGCCAGTCTTTTAGGGTATGTCTCTACCAGCTTTGCACATCTAGAGACTGAAATTCTTGCCCATTCTTCTTAGAAAAACAGCTCCAGCTCAATCAGATTAGATGGACAGGGTTTGTGAATAGCAGCTTTCAGATCTTGTCACAGATTCTCGATTGGATTTAGATCTGGACTTTGATTTGGCCATTCTAACACATGGATATGTTTTGTTTTAAACCATTCCATTGTTGCCCTGGCTTTATGTTTAGGGTCGTTGTCCTGCTGACCCAGTCTCAAGTCTTTTGCAGACTCCAAGAGATTTTTTTCCAAGATTGCCCTGTATTTGGCTCCATCCATCTTAGCATCATCTCTGACCAGCTTCCCTGTCCCTGCTGAAGAGAAGCACCCCCAGAGCATGATGCTGCCACCACCATATTTGACAGTGGGGATGGTGTGTTCAGAGTGATGTGCAGTGTTAGTTTTCTGCCACACATAGCGTTTCGCATTTTGGCCGAAAAGTTCCATTTTGGTCTCATCTGACCAGAGCACCTTCTTCCACATGTTTGCTGTGTCCCCCACATGGCTTGTGGCAAACTGTAAACGGGACTTCTTATGGTTTTCCTTTAACAATGGCTTTCTTCTTGCCACTCTTTCATAAAGGCCAACTTTGTGCAGTGCACCACTAATAGTTGTCCTATGGACAGATTCCCCCACCTGAGCTGTAGATCTCTGCAGCTCGTCCAGAGTCACCATGGGCCTCTTGGCTGCATTTCTGATCAGAACTCTCCTTGTTCGGCCTGTGAGTTTAGGAGGACGGCTTTGTCTTGGTAGGTTTACAGTTGTGCCATACTCCTTCCATTTTTGAATGATCACTTGAACAGCGCTCCGTGGGATGTTCAAGGCTTGGGAAATCTTTTTTAGCCTAAGCCTGCTTTAAATTTCTCAATAACTTTATCCCTGACCTGTCTGGTGTGTTCTTTGGACTTCATGGTGTTGTTGCTCCCAACATTCTCTTAGACAACCTCTGAGGCCGTCACAGGGCAGCTGTATTTGTACTGACATTAGATTACACACAGGTGCACTCTATTTAGTCATTAGCACTCATCAGGCATGATCTATGGGCAACTGACTGCACTCAGACCAAAGGGGGCTGAATAATTACGCACACCCCCCTTTTCAGTTATTTATTTGTAAAAAATGTTTGGAATCATGTATGATTTTCGTTCCACTTCTCACGTGTACACCACTTTGTATTGGTCTTTCACGTGGAATTCCAATAAAATTGATTCATGTTTGTGGCTGTAATGTGACAAAATGTGGAAAAGTTCAAGGGGGCCGAATACTTTTGCAAGCCACTGTATATATTGGTAACTTGATTACTGGATGCAGCACAGGTGAGCAGATGAGCGTATGGAAAACAGATGTTCAAGGGCAGGAAACTAAGGCGCTGAGGTAAATGTAATACCAGTAATGAAGGACACAGAAATAAATGAAACACAAGATAGAAGAAAATGAGCAAACTGAACTCAAAGTCCAACAGATCGTGACGATCAGGCTTTATAGGTTTTGGCTAAAATACTGCTAGATCCTGGTATCCAGATGACTTCGGTGACTGCTTGTTATCCTTTAAATTTCAGAGGCTGCTTCAATTTCTGTGTGAGTGTCTGATGGATACTGCGGGAGTGTCTATCTGTGAGTGACAGCCTATTATAAGAAGGCCTCAGGAGTCTAATAGCTTTAACTCACAGCCTCGAACCACCTGCCCTCAATAACAACTCTCTCCACTGGGTGGCTGATGAATACTTAAGCTAGCCCTATCTATCTGGGGATCAATCAGGGCCTGACTGGGATCGATATCACTCTTGTTTCAGTAAATACGAAATGCCATTATGGTTTCACCACTTAATTATGCTGTTAATTTTCAGCTTTGGTTTAGGTGTCCTTTACACAGTTTAGCACCTCAAGTACACCCTTTTCTCCAAAACAGCTGTGCAGTTAAAATGTTCACAATTTGTTGTTGACAACTTTCAAGGTCACTGTTTGATGTTCTTAATGTAAAACTACAACTGACAGATTGTGGTAGGAGTCAGTTTACTCGACTGTTTGAAAAGCCTCTTTTAAATACACACTTCTATAAACAGTAATGTAAAGTGCCTTGGAAAATCTCTAAACCCTTTCAATTTTTTCATATTTTATCATGTCACAACTACAAACATTAATATACTTTTTTATCAGGATTTTAAGATAGATTCCAGAAATTAAAATTCAAAAGATGTTGCATCTATTTGTATCCAAACCGCCAGTGTAAAGATGTTGCAGAGCCACTTTTCAATGCAGTTACAACTGTGAGTCTTTTTTAGGTGTGCCAGTACAGTCAGATTGGATGGAAACCATCAGTTTTCAAGTTTTGCCTTAAATTCTCAGATGGACTTGGGTCTCAACTTTGACTAGGCCATTTTAACAAATGGGTACTGCTAGAAAGTGAACTTCCACCCTGTCTTTTGCATCATCTTTTAAGTTTTCTTCCAGAATTTCCTTGCATTTAGCTTCCTCCAACTCTGACCTTGCTGAAGAAAGGCATCACCACAACATGATGCTGCCACCACAATTTGACCAAGGAAATGGTTTGTTCAGAGTATTGTTCAGTGTTAATGTTTTACATTTTAGGGCAAAAACTTTCAGTTTAGTCTCATTTGGTCCCATTAACTCTTACCAGCTTCCCTGTACCTGCTAAAAAAAGTATCCCATCATAACATCATAACACTGCCACCACCATCTTTCACCATTGAGAAAGACTTTAAATGGGACTTATTATGGCATTGCTTCAGCAAAGCCTTTTTTTGATTAGACTCTTCCATAAAGGTCATCATAAAGATCCTACGTCTTTTGGACTCTGCACTTTTGTACTTTGCACTTTTATACTTTGTACTTTTGTACAGCACTTTGTCCAGCTCTCATGCCGCCTTTAAACGTGCTTTATAAATAAAGTTGGTATGGTATGGTAAAGGTCAGATTTGAGGGGTGAACAACTAAAAGTTATCATGTCCATATATTCTCCCATCTTTACATGTGAATCTCTGCAGCTTCTCCAGTTACCATTTTTCTCTAGTTTCTCTAGTTAATGATCCCCTTGCTATTCCAGTCAATCTAGGTCAGTGATGTCCAAAGTCAATCCTAAATGAACACTATCTTGCATGTTTTAGTTATGTTCCTGGATCAAGGCACCTGAATCAAATGATGGTTCATTAGCAGGCCTCTGCAAAAGTTTGACCAACTGAGAAGGTAGTTGGACCATTTGAATCAGCTGTGTTGGAGCAGAAACACATCTAAAACCGGCAGGACAGCCCTCGAAGACTGGAGGAGGACACCCATAGTCTAGGTGATGGACAACCATGTTTTCAAAGGTTTGCAGCTGTGCCATTTTATTTGCACTTTTGGACAATGGATTGAAGGACTGAACACAAAACTGAACAAGTTTGAGATATAGCTATATAAGTCAACCCTGCTTTAAACCTCTCTACTATTTTACCCTGACTGACCTAGTAATTTCTTTGGCAATGGTTGTACTGGATTTTATTTAGTGGTATAAAAGTAAAGGGGGTTAAATACAAACGCATGACACACTTCACAGATTATTCTTTATAATAACCTTTGACAATCCTGTATCATTTTCCTTCCTCCTCACACATATTTTCTACTTGGTGTTGGTCGGTAACATACATTACCAACAAAATACATCCAAATTTGTGGCTGTAATGTGAAAAAACACGAAACAATTCAAAGAGAGTGAATACTACTCTGTACGTGTACTACTATACAAGAATTACAATTTCCCATAGAAAAAGAGAACATGTGAAAATTGAGTGAAAGCTAATTTGTGAATGCTGATAACATCGTTGTTCTCCCCTCCTGCTTTCCAGAGCATTATTTTTTTTGAGTACATGCTGTCTGGCTTCACCGGAGACAGGACCAGAGATTATACCGTTGAAATTCCAGTCATGTAACAGCCATCATCATATTCAAGTACTGTAAGAGGCGAGGTCAAATGCTACACAGTGATTCTCCCTATACAAACCATAAAGCACACAATGGCGCGGCAAAAAGTGTAAGGGAACGGTTGTCATTCTCAACGGAAGAGCAAGTTCACCCCGGGACTTTGCCTGTGCAGTTCACAGAAACAGCAGGACAGGAAGAAAAAGAAAGAAGGGTATTTTGCAATAAATTATTTGGACTTAAAGTACGTACAGTACCCTGTGATAGGATTCAGCAATGGCTTGGCATCCTCATAAAGCTGAGCGATCTGGTCGGAAATGAAACAGATGTTCTCCTCTTTGATTGCTATTTCATCTCTATGCTGCACAGTGAAACCACTGGTAACGACAATAACTCTTATATGAGGAAACATTCTGACAAGTTACACATTTTCCATGAATGTCTATTTCATTAGCTTCATCAAAACACTAATGTAAAGCCACAATTTAATAAATTTAATGAATTTAATTTTCAGATAGCTGCTTTTCACCTTTACACGTGTTGAGTTTCTGTGAGCAAGAATTATTTATAAAAGAACATAATTTTTCTTCTAATCCTAAATTCAGATTAATTCAGGTAAAAACAAACTAGTTGACATCCAAACTTCTCCATTGCACCAGAGGCTGCACAATATTTAGACAGACAACAACTGTATGAAACGTCCTTCTACTTCTTCAGTGGTAGTGATTGTCAAATGACCCATTTCGTTGACAAACTTAACCTAAATAAGCTTTTTCTCAAGATCTGTTTGTACACAGCATGATGGAAAAAATACTCCATCTGTTGAAGCTATTAGGTGTAATTTTTACCCTCTTGTGCCTAATGATCCATATGCAAGCTGTGTGAGCGCTTAAGTGTGTGTGTATGGCCCCCTTCAGGCATTGCATGGTTGAAGATCTACATGTCTTTAACCTCTCTCTGTGTAAATGCTAAAAGAGGCCTGGGGGGCTTTCTTCGGGCTCAAACATTGTGCTGGAAGCTGCTGCGGGCCTCACAATATTTAGAGAAACACACGTTCTTTTCCTAAGACCACCGTGTAAGCTCTCATTGAAGTGGATGTAATGGCTCCTCCTCCTTTTTTGTGCCCTTTTAGTCTTTGTTTCGTTCAGCCAGAAGGGATCTAATTGTTGGTAATAGTCTGAAAGACCACATGGTATCTTTTTTTTAATGAATCAAGCTTTTTCATACAGAGCTTTTCTGTGTTAATTAAAAAAATATGGACACATACTGAGGCCAATTACATCTCTAATTCTGTATTTATTTATTTATTTATTATCAGTAATAACTGTTAGAGGAAAACATCATTAGGATTTCCTTACTGATTTACAGTTTATTTATTTGTTTGTTGTTTACTGTTAACTTATCTTTGTGGAAGACAGAAATATTATGGATGATTAAAATGCTTTATTCATGCAATGATCTATTTTGATAAAAAATAAAACTACCTCAACTTTTAAGAAAAATACAGCTTTGAACTTCTTTTAACCAAATGCTCAAAATGTTTGCAGATATTTAGCCAATATTTTCTATTTCACTGTTTTACTTGGCTTATTGCAATAGCTAGAGCACATGTTTATTTTCTGCAAAAAACAACAACAAAAAAACAACTATATTAAGAAAATGTATTGTTTCTACTATTTCTGCGCTGTGTAAAAGACAATTCTCCAGCTTTTTAAAATATTTGTTTTAATCTGATAAACAACAATGTTTAGCAACCTTTAAACACTGAGAGCAAAACTGTTGTGTTCTGCATCCTTTGTATCAAACCTAAACAATCTAGAACATTTAATACATTTTGCGAGAAAACAAACAAAAAAAAAATTGCTAAGAAATCAAGCAATAGGAGGCACAGGAAGTGGGCTTTGCTTTGATTAAAAGAGCAAGGTGTAGAATAAAGGCCAGTTAAAGTGTTGTGTCCATATGGCCCAGAAGCCCCGAGGCTGTCGGCCTACACTGGGGGCCTCGGCACTCTTCTGTCTCCATGGGACCCCAGCTGGTGAAAGAAACCCCATTTACTTTCCCCGTGCAGTCTCAGCCGCCATTATGGACCTTGGCTGTGGCTCAGTTCGTCTCTGCCATAATTAACAGCACCAAAGCTACAACAATTACAGCCCTGCACCACGCTTACCCCGTGAATCAAAGAACAAGCTGATAGGAATGGAACAGAGTGAGCTGTAAGAAACTCGAGATGACTGCTGTTCTTTCAAATGGAATAAAAAGTAAAATCGTTGTGCTCCAAGCCCACAATCATTAGCCTGTAATTAGTTTGCACAAAGCTCCCGGTTAAATGGCAAAATACGGTAATTAACACATGACAGAAAATCAAAGGCTACTTTGTAAGCATTATGAGAAACAAGAGCCAGGGGCTCAGAAATTGTACAGATTGTATTTGAAATAAATAAATGGTTTAGCACAGATTAAATACATTTTTTTTGTTTTAAATATGCCCCTGATTATATCAGAATTCATACTTTGATAAAAATGAATACTTTGGTTATATAAATGGATCAAACCTATTCAATGGGTAGGGTATAGCTTCAAACAAAATAAATAAATAAAATATCTGCTACACATGAGAATTGCAAGGTTTAAATATAGGTATTTAAATGTAGTTTTAAGCATAAAAGAACTTCCTTTAAGATATTTCAGTACATTCATTGTAAATCTATAAAAAAAGTATGTGTTGACAATTCTTTGATAATGTGATTTCATGAATATTGCCAGATTTGTTATAGAATAGGCAACTGGAGATGCTTTTGTTGCCATCAATACTCCAACTGTGTGCATGTCCCAAATATGCATATTTGTTTGTAAGCAAAAGCTCAACATATTGGTCAAAATGTACAAAATGTACATCAGAATTGTGATTGATCCAGTGGTTCAGCCACACTATAGCTAAATATTGGAATTGTGGCATCTGTTTGGCTTTAAAGCAACTAAAACTTTTGACCATTTATTTTACGTAATTTTAAAGGTCATAGGATTACTGCAAAGTCAATAATTCCATGCAATCAGCTGGACTCCCTTAAATTAAGTTGCTTTCAAAGATGCAGTTCCCCTTAAAAATGCAAGGCGTCTGTGATGTAAAAAATGAGGTATTCAGAAACCCCTTTAAAAGATGTCTTTTACATAACATATGCCATTTATCTTGAACAATTCAACTGGAATACATGAAATGATTAGAGGAAAAATAAACTACACACATAAAAAACTGCATTACCCTGATTGTATAGATGTGTACTGTGTACCCTTGAACTGATAATTTGTTGAAGCACCTTTTGACTCCATTTCAGAATTATGTCTTCTAAAATAGGAGTCTGTCAGCATCCTGCATTTTGACTTGAAAATATTTATCCAATCTGCTCTGCAAAATATCTCATAATCTACCAAGTTGTAAGGACATCGCTTATCCACAGCCATCTTCAGGTGACTCCTCAGATTTTTATTTTGTATTTAATTCTGGACTCTGACAATGTCATTTCCAAACTTAAACTTTCCCCACATAAAAACTTTATTTTGCCGATTTCAATGTATGCTTGGACTCATTGTGGAGCTGAAAATTAAATCCCTTTTCATCTTTTTAGCTGACAATGAATGGTTCATATTTTCATTCCTTCTTGACAAAAAATCCATCTGAGCACGATGCTGTCACCCACTATGTGGGTATGGTGTTCTGTATGTATGTTGACGCTCTTTGTTGTTTTTGTGCCAGACATACCTTTTAAAATTGTAACCCAAAGGCTGAAGTTTGGTTTTACCCGTTCAGAACATACTTTTTAAAAAGGATTTGGGAGATTTTAGCCAGGATAGACAGTGTTATTTGGAAGAAAATAATTAATAAATAAGTTTCACTGCTACTCCTAAATCCAAAGATATGGAAAATAAAGGAGGTTGTTGTCACATGCCAAACACAAGCATTGCTGTAGTGCCTTTAGCATTGCTGACTGCTTTGTGGCAGCCTGCCTGACCAGTTTCAGTCTTGTCTTTTCATCAGTTTCAGGGAAATGTCCAGTTTTGTGTTTTTATTTTCTTACCCTTCCCTTGACTATTATCTTCATGCAGCTAGATCCTTGTTTAGTGTTTTCGGGTTGAACTGTACAAGATAAATGTTACATCATTTGTGGATAAGATTTATCATGTTATCATTCTTTTACATCCCAAAGAGCAGGCAATTTGTCCCAAGATCATTTCTTTATCCTGAACACAAGAAAAGCAAATAAAAAGTACTTTAAAAGGAGTGTGAATAGTTTTGAGATCCACTATAGAAAACTTTTTTACCAATTGCCATTATAAACTAATATTGACTGCATTGCAATATAACTATTATCAAGCATCAACATACTGTATCTATTTCAATTTGAAGCTGTGTGATGAGATTGTATAGATTTGATCTGATTATATAGCTCTGGATATCTAAACGCTATGAGATAATATTTGTAGTGAATTGCAGCTATATAGATGAACTTACATGAACTAAATTGTGATTTCTAATTATTATTCTAATTATAAATATGACAATTTCACTATGATGTAACCATGGTAACCTGATGCCTTTTAATAACCAAGGAAATCTGTAAATTACTTTTATTAACTTTGCAGGGAGCTATATAAATAAGACATGACTGTAAACAGTCAGTTCAAATAAATATAATTTTTCAGCAAAAAAATACAAAAATACAAAGGTCATAAACACAGATATAAACATTAACACAATCCTAAAACTGGTCTAATATTTTATGCCAAGGACAGACAGACATAACCAAGTGTGTGACATTTTTACCTGAATCCATTTTAGGTTCCACAGATCAGGACCAGCACGATGATAGCGCTGCAGGGCCCAGTTATAGCAGCTAAGGTGGCAAACATCACAGAATGCTGCATCACGGCTTCCATGCTGCACGTTGATCTTAAAGGCCCAGCGCTGCACGTGAATATTTTGAGTCATAAGCTCAGCTAGTGTTTCATGAAGCTAAACCAAAAGAAAAAAGAAAATTGGAATAATTGATTTGTGATGGTGGGCACATATGGACTTGTAATTGTGCTTTTGGTGTCCTACCTGGTTAAGTGAGTACACATCTCCTTGTCCAGGGGGGAGATCAACTACTGCCACAGAAAATATCTGTCTCCCTCCAGACTTGGTGCCGTGGAGTTGTGAAACAGTCGGCTCTGGACCCAAGATTGGCACATCCAGCTCATCAGCCACTGCTAGGTCATCCACATGGCCAACTCTACCCACTATATAGGCCTGCTTTCCCTGAATTAGGTGTTTGATGCGCTTCAGGGTGCGCGGACTGTACTTTAGCAGCGTAGACAGACACATGTTGTGGGTCTAAAGCAGAGGAAATGAGAAATGAAAACTGCAGTTAAGTTTTATCAGGGCATCTTTCAAGGGTTGTTTGATCATTGTGTACATTTAACGGGTCTATTATTGAAATAGCCAGCAGGGTTTTGACCTCTCCTGTATTTCAGCAGGTTGGATTGATAAAACCAGCCTGCGGGAGGCCTCGCCTATCCTTCACTTCTTTAATGTGTGCCACCAACGAGCTCCTTGGGAATACAACTAATTACTTCACATCTGTATTTATTTGATCCACGTGGAATTATCCCTTCTGTCACTAGCAGAATGCGCTGCCAGCCACGGGTAAGAGTGATTCATCTCAGCAACACGTCTGGCACAGTTTAACAGCAAAACAGTAGGAAAATCAATAAAAAGAAATGAGGAAGGCTATGTCATGTTGCGTGTTCAGTCTGAAACATTTTGGAAAAAACAGCTTAATGCAGAAACACTTTAGAGTCACAAAATAATTTTGGCGTGTTTAGGTGAAAAACAGTCCAAGAAAGGCAGCAGAATGTAATTATTTTCTGAAAACCATCAATAGACAATTACAAATGTTTTAATTAAGCACAACATAATCGACTTTACTGCGTTTAAAAAAGACAAAACAGAAGTTTAATTTTAAATGCTCTGAAAAACACTAAACAGCTGCTCTCTCAGGACAACTGCATGGTAACAGCCACCTCTAGTACCCCCTAGAGGAAACTACATAAACTACACATGACTGTAGCACTCCATGGTGGTGTAAAGTGGCATGCATGATATTCACCTTGAACTTTTTCATATTTTGTTATGTTACAACCATAGACTTCAATGCTTTTTATTGGGATTTTGTGTGACAGACCAAAACAAAGCAGGGCATAATTGGATATTTGTCAGATTAAATGGAGAGCTCCAGTAAACATCCATTTTCAAGTCTCCCCACTGACTCTAAACTGGATTTATGTCTAAAATAGGTCACATGAATGTGCTTTGATTAAAACCATCCCACTGTTCAGAGTCATTGTCCTTCAGGAAGGTAAAGCTCAGTTTTTGCAGACTTGTAGCAAACTACAAACAGGTATTCCTTTATCTATTTTTCAACAATAATATTCTTCTTCCAAAAAGTGTGAAGTGCACAACTACTGATTGTCCTTTCAACAGATTATCTCATTTTAGGTGTGTATCTCTCTCCCTTGTTGCTCTTCCTCCAGAGCAACAATAGGCATCTTGGCTACTTCTCTGATTGTCTGCTACTTGGCTACTTCTCTGATAATCCTTATCTGGCCTGTTTAATGGATGGCCATGTCTCGAGAGAGCTGCAGTTGTATCATACTCTTTCAAATTTCAGATGATGAATAGAGCTCTGTGAGACATTTGAGGTTTGGGATATTATTTTATTACCAAACCCTGATTTAGATTTCTCCACAACTTTCTCCCTGACCTGACTGCTTTGTTCCTTGATCTTCATCATGCTGTTTGTCCACTAATGTTCTTTAACAAACATCTGAAGACTTTACAGAACAGCTGGATATACACTGAAATTCAAAGACATAGAGGTGGACTCTATTTACATATGAAAAATGTTTCAAGGCAGCTGGTTGTTCTGGTTTTTTGGGGTGAATCAGAACAAAGGGGACTGAATACACATACATGCAACACTTTTCAGATTTCTATTTATAAAAGCTTTTTAAAACATATTATTTTTCTTTGACTTTTGATACACTACGTTGGCTATTCACATAAATCACAACAAAAACACCAAAGTTTAGAGTTGCAATGACACAAAATAGAAAAGTTCCAGAGTTTTAAATAATTCTTCAAGGCTATTTAGACTAATACCTTGCAGTTACCTTTGTTAGACCTTTGCAAATGCATTGTCATGTTAGTTAGAAACTTATATACAAAGACACAGGTGAATATGATAAACCTTACAGGGAAATGATCCACAGCCTCAGGTGTTAGAATAAGAAACTGCCTGATCCAGGATGAGGCCTGACTGGTCCTGGTATCAGCCCCATTGCATTTCAGGAGATTGTAGTAATACTCCAGAATGTCTTCCCCCAAATGAATGGGACATATGTAGATCACCTCCACATTTTCATCTGCAATTACGAAACAGGATTTTACAAATTAAATATTTAAAGCAAGACAAGTGAGCTCTGAATAAATGTCCCTACCTCTAACATCACACAGCCTGGTGATTTGGATGTTCTGGAGAATGTCGAATCTCCTAGTATTCAATCTCTGTCTCTGGGAGTACCCTGTCAGAATAAGGTCAGACAATCATTAAATTCTCTTTGACACTAAAAGAACTTCCAGATCTGTACAGCTAGCGTTGGATGGGATGTGCATGTCACTAGACTTGGGAATAAGGGAATTAAAGTCTAATCAGGCTGTACAGCAATCCTATGATTAATTCAGTGTAATAACTAGCAGGTGCAGACCCTGACATGTGCTGGGAGTCCTTCTACAACATGTCCAGCCACCACTAAACTACATCCAATGATACCGCCAGGATCTTAGCCTGTGTGAGAGGGAATCCTCAACTGAATCAAGGTAATTAAATGATTGGATTCATGCTAATTAACAACAATGGGGTTCAACTTTCTAATTATCCTTGCTCGCACAGCACTCTTTGTAGCCACCCCAAGTGCAAATAAAGCATTCCATCTGCTAGTAATTAGGCTTAATAATTTCAGACAATCGCTCAATGATTTACAATGCACATGCCTGATTACAGTCTAAATTTGTGCTTTGGAGAAATTAGATCATGAACTGATCATGGTTTGTACTCTTTGTTTATTGCAAATACACAGCAGTCTTTTTAATTTTTTTGTCATATGTGTGCGGTGTTTTTGTGCACAGCAATAAAATAAGACCTTTGCGCCTCTTGTACTTGTTCAGCGTAATGGTTTTTCATTTGCTTAATCTGCAAATTAAATGGCGATTGAGACTAAATTGTTCGGTTCCTTGGCACAGGGACTGTCATCATCTAGTGAGTGCTTTCCTGCAGAGAGTCATTTGAACGAGACAGAGTGTCTGAACCGGGGTCACAGGCTGGGGACAGCAGAGCAGTGAGACCGGGGATGACTGCCTCTAGATCAAATGCATGCGTGTTGGAGTGTGTGCAGCGAGCGACGAAAGCCACCTAATGAAGGGATGTGGATAATGGTCCTCTTGGACGACCGGATGTGTTTCCAGTTTGCTGCCAGATGCTGGGGACAGAGAAAAGAAGTGATCATGGAGGAGGCTGGCTGAGCACACACACACACACACACGCACACACACCCACACACACACACACACACACACACACACACACACACACGCACGCATACACACAAACACACAAATCATCTCATCACCACATGGATAAAACACACCAAACCAATCTCTCTTGGCTCACAGAAGCAAACCAAGCATAAAATACCATCATAATTAAATTAAGCGTTTACTTTCGGAAACATCCTCTCACAATTAATTCAATCAGCAAGGTACATGATGCTACTGCCAGGGGAAGATTAGCAGGCTTAATTAACAGGGTATGAATGTTTAAAGAGTGAGAACATGTATTAAGTGCATGTATACACACATAACGATGTTCAAACTAAATGAACTTGTAGGCACTAATTAATATTATGTCAGAGGTCTAAAAGATGTTCAGGCCAGATGAAAGCACAGATGTGACATCTACAAGGAACAGGAGCAGAATTAAATGAAAAAATCCAAATGCCAGTAAAGTGAAAAAGCAATCAAACAAAGTAATTTTAAAATTACTCCAACATTTTTTTAACTAAATATATGCAATGTTTTTATCTGGTGACATTTAAAATAAGATCTAATTACATTTTAAATCAGTTTTGGTCAGTGCAATACTATATTTTACTCAAGTAAAAGCACCACACCAATGATTAACTGTTACTACTTGGAATTTTTTTTATCATTAGCTGAAAAACATAATAATAAGACTAAAAGTATGAATATTTTAAATTTAATTACATTCATTAAATCTAAATAAAAAAATTAAGAGTACAACTGCAGCACATTTAAAAAGAAATAATAATAATAATAATATAATAACATTATTATTGAATAAATAGTCAGATAATTGACAAGGACTGTAAATGTACTTTTAAAAACAGTAAATAACAATCTATTATATGTATATGGTTTTATTAGATGTAAATCCATCTTGATGTTACAAGGTTTATTCATAAACTAGTTTTTCTGTTCTCTGATTCCTGCTTTCTTTTCCTCATCAAATATTTCCAAAATGTGCTTCTCTGTCAAAGCAATTCTAAGTTTTCCAATATTTTTTTTCTAGTTTCTGATGTTGAGGTAAAACAACATATAAAGAAATAAAAATGACAGTTAACATTAAAAGGAGAAAAAAAAGCCATTAAAAAAAGCAACATTTGATGGTACATCACCTGTGCTCTGCTGCGATAATTTTCCAGCTGACTAAAACGCCTGGCCTGAAGGGCTTCCTTTACACGGCACCTTTGAGCGTGCATAAGCCATGACAACGAGATGATTTGCGCCGCCCACTTGCGGCGGCAGTGGCACCGGTAGGCAGCCCTGGCCATACAGCGTCTCCAGCAGGACTGTATACGGATGGCAGCAGCCTCAGTGCCTCTCTCTCCTCTGTAGCGCTGACCTGGGCGCGAGATCAGGGCTAATACCTCCTCCTTATTTTCAAGCACTGAGAGGAGAGTGGCCGCTGACGGAGTCTTTCTCCAACCACAATCGAACTTGAGGCATAACTCTACAAACTGTTCTCTGTTAACTTTAGCTAAAGGTACAGCAAAATCCCTGAGCAGTTTAGTCAAGGCCTCCAGAGCATCAACCACACTGCTCCAGTACAAACTAAAGCTGTGCTTGAAGCGACTGAAATCTCTCGCCATCGGGTCGATTTGTCCCTTTATGATTGTAAAAGAGTGCTTGGTGGTGCTTATCGAAGCTTCTATAGACAGGTTCTGCAGAGCAAAGAGAGACAAGGTGCACTGTCTTGCAAATGTATACAAAAAATCCTTTCACTTTTTCAAATTTTGTCATGTTACAGCCAAAACTTTTAGGGCATTTTATTAGGATTTTATGTGACAGACCAGCTCAATGTAGAGCACAGTCCTGAAAGAGCAAGAAAAAAATACAGTTTTCAATTTTTATTTACAAATAAAAATCTAAAAAATGCCTTTTACATTGTATTTACAGTGTATTCAGTGTTCTGTACTCTGATGCCCATAAATAAAATAAACATTAACTCTGCACATCACCCTTAACACAACATCCCCATAATGAAACATGGTGGTTGCAAGATCATACTGTGGACCGGAAAATCAAAATTCAGCCCAATTCTGGAAAAAACCCTCTTAGAAACTGCAAAAGAGTTGAGACTTGGGCGAAGATTCACCTAGTAGCCAAAGATACAACGGGTTGGTTTAGAACAAAGCATATTTAGGTATGTGAGAATGGCCTACTCAAAGTCTAGATGTAAATCCAACAGAAATTTTACTATCCAAAACCTAAAGTCTGATGCTTAGTGATGCTCACCATCTAATCTGACTGGGCTTGAGCTACTTTATAAAGAATAGGCTAAAATTCAGTCTCTAGAGTAGCAAAACTGATATATAATGGTCCTATAAGGACTTTATTTGTATAAACAATGTGACATCCATGTATTACTTTTTCTTCCACTTCACTTTGTGTGGGGGTATCACATAACATCCTAATAAAATCCTATGTTTGGGCTTTTACAAAATGTGAAAAAGTTAAAGGGGTATAAATACTTTTGGAGGGCACTGTCAGAATACAATGAAATACAAAGCAATAATTTGATCTATAATGTTTCTAAACATTGAAGGTGTTCATACCTGGGGGCTTTTGGTGATAGAACTGGTTGTAGCTTGCACTTCTTTTTTGTCCATGCTCTCAGAAGCTTTGGAATGAGTTGGTGAACTGGTCCAGAAAGGTTGGCATTCACCAACTTTTCGGGCACAACTGGATTCTGAATCCGTTTGCCATTTTGAGTCCTTATTAGACTTAGACTTAGAATCTGAATCCGTCAGGTCCCGTGCAAGAAAAAAACAAAAACAAAAACAAAAAAAAACAAGGACAGGTTTTTGTAGTGAAGTGAGTCAATGATTTTTAGTATCCAGTAATTGCTGTCAAATATATCAGTGGTACAGTATTTACAGTTTTTCTCAATTGCTTTGGTGCACTTCCCTGATTAGAATTAAAATTATCATAACTGTTGGTTCAACCTCGACAACATTTAGTCATTTGTGCACATCATTGCAGCTGTTTCTCATTTCATCCAACAAATTGCAATTTTTTTTAACATGCATCATACAATTCTCTGCTGTTTTAAAGCATAATAATTTGCTTATGTCATGCCAATCAAAATAAACTATAATTATGAAAAACTATAAAACTAGCAGTCCTCATTTCATTACTTGAGTCATTAGATAGATAAATGTTGAACTAGATGTCAAATTCTGTCAAGCAAATTGTATGCAGAATTTCTGTATAATTCTTTCCTGAAAATGTCTCCCAAATTGACAATTTCTCTCATGTGAACTTCAGCTTTCAGTGATGATCTTGTTAATAGCCGTGCTTAGCTTTACCCAAAGGATGTTTCTTATGTTTGTTGAAAATAAGTTTGTACTTTGTACTTTTTGCACAATGCTGTGAACGATTTAGAACAGCAAAGAGCGTATGAAGTTGAAAAGTTAGACATAGACATTCAGTGTCTTGTACTAATTTTCCTTACTAAATACAGTAATGTCTGACTTAACTGTGGATTTCAAATGGCTGTGCAAATTGTTCACAGTGCTGTCTTATACATTTTCTGGTAGTGTCACCAAGATTTGACATTTTCGCGATGGAAGACACATAGTGAACTGTCGTAATGAAAACATGACAAAGCCATTTGACTATCTTGTTCATAAACAATACTGTCAGGACCTTTTTTTTATTTTGATTACATTAAGACTTTCATTGACAAACATCTTATACAAATTTATTTGTGCTAATTGTTTAGAGAAATGCTCTAGTGTCTGCTGGCTGCTGACATATTATTGGTGCACTGACCTCTTTTAGAAGGGTGTAAATCCTGCCTGGGGTGAAGAGACATAATCTTGTGCTGAAGTATGTTTGGCTGAACCACTGCGGACATATTTAAAAGAAACAAAACAATAACTAAAACATTCTGCTTGATTGAAACAGTTTGCCTGGAATATGACAGAGATGGGGTGGGGGTGAGCTGACATTCAACCTGGTTCTAGGTCATCTTCAGGAAGATTCAGAAAGTGACGATTTCCTTTTGCTTCAGTAACTTGAAGACTTTCTACAGGCGCAGGAATTTTTCTTGGATGTTTCACCTACACAGAATGTTTCAATAATTTGTGTTATACATTATTCACCGGCTTTCTAATGAGCTAATGTAGGCTATAAATGATTGAGACTTTTTTCAAGAAAACAAAAATGCTTTATTTAGATCAATGCAATCTATTAAATACAGATTTCATTTTCAAGAGTGCTTGTAAAATGCATTTTTTAAGTTCTACCTTGTCAATCAATAGTAAATATCATCCACTATGCTAAAGTTTGATCATTTTCTCTGTAGTAAATATCTAAAGACTCTCAACACCAGTTTAAGACCCAACACCACTCTGAAGTCACATTTACACTGTGGGATTACAAGGTATATATAGGTTACTTAGGGTTGGGGTTAGCAAAGAGTGGGGCTGGCAGCACCATTCTCAGACAAAATATACATCATAATATGTTAACATTTGCTAATATGCAAGGATTAGCTACCATACAACTAATAGCATGCAAGCTAACACTATGGTAATAAAAGCATAGGAGTGGTCTGATATAAAATAATCTGGTAGATCTCCAGCCATAATTAGAAGACTTTACGACTTCTAAAAACTCAAAGTGTTTGTTTCTTTAGACTCTTTTCCCATTGTCCTCATGTTATCTTTTTGTTCTTCTCAGACCACTGAGCACTGTGACAGGCCATGGGTAGTAGCCAGGTGCTGGAAGATTTTCCCCTCACAGGCACACATCTGTTTCAAACGGGGCTGGGGGAAAAAGGTGCCACCTTTTGTAAAATTGCAAAAATGCAAAAAGCCCATCCCCTGGCACAGATATGGAGCAGAAAAGAACTGGGCTCAGTTGCAGTAGGCGGCAGCAGGCAGCGAGCCAGTGGTTAGCAGTTGCGGAGGATACGGCTGTCTTATTGGCATGCAGGAACAGGTAGTCGATTCTGTCTGGAGACAGCTGTAAACCAGCAGCCCATAGCGCAGCAATCAGGTGCCTATTTCTTTAGTAGAATGCTGATGTGCTACAATCTGCTGTTTTACGCTTTTGGTAGCCAGCATCTCCATCTCTCTTGGACCAATGTGACAGTTTTGGCCTCTATTTGTCATGCCAGGCACAGATTAACAAAATCATACTGGCAAAGAAAGTGTGTAAAAAGAAATCTAAAACTAATGCCGACCTTTGTAAAGATTCATTTGTTTGCTGTGATGAGAGCTGGATGTCATCACTAAGTCAAGTGACCTTTATGTCACAGTTTGTCTGAACATGAGACTTGAGGAATCTAAAAGCAGATGCCTACCATCACTCCTCACTCCACTATAAAATGTCTGAGAATATGAGGAGTAAGAACTATAACAGGTAATTATATAAAATATTTCAGAAACAAGAAGAGTTTCATTTTTATTAAAATATATGTAGAATCAAAATAAGTAACATTTAAAAGCACAGTTATCGATTTGAAGCAGGGTACACCTTGGATATGTCATGTTTATAAATTAAAAACTTCAAGAGATGCAACAAGTAGCCAATACCACTTTCCAGATTTTATTAAAGTATAACATTCTGATACCTAAAGACTACAACACATAAAAGATTGAAAAAAGGGTGTTACAGGTTTGTCTATAGAGGTCATAGTTTTAAATTAGTCCCATTTAGACAACAAAGCAGACGCCTCTACCTTTTGTTCTTCCAAGTCAGAAAAAGAAGTACATGTTTTCATGTATTTATAGGTTGACAATTGTGAGAGTTCTTAGTTTTGGTGCAGTGTCAGACATCCTATTAAGAAAATGAAAAGTTTCCAGGCAGAAATGATAGTTATAAAATGCCTATAAAACAATGTATCATGGCATTTCATAAAACACAGTAAGTCAACTTTAGAGTACCTACAGTGTTCATCTATATATTTTTCTGTTGTTGGCTACTTTTCTGGTCTTTGTTTTTTGGACTTTTGGACCTAAAGAGGAATGATCAAGAGTCAGCACACAGCTTCAGTTAATACAGCTAGAAAATACTGATCAGGCCCAAAATGTAGGTGTAGTTATGGACTCAGACCTGAACCTCCAGAGTCACATAATAACAAGGTCAGCCTTCTATAACCCGAAGAACATTTCTAGGATTAAAGGACTAATGAAAAACCTCGAAAAACTCATCCATATGTTTATCTTTAGATGGATTGATTACTACAACAGCGTCCTCACAGGTCTGGCTAAAAAGTCAATCAGACCGCTGCAGCTGATCCAGAACGCTGCTGCCCGTGTCCTCACTAGAACCAGGTAAGTAGAGCACATCACCCCAGTTCTACAGTCCTTACACAGGCTCCCTGTAGCTCAGATAATAGACTTCAAAATACTTTTACTAGTGTATAAATCATTGAATGGCTTAGCACCAAAGTATGTTGAGTATGTATTTTACTATTTTTATTTTACCCCCTAATCCTGTAAAGCACATTACCTTGCTGTTGAAAGTGTGCTATGCAAATACAATTGCCTTGCCTACATTGTTAAAATGGTTTCTCCTTGGACTAAAATTAATGTATTAAAAAAAGAAAAAGAAAAAAAAGACTAGAAATAATCCACGTAATCTCAGTTTTCCTCATCACCCATAACACGAGCAAGCACCCCAGGGATTCATCCTGAGCCCTGCTGCACACAGATCTAATTTTCTCTAGCTTGATTCTTGAGCTGTTGCTTTGTGGTATTTGAATGTGTGTAATATAAGAACCGTGATTCAGAAGTGGGTAAAACTTAAAAGGATACTGCAGTAATTAATACCACCCCAGTATTCAAGGTGCTCAAATAGGCCAACTTCCTAATCAAAACTGGACCAGCTGTGTAATAGCCTCATCATGTCAGTTCTGACAGCAGTCTTTGCATGTGTTGTGAAAGGGGGGCCTTAATTTCTGCTACAGTACACATTACAGGAACAGTTCTGACAGTGACAGGAAGCAGGGACAGCTGTTATGGGAGGTAAAAAATCCTTAATCTTCTGAAGACATATACATGGATTAAAGCAGCAGTAGGGATCCTCCATTATAAAGAACCCCACCCACCCTGCATAAGGACTGTCACCCCCTCCCCTCAGGCAGAAGGCAGTAAAGCATCAAAACCAGAACACAGACAGTTTTTGGAGTATGGGAGGCTCAAGAATTTACTTAAGTCTCTGAATTTATGCCTCCTTTTCTTGCTGCCGATCTGGTTTTAACATGTAGTATGACGTTTGCACGTATTCTTTTGTATAACTGATAGCATTTAGAAAAATACTTAGCATTACATTTTTTTTATTTCCAGATTAGGTTAATTAATGTTTTATCTCTTTATGTACACACTCATTTTAGTCGGTAGAACTGAATAACAGATTTTGTTCTCACCAGGACTTTTCTAATACCATAGCACCAGTTATAAGATAATTCCAATTACTAAATTACTTATAATTTAGTGTTTTGGGTGTTACATGGTTTATGAAGTCATGTCAACATGTCATGCAGCCGACTCACAACAGAGGACACACCCTGGACTTGGTCATCACATATGGCCTGTCCACCAGTGTGTCCTCTGTTGTTGACCTGGCTGTCTCTGGCCACTACTGTGCGCTTTTTAACATCACCAGTCTTATCCAGCGGGAGACCTCTGTGAGAACTGTCGGGAAGCGTCATCTAACCCCTAAAGTGGCTGCAGGTTTTCTTGAAGTTTTTGGAAAGAATCCTCCTATTGCTTTACCTGATTTTATTGTCAATGATTTTCAAAGTAGGCTTCAGTCCGTTCTCGACCTGCTTGCTCCAATAAAAGTGATAAGTTCACACTCAAAACTTTCATCACCGTGGAGAAATGAAAAACTTAAAAAACAAAAGACGATTTGCAGAGAGAAAATGGAGGAAAAATAAAACCCAGATAAACTATCAAATATACACAGAACTTCTCAAATCATACAATAACGCAGTAAGAAATTCAAGAAATGCACTTTTCAAATTCATCTCTTCTCATAAAAATAATCCAAAAATTATTTTTTCCACAATTGACAAAAAAATTTAACCGTGCTGCTAATGCATTTCAGAAAACCCCCTCAGACACTCTTTGTGAGGAATTCGCAGACCACTTCAGAGGGAAGGTAGACACCATCAGATGTAATATTTTATCTTCTCAAAGTAACATGGTTTTAGACAAACCCGAATGTTTGTCTTTACCAGAGGAAACACTGGACAGTTTTGTCCTGGTAGAAGCTGAGATTCTTGAAAAAGTTTTCTCCTCAGTGAGGCCCATCACATGTCTTTTGGACCCAATTCCCACTTCTTTTTTATAAGCAATTTTATGGATCTTTTAGAGATGAGAGTTTGATGAATTGCTCCCTTCAGACGGGGGTCTTTCCTGTCGCCTTCAAAGGGGTGGTGGTGAGGCCATTGCTGAAGAACAGCAATTTAGATTTTAACAATTTTCGACCAGTATCTAACTTACCGTTTTTAAGAAAATTTTTAAAAAGACTGTTTTAATTCCGCTTAATGATTTTAATAATATACACAATGTCCTGGATAAATTTCAGTCTGGTTCTAGGGTGAACCACAGCACAGAGAGGGCCCTTTTGAAGATTTGAAATGATTTCAGATTAAACTATGATGCACAGAAGGTGACAGTGTTGGTTCTACTGGATCTAAGCACTGACTTTGATACAGTGGACCAGACCATTCTTTTAACTCGTTTAAAACAGATTGGCCTCTTTGGTACTGTCAAATAGTTTACATCCTATCTCACAGACAGGACTTTTATGGTAAGTTTAGATACCTAATCCTCTAAGGTACACAAGATTACATGTGGTGTGCCCCAGGGTTCAATTTTAGGCCCAGTGCTTTTGAACCTTTATATACTCCCTCTTGGCAGTGTCATCGGAAGACATGGAGTTAACTTTCACAGTTATACTGACGATACACAGTTGTACATCTCGGTGTCTATAGTTGACACACGGCCAATGGATGCACTTTTTAACTGCATTTTAGACATCAAATCCTGGATGGCAGAAAACTTTCTCCAGCTCAACCAGAACAAAACTGAAGTTTTAGTCATCGGTCCTGAAGCTCAGAGAGAGAAACTTATACCAAAACTGCAATCACTGTTTTTTAATCCTTCTTTACAAGTGAAGAACCTGGGCGTAATTTTTGATTCTGAGCTTGATCCCTCACATTAAAAGCATTACAAAAATAGTTTTTTCTCATCTAAAGAACATAGCCAGAGTCCGCCCCACTTTCTCTCGGGCCAATAAGGAGATACAGCTTTTATCACCAATAGAATTGATTACTGTAATGCCCTGCTTTCTGGTCTTCCCAAAAAGAGTATCTCAGGTTTACAACTTCGACAAAATTCAGCAGCACGTGTCCTGACGAAGACCAGGAGGGGGGAGCACATTACACCTGTCTTAAACTCATTGCATTGGCTCCCCGAATATTTTAGGATTGATTTTAAGGTTCTTTTAATGGTTTTTAAGTGTCTTAAGCCTTCTTATCTTTCAGAACTGCTTTTACCTTATGAACCTTCGCGGTCTCTGCACTCCTCTGGCAGCCTTCTCCTTGTCATCCTTAAAGTCAGGACACACTCATCGCAAGGCGTCTTTCTATTATTATGCCGCTCACTTCTGGAACAGGCTGCCGGAGGACCTCAGGGCCGCAGAGAATGTTCATGTTTTTAAAGGAGCAGGCTCAAGACTCACCTTTTTAGCCTAGCTTTAAACTGATTATTATTTATTATAGTCAGTTTAATTGATCTGCATGTTTTACCTAATAAATGTAATCAGTGTTTTAGTATTTCATCTTATCATATTCTCCACTGTTTATTTTTATACTTTAACCTGTTATTTTAATCTTCCTGCCAGTGTTTCCTCTGTGGTAGCCCTCTGCCTCGGGAGCGATAATCGGCTGTGGCTGCTCTCCAGGTAGCGCTTCGGTGGAGGTGGGAATCTTGGCCTTGTCTCTTCTGGGTGCCCTGTGTCATTGCCTTGGCTGCTGCTGTTGATGTGCTGCTGGTGGTGCAGATTTCTCCTTTGATGGCGTTTCCTAACCTGGCTCATCTGTAATCAGCCCAATGTCCTTTTTATTGCTGCTCTTAACTGTGTGCGTGCATGGAGGTTGGGTCTGGGGGAGGGGGGTATAACTGTGATCATGCTTTTAATTATGTGGGGGAGGGATGGGAATGTGGTCTTTGTGGGGTCATTTTAATTCTGTAAAGCATTTTGAGTTGCAATTGTCATATAAAAAGCGCTTTATAAATAAAGTTTGATTGATTGATTGATTATTCCACTTTAATTTTCTGTTTCTTTTTTTACACTTTTGTAAAAATGTAAATATAATAAAACCTTAACAAAAATGCTTAAATGTATGAAGTGTTTATTTCTATCCATCTATGTTCTCTACCCACCTAATTTTTGTAGGATCATGGGTGTGAGGTAGGGTGCACCTTGGACAGCTTTCCAACTCATATCTATCACAAGGCAACACCGAGACACACATACACTAGGAGAATTTACAACCACCATTTATCCATGTTTCTAGATTGTGAAACTCGCGTATGCCCAAGGAGTATGTGCAAACTCTATACTAAAAAGGGCCAGGCCTGGATTTGAACTCAAGATGTTCTTGCTGCCAGACAACAGTGCTAACTGGAATAGTTTCTTACCATTTATAATGAGTGAAAAATAGTAGAAGAATATACCTGTCTTTCAAGTAGTGCTCTGTGAAACATCCTTCTTTGTGAATGCACATCAGGAAGACTCTCAAGAGAAGGATTCCTGTATAAAGTCATTCTTTAAGGATCATGGTTCTAAAAAACTCTAAACATTCATTAAAAAAACCTGTAATTTTGGTGAAGTTATTATTTTGGCTGCTGCTCAACGTATTTCCACTATAACAAGCTTAGCTTTAATTCACTTACCATTTATGAGTCTTTACCGTCTGTTTTTGTAAGTCTTCAATGGTTGGAAGAACCAGCTGCTGCTTATTTACAGTTTTCAAATAATCTTCTGCGTGTTTCTGTGTGTTACAAGTAAATATTATGGTCAATGTCTGTTTGCAATCAGTTCATTTCATCTCTTTTAAATGTAAATGTTGTCCATTTGTAGTAAGTATGTAAGCTTCTCACCCTGATACAACTTTGGGTCCTACTAATGGCTTTGTCCAGAGCCTGAATATCCAGAGTTGCACCCTTTTCGTTGACATTGATTTTTTCAATATTACCTTTCAGTTGTCTTAAGTCATGTTGAACCTATAATCAAATAAGGTTTTGTGATGCAATTAACATACGTCTCACAATGTTGTGTCGCCCAAACTATATCTTAAAATCCAAGTTAAATCAACCCATAAAACTAAAACATTACCTGAACTAAAACGTCTCCCAGTTTCTCTTCGTGTTTAGGTATGCCGGCCATTATTTATTGGTGATCTAATAACTTTAAAATTCGGAATAACGGCTTAATGATAACCGAAAACAGTGCTAGTTAGCAATCAGAACTCTTGAAACAGTACTCGTAACTATGACAACAAGATGTTAGAGTGGGTTTACTATTCTTCCGGAGTTTGACTCTCAGGTTTCCGCTCTTACAAACAAATTTGCTCACATTCTGTAGGTTTTGTGGCCAGAACATTCCTAATTATGTTAATATTTGAATGTTATCATAACAATATGCGAAGAAGTTTTTAAATAAGTCAGCGTCTTAATTACTTTTTAACCGTACAAGACAATTTACAGGGTTGCGTTTCCCCATTACCATACTGTTATTATTTTCAATTTTATTATTATTGTTATTAAATTAACGAACTGCACAGTAAATTAATTTAAAATATTTTTTTACACTTCTCGATTAGGACTTTTCATTTCAAGTACACCGGAAGTGACCTACAACGAAACTCGGAGTTCAAAGGTTATAGACAATAGCTACACCGTAAGCTAGCACTTGGAAAAGCGATTCCCTAAATATTCGAGAAATGTCATCGACAGAAGAAAACACTGAGATGGTTCTGCCATGTGTGCTTGTCACTAGCTGTGACAGTGAATTTAAAGAAGAAGAACTGATAAAACGTAAGTTTTCGGGGCACAGTCTGCCTGATTTAGCAGGAAAGCTAACGTTAAACAATGCTAAGTGAGCAGAGCACCTGACCTGAGGGTTGATAATAATAGCAGTTTCCTCATATTGTCATGTCACTAATACAGGGATTTGGACTTCTGAGTGTAGCTTGGCTTGAGACGGAGGTCTGGGTGGGTTCGGGAGATGAAAAAGGCGATTCAGATATTTAAACAAATTGAAATTTGTTTAAATATCTGAATATGATATTGAAATATCAGACAGAGATAACCTAGTAATACAAGTGAATGCAAAATACAATCTTCAAATGACAAATTCATTCGTTAAGGAGAAAAAAAATATCCAAACCAACATGGCTTTATATTAAAAAGAAACCCCACTTGTTATATCATAAATTTAGGTGACATTTAGTAGGTTTAGGGGGCAATTACTTTTTCACATAGGACCATTTGGCTTTGGATATATTTTTTCCTTTAATAAATGAAATAATTGGAGAATATATATATATATATATATATATATATATATATATTTACATATTTACATATATATATTTACATAGGTATTTCTTTTCAGATTTTAGAATTCAAATGTTTTACTTAAGAGTTGAGTGAAACAAAATACAGCTTAGCTTAATGTTGTCTTTGTGGGATTTTTTAGAAATGTTTGTTTTTTCTCTCTCTCTCTCTTAGAAATACTTAATTCAAAGACTTTGCCTCAGCCAACAAAGCGAGAAGAAACGGTTGTTTGGTATCCTTGGACTATCAATAACAAATATTATATGGCAGATGTGCAGTTGTGTGTTGTACCAAGCACGTATCAAATGTCTTCAGAGATTGCCCAGTCCATGCAGGCTTTCATTGCTTACTTTGACAGTAAAGTGGTATGTGACCTCAAGAACAATGTGTACTTTTTCATTGCAAATCTATTTCAGTTTGCTGTTTCTATGATGTATGGTGGATGTTTGCAGAAGGATGGGCTGGAAAAGCTAAATTCCTGGATTCCTGTGGTGGGAGATCTCAGCCCAGAGGTTCTAATTCTTGTGTGTGACAGAGTCTGTGAAAACGGTTAGTTAAAGCAGTCTGTTAGTGTGCGGGAAATATGCATTTATACACATTCACTTGATACTGCTTCAGCAAGCTTGTGAAATTTAATTTATGCTTTAGGTGTCACGAGGCATGAAGCACAACAGTGGTGTTTGTCTCATGCATTTGAGCTTGTGGAGCTCAATCCACAGGAGCTACCAGATGAAGATGGTGAGCTTCACATGAAAGAGAAAAGTAAATTTGCACGACCATGTCTTCATCTGATTCACTTTTCCTCCCTAAACATTGTTGCACATTTCAGATGACTTTCCAGAGTCCACAGGAGTAAAGAGAATTATTCAGGCTCTTAATGCCAACGTTTGGTCCAGTGTGGAGATGAAGGATGGTAAATTAATATCAAATCAGTTTAGTTTGATAAGACATGTTCTGCAGATGTCATCATTTGTGTATTTTCGGCATATGATGCTTTGCATCTTTTTCTAACAGGGCACAATCAGGGTTTTGGTCTAATGAGCAGTTTGGTTGCTTCCAGACATAACAACCCACGCCACAGCCAAGATCCACCGGTTAGATTGCATTTTTGTTATAATTGCAGATTTGCTAAACTTTTTTTGTGTAATATGCCTATTATTTCATTCACATATTTGATTTAAAGTGGTTTTGTTTTTCAATTAATGTTAAAAGGGAATTGTTTTGTAAAGATACTAATACCTTGTGTTGGGACAGTCCTCCAGCTTGCCAGCAGAGGGCACACTCAGCAATGAGGAGGCTAACCGCACAGACAGTAGTGCAAACCCAGACACACAGGAGGGTTCAGTAGTAGGCAAGTAACATTCTTTTGAACATTTACGTAGTCAGTTTATGAAGTTATTTCCCATGTTTTTACATAAACTGAATATGATGTTGATCCTTGCAGATGCAATGACTGATTTAGACATACAGGAACTCGCCAATCTTACTGCTGGGGATGCAGATGCAGAGAATTTTGAGCGCCTCTTTACTAAGTTAAAAGAGATGAAAGGTAATTAGGGAATTTAAGATAAGTTTAAATAAATTGTATTCTATTGCTGCTTTGTGTGGGAGTTAAATATTTTTATACTTTGAAAACTTCTCATACATAACCTAAAGTGGATTGGTTCAATTTCACCATGCAGATAAAGCTTCATCATTGCCACATGAGCAGAGAAAAGTTCATGCAGAAAAGGTTAGTAATTATATTGTTTTTTTGCTCAAACATTTGAAGCTACAGTGCCTTGGGAATATTTTCATACCTCTTAATGTTTTATTACATTTTGTCAGTTTACAAAAATAATCTTCAATGTATCACCACAAAGCAGGACATACTTGTTAACATGATGCATGATTTTCCAAATTCTATACAAATAAAAATATGTAATCTAAAAAGCACGAGTTATTTGCTTTGATACCCTTAAATATGCTCATATATGCCACACTTTTCAGATTTGTATCCTTTCACTGTAACTTCAGCTATGTGCGACTTTGTTGGTCTGTCTCAGGGGTCTTTAATGTCTGTATTGCATACACATTTTTTATGGTTGAGATGCTAAAGCTCACAGAAATTGTAATGATGTAAAAGAGTTTGTAAAATATGGGTTGGTCAATATATATATTGCAGCTAGGCTTTACAACAAGGGAAAAATACAACTTTTTTGTAGTTTTTACATGTACAGACAACAAAGTTAAAAAAAGAACATGCAGTTTTATTTGTGTAGCACATTGTCAGCAACATAGTAATTTAAAGTGCTTTACATTATTAGTTGGAAAATAAAACAAACAAGCATAAAACCTTACATTGAAGTGGGAAAGTAGGGGCAAATCGATGACTGGTTGAAAGACAGACTACAGTTTATAATGTTCCAGTTATTTATCAAAGGCAGTTCTAAAAAATGGGTTGTTAGCCTTGATTTAAAGGAACTCTGCTTCAGCATTTTTGCAGTTTTCTAAAAGTTTATAACAGATTAGAGGAGCATAAAGACTGAGTGCTGCTTCTGCATGTTTGGTTCTGACTCTGGGGATGCAGAGCAGATTTGAACCAGAAGACCAGAGTGGTCTGGAAGGTGAATATCACAACAATAATGTATTGTGGACCTAAGCTGTTCAGTGATTTATAAACTAACCAAATAATTTTAGTCTATTCTCTGAACTACAGGGAGCAGTCGTAAGGACTGTAGGTCTGGGGAGCTCTATTTTACTAGTTTTAGTGAGGACACGAGCAGCAGCTGTCTGACTTTTTTTAGGCAGACCTATAAAGAAGGTGTTGTAGTAATGAGTTTCTCTACATCTTGCTAAGACATTAGTCCTTTGATCCTGGAAATGTTCGTCATGTGATAAGCCAACTTTTTGATAATCTTTGTCTCTCTGAAAGTTCAGGTCTGAGTCCATCACTACACACAGATTTCGGGCCTGATCAGTAGTTTCTAGCTGCAATAGCTTAAGCTGTGTGCTGACTCTTGATCGTTCCTCCTTAAGTCCAAAAATAATTACTTCAGTTTTGTTTCTATTCAGCTGGAGAAAGTTATTGCACATCCATCTATTACTTTGCTGCTTCCACACAGTGCTTGAATGGGTTCATAGTCACCTGGTGACATTGTAATGTAGAGCTGTGTATCATCTGTATAGTTATGATTATTTATCTTATTTCTTGTTATAATCTAAGCTAACGGTAGCACATAGAGATTAAATAGGAGTGGCCCCAAGATGGAACCTTGGAGTACCCCTGATGTGATTTTTGTCAGCTTAGATGAAAAGTTATCTATTGTCCCTGTTATTGAGGTTCTATACTGTACCAGAGTTCGACCCAGCTCTCCAGATGCTCCGATAATATACAGGTCCTTCTAAAAAAATTAGCATATTGAGATAAAGTTCATTCTTTTCCATAATGTAATGATAAAATTAAACTTTCATATATTTTAGATTCATTGCACACCAACTGAAACATTTCAGGTCTTTTATTATTTTAAAACGGATTATTTTGGCATACAGCTCATGAAAACCCAAAATTCCTATCTAAAAAAATTAGCATATCATGAAAAGGTTCTCTAAACGAGCTATTAACCTAATCATCTGAATCAACTAATTAACTCTAAACACCTGCAAAAGATTCCTGAGGCTTTTAAAAACTCCCAGCCTGGTTCATTACTCAAAACCGCAATTATGGGTAAGACTGCCGACCTGACTGCTGCCCAGAAGGCCATCATTGACACCCTCAAGCAAGAGGGTAAGAGACAGAAAGAAATTTCTGAATGAATAGGCTGTTCCCAGAGTGCTGTATCAAGGCACCTCAGTGGGAAGTCTGTGGGAAGGAAAAAGTGTGGCAGAAAACGCTGCACAACGAGAAGAGGTGACATGACCCTGAGGAAGATTGAGGAGAAGGACTTATTCCAGACCTTGGGGGACCTGCGGAAGCAGTGGACTGAGTCTGGAGTAGAAACATCCAGAGCCACCGTGCACAGGCGTGTGCAGGAAATGGGCTTCAAGCCACTTTTGAACCAGAAACAGTGGCAGAAGCGCCTGAACTGGGCTACAGAGAAGCAGCACTGGACTGTTGCTCAGTGGTCCAAAGTACTTTTTTCGGATGAAAGCTAATTTTGCATGTCATTCGGAAATCAAGGTGCCAGAGTCTGGAGGAAGACTGGGGAGAAGGAAATGCCAAAATGCCTGAAGTCCAGTGTCAAGTACCCACAGTCAGTGATGGTCTGGGGTACCATGTCAGCTGCTGGTGTTGGTCCACTGTGTTTTATCAAGGGCAGGGTCAATGTCAGGGGTCAGCTAGCCATCAGGAGATTTTGGAGCACTTCATGCTTCCATCTGCTGAAAAGCTTTATGGAGATGAAGATTTCATTTTTCAGCACGACCTGGCACCTGCTCACAGTGCCAAAACCACTGGTAAATGGTTTATTGACCATGGTATTGCTGTGCTCAATTGGCCTGCCAACTCTCCTGACCTGAACCCCATAGAGAATCTGTGGGATATTGTGAAAAGGAAGTTGAGAGACGCAAGACCCAACACTCTGGATGAGCTTAAGGCCGCTATCGAAGCATCCTGGGCCTCCATAACACCTCAGCAGTGCCACAGGCTGATTGCCTCCATGCCACACCGCATTGAAGCAGTCATTTCTGCAAAAGGATTCCCGACCAAGTATTGAGTGCATAACTGAACATAATTATTTGAAGGTTGACTTTTTTTATATTAAAAAACACTTTTCTTTTATTGGTCGGATGAAATATGCTAATTTTTTGAGATGGGAATTTTGTGTTTTCATGAGCTGTATGCCAAAATCATCAGTTTTAAAACAATAAAAGACATGAAATATTTCAATTGGTGTGCAATGAATCTAAAATATATGAAAGTTTAATTTTTATCATTACATTATGGAAAAGAATGAACTTTATCACAATATGCAAATTTTTTGAGAAGGACCTGTATCATGGTCAACAGTGTGGTCCTTCCGTAGTCTGTGTTTATGTGGATTTCATTGAACACTTTAACAAGGGCAGTCTGTACTGTGGTAAGTGTAGAAACTGGACTTAAACACATCAAAGCAGTTGGTTATTGTTAGGAAGTTATTTAGCTTGTTCAGTAACTTTGCTAATGAATGAAAGGTTGGAGATTAGCCTCTAAGGTGTAAGTTTATAATGCGCATTGTCTGCTGTGAAATGATGTGAAATAACACCTTGTACAACTGGTGTTATTTCATGGTGGAAAAATAGTTTAGAACTATGTCTTTTAAAAGAATAAACGTGTATCATTTTTGGCTAAATTTGGTTCTGAGGCAGCAGGTTACAATCCCTTGATCTGTTATATAAAGTAAAAAAATTTGCTTTGTGGTTGTCGGATCAAAAATGTAATGTTACACCCACAAAAATGTGGGATGAATACTTTGTGAGGCACTGCATATTATCCTTAAGTCAGAAATTATTTTGGCTCAGTACAGAAACAACTATCTGAAATCTGATTTGTTTTTTGTTTGTTTTCCAGGTGGCAAAAGCCTTTTGGATGGCCATTGGTGGGGAAGAAGATGAAATAGATGGATTATCTTCAGGTGAAGACAGCTAAAATCAGATATCAGTGACTCTGTCTTAATTCCTCTGATCCCACTGTTTTTTCTGGGGTTCACATGGGTGTGAACCCATGGCCTGCGGATGTCCTGGCCATACTTGGAAAGTGGATTTGCTTACAGATGGGACTGTAAGATTAGTTGTATGAGATTCTTAGAATGAAATTATGTATGGTAAAATGCTGTTTAGGGCGGTAGGCCATGAGTGGCCCCAGTCTTTACTGTTCCTTCCCTGGGTTCTTTAATGTGTTTTAGCCCTGTCTGATCCTCAATATGTGGTTTTTATGGAGGTTGAAAAAACATGGGACGTTTGATTCATACATTTGTTTGTAGGTTATGTCGACATGTATTTTTGTTACATATGTGCCTTATCTATGTAAAAGAGACTTAATGCACGTTCTGATAAATCAACATAAAACGATTTTTTCAGTTTCATAGTAACTTTAATGTATTTGTGAACACTATCTCACAAGAGTGCATACTGCACAATTTGGTTCAACCAAATAAAAATATGCAGAAATTGAATAACTCTAAAGCAAATAAAATGAGTAGTTGAAATAAAGTGCAGTGTTGGTGGTATGTTTACCTTTTTACAGTGCCTTGCAAAAGTAACCACCTATGAATTTCCACAACCACAAACTAATCAGTTTACTGGGCTTTCACGTGACAGACCAACATATTACATAATTGTGCTGTGGAGTGAAAAGGTTACAATGTTTTAAAACTTCTGTTTACAAATAAAAATCTTAAATATTGTGTGCATTTGCACTCAGTCCACTTTGCTCTGATACTCCTAAAGATAATACAGCAAGTAGCCTTCATAAGTCAGCTGATTAGCAAATAAGAGTATTTTAATGAACAAACAGAACAATGAAGACCAAGGAACTCAGCAGACAGGTCAGAAATAAAATCAAGGTGAAGTTTGAAGATGGGGTCGGCTACACAAGGATAATCTGAAAAGTGGAAAAAAAAAAGTGGCACAGGTGCAGTCCTATCAAGACATGACTGTTGATCTAGCCTGACAGGCCAGGCATTGAGAGTATTATTTCGAGATGCAGCCAAAAAGTAACAGTTACTCTGGAGGAGCTGTGGAAACACACAGCTAAGGTGGGATAACCTGTTTGAACGCACAACTACTAGTCATGCAGTCCACAAATCTGGGCTTCATAAGAGTGGCAAGAAGAAAGTCAATGTTGAGAGAAAGCCATAAATCTCGTTTGTAATTTGCCACAAGCCATGTGGGTGAAGGCATACCGGTTTAGATGAGACCATAGCTCTACTTTTAGGCCTACATTGAAAATGCAATGTGTGGTGGAAAACTAACAGTGCACATCATCTTGACCACACCATCAGGTTTCACAGTGGCGGTAACATCATGCTTTATGGATTCCAGAGACATGTAAGCTGGCTAAGTTGATAGAAAAATTGATGGAGCTAAACAAAATTCTTAAGGAAAACCTGTAAAAGGCTCCAAGATGGGAAAATTGCTGTAAAAGGACACTCTGGACCCAGTCTGAGTTTGACATGTCTAAGCTAGTAGGGACATACTCCAACAGACTTGCAGAAGACGTATCTTAGCCAGTGTGCCGTAAAACAAAATTAGAAGCTACACTGTAAAGTTAAGCAGAATTGAGGGTTGACTTTCTACCTTTTTAAAACTTAATCATAGCAGACAGCTATTGGGAGATAGGTTTCATTTAAAGATTAAGAAACACTAAGACTCATCTGTTGGATTTTAATACAATTTCACATTTACTGTAGAACAGTTTGTTTCAGTCGCTTGACCAAAGGCAAGAGGCTACATGTATGTAAGACTTGGCCCAGAAAAGCAAAAACAATACAGAGAAAAAACCGAGGTCTACAAACATAATGCACTATAGTACACAGCATTCAGGCTACTACCACGTTGGTGTTCGAGATTACATGGTAACAGTTCTCTGTACTTTAAGTGCAGGATGAACATTGCATCAGAGAGTGATCAATGACAGTTACTATACACATGCCTTATATTATAACATTGTAAATGTGATAGTGTTTCTGGGCAGGCAATTATTATGTTAAAGTGACGAACACAGAAAACTGGATGCACATAATTTACTCACAAGGACAGTGATTCACCAAAGGTTAAATGTTGATAACAGAAATAAAAATAGCATTTCTTGTTTTCACCCCACAGTCACATAGTGTCTAAATTAAATTAACTTACTCTGAAGACAAATGTGCTCTGCCATATGCTTCTATTGAGAAATAAATGTTTGATACAGAAATTTGTTCCAGATGTGTATAACCAGCTCACACAGGTTAGAAGCACACGTTATGCAACTCAACTTCGGGGTTATTAAAGTCTGATGAGTCAGCCCTACAGCAAAGATCAGTCAGGTCCACTATTTCAAGCTTTGTTCCTACATGAAATTACGAGCTCTAATTACTTATGTACACTCATATTTAGGTAATGATAAAAATATATTCCCATGCCAGACAATATGCAAAAATAACTTATGTCTCTTTTACAGAAGAAAATAGTTCATCTAAGTTTTTTACAGGAATAATAGTGCTTTGTTTTTTCTTGGTGTAGACAAAATACCAATTAAATCATAAATTAGATAATTTATATAAATAAATCCTTATAGGGAAAGTAGTGTCTACTTCAAAATACCAATTAGATGAAAGCACAACTGAATACTTTTCATATTATTTCATGTATCAGCTCATAAATTCTCCTCTATTCAGCATGTGAGATAGTCACTGAAACACTGATGATGGAAACATGATTAATCTTGGTTAAGTCACTGAATAAAAAGAAAACCTAAACCTGTATCATGATCCAAGTTTGTGGAACACACATTTTAAATGTCTGCATATAATAAAACCATACCATGAACGATGCAAAATAAAGCATTTTAAATGGATTGAATGGGAGGCCATTCAGATACAGGTGAATCTAAAATTAGAATATTATTAAAACACTAATTTAATTGATCAAATGAAACTATTTAAACACAGAGCAAAGCATTTATTGCTGTTTATTCTAATGACAGTCTTACAAATGAAAAAACCCAAATTCAGTTGCTAAGAAAATCTGAAAAACATCAGAAATGTTTCTTTTTTTAAACAAAAGTATGTTGTGACTAAATAATGATGGGAAAGGTTGTTGGTTTTAGACACCAGTACAACTTCCTCCACTGGGAGGGTTAGCCACAAAAAGCTATCACTAATGAAGCTGACAGTTCACAGAACACTTTATACAATGGGTTGAGTGGAAGGAATAGGTGGGTGTATAAATAAGAGTGATCATTGTGACGCAAAGCCTGTTCATGAATTTTTGGCAGATTTACAAGGTGTGGACTAAGGTGCTTCAAGAACCACCACACCTGGACGACTGCACTTCTTGTGTTAAACTACTACTGACCCAGAGATATTAGAACCGTCTTACCTGGACAAAGAAAGAAAGGACTGGACAGGTACTCAGGGATCCTGAGTCCTATTTTTCAGATAAAATTTAATTTCAGCTCTTAAATGTTGGAGGAGCATCGGAGGGGCACAGAACGCATTTGCCAGTGTTGGTCCACTATGTTTTAACAAGTCCAAAGTCATTGCTGCTGTCTACCAGGAAGTTTTAGAGCAGTGCATGCTTTATGGAGATTCTGATTTCATTTTACAACAGGACTTGCCACCTGGCCACACTGCCAACAGTACCAAAAATTGCTTTGATGGCTTTGACTTCCCTGTGCTTGACTGGATGGCAAACTTGCCAAACTTAACCCCCACAGAGAAGCTATAAAGTGTAGACTAGAAACAGCAGACCGACTACTGCAGACAAGCTGAAAGCTGCTACAGAAGCAACCTGGGCTTCCTGAGCACCTCAGCAAAGTCACATGCAGATCAAATATATGCATTGATGCAGTAATTCATGCAAAATCAACCCTGACCTAGTACTGAGTGCATATGTTGGACAGCACATGGAAATAATCTTCAGGAGGCCAACATTTCTGCCTTAAAAAATCCTTTATAATGGTTTTATGTGACACTAACTTTCCAGGAAACTGAATCTTGTGTTTTCATTCGCTGTCAGCCATATTAATCAGAAATAAATGCTGGAAACCCATCACTTGGTTTGTAATGCATCTAGATAGTTTTTGGATTGAATTACTGAATTAAACTTTTCAATGATATTCTAATTCATTGAGGTGCCCGTGCAGTTAAATGAATGTTGCTTCTTTTTTTTCCTCCATTACAGACAAAACCGTGACTTTTCCAATGTGATTTGCACTCAGTTGCATGTATGGGACTTGTTTTCCTAAGAGACACTGGAGCAGTGGATACTGGGAGAGCCCATCTGCGTGAGGACCTTGTCCAGCCATTGCAAAGGACCATTAAGGTGCAGCTCTATCCAGCAGGGGGTGCTGGTCACCGTCTGACGTCTGCAGAACAGAGATGCACAGAGACAACTATTAATCTGTTATTAGAAATGGGCTTACAGTGAGGAACATAAGTAATTGAACACCCTGCGATTTTGCAAATTCTCCCACTTATAGAGATTATTATGGAGGGGTCTGAAATTCACAATGTAGGTGCATTTCCACAGCTTAAAAAAAATTCAGGAAATCACATTGTCTGATTTTTAAAGCATCTATTTATATTTTATTGCTGCACATAGGTATTGAGAAAATCAGTGTTAATATTTGGTACAGAGGCCTTTGTTTGTAATTACAGATGTCAAATGTTTCCTGTAGTTCTTGACCAGGTTTGCACACACTGCAACAGGGATTTTGGCCCACTCCTGCACACAGATCTTCTCTAGATCTGTCAGGTTTCGGGGCTGCCGCTGAGCAACATGGAGTTTCAGCTCTGTCAAAAGATTTTCAATTGGATTTAGGTCTGGAGACTGGCTAGGCCACTCAAGAACCTTGATATGCGTCTTACAGAGCCACTCCTTGGTTATCCTGGCTGTGTGCCGCGGGTCGTTGTCATTTTGCAAGACCCAGCCACGACCCATCTTTAATGCTCTGACTGAGGGAAGGAGGTTGTTGCTCAAAATCTCACAATAGATGGCCCCATTCATCCTCTCCTTAATATAGTGCAGTCGTCCTGTCCCCTTCGCAGAAAAGCACCCCCAAAGCATGATGTTTCAACCCCCATGCTTAACAGTAGGGATGGTGTTCATGGGATGCAGCTCATCCTTCTTTTTCCTCCAAACACGGCAAGTGAAGTTTAGATCAAAAAGTTATGTTTTGGTCTCATCTGACCACATGACTTTCTCCCATGCCTTCTCTGGATCATCCAGATGGTCATTGGCAAACTTCAGACGGGCCTGGACATGTGATGACTTGAGCAGGGGAACCTTCTGTGCAATGCATGATTTTAAACCATTTTCCTTGTGGAGGTCTACAATTCTGTCTCTGGTGTCTATTGACAGCTCTTTGGTCTTGCCCATGGTAGTAGTTGGAGTCTGACTGACTGTGGGGTGGACAGGTATCTTTAACAAGCTCAGACAGGTGCTACTAATTTAGATTAACAAGTAGAGTAACGTTGGAGTTTTTAAAGGCAGAGTTACAGGTTTTTTAGTCCCAGAATTCTTGCTGATTGCCAGGTGTTCAAATACTTATGTGCAGCAATAAAATGCAAATAAATCCTTTAAAAATCAGCCAATGTGATTTCCTGAATTTATTTTTAATGCAGTCTCTCAGTGGAAATGCACCTACAATGTGAATTTCAGACCCCTCCATAATTTCTAAGTGGGAGAACTTGCAAAATTGCAGGGTGTTCAAATACTTATGTTCCTCACTGTATGTAAAGCTCATCTGAAACAGGTCATGGTCATATAAATGAATTGCATATAAATATATACCTTACTCAGTAGCTTTAAATAAAGTACCACTAACAGTAATGCCAACTTTGCAGGCTATTCCTGAAGTCATTCAAGTTATTACCACAGATGCTTTTCTCTGTGGTGTTTGGTGGCAGAAACACAACACGCACAAATCCACAGTCCCATGGAAATCCCCACTGCGAAGGGATTCTGAAATATGTTCACCCTCCTGTTTCATATCCTCCACATCATCGCATGCATTACTTCCCCTCTGTCACAGCCGCACCCATCCCATTATCTGACTGAATTTAGATAATCTGTAAACGGTTTAAAATAGGCCGACTGATGTCATTCTAATTAAAAATTTACTTTGCCCTTATTGAAACTACATAAAATTTCTCGAATTGAAAAATACAACAATTCTCATTTATTTTGATGATGTGGAAGACTGTAACCTTATTGTGACAATATCCTGACCTTGAAAAGCATACTAGGATAAAGATCAGAAAGATCAGAAAGTTTAGCTGCTGGGATCCGATCATAGTGACATTCTTTAAAGAGGGGACCAGTACCTCTTTATGATACTGACAATTACATATAAAAAAAGCTATCAGAAGGAGCTGGCTTAAAGGTGAACCACCAAAGTTGGATCACTGGACAGAAACTGGGTAAGAGATCTACCGCACGGCGGGAAAAAATGACCTTTTGCTAGAGGAACAATATGAGGTCAAACAAACAACTCCACACCTTAAGAGAACCAAAGACTATTAGTAGTGGGAAGTACATCCTGTAATGTTCTCGTTAGGGATGTTCAATATTGGCTCAACATTAATTCCAGATGCTGATATAAACCAATGTCACTGAAAAACGTGTACCTAAACGTTCAAGGTTGGCTCAGAAATGCAAAAGCCACTGGAAATATTGTGAGTTTTGTCACATTAACTAAAATATCTCAAAAACTGTACATCTGAGCTATCATATTTTGACATTTTGAGTGAGAGTAGAAGTAGCTGAAGAGTTTGATATCTAAAACCCCTCAACATTCCTGGAATTTTCAACCGAAATGGTTTAAAAACGCACACCCAAATTAGAATTAAAGCTGTTCTTGAACTATTCGGAGTTGAGACATGGCTGTGGTCTGAAAAAAAAAACACTCCCCCCACAATAGTCAGAATCTGTCTAAGTGCTATTGTTACCAAGTAATATGATTTTGAATACACTGGAAAAGATAAAAAATGTTGTCCATCTGTTTATCTTCTAAAAATACAAGCTTTAAAAGTGGCTTTAGAAAACGCATTGGGTCTAAAGACTTACGTTTTCTATTTACCCACATAAATTTGACAGTAATAAACCAAAAAATGAGTATGTTCCATGTGTTTTTCTAATTAAAAGGTCCAGGTGACCTAATGTGCAAGAAAATGAGAAAAGTGTGTTTTACCAAGATGCCGAAAGAATCTCTTTCTAAAGCGTAACTGTGTGTAGTAATTACATCTGTGTTTGGATAAGTCAATTTACGCCTTAGTATCAAGTCCTGTGATAAAGCCCGCCCCTCATGTCAGATATCTGCTTTTACAGCATTCCATTGGCTATTCGATGCCTCTATGATCATTATTCTGTGCACCGACTGGTTTGAAAGACACAAGAAGAAGGACTAAGTAATATGTCAACCAAAAGCTAGCACTTCAGGTCATACGCAGTGGCTAATCTGAACATACCATGAAAACATTGTCATAAATGCTTGCAAGGAAGGAATTTACAAGCAACGGATTATGCTGGATTAAGGATGTCCGACTTGTTGTAGGCTAACTCTTTTATTGGAAGACATTACCTGGACCCTTGTGGATGTAAAAAGACTGTTTTGTTTGAGATGGCACTGATCTAAGGCTACAAACAGTGAGTCAGTAGTTTGAAAAAAGCGCTTGCTGTGTCTACAGTAATGATTGTATCCTTGATTGGCATACATCTTTGGAATCTCAAGACTTTTAGCTTTCAAAATATGTATAATATCTATATGTACATTGAAGGGGTGTCCAAAAAAAGGCAGATTTGACCCAGAAGTATGCAACATCCTGCATAGGAATGCTATGGACATGGTATGAAAGTAAGGTATAAAAGTCATGTAATTAAAAAAGTAAAAACCGATACTGATAATTTCCGATATTACATTTTAATGTCAATATCGGCCGATAATGACTATAGGCCGATGATATCGGACATCCCTAGTTCTTGTATATTCATTTTTCCTGCTGTCCAATGTTCCTTCTTGTGATATTATTCTTGCGAAAAATAAAGAGTAATAAAAAAATGAAAAATCTAACAACTGGATATCGGATATCTCCTGAATCACAGATGTACTAACGTCTAAGTATTTGTAAAACAAATATAAAGGGATGTGCTCTGAAAAAAGGAAGACATCTTAATTTCCCTGTCAAATTCATCGCATCCCAATTACGTTTTTATACTTTTGACCATCTATATTATTAAAAAGCACTGGAAACCACAATGTGAAAGTTAAACAGAGTGATTTTTTGGAGTTGAAGCCACTTGACAATATTTACCTGTACTCAGCTCCCCAACCCTTCACAAAACTCATGCGAATGGTGCACATCCTGGTAAGCTGGTAAACGGCCTCGAAGCCCTGATTGACTGACTGAGCGAGGAGGGCAGCAAACTCTTGGTTGTTGAAAATCTTCAGGTTGCATCCTGGCAAATATATTTTTAAAGTTAGAGGTGTGGAGATCAAATAAGTTTAGCTTTAGTAGAACTTTACAGCTCAGGTTGTACCCTAGCTAGAGCACACCCCAAAATTAGTGGCAACCTGGTGAAGATGTGAAAAAAAAAAAAATTAGTGGCACCCTGGTGAAGATGTGTAAAAAAAAAGAATCCTCTTTTATAACATCTCATACAAAAATCCAACCTTTAATTTGAGTAAATTTATTCTGTGGGAGGTGGATTACCACATTACCAAATATATATCTTACATTACATTCTCTAGGCAGTATGTTTGTGGCTGGTGAACTATTTTTGTGTTGTTTTGCCCACATGTTTTAGGTTATTATCCTACTTTAAGTCATAATGATTTAATTTTCTGGTGGAGGTAACCCAATTATTGCAAATTTATTTCAAAAAGTTCTTGTTGTCACTCTCTCTAACAAGGTTTCTGTTACCTTCGGAAGCAAAACAGACCCACAGCATCACAGATCGTTGACGATACCCAACACTGGGCATTAAATGATTTTCCACATGTTCCTCAATCGTTTCAAACTAGACAAACCTGGAGTGCAAAAAACTAAGTCTTGATCTCATCTCACCAAATCACATGGTTCCAGGTAAAGTTTTAGCAGAGTTGAATAAACTCCATATGTTTTCCTTTGTTTTGGTAAAACTGAAAATGCTTTTACCAGCCATTACTCCCAACCAAATTGGTTGGTACATGATTGTCTTGGAAAGTTGGTGACCACAAGAGGCCACTCTTTTCTGCACTTCTATGGTGAGATTTGGAAGTAGTTTTTTTCCTTCCTTATCATAGCAATCACTTTGCATGGTAGCAAGTTAAACTTTAGTTCCCATCCAGTCTTGCTTGTCACAGTTCCAGTTCCAGTTTTTTAAGTAATGCTCTGACTTTAGCCCCTGGATCAAATCTTATCTAAACCGCAGTGACTCAGGCAGTCAGATTACTAATTAAAAGTTAACTATGATAAACTTAAACAACTTAAACTTAACAAAGTAAAATATAAAATAAGTGTGGTACTTTCTCAGTGGATGAAGACATTTACTTTTTTTCAAAAAATTGCAGTCGGAGATTATGCTACTGCATTAAAAGAAGAATGCATTTAAATGTTTGGGTTTTTTTACAAATCTTTTCAGCAGTTATGTTAAGTGTGAAGGACACTGGATTTCACCTTGGATTAGTTTCAATGTTATATGTATCGGTTTCACACTGACCTGGAGGTATTTTGCACACTGTGGCAGGGTGCCACCCATATCGCTGGTTGCAGTTAGGACTTTGAACAAAGATGGCACTGTCACTAAGACATTCTGCAAACACTTCTCCTCCAATGTAATATAACCTCACACCACGTCCTGGAAAAGGAACAGAACACTTTGCAGCCAAGCAAACAACCTTAAGCCTACAGATTTCTCCAAGCATAAATATAAAAGACAAAGACTGGCAAAAAAAAGAAAGAAAAATAGACATAATACCGATGTGTCTGCGGGTGAGCTCTACTGCAGAGTTCCGGTTAACGTTGGACAGTAGGCCCAGACAGAAGCGCTCAGAATTCGAGGGGTCTGTGAATCCATCTACTGTGAGGGAAGGCTGGGATGCATGGAAGGTCTCTCCCACACGCTGGTTCAGCTCATAGTAAGAGATGGAGCACCAGAAGGCTGATTCGCAGTACGTCACAGGCTGCACATCTGGATTTTTTGGAAAAGTTAACAGACATTAGCAGATGCAAGCTCAAGTGGAACAATAAGGATAATGATTTTATACTATAGACCAGTATGAATAACAGCATCACTAAGAAATAAAATGATTCTGCTCACCATGCTGGTGAGTTGCAATGTCCACAATCAACAAAAGAAAAAAAAAAGTTATAAAGAGCAAAAGAAAACCTTTCTATTCTAACCAGGGAACACAAATACAATAAAACATTATGTGGCATTGTGCTATCTGCAGGGCATATTCTTACCCCTGACCTGCATTCTTGTCACATTAAAACCACGAAATTTAATGTATTTAATTGGGAACTTAAGTAATAGACCAACACAAAGTAGTGCATAACTGTGACATTGAACGAAAGGGATACAGAAAAAAAAATACAGACTTTAAACTAATATGATTATTATAGTGAATCAAAGACAATTCAAACTTAGATGAAGAGATTAGGACTAAATTGTCAAGTATGCACCCAAGTCAACTGATTGACTCCAGTAATCCAGTAATGATAAATATACATGAATACTAGGCCTGTAGCGATGCGTCGATGATGTCGACAACTTGGTTCTAAAAAATCGTCGACGTAAAATCCGGTAGCAGACGCACCACGCTCACTCGCCACACGCACGTGAGTGATCAAAACAACGCAGCATGGAGAACGAAATGGTCTCCAACCACCTCTCAGGCTCAGCAGCCTGCATTCCCATGCTCTACTGTACATGTCACCAGAACACAACCCGCCAGCCGCCGCCCTACCTTAAAGGTGTGGGAATACTTTAAACGCAGCCATAAGCATCAAGGTATAATTATTTGCAGTCTTTGCAAGATGGAGCTGGCATGTCACACCAGCACAACCTCTATGTGGGAACATCTGAAGCGGAGACATCCTATTTATACTCGTGACGCCGGAGAACAGAAGTAATTAACGATACTATCGCCAATGTTTGCTAAACTAATTGCACGTTTGTGTAACGTTAATAGTGTATTGTATTGTGTGATGTTTGCTGTGCACTTCGGTGGTGCGACCTAATTGTGTTTGGTTTCTGCTAGTAGCTAGTGACTAAACAGCTGTGTTTAGCTAACGTTGGTTAGAAATAACATATAATGCTGGCATGAATGGTAACGGTGGCTAACTTACAACTAACAGAACACAGCTATCTAGTCACAGGTGTCGGCGTATGGCCAATTGGCATCACCAAAGTGACGAGCTGCTAGTCATTAGAATAGTCGACTATTCGATGAAATTATCGCCCGAATAATTGTTTTAAAAATAATTGTTTACTCCCAGCCCTAATGAAAACTGAATCCTACAGCAAATTAGTTTTAAAGCAACACTTGATATAGTAGCCAGTGGTGTCTTTTGTCATTTAAAAGAATCTACACAGACAATAAATACTACTAGATAATGAATTATTAACTTCCCCAGCAGGATTTCACAAAATACGTTTTACGTCAAAAGGCCACTGAAGAAAAATTTAATTGGATAATCCTGCTTAAGCCTAGTTTATACTTCTCCGTCAGCAAGTTTGCAGCCACACGCACACATATAGACGGAGACGTTTTCCTTTTATAATTCTCAGTTCGTGTCAGTGTTGCAAAGCAATTCTCCGCTAGGACAGCAGGGGGTGCAGACCTTTTCTGGCTGGTCTGCCTACCATTGCAGGGACGTTTCTGTCGACTAAAGTTTATTTACTTCAGCTTGTAAACGCACATCCACTCAAGGAGCAATGACAGAGTAAGTTTTGACTGAGCTGAAAAGCTTTTTACTAGAAGTGTGTCCTTGCGTGAGTGACGGACAGCCCTTGCGTTGACGGATAATGGCGCTGCGTGTCTCTGCACCTCCGCAAACAGAGAAGCATAAACTAGGCTTTAGTGTGCATTTTTGTTGATGACGTCACAGGAAGTATAATAATTAAGCTGATCACCTAGCATTGACAAACACTATAATGAACAATCAGATTTTGACAGACCTTGATTCTGAGGCATTAAAGTTTAATTCCGGTCTGCTATGGTCCTCTTTACAAATAGCTTACATATGCTCCATTTAGGCCACTTTTTTCTGAAATCCATGAAGTTTTTTCAAATAATTTAGCAGCCGTAGAGAAAGCAAGTTATGTTGTTTCATAGATGACAAACTATATATAAAGTGAGTTTCATTCATTTTACAAAAAGAACAAGTAGCTTTAAATAAGTGTGACATAAATTAGTGGTTAATGAATCTTTATCCATGGAGCACTTTTCAGTCACAAGGGCAAAATAAAAAAAAAAAGAATGAGCTAAGCAAGGCTAGTTATGGAAAAGTAAAACAAATTACAGAAATGTAACATCATAGGTGATTTTGGTTTGAAGGTGGATGATGATGTGGAAGAGAAGTAAACTAAAGTTAGGGATAAAAATACTAAGAAGCATGAACTCTAAAATCCTGATAAGGGTGTTAAAATTAGGATCCAAAAAAATAAAAAGGAATAAACAAATAAACTTAAATTAGGTAATAACTGTATTAATCATGACAATGACATAAAAATAATTTTTACCGTAAATAAATATCTGTAATTTAATCCATTTCCACATTTTGCTTAAAGAGAAAAACAGACCCCTTTAGATTTCTCTTACCAGGATTATTGTTCGTAGGTGAAACAGGGTTGGGCGAAAGGCTGGGTGAACCTGAAACAAAGTGCAGGGTTGGATCGTGACTATGATTAGGGGTATTTAGAAAATTAGGGCTCTGGTTGTGTATATAGTTATGGAGCTCACCTGTGTCCATGTTGTGGTTGAGTTGGTGATCATTTGTCTCACCATCCTCACTCAGATACCCTGGAGGGGGAGTTTCTGCAATATCCAACAAGTTTAACACATCAAACTTTAAAAGACTAAAAATGTTTTTTACACTTTTGGACATAAACTATAAAAGTTAGACACACACCAGTAAACCTTTTCAGACAGATCCCATTTCAATGTAAAAAATATCCAAAAATGGTTCTGATTACAGTCAAGCTCTTTTAGCATGTTTTCTAACTTCTTTTATTTTATTACACATTTAAACATGTCTAAAAAGAATTAGAATATTTTGTGACAGATATAAACATTACAGTTTAAACCTAGAAGCACAATATCTCTCACCAGGAATATAGTTGCTCTGAGGTTCAATGCCAGAAGGGAAATTGGTATTTTCAGGTATTGATGGGCTGTAGTCATCCAGTGGTGGGAACTCGGCGGGAATCTCTGTGTGGCGTGGCACTAACACAGGCGGCAAAACTGGGAAAGTGCAAAAGATCGATTCAATTTCACTCAAAGTTTTGTTACATGATATCAAAAACTGTACATCAAATCAATCACTACACTCACTTGGCGTCTCTACCCTCTGGTAGTGGTAGGGGTTGACGCACACTTCATCCTTCTTGGTGTGAAAGGCAAATTCACAGTGGTCTACAGCCCTCAGCTCATGATGAGACTGCAGGTCCGGCCAACGCCACAGGCGACAGTAAATCACATGAGGAAGACCTTTTCTGTGCGAGACCTGCAGACGTCCATCTAAAGACCTGGAACATACAACCACAGTGTTATGCTATATATTCTGGCATTTCGGATTTTAAATCAAGTCTGTTGGTGAGTGGCAAGCATATTGGCAAATAATCAACCCTTTGAGTCAATGATGTTAGCATAACTACAAGATGCCAGAGAAAAACAATTATTCTGCTGTAGGTGTTCCATCTTTATTTCTGCAACCTTACACTAAGTTGACGTATTATTGAGCAAAAAAACAATTGTTTTTAAACTTTCTTTATAGTTTTCAGAATCAACTTTATTGGCCATGTTTGTGCACACAAGCAAGAAATTTCACTTTAGGTCCACTTTGCTCTCAACAAAAAAAAAAAAATCTTGTATCTTGTAATCTTGTGTTGCACCTTAAAAATTGAAAAAATTTAATTCAGTGACAGGCAAAAGAAATGACAGTAGATTACTTTAAAAAAGCTGATTAATAAAAGCTACTATTAGTTCCTTCTTAACACTGTAGAGATACACCTCCCGGTGAACACTACAAAAACGGTTCAGACTCCCTGTTTTTAGCTCAGCCTCCTTCAGAAGTGGTTTCCGTGGTAAGCTGCAGTGTCTCTAATGATTCTTCCCCGTCTCTGGTTCGTTACAACACACAAGCGGACTAGGACAGATCTCCCTCCTGTTTGGTGGAAAACAACCGCCAGCCTATAACGCATGCCTACACCAAACCACCGGACTTTGTGAAGCTGCTCTTAACTGGTTCCAGTCCTGCCTCTCTGCCAGCACTGATTATATTTCCTTCAGAAAATCAAAATCAATAATTCATAGTTTCAGCTGCGGAGTTCCTCAAGGGTCAGTCCTTGGTCCAAAACTCTCCTCACAGTATCTACTACCACTAGGACAACTAATCAGTCGCTATGGAATTCCCTATCTTTGCCATACTGATGATACACAGCTATACATAGAATCGGACTGTTATCCTTCTTCTGTTTCTCCATCCACTCTATCATCATCAACAACTATACTCACTCTCTGACTAGAGGAGATAAAGTTATGGATGACTCAGAACTTTCTTCAGCTCAACAACTGGGCAACACATCCCACTCTCTCTTGTTGTTAGCAACCTTGTTGTTCGGTTCGACACCCACCTCACTTTCCACTCTCATACTACCCACCTTTGCAAAACGTAATTCTTTCATCTTAAAACTATTGTAAGTCTCTGTTATTCACTCAGCTTACCTAATACTTCGTCCATGCCTTCATGGTTTCCAGGCTGAACTACTGCCACTAACTCCTTATAGGAATTTTAAAAAAATCCTCAGAAAATCCAATCTATCCTGAACAGTACGGGAAGAAAAATAAAAACTTCTTTTTCAGAAATGGGGCTGTTTTCACTTATCTTACAGTGCCTTTAGAGATAATTTCTTCTTTTTTAATCTGCCCATAATGTATTTCTTAACCACAAACTTCAATGTGTTATATTGGGAATCTTTGTGATAGAGCAACACAAAGTAGCAGATAAGTGGAGGGAAAATTATAAAAGGTTTCCTAAATGTTTTATAGATAAAACTCTGTGGTGCCTGAATGTATTCAACACCCCCCACCCCACACCTCTAGTGAATACTTTGTGGAAACTAATTTTACTGCAAGTCCACCAGCTTTGCACAAAAGTTCAGACAGAAAAATATGCTCCTTCGCAAACAGCGCTAGCTCTGTCAGATAGGATGGATCACAGAACATGAATTTTATAAGCCTCTTCTCAGTTTCTCCATTTATTTTTGCTCTGGACTTTGACACGGCCATTCTAACACACGACTATACTTTGATTCCATTGGAACTCTGGCTACATGTTAACAGCCTCAAGACTATTAGTGTTAGTGTTCAACAACAGCACTTTTCCAAAGAGGCTACATTTGTGGAGTCACAAATCAGCAGACCTGAGCTCTGGACCTCTGGCAGCTCCTCCAGAGCTACCCTGGCCTTCTTGGTTTGTCCGATACTACACTGTCTCACCAAAACCCCCCAAAAAAGGTCATGTTACCCCCCTTTCATAGTCCTCCCACTGGCTTCCTGTCCCTGTCAGAATACAAGATCTGTCTCCACTAGTGCATTTATGATAGTGCTCCCCTCTATGTTGTTTAGCACTTTGGGACTGTTAGATGTAAAGTGCATGAATCTAAAGTGCATAAATCAGTTCAGTGAATTTAGGGGCAAAATGTTCCAAAGTTGAAGCAGTTAGTCAAGATTTTGTTTGTAATGAAATGTCTAATTTCTAAAAAGTAAATTCATCACTGCTACAAGCACAAATGTGGCTAACAATATCATTAAAGCCTAGATCATATTCTGAAGAACTGATAATAATGTAGGTTACTGCATATGTTCCTACACTGACCAGGCATAGCATTATGACTGCTGATAATGAAGAGAGTAATGCTGATTATCTTTTTGTGATTACACCTGTTAGAGGAAGGGATATATTAGGCAACAAGTAAACCCTGTGTCTTCGAAGCTGATGTCATAGAAGCTGGACAAATGGGCAAATATGAGTTTTTGATTCAGTTGGACATGAGCTAAATTGTGATGCCTGCAGCGTCTGCAAAGGTCTTCCAGATCTTCGGTAGTTAGTCTCTACAAAAAGTGATCCAAGGAAGGAACAATGGTGACTTGGCAGTAGAGTGATGGCTGACTGATGCACAGTTGGCGCAACAACAGGCCTGTGTGGTCCAGTCCAACGGATGAGCTACTGTAATCTAACTGCTGAAGAAGTTAATGGCGGTTCTGATAGAAGGGTGTCAGAATTCACAGTGCATTGCAGCTTGCTGAGTATGGGGCTGCATAGCCACAGAACAGTCATGGTGCCCATGTTGACCTCTGTCCACCAGTGAAAGCACCAGCAAGAAAACAAATGAGCATCAGAATCAGACCAAGGAACAATTGAAAAAGTGGCCAGATTTATTGAACTACTTTCTTTCATCATCATCTTCTTACATCTATGCTTTTTGACATAGGGGGGGTCAACACATTTTTACATAAGTGGTCATAATGTTATTCCTGATAAGGGCAAAAATAACAATGAGGGGTTTCTAGTTTTCTTTGCAATTGGGCCTACAAATGTACTTAAAGAATGGGTGGGAAAGAAACACGGCTAATGAGAGTTAGCATGAACTTGAAAAGTAATTGCTCGAAATACACTATTATTTCTACCGGTGACTAAAAGGTCTTAAAACATAGCCAAATTATTGATTGAGACTCATTTTATTAATTCATTCAATAAGACAGATCAGTTTGCCTTCTGGGGAATCCCAAACTCAAACATTTAATACAACTTTCCCAGAGTGCAAACACTCCAGTCTAAACATCCTCTGTTAGTCAGAGTTCTGCTGTGCCAGATTTCAACCCCTGTGTTTTATCACATATGTGAACTGTGGACATGTTTATATAGCAGCTGATGAACTGCAGCTAAGTACATTATATATTTACACACACTCCTCTTGTCCAGCTTCAATTACTTAGACATTGGAGAAACATTTGCTGTCCCTGGAGAGTATATTGTGAAAATGCACACACTGTAATTTGTAATGACTTCTGGGATGAAGGCAATAAATCTTACAACAATCCAAAACGTTTGGTTATAATAATTAATTAAATATCTGAGGTCACCATAAATTGTTTTCATATTAAATGTTTGCTGAACGAAGGTGAGCTGTTATATTGACTTATTACCTGTATAATATAAGTAATATTTTGTTCCCTAAATCTAATAAAACCCTAGAATGTAACTTCAAACATTTTTTTACACTTTTCAGTTGATACGATAAAGAAAACATAAATTAAAGCTGTGCTATCAAATAAAACCTGATTTAATAACACTTAAAAGCTAATGCTAGCTCACGCTAACTGGCAGGCTAGCTCCTTAGCTGTGGGCTAACATTAGCTGTCAAAAGCACCAGCTGCTAGTTGGAGCTACTTGGACCCGTTTGCGCCCTGTGATTTTACCTGGGTATGGTCAAGCATTTTGTGTTGATGTTCTGTGTTGTGATGGCCTTTTCCAATTCCTCCAGCTGCCCCGTCCTTTTCAGCCTCTTTACGAGACTTTTGACTGCCTTTTCGCACCATTTCTCCTCCTGCCCGTTTTGTTCTCCTTTCTTCCAGCCCAGTAGCCTCTTCACGATCGGAGGGGTGAACGGTAATATAGACATATTAAGTGTCACTAATTCAAGTGGTTACGGGACTCTGTTCTAATATGATAGCCTCCAGGGTTGCACAAAGAACAGTTCGTTGTTCCTGTAATAAAGATTAGGTCGGGCGTAGCTTGCTGTACTAAACTCCCAGAGGCTGGTTGCTGCATGGGACTCAGCAGCAGCGGCTTGCGTCGCAGGTCCAGTCCATTCAGGTTGCCTGTCTGTCGGAGTAAAGCAGCAGCAGCAACAGCCCCCAGTCCAGCCCGGCTGTTTGCCTGCGTCCTCCTCCGCCAACCCACCAGGTCAGCTGGTCAGGTCTGCCCTCCACCTGCATCCTCACACATTGCGATACTGTACGTTGCAATGTAAATAAAGATTATCTAATAAAAAAAGTAGTTCCAAGAGCAAACTTGCGAATTTATGATTTGTCCCCCATCAATCTGATACACCTAAATAAAATCCGTGGCAGCCAAGTTCAGAAGACACCTAAATAAATAAATAAATAAATAAATAGTATATGAAGCTCAATCGATGTAATTTAATCTCTGCATAAACATTACTGTTCTGTGAAAGCCTCAAAGACCAAGAGACAGGTCAGGGTTAAAGCTTTGCTTAAGTTTAAAGAAAGAATATATATATATATATATATATATATATATATATATATATATATATATATATATATATATATATATATTCTACTTATATATGTATATATATATATATACAGTGGCTTGCAAAACTATTCGGCCCCCTTGAACTTTTCCACATTTTGTCACATTACAGCCACAACATGAATCAATTTTATTGGAATTCCATGTGAAACACCGATACAAAGTGGTGTACACGTGAGAAGTGGAACGAAAATCATACATGATTCCAAACATTTTTTGCAAATAAATAACTGAAAAGTCGGGTGTGCGTAATTATTCAGCCCCCTGAGTCAATACTTTGCATAACCACCTGTTGCTGCAATTACAGCTCCCAGTCTTTTAGGGTAGGTCTCTACCAGCTTTGCACATCTAGACTCTGAAATTCTTGCCCATTCTTCTTTGCAAAACAGCTCCAGCTCAGTCAGATTAGATGGACAGCGTTTGTGAACAGCAGCTTTCAGATCTTGCCACAGATTCTCGATTGGATTTAGATCTGGACTTTGACTGGGCCATTCTAACACATGGATATGTTTTGTTTTAAACCATTCCATTGTTGCCCTGGCTTTATGTTTAAGGTCGTTGTCCTGCTGGAAGGTGAAACTCTGCCCCAGTCTCAAGTCTTTTGCAGACTCCAAGAGGTTTTCTTCCAAGATTGCCCTGTATTTGGGTCCATCCATCTTCCCATCAACTCTGACCAGCTTCCCTGTCCCTGCTGAAGAGAAGCACCCCCAGAGCATGATGCTGCCACCACCATATTTGACAGTGGGGATGGTGTGTTCAGAGTGATGTGCAGTGTTAGTTTTCCGCCACACATACGGTTTTGCATTTTGGCCAAAAAGTTCCATTTTGGTCTCATCTGACCAGAGCACCTTCTTCCACATGTTTGCTGTGTCCCCTACATGGCTTGTGGCAAACTGCAAACGGGACTTCTTATGGTTTTCTTCTTGCCACTCTTCCATAAAGGCCAACTTTGTGCAGTGCACCACTAATAGTTGTCCTATGGACAGATTCCCCCACCTGAGCTGTAGATCTCTGCAGCTCGTCCAGAGTCACCATGGGCCTCTTGGCTGCATTTCTGATCAGCACTCTCCTTGTTCGGCCTGTGAGTTTAGGTGGACGGCCTTGTCTTGGTAGGTTTACAGTTGTGCCATACTCCTTCCATTTCTGAATGATCGCTTGAACAGTGCTCTGTGGGTTGTTCAAGGCTTGGGAAATCTTTTTGTAGCCTAAACCTGCTTTAAATTTCTCAATAACTTTATCCCTGACCTGTTGGTGTGTTCTTTGGACTTCATGGTGTTGTTGCTCCCAACATTCTCTTAGACAACCTCTGAAGCCGTCACAGGGCAGCTGTATTTGTACTGACATTAGATTACACACAGGTGCACTCTATTTAGTCATTAGCACTCATCAGGCAATGTCTATGGGCAACTGACTGCACTCAGACCAAAGGGGGCTGAATAATTACGCACACCCCACTTTTCAGTTATTTATTTGCAAAAAATGTTTGGAATCATGTATGATTTTCGTTCCACTTCTCACGTGTACACCACTTTGTATCGGTCTTTCACGCGAAATTCCAATAAAACTGATTCATGTTTGTGGCTGTAATGTGACAAAATGTGGAAAAGTTCAAGGGGGCCAAATACTTTTGCAAGCCACTGTATAGATATATATATATATATGGAACGTTGGAACCATCATTATATATATATATATATATATATATATATATATATATATATATGGAACGTTGGAACCATCATTTTGTGGGGATAACACAGATAGGGAAGCTTGTTGGAGTAGATGGAAAAATGGATGAAGCTAAACACAAGGCAATCCTTGAAGAAAACCCATTAGAGACAAAAGAAGCCTTGATGCTGTGGCATGAGTTCACGTTGTAGCAGGACTAAAACAGTAATTATTTAGCCACATTGCAATGGTCTGGAGCAAATGTGTTAGAATGACTCAGTCAAACCCAGGCTTAAATCCAATTGATGAATGTGGCAAGATTAAAAAAAATAAATGTTAATTGATGCTCTTCAACAAATCTGACTGATCTTATGCTATTTTGAAAATAATAGGCAAACTTTTCAGTCTCTAGATGGCCAAAATTGGCAGAGACATAGCCTAAAAATCTTCCAGCAGTATTTGCTTGCCCCACTTTTTCCTTACCCTTAACAATTCTGGACTACTTTGTGTTGGTCTGTACATGAAACATCAGTAAAATACACTAAAGGTAGAGGCTGAAATGTGACAACATGGGGTAAACGTGTGAATCTGTTTGCAATGATAAGATCATGCCTTTTAAAAATACATTTTCTTCTCAACTAAATATTCTCTTACATTCTCCAATTAGTTTATAATAATTATTTTTAACATGTGAAAACATTTATGTCAAACATGTTATAATAATAATTCAACACCAAGCTCAAGGAAATGGAAAAAGAGATCTGTCATCACTGTAAAGTGATCCAACCCTTGCATCTACTGTGTCCACAAATAGAAAACCCTTCACAGTAATCCCTTTGATCCTCTCATAAAAGTGATTTAATTTCCCTTCAGATGCATCTTTCCAGAACTGGATGAGGAAGATGACTAAATTCATAGCTATTTCAGATTTTTATGATATTATTGATAGGCGAGCTCCTGGGTACAGTCTTCAGTAAACAGCAGTGTTCCACTGCCATTAAAAAGCTGCCTCAGAGGATCGACCTCTCTTCCTTTTTCACTATTTATAACCACCGTCAATGACTGCTATCTATTTTAAGCACATATTTGGCATGGCAGATTACTTCCTTCTTAAATAAATATTAGAGCTGTCTTGGCGATGTCGAAGGAAAAGTAATGTTAAAGGATACCTTCACAGCTTCCAGTTGAACAGTCAGGAAGTAACTTTTTGAATTAGGAAGCACGCAATAATAAATGAATTCTATACCAATCAATACAGTTATGGTTACAAAATAAACTGTCAGAATAATGCAGATTTTCTCTTTGAATTCGTGTAATTATTACTTGTTAGAGAGTTTTAGAAAAGCATTGAAAACAACCAACAGGCCAATAGGTTGTTACGAACTAAAAGCTAAATTACGGGTATCTAAAACTACAAGTGTCCATACTTTTTTTCTGTTCAGATAAAATCAAAGCTTAAAAACATGATTTAGTGATGCTGGAGAACAGCAAACACTGAGTAAGTCTGGAGCCAGCACCTTTTACTGCCATGGGATAAGAGCCGGGACAGCTGGTATGGGGAGCTTTTGTGTATGAAAGGGACGGAGGGCTGTGCTGTGTGTGTCAGACAAGGGGGCAGATGGGCCACAGCGGGGTGGGAGAAGGTCTCAGAGACAGAGGGTGGAATGATTTTGGACAAAAGGCACATCGGCTGGCCGAATAAGTAATAACTGCTGATGATCTGATTGATAACAATGGCACGGGGAAAGACCGCTCATGGAGTAGTGTGGGAAACAAGGGCAACGCTTTGTTAAAGCCAAATCAGCTAGGATGCTGTCACATCAATATAAGCGTTTTGGGTAAACTGTATTTAGTGCAACTATTTAGAGAAATGTGAATTTTGAATAAAATAAATAAAAGTCTAAAAGGCTTTTTATGGCATTAACAGTTTAGCTGCAATCTGCTGAATGAATGATACCTTACAGTATAATGTCTAAGTGAGGTCATATTTACTGTTCACAAACTTATAATTACAGAACACCTTATTGCAGCATGTTAGAAGCGTGGCTTTTTACCACAGCCCCGTGTAGGGTGGGGTCCAGGTCCCCTACAATCTCTGCCCGGTTTCTTAATCTCTCTTCACTCTGTAAACTGTTATCTGTTGCTTGCAGCCATCCGTCTCTCCGTCGCAGCTCCAAATCTGGGGCAGCTTGACGACCTGTCTCCATTCTGACCCAACCCACCCCCATCTCTTACGCCTCTGGCACTCACATTTTCTCCCATTGGAATCAGACCTATGGGAAGATGTCACTTTTAGCCTTTTAGCCCTCATCCTTACAGTTTTCATCATTCTGTAGATTTCTGGTCTGTAGAATATATTTGTCTAATTTAAATGTATGGATACCCCTTGAATCTTTTTACCAATTTGTCTCATTGCAACTCAACAAAACTTCTTAAATCTTTTCAATTTGAGTTTTATTTGACAGACTAACACAAAGTAGAGCACAAATGTGAAGTTAATGACTAAGGATACATGACTTAAAAATTAATAGATACAAATTTGAACTGTGTGGTGTGCATTTGTATGCAATCCCAGTCTGTCAATACTTAAAGGTACGCTTTACTACAGTTACAGCTGGACTTCTTTTGCCTTCTCTCTCTCTCTCTCTCTCTCTCTCTCTCTCTCTCTCTCTCTCTCTCTGATAGAGAGCATATAGGTGAACATCAACTTTCATGTCTTGCCACAGATTCTAAATTGGAATCATTCTGGACTTTGACGAGGCCATTCTAGCATGAAAAATATTTTCATCTAAACCATTCCTTGTTGCTCTGGCTGGGTGTTTAGGGTCGTTGGTCTATTAGAAGGTGAATCTCTGCCACAGTTTCTTGTCTTTTACGATCTTTAACTGGTTTTCTTACAGAATTGCCTTATATTTAGCTCCATTCATCCTCCCATCAACTTTACCAGTTTCCTTGTCCCTGCTGAAGAAAAGCATGCTGCCACCACCATGTTTCAGGATGATGCGTTTTCCACCAAATAGTGTTTTAGACGTAGGCCCAAAAAATCAATTTCTGATCTCATCAGAGCGCCTTCTTTTTTATGTTTACCATTTCCCTGCGTGCTTTGTGGCAAACAGCAACATTTCTTATAACTTACTTCCAACAGTGGCTTTCTTCTTGCCACTCTTCTATCCAGATTTAAATCCAGATTTGTTGTGTTTCACATTTACAGCAGTCCTGTCTGCAGATTCTCCTACCTGAGCTGTTGATCTTTGAATGTACATCCATGTTCTGGTAAGTTTCCACTTTTCAATCGATCAATCAAACTTTATTTATAAAGAGCTTTTCATACAAAGATTGCAACTCAGTGTGCTTTACAGATAAAAAATGACCCCACATGAACCACATTCCCATCCCTCCCCCACAGATTTAAAAGCATGATCACATTTATCAACCTCCTCCCCCCAACCCAATCCTCATGCGCAAACACACTCTGGAGCAATTTTAATAGGGACACTGGGCCGAGTACAGATAAGCCAGGTAAGGTAAGGGAACGCTATCAAAGAAGGTTTTCTTCGGCCCTGAGATCCTCTGCCAGCCCGTTCCAGAGGTGGGCGCCATAAAACTGGAAAGACGCCTCACCATGAGTGTGTGTCCTGACTTTAGGGATGACAAGGCGACTGCTGCCAGAGGAGCGCAGAGACCGCAAAGTTCATATGGTAAAAGCAGTTCTGAAAGATAAGAAGGCCCAAGACCATTAAGACACTTAAAAACCTTTAAAATAACCTTAAAATCGATCGTAAAACCTATGGAGAGCCAATGCAATGAATTTAAGACGGGTGTAATGTGCTCCCCCCTCCTGGTCTTCGTCGCTTCTGAATTTTTTAGAAGTTGTACTGTAAAACTGAGATATTCTCTTTGGCAAGACCGGAAAGCAGGTCATTACAGTAATCAATTCTACTGGTGACAAAAGCATGCATCTGTGTCTCTGTGTTGGCCCGAGAGAGATTGGGGCGGACTCTGGCAATTTTCTTTAGATGTTAAAAACCTATTTTAGTAATGTTTTTAATCTGAGGGATAAAAGTCAGCTCAGAATCAACAATCACACCCAGGTTTTTCACTTCTAAAGAAGGATAAAAAGACAGTAATTGTAATTTTGGTAAAAGCTTCTCTCTGTGAGCCTCAGGACAGATGACTAAAACTTCAGTCTTGTCTTGGTTGAGCTGAAAGTTTTCTGCCATCCAGGATTTGATGTCTAAAATGCAGTAAAAAAGTCCATCCATTGGCCGTGTGTCATCGGAAACACAGAGATGTACAACTGTGTATCATCACCATAACCGTGAAAATTAACTCCATGTCTTTTGATGACACTGCCAAGAGGGAGCATATAAAGGTTAAAAAGCACCGGGCCTAAAATTGATCATCTTTTGGACCTTAGAAGAGCAGGTATCTAAACTTACCATAAAAGTCCTGTCTGTGAGATAAGATGTGAACCATTTGTGAACAGCACCAGAGAGACCAGTCTGTTCAAAAGGGCCGTCTCTGTGCTGTGTCACCCTAAAACCAGACTGAAATTTCTCAAGGACATTATGAACATTAACAAAATCATTAGGTTGAATTAAAACAAGCTTTTTCTAAAATGTTGCTTAAAAACGTTAAGTTGGATACTGGTCGAAAGTAGTTAAAATCATTAAAATCTAAGTTGCTCTTCTTCAGCAGGGGCCTCACTACTGCCCCTTTAAAGGCGGCAGGTAAGACCCCATCTGAAGGGAGCAATTCATCAAGGTTAAAATTTCATCTCTAAGAGATCCATAAAATTAGGTGGGAATTGGGTTCAAAAGACGTGGGGGCCTCACTGAGGAGAAAACTTTATCAAGAATCTCAGCTTCTACCCGAACAAAACTGTCCAGCGTTTCCTCTGATAAAGACACACGATCAGATTTGTCTAAAATCATGTTACTTTGAGAAGATAAAATAATACATCTGATGGTGTCTACCTTCCCTCTGAAGTGGTATGCAAACTCCTCACAGAGGGCGTTTGAGGGGGTTTTCTGAAATGCTTTAGAAATACAGTTAAACATTTTCTGTCAATGGTTGAAAAATAATTTTCAGATTATTTTTATGATCAGAGATGATTTGGGAAAAGTTTGCACTTCTTGAATTTCTTACTGCGTTACTGTATGCTTTGAGAAGTTCTGTATATATTTCATAGTTCATCATTTTTAATTTTTCCTCCATTTTCTCCTTTCCACCCTGCAATTTCTCTTTTGTTTTTTGAGGTCTTAATTTCTCCATGGCAATGCAAGTTTTAAGTGTGTACTTTTAACTTTTAGTTGAGCAAGCAGGTCGAGAGTGGACTGAAGCCAACTGTTAAAATCACTGACGATAAAATCACAGGGGGCAGGTAAAGCAATAGGAGGGATCTTTTGTAAAATTTAAAGAAAACCTGTACATGCCAGAGTCACTGCCAGCATGCAGGTGCTCTCTGTTGAGATGAACCCCATCCACCCTAAATAGGTGCCTCCTGCCCCAGAAAATGTTAAAGTTGTCTATAAAACCAATGTTGTGCATGGCAGTGGTAGAGGAAAGCCAAATGTTCAGAGATAAAAGTCTGCTAAAACAACCAATTCCTCTGCCAAAGGTGGGACCAGAGATAGAAACAGCCACGTGTGAGTTTTTTTAAAGATTAAAAAGGTGTACAAAAGGGCTCAGACTGCTGCTTATGAATGTCATTGGTGTCAGCGTGATTTACAACTTTACTCACACATGTGTGGAGTTAAATGTCCATCACGGTGGCTTCAGTGAAAGAAAGAGTGAGGGCTCCTCTCATCCTCATATTCCTCACGATGGAATCCCCGATGATGAGCGTGGTGGGGGGCGGGTTTGCATGCTGTGGAGTCTGGCCAGAGGTTCGTTCACCGTCTCGGTCTGGCTGCATGCCAGGCGGAGAACCATCCCCAGGACAGCAGCAATGTGTGTTCAGTGCCATGGGCTTGTTCGGTGGGTTCGGGGTGAAGTGGAGCATTCTTGCAAGTTCCACCTGCGGTCCTGGGTTTGGTGCAACGTGAAGGGCTGTGGGAGTCGGACTGCTGCGTCATCTGCTGGGAGGGATTGAGCGGTGGGCCTCCAGAGCGACGTGGGCCAGGGGCTGACAGAGGTGGAAAGTCCAGATCCAGGGGACTGTATCTGTTCATCAACGGCAGGCAGGTGGGAGGAGAGTGGTGGCGACTGCTCTGTGCACCCCCACCACAGCCGGACCCAACCGTTGACCAGGTCCCAGCAGGACCAGAGTGGAACTGATCGGGGCTTTTGGCTTAGCCCCCTGCTGAAACCAGCGGTCCTCCTCTGCAGCAAAAGTCACATGGGCGTTTGGCACCCTGAGTCCATTTGGAGACCCAGCAGTGGACCCACTCTCCACAGCTTCACTGGACTGGTAGGGAATTGTGTCAGCCAGCTGAGCACTATTGGCGGCGGCAGCGAGAATCTGTCCCAGGATAATGCCCACTTCGCGCACCTGCTCTTGGATTTGGTGCAGAGTTGTAATCCTCTGCTCTAGCTTGAGAACTTTCTGACTGAGCTCGACACAGCTATCGCACCTAGGGCTGCAGGTAAGTAAAGGCATGGTGGGGGGAGAGAAGTAGTCCATGCACTGCTAATGGATTAAAACACCCCCGATAAAAGCATCCACAGAGCGATGTTAAAAAGCAAGGTGTAACGATGATTCCCAATCTTTTATCAGAAAACGATTTAAAACCAGATAAAACTGTATTTGTTGGGGAGCCGGTTATGGCGGGTCTCACAGACTCTGACGCATGCGCCCAAAAATATCATTAACATTAACATATCACTTTTGATTTACTTTTTCCATTTTCATATGATGGATTGGACAGTGCCCTATAACATGCTGAAATGTTGGGACATTTTTTATGACATAACTTTACTGTAAACTTTTCTGCAACTTGCTGCATTATTCCTCGGTCTTCAGGATGTTGCTTGTTCTTTAATGTGCTCTAACAAACCACTTAGCCCTTCACAGAACAGCTAGACTTATACTCAGATTAAATCACATACAGGTGGACTCTAAATAATAATTACATCTCTTCTGACAGAAGTAGCTGCCATTCTATTTCATTTAGGGGTATCAGAGTACAAAAGGCTGAAATCAAATGTAGATAACAACTTTCAGATTTTGAAAACCAATGCATGATTTTCATTCCAATTCACAATTACGCACTTTTTTCTGTTGGTTTATTACAAAATCCCAATAAAATACTTTGAGGTTTGTGGTTGTAACATCTCATAATATGAAAATATTCTCATGTGTGCCGAGGGTTTCCCTTTTAAGTAAAATCTTAATGTCCGCCTTCAACAATTAACATTATTATGCTGTTATTGTGCATTCATGTATCATAAAATATACTTAGGACATTTTCCTTGCAGTTACAAAGAAAAAGAATAAACTTTCAATAAATTAAGATGATGACATACCTCCACCTAGTGACTTCATTCTTTTACTACAACTTCTCCATTTTGTTATTTCGCCCACAGAGTAGAGCTAAGTTTTGTTGGCTCCGGGGAAACATATTGTTCTGTACATGTGTTCTGAATTTTGCTAATGTTAAATCAATTCCAGTTTTCTATTAAGACGAGTCTTCTTTTTGTGTGTGTTATAAAATGATCTCAAATAATGAGCTGAAAATAAAGAAACAAAGATTATTTTACTTTTTGTCACTATGCAAGTCACTGTTCAGACACTCAAATTAAATAGGATCAACATTAATTTACTTACAGCACTTGCATTTCTTTCTTTTAATTTTTCTTCCTTCTGCTTATCTGGATGCTTTCTGTTGTTTTTCGTATTTAGAATACACCCATCAATCTGTGATTATAATTTATTCTTGAATCAGTGCCATTAACCCACTGACTTGTGTGCTATTCCCTAAACACAATTTACATGTTTATTGTGAACAATGGCCCATAACAGCATTAGGTTGATTCAGTGGCTTTGCAAAATATCTCCTCATCTTACATATGGAAAGCATGCAGCACTTGGCCATGGATCATTAACTTCACCTTGAGGCTAAATGGCTTTCTGTTTAGCCTGCACCTTAAGCTGTTAGAATGTATTTACAAAAGACCCATCCTTTGGTTTTAGGGATTGGTCTAAAAACTTGCATAAGAAATAAAAGTTTTACTGTCGTTTGTTCTTTGAGCATTTTGTTAAGGTCAGTCAAAGATTTCCATGAAAACTAAAACTGTCTCCATTGGACAATATACCCTGACAGCACAGAACTACACATGCAGTAAATAAGTCATTTATCTGTAGAATTTCCAGCACATAACATGTGAAACAAGTCAGTTTTCCCAAAAACACTGTAATCACATCACCAAAAAAACTAATGATTGTGAAATTAGTTTCAAAGCAATTAGAGCCCCCCCCCCCTGCTAAGACCCACTGTAGTCATATGCATGAAATTGCTTGTGTTAATACATGCTATGAATCGTGGGTAATGCAGTGAATAATTCTGACTGAATGCAATAATAATATCTTCTAATAGACATGGGAGTGTTGTGAAGCAGGAGCCCTTTGGCAATTCAGTTGTAAATGGCCATGTATGGATAATTAAGCATTACTCTTGAACATTAAAACTTGCTTATTACAGAGAGCTGTAGGCAGTAAGGAGCTCTTGTTGGACTCACCACTGTTTTTGGTGTTTCCCAGTAAGGATTCCTTATTGTTTTTATGCAAGCAGTTTTGTTTCTCTGTTGCTTTCTGTTTTTCCTACTGTATCTTAGACATAATATTTAGAGGAAATATAAAAATTCAATGTAATAATTTTGAATCAAACGTTCTAATTCAACATGATTCCATACTTATACACTTCTTGGCCCTTGCCTTAGAAAATGACAACACAGACTTTGCTTTTCATTTTGAGCAGTCAAATGAGTTTCATAGTTGAGGACAACACACATAAAAAGCTACAGCTGAAGTCCAACACATATTACGCTAATAAGGCAAACCTTTTAAATTTAGCTAACTGCCTGTTCTTGTAACTGGAATATATACAGTGTGCTACCAACCTATTAAGACCCCTAATAAAGATTAGACAAAAGCCCTAAAATAATTTCTTTCTTCACTGTAATAGTGTAATCTCATGCTAGAAATTTCAGAAAAATTCAACCATTAATTTGAAAACATTATTTTTGTTCTGACATTGTTTTTTTAATAAACAAAATGCTAGTGAAAAAACTATTTGCACCCCTAACAATTTCTACCTTGGTCAGACTGTGTAGGCACTTGAGGTTTGTAAGCCAACTCCTTCCTGTTTCCCGGACCCTGAGAATATGACAAAAGCCCATTTCAAAATGAGAAAGATGAGAAAACTTTTATTTCATGCATGGCAGGTGTATTTTGGCTTTCATAATTTGGGAAATGAATTTGCCTATATCTACAGTCAGAAAAATTATTAAAATATCTAAATCAGTTGGAACTGTGACAAACAAGGCTGGACCCAAGTCTCTCCATTTGTATTTTTGGGATTACTTTTTATGGTAAATGTAACTAAAATTGTTTAGTTCTAAGATGAATAAAATGTCCTTAATCTACTCTTAAATTTAAGAAAGGAAGGTTACATGGCACTAAGAAATCTCTCTTTATTGATTTTTGGATACAAGGCCTCCAGGTTTTAAATCAGAAAAGGAACAATACAGAAAACATAAGAAAGCCTAAAGAAAGAGAAAAAAATAACACACGATCCTTGTTTCTAAACTCTTAAAAGGGTTATTGCTATTTTAACACATTTAAAAACTCTACTTTCATCAAAAACTGAAAGTTTACCAGTGTAGAGGTTGATTTAGAACAAAAACCAAAGTGGGTGTCAAAACAGGAGTGGTGTAGCAGAGGCAGGAGGGAGAAACAAACACCAGAATCACTTTGATTCATTAAGAACAAAACCTAGCTGTTATGCCTGTGTTCTTTCAAATCCATATGTAAACCATTTCCTTCCTCCCCCTCTCCGCCTCTTAAAACCTCCGCCTCATTAGTGTTGCCTTTATGACATGGCTTTACCTAAATGCCTTGGATTTTTCCATTCTCCTTCTGGCCTCTTCTTGTGCTTGCACTCAGCTTGGTAGTTAAAACTGAGACAAAAATTATTTTTACCGGTTTCAACACAATTTCTCCACAATATGCTTTATAATAGGTGAAAAAAAGGGCCTGTTTGATTTCTTATTTTTGATGTTGGTTTAAAAAAACAAGAAGTTTTGGAGTTTTGGCACACATGATACTGGAGTGTGACAAAAGGATGTCACGAATAATTGTCCTCTTATGTGCACATATGGCATTATATATACATTTGTACCATTTTAAATCTTTGATACTAGCTCCAGCAACAACAACAAAAAAATAATCAGGATAAAGAATAATTGAGTTTGTTGTATCCTGGACATGAATAATAATTCATCCATTCATTCACTTTGATGATTTCCACAGGAAAAGTTATTTTTTTTACATTTAGCATGAAAGCATAAGATAAGGATTTGCAAGGTATTTAAACTATGTATTTAATTGTATGAATAAAGACAACAAACTGAATCAATCTGAATTTCTTTTCTATTGTTTACATAAATATGTTTGTAGTACAACATACAGCCTACTGTATACCTAGGGATTTCTTTAGGAAACCTTCCGAAAACTAACCTGTTTTTTTTCTGGAATTTACCAGGTATTCTCAAGAGTTACTGGTTACTTTATCAGAATTTACCAGATACATTTTGCAATCTACTAGGTGCTTTTGGTGAACAGTTAGAAGTTGCAGGTTCTTTTTTTCTCCCAGAATTTACCAACAACGTTTTAGAACGTTTTTGGTATTTTCTACTGGAAACTTTCTTAGAACCTATGTGAAACTTAAGTTAGGAAGTTAGTGGTTACTTTCCAGACCTTACCAGGTACTCTCCTGGAACTTTGATGGAGCCTTCTGCTTACTTTTTCAGAACTTTCCAGGTGTTTCAACACAAACCTAAACATGGATTTACAATCCCAGAACCAGAATAAAGTCTAATTTTATACAGAAAAAAAAACTGCTTTGTCTCTTTAGGACTTTCATCCGATTTTCTGAACGTTAAAATCTTTAGAACTGGAGGGAACTATTTATTTGCAATTTCCCATTGCAAAACAATTTCCTGAAATTGTTGAGCATCCATGCAGCCACTGACTGATAGGTTAGCCCAGTCATACTTTTAAAATACTCCCTAGTTTATTTTTTCTGTCTCCAATCACATTATCAATGTCATGCCAATTATTCAGTTGTGATATTTTTCAGGGTTTTACTGAACATGTCCCATATTTCGTTGCCATTGTTATAGGCTTTAAACTCACCCAAAAAAAATTTTGTTTTCATTTGCTATGTTTTTATTTAGATTTTAACTAAGAATTTAATTATTTGCAATGTCTCACATTGTTATTTCTCATCTTTTTAGACACTGGCACATTTAAAAAAAGGCTAAAGCAAAACTATGTTTTCCCTAACACTTATATATACTGGTAAATTCAAAGACCATGTTGCTTCCATGTGTTTTCGTCTTGTATTTTGAGAGTATACAGTGGCTTGCAAAAGTATTCGGCCCCCTTGAACTTTTCCACATTTTGTCACATTACAGCCACAAACAGGAATCAATTTTATTGGAATTCCACGTGAAAGACCAATACAAAGTGGTGTACACGTGAGAAGTGGAACGAAAATCTTACATGATTCCAAACATTTTTTACAAATAAATAACTGAAAAGTGGGGTGTGCGTAATTATTCAGCTCCCTGAGTCAATACTTTGCAGAACCACCTTTTGCTGCAATTCCAGCTGCCAGTCTTTTAGGGTATGTCTCTACCAGCTTTGCACATCTAGACTCTGAAATTCTTGCCCATTCTTCTTTGCAAAACAGCTCCAGCTCAGTCAGATTAGATGGACAGCGTTTGTGAACAGCAGCTTTCAGATCTTGCCACAGATTCTCGATTGGATTTAGATCTGGACTTTGACTGGGCCATTCTAACACATGGATATGTTTTGTTTTAAACCATTCCATTGTTGCCCTGGCTTTATGTTTAGGGTCGTTGTCCTGCTGGAAGGTGAACCTCCGCCCCAGTCTCAAGTCTTTTGCAGACTCCAAGAGGTTTTCTTCCAAGATTGCCCTGTATTTGGCTCCATCCATCTTCCCATCAACTCTGACCAGCTTCCCTGTCCCTGCTGAAGAGAAGCACCCCCAGAGCATGATGCTGCCACCACCATATTTGACAGTGGGGATGGTGTGTTCAGAGTGATGTGCAGTGTTAGTTTTCCGCCACACATAGCGTTTTGCATTTTGGCCAAAAAGTTCCATTTTGTTCTCATCTGACCAGAGCACCTTCTTCCACATGTTTGCTGTGTCCCCCACATGGCTTGTGGCAAACTGCAAACGGGACTTCTTATGGTTTTCCTTTAACAATGGCTTTCTTCTTGCCACTCTTCCATAAAGGCCAACTTTGTGCAGTGCACCACTAATAGTTGTCCTATGGACAGATTCCCCCACCTGAGCTGTAGATCTCTGCAGCTCGTCCAGAGTCACCATGGGCCTCTTGGCTGCATTTCTGATCGGCGCTCTCCTGTGAGTTTAGGTGGACGGCCTTGTCTTGGTAGGTTTACAGTTGTGCCATACTCCTTCCATTTCTGAATGATCGCTTGAACAGTGCTCCGTGGGATGTTCAAGGCTTGGGAAATCTTTTTGTAGCCTAAGCCTGCTTTAAATTTCTCAATAACTTTATCCCTGACCTGTCTGGTGTGTTCTTTGGACTTCATGGTGTTGTTGCTCCCAACATTCTCTTGGAACAACCTCTGAGGCCGTCACAGGGCAGCTGTATTTGTACTGACATTAGATTACACACAGGTGCACTTTATTTAGTCATTAGCACTCATCAGGCACTGTCTATGGGCAACTGACTGCACTCAGACCAAAGGGGACTGAATAATTACGCACACCCCACTTTTCAGTTATTTATTTGTAAAAAATGTTTGTAATCATGTATGATTTTCGTTCCACTTCTCACGTGTACACCACTTTGTATTCGTCTTTGACGTGGAACTCCAATAAAATTGATTCAATTTTGTGGCTGTAATGTGACAAAATGTGGAAAAGTTCAATGGGGCCGAATACTTTTGCAAGCCACTGTACATAAATCTGAATTATAGTTATGCAGACTGGGGCATTACAGTTAAAGTCCACAAGATGGCAGTGTAACATGGGTTTTAATGCTTTTTAAAACTACTCTGACTCATTTACAAACATAGATAGAAACCTACCACAGATGACTGTAGGGACATGACCAGGCATCCCAAAACATAACAGTTTTGGTATATATAACAATGTATATACTCTATGCTGTTTTTAGTAATAGTCATTCACTGTTACTAATCCCTCCAAGTCATGTCGTTTTTGTATAATTTGCAGCTAAACACATACAGAATGAGTCAGACCAAGACTGAAGGCAGAATATTCACAGGCTGAAAGTCAGTCAGTGTTTCAATGATTCAGTTTTCCACTTGGCTGCTGTGTTTTACAGACATAGCTGTGTAAGAGCGATAATTTTCTCTTTTTTCACATCCATTCAGTGGAAAATAATATCCTGTAAAAAGCCAATAAGTTTCTCTCTTTGAACTCAAGAGGTTTTCTCCCCCACTGGCTCCAGCTCTTTGGGAGAAATGAGGGCGAGCAGCCTGCTAAGGACTTCCCATTGGCTGCCTCCAAACTTCCACACGTGTTTCTGATAGACCTCCACAAGCCTCAGTAATCCAAGGGCAGCTGATTTAGAGATAAAAAACAGGGGTGGGTGAAAATGAGTAGAAGTAGCTGTAGAGCGAAAAGATGTACTGAAAAGCAGAGTTGGAGCACGCCAAAGCGGAGGAAGGGAAACATTTGATTTGTGTCTGTCATTTAGCTTCAACAGAATGGCACCAATTTCTTAATCTAAAAAAACTGTTGATTTGGCAGCTGAATTATGTTTTTCTGGTTATTGTTTTTCATCTATTACAAGGGCATATACCCCCGTATTTAGGTATTCTGATTTAGAACAATAGCTTTTTTCCATAACCAAAATTGAAAAATGTGTAAAAAAAAAAAAAAAAAATCAATCAAACCTTATTTATAAAACGCTTTTCATACAAGAAATTGCATCACAAAGTGCTTTACAGATTAGAAATTACCCCACATAAACCACGTTCCCATCCCTCCCCAAAAGATTTAAAAGCATGGTCACAGTTATACCCCCTTCCCCCCCAATCCAACTCCCATGCACACACACAGTTGAAGGCAACAGTAAAAAAGGACATTGGGCCGAGTGCAGAGGAACCATGCAAGGAAACGGCATCAGAGGAGCCATTTACACCGGCAGCGGTAGATCAAGAGCAGCAGCCAAGGCACCGACACAGGGCGCCCAGTGGAGGCAAGGCCAAGACCCCCACCTCCACCCAAGCTCCACCTGGAGAGCACACAGGTAGGTACAGCCTGTCGAACTGTGAAAATGTTTTGCTGGAACACCAAACTCGTGCATGAATGAATAACACAATGTCCACACAAAATAAAACTAGTAAAGTCTCCAGTTTCCAGCTCAAACTCAACTTCATAAAGTGAAGATATCTATGGTAAGAAAATGTTGGTTGGGACCAGCTGCTTGGAGACCTGATAAAGTACCAACCAGTAGGGGGATTTAAAGGCACTATGTGGTGATCCTAGTCTGCCTTAACTTACCACTTTGCCAAATGATCACTATTGACAAAAACTATAATTTGAAAAACTACAATTCTAGCAGCACTCAGATGGATGCCATTATTTTTGGGTCTGACCAGAATTACTACTCTCAAGTCCAAAGACAATGGTTGAGCACATTTCTCCAAATGACTGTGCAACCAGCATAATCATTTTATTAATTAATGCAATGGTTGTGTACGTTTTTCCACATAATCAGTTTTGGTTTTATTCATAAGTTTTGAGCTGCACTATGATAATGTAGCTGTCACAATGGTATTTAGAGGTGACTGTAAATCATGCCACTAAAACTCTAACAGGTGAAGCTAATTATCAAGACTAAAGATGCAGGAGGACACATAAAAGACAGCCTTTTCTCACCTGATAAATTTTATGCTCACAAACATAAGCTGCTGTTGCCACAGCGGCCTGGCTACTTACTCCCTGCTAAAGTTATCTGTTCCAGCTGGGCATTAACTGTGTTGTTTTCTCTTATCCTTTATTTTAAATAGGACTCCTAATGCAAAAACGGCTAGGAAAAATTGCAACTGTGAATCTACTTCAGAGCTGTCTAAGCCAGTGAGATTTTTGATATGGGCCACATGGACAGTTACCCAAGGCAGATGTACCCTAAACCTATTTGCTATTTCTTTTATACATGTGCAGTCAACGGGGAGTTGGCGCCCCCTTCTGTTAAGATGACAAGACTATTTCAGATGCTTTGGAATGGTACTGCATTTTATCCCATTGCTTTAACGTGTGTAGGAGTGGAGTCATATTTACGGTCTTGCAAGATGCTAGATTTTGGATTTCCTCTAATGTCTTTTAAATCCCATTTAAACCTGTAGAGATAGACAGGAGAATCTGAATTAATGTTGTTGTGCATGTTGATAAAAGGCGAAAGAATATATTTGCATTGTACAGGGGTTGGTAATAGTGGTGGGGGCAGGGTTATGTCCTGAGATGCTTGCTGCAAGTGAGAACCAGAGGTGGACTGTGAAATCTAAAACAGCAGGCTACAAAGAATCCCCAGCTGGAATAACTCACACACAAAATGTTACTCTCTTAAGTGCAGGCAGACTGGTGCATCCTTCAACTCCACAGACAGAACCTCCTCTCACCTCCATTTGTCCTTTCACAAAGGAGTGTGTGGCTCCCATAAAACCCAGCTGCAACAAATGTGCTTTTCTTACTGTGAAAAATAAAAGGAGCACAGCTTTGCTTAAGAAGCATAATGTACAAACTTTGTTTTCTGTAGCGCCAGAACATCAAGCACATACAAAGTATCTTCAAACAATTACATGCTGTGGAAAGAAACAATATCTGTTTCTTGGATTTTTCTCAAATTTTCAGTGTGAGTTTACACTACTCCAATAAAAGCTGCATTTTTTAAAAGACTTTTAACTATTTTTCCAGAGATGCCACTTATGGAAGGTGCATGGTTTCTTCAACCAACAACACTTATTTACTCTGTTTGAACATATAGAATTTAAACCCACTTTCCTTGGACCAACTGTTTCGAATTTTTTTTGTATTATCTCAGTAACTCTGTTTAAGTGCAGTCAGTTCAGTCTTAGCAAATCAAACTGACATCAAGGCTATAGGGGTAATTTTTTTTTAATTATTAAACTACTGTCATAAAAAGTTATAGTTTTGTATATGAAGAGCTCCTGAATAGAAATTAAAATGTGTTTGGACTGATAAAAAAAAGAAGAAGTTTTGAACAAATTTGATTTGTTTGTCAATCATGAGCGCAAATGCTGTTGATAAGCGGTTTCAGCGGTTTCAGCAAGTCACACTGAAGTTCGCTGGCTCTCCGGGGGGCGGGTGTTACAGCATGAGCTGTGAGAGGAGGTGAAATGGTGTTTGACATAAATCAAATCAGATCTGGTGAAGCATCTGGATGACACTATATGTGGCTTGCGTCTCTGTCTTATTTGATCTATATTTGACCGCTTGAATGTCCTTAAACTGTCTTTATATGGCCGTGAAACTCATATTTTGCTGCTTGCAGACAAAGTGCACGCCTTCACAGTAACACTAGACCTCTATGGCCGCATCAGTCGAGGGAACCCCAGCCTTGTAGACTTTATCACTGATGCAGGCACGTCACATGATTTCTCCTCTCTATTTCAATCAGCGTCTGAGCAACCTGTCAGCAATGAGAAAACTATTTGCGACTTACTATAAAGAGTATTATCGCTCTTTTGCTTGGGTTCGAGATCCGTTTGTGTGCACTGCAAACGAGCTGTCAATTTCGGGTGATCAATCGTCCTCTTTTCCCCGGACATGTCCACTTTTCATGTGCTGTCCGGGGCGTCCGGGAGGATTTATAGGCGGATGAAAATGTCCGGGTCTTTATTGTTTTCATAGGACCATGCTTAAACTGACTGGTGTGATGCATGCAGTATGACAGCATTTCTCTCATGTAACATCTTCCCGAGCTGGTTCTGATCCGTTTATTGACACCACAGACAGCAAGCTGTGCTCAGTGGTGCTCTGCGCCGAGTTGCACCGCACCGCACCGGGTTATCCTGCATTGCGCAACGCAATTGCGCAGCGCCGAGTTACTGCTGTTTACAAGAAGTCAAAGCACAAGCTTCATGCACGAACCACAAAAGATATACTGTCAAGTCGCAACAAATGGGTGACGGAGTGCACCATTCACATAACTGGCATGTGTGTTTCTGTGCGACAAAAGTGGCAAATATCCCAAAGATCACATGGACACAAAAACTATAAAAAGCCTGAGCAAAGTGAGAGTTCATCTATAAATTGACTGTGGAGGATGAAGATGCAATCTAAACAGAGTAAACACTTTTTTTATTTTGTTTTTGAGTCTGCAGCTGTTTACTTTTATTACAGTGAAAAGAAAATAATACTTGTTTTCTCAGAAGATTATTTCAGATTTTTCTTCAGTTTTTGTCCAGTGCAATTTAAAATGTAAACTAATATTGTTGCTGGTAACTTTTTTTTAATTCAGAAGAGTAACTATTTCTATTCTAATTTATTTCCAGAGATTATAAAATCCTTTTTCTACTTGTGAAAGGCTTTTTGAAGTTTGTTATTTCACTAATCTTTTCTAACCACATTGAGAATGCACACTTTAAATATGTCAAAATCAAAAGTCTTGGCCAAGTCCTGAAAGTGTTTTAGTACTGTGCCAGGTGTCCTCTTTTTATGGAAATCAAAATATGGTCACTCTATGTCAGTTGATATGCAGGACCAGCGTATTGAGCTGAAGAGTGACAGTAGACTGAAGGAATTCTTTGGCTCCTCCCCTCTTTTGTCATTCTGGGCAGCATTGATGCAGGAATATCCTCAACTCTGTCGCCTTGAAGATTCTCCTTCCTTTCACGTTGACATATTTGTGTGAGGCAGGATTCTCACAAATGACTGGACTCAAAACAAAATACTGCAATCGTGCACAAATCGAGGATGATTTGAGGCTATGTTTATCAAACATTGAGCCAAGAATTGAGGATCTTTGCAAGGCAAAGCAGGCTCAGGTCTCACATTAACATCACCTACCTGCAAGCTTATGTAAAAAATGCAGATGATGCTTACTATTAGGCTTAGTAATAATTGCAATAATAAAGGATAAATTAATAGCAGAGGTCTGGTGCCAATTCCTGATTATAGCAATAGCCTAGTAATGATGATGGGCCTACTGATGATGATAATGATGATGATGATAATAATAATAATAATAATAATAATAATAATAATAATAATAATAATAATAATAATAATAATAATAATAATAATAATAATAATAATAATAATAATGTGGGCCTAAAAAGAATAGCCTAGGGCGGGCTATCTATCTATCTATCTATCTATCTATCTATCTATCTATCTATCTATCTATCTATCTATCTATCTATCTATCTATCTATCTATCTATCTATCTATCTATCTATCTATCTATCTATCTATCTATCTATCTATCTATCTATCTATCTATCTATCTATCTATCTATCTATCTATGCAAGGTGATGTGGTGTGGGTGGGGGTGTTATGCGGGGACTGGGGTGGGGTGGTGGCCGGGGGCGTTGGGGGTAGGGTGCACTGGGGCCCCAACTGCAATGAACCAGCTTTGGGGGGGGGGGGGGGGGGCAGCTTGCAAAAGGTTGAGAACCCCTGAACTAGGATATGGTAGATGGTAGAAACTGTGGACATAAACTCTTAAAATGTTTAGATCAGTAGGTAATTGGTTTCATTAAAACCCTGATAGTGTTAGGTAAAAACTTAAAAACATGCATGTATTTTTTACAATACATTAAAGGGAACCACTGGGTCTTTTTTAGTATTTTTTAGTTAATGAGCCTGAATGAAAGCTTTCTCTAAAGATGACAATTACAATTTTGCAGCTAAGTAAAGTTGTTTGTCTTTGTGATTGAGTTTTAGACAGCATAGAAAGCAGTATGTAATTGTGGAGTCGATTGAAGAGGATTGTTTAGGGATGGTTTACAATTTGTTTTTACAAATACAAATCTGAAAATTGTAGCTTGTATATATCGCTAGCCCTACCAGATGAATTGCTTTTGAACCATGTCTACAACCTTTGCACATCTAGACATAAAAGTTGTTGCCCATTCCTCTTTGAAAAATAGCTCAAGTTCAGTCCGATTGGATGGAGAGGGTCTCTGAAAGTCAATTTTTAAGTCTTTGGAACAATTCTCAAATAGATCTAAGTCTATTTTTTTCCTCACACAAGAATATGATTTGCTATGATCACCTCCAATGTAGCTCTGGTTGGAGTTCTGCTGGAAGGGGATCATCAGACCTACTCCCAAGTCTTTTCCAGCCTTTTTCTTCTTTTTCTCTGATCAGCTTCGCAGAAGAAAAGCATTCCCCACAGCATGATGCTGCAACCTCCTTTTTTCACATCGGGCACAGTGTGTTCATTATTATTATTATCAGTATACTTTTTTTTTACCACAGATATTGTTTTGGATAATGTACAAAAACGTCTGCTTTAGTGTCACCTGAAAAGAGCGCCTTCTTCTACTTGTGTACTTTGTTTTGTGCCAAACTGCCAAAGTGTATTCGTTTGACTTTCTTTAAGCAGTTCACCAATATTTACACTCTTCTCTAAAGGCCAGATTTCAGGAGTGCTCTTATAGTTCTCCTATAAACAAATGTTCCTACTTGAGCAGTGGATTTCCGTAGCTACTCAAGAGCTACCCTAATCCTACTTTCAACCTCTCCTTTCTCCCTAACCTATTTGCTGTCACTAATATTCTGTAATAAACCTCTGAGATCTTCTCAAAGCAGTTGTATTGATACTGAGATTAAATTACACACTGTTGGACTCTACTCATAAGGTGCCTTCTGAAGGTAACAGGTTGCCCTGGATTGTTATTACCTCCACCAAGGAGGTTATGTTTTGGCCGGGGTGTGTTTGGCTATAGCAAGTTATTATGTTAACATGCTCTAATAAAAGTTGCCTATGCACATTTTCTGAGTTGCTCCAGTGTTCTTCCTCCTAGGAAGGAGGTCACACACAACAGGACAGATTGACACTGCAAACACAGACGCAGACAACACAAACAGGGGTCTGACACTGTCCTCCAAGGTAGAGGGGGAAAAGTAAGTTAAACCGAGTGTGTTCAGAGGATGGAGTAGTGTGTGTGCACATGGCTCTGTTTAGGGCCTAGAGGCTTGTTTAGCTGACCTCAGTGAAAGCAAACCTCATGACAGAAGGTCTGGCATTGTCTGTGTGCCTGGGCTGCATTGGAGCCAGACGGTCTGCCGGCCGCCAGCTTTGCTTGCTTATAACGGCTGAGAACATCCGATCCCCTTGGGGAGGACAGAAGGGAGAGGAGGTGGAGGGGGCCGATCTGCTGCACCACTCACTGCTTTCCTCTCTGTCTTTATCTCTACTCTTTAGGCAAAGAACAAGCATCACTCAGGTCATCAGCTAACATGTTTATTTTGTATGGCAAGAGAGAAAAAGTAACAACCAGGGGGTAAGGTTTGGATACCAGGACTCAAGATGTACACGGAAAATGGCCATAAGATCTGGTCTTGGAAATACTTTCCAAAACAAGTAATCACAGAGGACCACCCTGTGAAAGCCTTTCATTGATAACTGTGTCCTCTTTTCTCCTATCCTATCTATCACACACAAACATAGGAGGCCAAAGCTCTGTGCTCTGACAGAAACAAATTGTCTCTAATCATCTCCAGACTTCCAGCTTCAACCATGACAGAACGCTTCCACTCCTCCTGAGATGAGTAGTCACAGCGTCCATAGAGCAAACCTTTCACAAACTCCCTGCATTGCTTTTCTTGAAAGCCTATGAATGAAATAAGTAACAATTTTCCCCTGTCTACTCAGATACCAGGGTTTCTCCTTCTCGTTGTGATCCCAAAAGTGAGAAACACAAATTAGGGGGAAGGTTGAGAAATACTATTTCTACTGCTTCAACTATGTGTTTTAAAGTCTGTGTGGGAACAGGCAGTGATATTGATGACTCCATGGAAAAAGGGAAAAACAAGGCAGGAAGAGGACACAGGCTTCCCAGAGCAGAGATTCATGGGGTATAATGTGGAAAAATGAAAACTGAACACACTGTGCGGGAAGAAAATTGAAACTGAGAGGCCTGGTTTCAGTGTAAAGGTGACACAAGCAGGTTTTAGACAGGGGTCATTTCTCATAATAATGGCAAGATGAAGAAAACTTTAAAGGAAATAATGAGTAATATAGAAAGAAGTTCTAAAAAAGTTGCTTGATTGATTTTTAAAAACATTTTGATGCCTGTAGAATTATCTTCCATAAATAGTGAACATAGGGAACTTCTGTTTTTCTATTAACAATTGGCTTGGACATTTTTGTTTGGAAAGGTATGGAATTTGACTTGAACTTTTTTGTGGAACTCTGTTTATAACCATTTACACTTTGGATAAGAACAAGTATCATACGTATATTTTAAGATTTACAATATCCATCCATCCATTTTCTGTACCTGTCCATCCTATGCAGGGTCGAAAGTCGAAACTTGGGGCTGGTGCCTATCTCCAGCAGTCATGGGGCGAGAGGACAGGTCGCCAGTCCATCGCAGAGATTTACAATATCTTTAAATAAATGTAATTTCAAAAGTAGGCTAAATTTCTAATAGATTTTAATCCTCACAAAAACTTTTGTAAAATACATCACTCATTCTACTCTGCTGCCTTGTCTGAACACACAAATGTGTTTTTCCCAACATTGGTGCAGTGCATTCTCATGCTGCGTTCAATTTAACTCGGAAGTTGAAACTTGGAGCTGGGAATTACGTCACATTCCAGTAAACAGCATTCCAGTTAACATAGTTGGAGAAGTCGGCATTCCAATATGGCGACACCCAAGTAGTCATTGTTATTAGCACCTCTTACATTGTTTTAAGCTGTACCTTCCACATGTCATCACCATTTTTCATTTGTTCAGATCAGAGTCACAGGCACAACATGTAACTTTGATTTTAAACACTTTTACAAGTGTGTCTTGTAAAATATACATATTTTCACCACAGTTTGTTATTGATGATGTGAGGAGCTGCCATACTGGATCTCTAATTTGGCGTTTGAAAAGCTTTCCGGGCGGGAAGTCTGACTTCAGGGGGGACAGTCCAGTTTATTTTTTCCCCGACTCAGAAGTGGAAATTTCCAAGTTAAATGAATATAAAATAAATGGGTCTCATGTTTGTACCCAAAGGAAAAAGGAAGTATTTAATTGTTGTTGATGTAACTGCCAACAGGTTTAGACAGCTTCATAAAATGTGCTTCCTGCGAGTGGCCTGCAGAACTAAATACAGCTCTTTAATGCCTCCGCCACCAAACTGCAACATTAAAGAAAGAATGGAACAGAAACTGATACAATGATAACAATACTGAACTCCGAAAGCATCAAATGTAATCTTCTAATTAAAAAGAAGACTCAATTCACCAAGAAATGCAGATATGATTTTTTTTAAGTCTGTTTACTGGAAATCAACTGAATGAGTTGTTTTAATTTGACTTAATAAAATAATTTGACTATAGTTTTACCCTTTCTCAATAGAGATTATCCATCTGCTGTCCAGATCCCTCAGTGTGTGTCCGGTAGCTGATTCCTTGCTGCACAGAACAAGGCCCAAACATCACTGCACATCTGGGGCCTAAGCTGGCCTCTAGCCATGAGTCCTACTTCTCGTCTCCCCCGTGTGTACATTACAGCTCACTGTAAATGTAAATCTTCATAGCAGCAACCTGAAAATGGCGGGTGTGTTAATTCTTCATCAAGAAGGGTGAAAAAAAAGTTTACATTCAGCATGTTTGTCACATTTTCCTACTAATGCTGATTTGTTTGAAGTGGTTCTGCAGTGTTGACATTCCCTAGGTCAACAAAAGTGGCTTTTAAAATGCATAAATACTACAGAGGCTGTAAAACCTTGAGACCTCTCTAAGGTTGGACTTTATTGTTGCTTTTACAGCCGTGGGAAAACAAACAAAAACACCAAGAGAAAACTCAGATTAGCTTGAAGATCTTTGTGGACGGCCATGTCAAAGTCTTGATCATAATCAGAAGAATGAATGCGCTGTAGCAAAGTACAGTGCTAAGGGGATTTTTGTTTCATCAAAGTGGCAGCACATTTTTTAAAGATATGTTAATTCCAAACATTTATAAGGTTAGATCATGTCTTTATCACCCTTTAATTTATAAAATTATTATTTATTTATTTAAAAAGGCAGCTCTGAACAGATACGTTTTTAGATGTGATTTAAAAGAACTCAGTGTTTCTGCAGCTTTGCAGTTTTCTGGAAGTTTGTTCCAGATTGGAGGAGCATAGAAACTGAAAGCTGCTTCTCTATATTTGGTTCTAATTCTAGGGATGTTGAGTAGACTGGAATTAGAGGACCTGAGTGGTCTGGGTGGTTGGTATAGTAACAGTAGATCTTCAACATAATTTATTTTGGTGCTAAGCCATTCAATGATTTCTAAACTAGTAAAAGTATTTGGAAGTCTATTCTCTGAGCTACAGGGAGCCAGTGTAAGGAGTTTAGAACTGGGGTGATGTGCTCTACTTTCCTGGTTCTAGTGGGGACGCGAGCAGCAGCGTTCTGGATCAGCTGCAGCTGTCTGATTGACTTTTTAGGCAGACCTGTGAGGATACTGTTGCAGTAATCAATCCGACTAAAGATAAACGCATGGATGAGTTTTTTGAGGTCCTGTTGCAACATCAGTCCTTTAATCCTAGAAATGTTCTTCAGGTGATAGAAGGCTGACCTTGTTATTGCCTTTATGTGACCCTGGAGGTTCAGGTCTGAGTCCATAACTACACCTAGATTTCGGGCCTGATCAGTACTTTCTAGCTGTATTAACTGGAGCTGTGTGCTGACTATTGATCTATTGACTATTGCAGATGCTAAAACATTTTTATTCATATCTGCTCATTTCAACTTCAGGGTAATTTAACCAAATCTTTTTCTGAAGGGATAATCTGTCGGCCTCCTGCTCTCAGCCGCCGTGTCTCCATACACAATTATCCCTTTAAGGAATCAGCTAAAGGCATCCACATATCAAAAATGTTTCAGCAGCGAGTAGCGTCACTGATCAGCGCAAAAAGGCGCCCAGAGCAGCAGAAATAACAAGAGATCGACATCGAAGAAGCAGGGATTGTTGCTGCGTTTCTGTTTTCTGTTGTTATCATAGACATAAAAAAGAGTAGACCCCACATTGGCTGCTTTGAGGCAAGAAATGCGGCCGCCACATTCTCCTCTGCAGACTTTACCTGAGACTATATATATATATATATATATGATAATTTTCATCTTACAGCATCTAATAGCTTGTAGCTATATCTATTATTTTTATTATCTGTATTATATGTGTATATTATAATTCAAGTCTTCAATCAAAAGTTGGATTAGGTCAAAAAACAAACTAATGAAAAATGAAAAACCATTAGGTGAGGCAACTAAAATGCTAGACTTACCTGTATCAGTAGGAGAAAAGTGAAGTTGGATGAAGAACAGAATTATGCTTGGCTCTTTAAAAGTAAAATGTAGTTCAGACTGCAGTACAGCAAGAGAAAGTCAGACTTAAAACAGATAATTAGAAGGCTGATTGGATTTCAGCAACGTTTCTTTGTTTTATCCTTATGTGGTTTCAGCCTATGTCTCTCATAAAATGTGTATGATTTTGAAATGTTGGCAACTTTTTGAAAATCTCAAACTTAAGGGTCCATATTTTCTATTCTCCCAGTGATTGCTGTTTTACTCATGCTAATCAAGCTAAGTGCTATAGTAACGTGCTAAAGACAGTAATCATTTTGTCTTTGTTTTGGAATTAAAAAATGTTTTTTAGCAACTTCTTCTTTACACACATGGAGTGACATCAACTATTGTCCTAATATAAATAGTCAATGGCCATTAATGGCAGGAACACTAGAAAAAAGGTTTGGAAAGCTGTGTTTAATCAAATTATATTGAAGTCTTTAAAGATCAGCTAATGTCTGTTGGCAGCATTCAGATCAATCTATGTAGTGTAACCATTTTTTTTTACGTGAAACATTTTTCTTAAATACATTCTATTTTCTCTAAAAAGAAAAAAAGCCTCATGTTGTAACCACTTGTGTTTCAAATAGTGACTGTAGGAGCTTAAAGTTATGGAAACAAATTATGTGGTACATACTCACTGGATTCTGCATATTAAACCTGACATATCCCTTTTTACAACTTATTATTGTTCTCACAAGTTTGCCAATGTCATTTAGGTTTTCACTGGAAACATCAAATGAGGATTTCATTTAATCATCCAGTCATCTTCCAGTTTTGCTTAAGCCTTCCCTGAAATTACTGAGTCATTTATTTTCCCTTTTTGAACCAAAATGAACAAGCTCTATGCCCCTTCAGAAAGACTGTGGTGACTGAGCAAAGCGACCAATCAGAGCACAAAAACACATGCAGCCCACTTCAGGGCAGCTGACACAGATCTGCGGGAGGCGTTCTGATATCCTGTGTGATCATTTTTACCAGTAAATAAAGATGAAATCATGTGAACTGTTATCAGTATGCGGGCATCCTGCTTTTGTCAGATCACATCGTGAGAAAAAGATCAGGAATTCACCAACACAGAGCAACAGTTTGAAAGAAAATGTATTGACTTTGTCTTGTCGCTGTTCCATGCTTGCATTGTTTAAGCAGAAAAATGTTATTTACTGGTTTTTGGGTTATTAAAACATAGAACGTATGCCAGGATAGAGAGATAAAATGACAGTTAAGTGCTTATTTGTTTGTTTAACGTAATTTTTAAAGTTTTCTCTGCCTTTAATATGACCACACAACAGAAGCTAGGGATATTTGCATGTTGGCAAGATACTGTTACACTGCCAAATGTAAATTAGAAACATTACAATGACTCTCGGGGGAGTGTCTTAAGGGGTAGGTTTTGCCAGAAGGTAATCTTGGAATGTTTTACACAGAACTTCACCTTGTGGAAGAAGGTAATGAGTCATCAAATTTGATCTGCTCACCAGCTATTTGGTATTTGTCTGTGATGGAGAAACTGAACAAAATTATCATGACTTGAAAACTAGAAAGAAATATATTCCAAGGTGCTTGACGGATTTAAGAACAAGACAAAAAAATGTTAAGGATTTATACACACAAAATTTTCAATTTTTTATTAGAATGTCAAATTCTACACATCACGGCTTCTTTAATGCATTTATCTAACTTGATTATTTGCAGAAAAACAAAAAAAGGGAATCAAAAAAGGTTTAAAAAAGTAAATAATTTTGTTAGAAAACAACCATTATTGAACATAACTCTTAAAAACTAACATGCTACCAAACTAAACTATGCTAAAATTCAATGAGAGAGTAATACCCTGCCAAATTCCTCTTTATAGTAGGTTATAAATAAATTACCACAAAGGGATAACATAGACAGAAATGACATCAAATTCCAGGTGAGGAACCAGTCTTGTGAATATTGAGTATACAGACACAACGTTTTGGTGCATTTCTGTTATCTGGCAAAGGTCACAACAATCTTTCCCATCTCCCACAGACTGACACAGAGTCCCTATTATATGTAATCATATTAAATAAAAGGGGAATCCGAAAAATGAAAAGTGTTTTTCATATCTACAGTATGTCTGCTCCTTAATAAGCTGCAATTAAGTTATTCAGTTTCATACGCACTGCTAGACACCTAAATAATCCCTTTTGTGCGCTGCAGAAGAGCCAGTTCAGCCCCAGCCCTTTTCACCTCTCTTAATCTTCCTTTCTAACTGAATAAGGGTTGACAAGTTCTTGTCGTTCCTGGCCGTTTGGAGGGAGCCCCAACAAAAGAGCCCTTGTTTGAGACTTACCCCTGTCAGACTGCGCACTTTGATATTAAAAACTCTGCTGAAGGAGGGGGGGGGGTGTCATTGGGGGAAAGTTAGAGTAGGGAGGGAGAGATGAAAAGGATGAAAACAAACTCCCACTGTCTCCACAATCCCCTGTCTGTAGGTGTAACCTCATAATGGACCCACAAATATTTGTCCGGTAAAAACAAAATAAAACAGCTCTTTGACTCCTCATGTTGTACAGTAAGTCTGATCAGCCTCCAGCACCATGTCCTGCTGTAACCACCTCTTGGCTTTTGTGTTCCTACACAGTGATCACACCAACACTTATATAGAGCCTCTCTGTAGATCCGAATGTGGCTCCCGGACTGGACCTGAGCCATTGCCAGAGAGAAGAAATCCCCTGATACTGTACCTCACCAACTGAGGCCCTGCCAGCTGAATACTAGCAAATGCCTGTTTGTGCCCAAAAACGTGTACATGCCAACTAAAATAAACCAACGCTGGAGACCAAATTTACCTTGCCCTCAGTTTAAACCTGCAGCAGTGGGTGAAAGCTTGGCATTGAAGCTCAGAAGATGAAATCTTCACATCTTGAACATTTAAAAGCTAAAGATTAGCCATTTAATAAAAACCAATTAATCCCTGACATGCTTATAATTAATTCCTATTTAACTAAGTTAATTCTGCAGCTCATAAATGTTACCAAACTAGAATAAAACAAGACTTTTATTGCATCCTTTTCTCACAAATAGGCCAAACTGATTTCTGTTCCTTTGATTTGAAGCCCATTCAAAAATGATAGGCAGCAACGCAGATGAATGTGCACACTTTGAAAGCAGAAGTGACAAGCTGTAGCATGTCGGCCCTTCAGAAAGAATGCATAAGCAAGTGTAATGAGGATTTTCTTTTTTCCCTCTGCTTGCACGGCGCCTGCTATTATCACAATTCTTAGCGGCCCTCAGGGCAGTTATTACAGCGTTTATATTAATTCCCATAGATTGCTTCTTTTTGTTCCTGCACGCAAAAGAAGAAGAAGAAAAAAAAACAGCAGTTACAGGACTTCTTGTGGAGAGAGAAGATGGCTCGTGAATTGATTTAACTGTTGTTTCATGTTAAGCATCCTCCTCCTCACAACAATCCCTGCTTGTTGGAAGCATAAAGTCCCTCTGTGCTGAGGCTGACCCAGCTCTTGTTGCTAGGGGCTCATTCCTATTAGCAGTTGCTCACCATGTTAATGGCTGTAAGAACATCATTAGGCCTGGAGGCACTGACAGGCTGCCGCCACTCGAACCTGCAGCCACAGGCGAAGGCATGGGCGTTCACATAAATCTGCGGATGAATCTCTGAGAACCATAACATCATGCAACAAGCTGCCAAGAGCAGCACAGATAACAACATAATTGCACCTGGCTGGAGAGCTGACGCCGAAGAAGCAAGAGTCATAAAACTACCACTGGCTGCAAACTACAAAACAGTTTAGAAAATATAGAAGAGGTGTTGGATTAGGCACAAATTACACATCATAGGCATTTATTAAGGGGCAAATTTAATCAGAGAATGCATTAACCCCTGAGGTCCCTTAAATTATTTACTTGTGTTCCTTAGACCAGTGGCGTCGTCAGCCGATTTTCCCGGGGCTTCAGCCCCGAATGTTTTCAGTCTGTTGTTTCACTCACCAGCAACAGGCTCACCGCTCCCTCAATCACTCACAACAGGCCGGCTTTGCTCTACTCTGATCAGCTGCCACTGACCTGACTCGGTGTCAGGTTACAGTTAGTTATGGCAAGCCATCAGTATCAAAAATAAGGCGTGTTTTAAAACTATATTCAGGTATTAAAGTCCATGGTGCATGTTAACGCCTTGCCATACCATGGTTTGCCCATAGACTGTATATAATGGGTTTGCCATACCCAGTATGTCGCTACCGTGAGCACACGGCCCCTCCCCTCTCCTAACGAGGCCGCTCTGGTACAAACGCATGCGCAGAAAACCGCATAGCGCCAAACCAGAAGATATATTATGACTAGCAACATTTGTAAATGTCTGTTTTTACTGTTGATTAATATAGGCCTGTTTAGTTACGAGTATTGTCCAGTAAACAGTGACAAGCTGCACTTCCAGCTCAGACCGGAAAATCAAGTACTTGAAGCACATTTGCCCGAATGCGGCTCTCAACGAAGCAGCAGCAGCAGCATAATAATGAACACATTGCAGCCCTTGGAAGGCGGAGCGAGGTACATGTTTTAAACTGTACTTTATTGTTAAATTGATATTTCGTTGTATGTTGTACTTTATTTGATCTATATTGGACTTTATATTAAGAATAAGCATCTAAGCAGATTTGTTTTGTGATTAATTTTATGGTGTATTGGCACTATTAGATTCTAAATTAATTTTTAAGTAAAATAAAAGTAAAACACCCGTCGAGGCTCTCACTATTTCTTCCTGGGTGACTGCTACACTAACAGAAATCAATGGATCATAGAAAAATTACGAAAAAAACTGTTGTTACCGCTTTTCTAGAGAGAGGCCAAGGGTAAGAATTTATCTTTGTAAAATGAAGTGATTCACAAAGGCAAACTCTGGCTTATGTATAATTTTCTTTAGCTGTCCTGTTGGTAGCACGAGGCTGAAGTTGGTTTCCGTTTCTAGCTTCCGATTCGGGAAATGGCAAAAGGGCTATTACACCACATTTTTCTCTACTCTGAGGGTCTTTAATCTGCTCTGGTTTAAAATCTACAGTACTTAGACATTTCAGACCTGGACAAAATTATTCTACATTACCAGAAGGATAATTAAAACCAACTCTGTGATTTGTGAGACTTCAGTAAAGGCAGATCTGCCTAATGTGGAATAATATATAATTTTATTGTATGAGACATTGTCTAATTTCACAGTTGTTTTATCTTAGGTATCCTTTTCCCCATGACTTTTTAATGCATTTTTTTCATTTTGTGGATAAATTAATCTACTGCTACTGAAACTCAAGCATCTATAAAAAATATTTACAAGTTATGAAAAAGAAGTGTAAAAATTGTTAAACCAAATAAACTTTTCATTGCGGATTTTCTTAAAACAATAATCTTTAGATGTTTTACTTCTCTTACCATTCCTACTCACACTGCACGGTGGAAAGGTAAACTAGGGTTCACAGTTTTTGCAATTCCTAATTACAAACTACTACAGACTACTGAAAAAATGTAGTGCATTGTGTGCAAAAGTGTAATGATTTTCAATGAAAGATTATACTAATGTAAAGTATGTCTATTTTAAGGTCTTTGATGCCTTTTTACCAGGGTTGCCAATTGGAGGGTGCTGTACATTCTAACTCTGTTAGAAACGTAATCAAGCTACTTTTAGTTAGATGACCTGAAATGTTTGCTTTTAACTGCTTTAGGTGCATCTGACGGGTTTTCATTGCGCGCCCGACCCATATATGTTGCTGATTTACTCCTCCTTAAAAGCAATCTTTAGAAAGTTTTGGGGTGGAGTTGATGAAGGGTGGGTGGTTATTTTATCCACACTCTTTTCCACTCCCATCCTCCTTGCGTCCCAGTCTATTCTCACTTCTTCGTTCCATGGCAACTGTGGAGGGAGAATCCTGGGAGAAAGGCGATCTGCCGAACAGAAGCTGTTTCTCATGCATCGATGAAACCAGATCCTTCTGAACTTCACTTAAAAACAGGATGGAAAAAACTAAAACTCCTGAATGCGTAAACTCCTTTTTTTCTATGAACAACTGGTCCTAAATGTGACCTAGGACGAAAAAAGGATATCAGTCTTAACTTTGCAGAACAGTGTAATGAACCAAACTGGTATTTCACTGGCTTCAACAGACCAAGCAGTGTATTCCAGGGTACAAACGCTGCAGGCAAACATGCTTCAATTCCATCACTGTGTCTCTCCTCACTTAATTTTTGCGTCACAGTGTTTTTACAGATAATTGGAATAACTCAACTCATTCTATGTCAGGTTTTTTTCCACTGGGAACTTGAACTGGCCACTGAGAGACACAATTTCATACCCAGCCTGTTTCAAACCGATTGCCATGGTTTGTTTGTTTTTTTTCTGAGTTTTTTGATTTGGTAAATTATTCACATTTAGAAGTAATTTTTCATTCACATTTAAATAGAATTTTATTTCTACACTTTAAAAACTCTCTTTAAAAGCACCAATCAGATATCAAGAAAATTAAGAGAATTTTGTTCTCTTACCCAGGGCTCCAAGAATAAAATACTGCTCTGTTGTTGCAGTTTGTTCTTGATTTCATCTGGGCAGAACCTTTTACTTATCTGGTGTCCGACAGCTATAATATACAAATACATAGAAGAAAGGGCCTGTAGGGGACTTACCAAGATATCTGCTCTTGAGTTCCTGCAAAGTATGAAGTGTCTTGGTCATAAAAAACTTTGTTTTGGTTCTTGCAATCTTGAGTAAAAGAACCAATTTCTCTGTTCTTGCAGAGTATGTGTCAGCCTTTACTATTATTACAGGAACTTTAAACGTTAATGAACCACCAACACTTTTACAGTGGGGCAAAAAAGTAGGTACACTTCAGCTATGAGAGACAGAATGTGAAAAAAAATCCCAGACACATTTTATTAATTTTAAAGAATTTATTTGTATAATCGTGCAGAAAACAAGTTTCAGGAGGTGCGGTGTGATGCATGGACCCAAATGCAGACGCTGGTGAGTGCAAGGTTGAAGTGATGATGACGATGATGGTGATGGCAGGAACGGAGAGACGGGACATCGGACGAGCAGGAATGGATGACAGCAGCACAACACACAACGGAGACATCGGCAATGATCCGGCGCTGAGGGAGAGGAAGTGACGGGTTATAAAGGCAGGAGGACGAAATGGGGGAGGATCAGGTGTGGTTGATTGGTGACACAGGTGAGGACAATGATGAGGAGAGGGCGCGAACAGGGAAGCATGACAATAACTATCTGGTCAATAACAGAAGTTCATTTCAATCCTTTGTAAAGTAACCTTGGTAGGTAATGACAGAGATCAAACGTTTCCTGTAGGTCTTCTCCAGATTTGCACACACTGTGACTGGTATTTTGACTCATTCTTCAGTGGAGATCTTCTCTAGAGCTGTGATGTTTTGGGGCTGTCGCTGGGCAACACTGATTCTCAACTCCCTCCTCAGATTCTCTATCGGATTGAGGTCTGGAGACTGGCTAGGCCAATCCAGAACCTTGAAATGCTTTTTAAGTAGCCACTCCTTTGTTGCCCAGGTGGTGTGTTTGTAATCATTGTCATGCTGGAAGATCCAGCCACATTTAATCTTCAATGCTCTCACTGATGGAAGAAGGTTTTTGCCCAAAATTTCACGATACATGGCCCCATTCATCCTTTCCTTAATACGGATCAGTTGTCCTGTCCCTTTTGCAGAAAAGCAGCCCCAAAGCATAATTTTTCCACTCCCATGCTTCACCATGTGTATGGTGTTCTTGAGATGAGACACAGCATTCTTCTCCCTCCAAATATAGTGAGTGACGTTTATACTAGGGATGGGCATTCGATTAAACTGTCTTCATCGATCATCGGGAGAATTAACGATCGATTTTCGATTAATCATTGATATTTTTATATTAAAATTCAGTGTTCATAGGCTATATTAAAATGCAGTGAGAATAGAAAAATAGAGTGTTTCCTCATTGAGATATTCATTACAACTGGGACACCTCTTGTGGCAGTTAAACGGAATTAATTCACGATAATTGCACATAGAAAATATGCGCTATAAGCAGCGGAGCCAGCAGCTAAAAGGCAGTTTCATTAACACAACTGACGCTCATATTTTCTTCTTCTCCAAAAAAGTACAAAAAAAGTCATGTTAAACAATAACTTACTAAAAATATATATATAATAGGCTACTTATAGGTCTTATAGTTTTGTGTTACATTTGGCAAAAAGAGTCGAGAAAGAGGATGAGAGAGATCAGTGTACCTAACAATGAATTAGGCTCATTAACAGAGTAAGAAAGACCAAAAAAAAGAAATCGTAACTTATATACAACTTTAGCATCAGTTTACTGATTTTTGTTGAGAAAGATGAGCATGTTAACATTCACTGTGGTCAGAAGCGAAAGCAGCCTTGTGACCAGACTGACGGCCCAGGCAGCTTTCGCATCTGACCTGCAGCGCCGAGATCACCTGCTGTGAGGGGAGAGACGTCGCTGTGATTCACATACCTCCGTGCTAACTTGGCAAGCCTCTGGAATCTTGTTTGATTCATTTTCCACCAGTCTGTAGGGGTGCAATCCAGTGGTGGCGCAGCCTCCCTCAGAAAGTAATCGGTGAGTAAGTTTCTCTGCTCGTTCTGCATCTCGGCTCCTCCGTGCTCACACCGACTGGATGCTAGGTTGAGACCAAGAGCAGGATGCTCCACTTCTAACCAGGGTTGGAAGTGCATTCAAGTACTTATACAGTTATATATGTTGGCAGTGAACCGAGACTTTTTTGTTTGTTGGTTTTTTTTGTCAAAGTGGTCCCACGCCACACTTAGCTGCTACCTCTTCATGACAGTGCTACTTTTGAAATACAAAGAAACTCGCAAGAAACTGAGTCGGCCTGTGGGTTTTATTTTCAGTCATCGCCCTCCTGTGGTAAAGTGTTTAATTACTGCCACATAGCAAAATGAATTGCATTCCTTCAAAACTCACACTGCGCAACAGAACATGCGTTAAGTGATCGATAAAAAAAATTTAATCGATTAAGTTCTTAATGATCAATTAATCGATCGTCGATTAATTATGCCCATCCCTAGTTTATACCAAAGAGTTTGGTCTCATCTGACCACATGACATTCTCCCAATCCTCCTCTGGAACATCCAAATGGTCTCTGGCAAACTTTAGACGGACCTGGACATGTGCTGGCCCAAGCAGGGAGACTGAATTTTAATCCATGACGACGTAGTGTGTTACTAATAGTAACCTTTGTTAATGTGGGCCGAGCTCTCTTCAGGTCTTTGACCAGTTCCCCCTGTGTAGTTCTGGGCTGTTTCCTCATTGTTCTCAAGATCATTTGTACCCCACACAGTGAGATCTTGCATGGAGCCCCAGGTCTAAGGAGATTGTCAGTGATCTTGTATTTATTCAATTTTTTAATAAATTGCTCCAACAGTTGATCTCTTCTCACCAAGCTGCTTGCCTATTGTAGATTGGCTCATCCCAGTCTTGTGCAGGTGTACAATCTTGTCCCTGGTGTCCTTAGACAGCTCTCTGGTCTGGGCCATGGGGGAGGTTGGAGTCTGACTGTTTAAAGGTGTAGACAGGTGTACTTTATACAGATAATGAGTTCAAACAGGTGCCACTATCACAGGTAACTAGTGGAAGGTAGAAGAGCTTTTTAAAGAAGAACTAACAGGTCTGTGGGGGCCAGAATCCTTGCTTGTTTGTAGGGCCTAAATACTTGTTTTCTGCACCATTATACAAATAGATACTTGAAAAATAATGCAATGATATTTTACATTCTGTCTCTCACAGTTGAAGTGTACCTATGATTAAAATTATAGACCGCTCTCATCTTTTTAAGGGGTTAAACATACACAATCAGTGGCTGCCAACCCTTACGGAAAAAGCACATGGTTTCACATGGGCAAGATCACATGTAATCACATAAGACGAATCTTTGACCGATGTGAAATTCACATGTAAAACATTTTTGAAAAACATGTGAGATGTGTAAAGAACATGTGACCACCTGTGTTTTGCCCATGTGAATTTGAAACATTTTCATGGTAATAAACTGTGAAACCCATGGAGATTAACATGTGAAGCCCATATGATAACATGTAAACCACATTTGAAACATGTTATGTTCCACATGAAACCTACATGTGAAAAATATGTGTGAAACCCATGGGAAATTACATGTGAAGCCCATGTGAAATCTATGTGATTACATGTGAGAAAAATGTGAAACCCATGTAAAACCATACTTGTGAAGTCCATGTGTGCTACACATGTGGTTTACCATGTACCACATGGGATAACATGTGATCCCATGTGAAGAACATGTTCAAGCCCGTGACTTTTCTGTAAGGGAAATACTTTTTTGCTTCACTGCACATATTAGTTGACTGAGACTCAGCTGTTATAAACTAAAAATAAAGGCTGATTAAAAAAGCATATTGTTTTTAGAGTCATCTAAAGGAAAATGCAACTTAGAACTTTTATTTCATTCGAAACGTATATTACTAATAAGAATAATAGAATATGATTCTTTTTTTGTATTGAAAAGAATATAATAAAAGTAACTTCTGATTTGTGTCTAAATATTTCCAGCAAAACTGACACTGCTTTTTCCAAATGCCTTCTTTCTCTTCCCAGTCTGCTCTCCCGATCTTTCCACGTTTCCCCTGTTTTCTTACAGCGAGGTGCTGACAGAGGTTTGCAGTCACAATCTTTCTGTTAAGGCTTTAACAGGAGCCAGATGAAAGACAGCAGCAGATTAAGATGTTAAACAGCCTCATATGGGATGGCACAGGACGAGCAAAGCAGCCAGAGCTGGAGAGCGGCTGAAATGGGATACAAACAAAAGCCCAGGAATTTTAGATGGAGACTGTGTTGCCAAGCCCTCGAGGAATTAAACATGGTATTAGCACTGGCTGCTCTCAGTTGGCTGGGAAGCCCCCCAGGGGATGTTTAGGTTCTCATGAGGCCTCACAAAGTATCCTCTGGCTGAAGAAATTTCTAAAAATGCAACAACCCTTCCCAACTAAAGGCTAGCTCATGTACTGCTACTGTACTTATTTACATTTCTTTGCAAAAGTATCTTATCTCGTTTTATCCACAACTTTCAATATATTTTATTGAGATTTTATGTTACTTACTAACAGCAAGTAGCATAATATTGTGAAATGGAAGAATAAAAAAGAAAAAAAACATGTTTAAGATAATGAAATGTAAAAAGTGGGACCAAAAACCTTGAAGAGTCCCTGTTCTTTGAAGGCCTCAGAGGTTTGGTAGACAATATTAGAGAACAAACAGCATCAGGAGCACAATGGAGCTCCTGACAGATCAGTGATAAAAAATGATGGACAAGTTTGAAGCAGAAACATCTTCCAGGGATGTTCAATCCATCATTTGAAACAGGAGAGACGATGACAAAACTGTAAACCTACCAAGACATGGCTGTCGATTTAGTAAAAGAGAAGATTAATCAAAGAAATAAAATAGAGATCCATGGTATCTCTGGAGAAGCTGTAGAGATCCACAATTGAGAATTTGTCACCACGACATCTTTTATGCATGTACTCCACAAGTTTAGCTTTTGTTGAAGATGGGCAAGAAGAAACCAATTGTTAAATGAAAAGCATGAGAAGTCTCAACAAACGTTTGCCACAGGCCTTGTAGGGCAGTGGTTCCCAATCTCTTCTATGGAGCAACCTCATTCTTGTCCCATCAGAAAATCCTAAACCCAGGTCTCGCCCCACCAACACCATAATGCTTACACAACTCTCATGCATGTGCACACAAAAACTATGATAAAAATTCTTAGGCACATTTATGGTTGTGCAAATATATGGACGCAAAGGAACGGAAAACTTATGTCACTGATGTAAAGCTACATTATGTAGAGTAACCAGCTTCCAGCAGTAATACTGTCACTAATCATTCAGCCATAACTACATTATTGGTTTAGAACAAGGCATAATTATGTGTTAGAACAACCAAGTCAAAAGTTCACATCTAACTCTAACAGAGAATCTGTGACTTGAAAATAGAATTTTACACACAACTTTCATCCAATCTAAGTTTGAGATTTTTCTCTCATTTTTTGGTGCGTTAATCATACCAAAAAGTTTATATTTTCAAGCTCCTGGTTGGAAAAATCAAATAAAACACCTCTGGTATTTGGCATAATTGGCATATGAAATGTAGTTTTGTGAATAACAAACAGCTAAGTTGAACTTGTGATGGTTTGTATCATTATGGCACACATAGTAAAGTACAGTCTCATTGCGAACAATTTCTTTTTTTATCTAAATGCAGAAAAGTGAGAAAAATACATTGCTATTGTCTGGGATTGCAACTAGTAGTTAGCCTGCTCATGAAGCATGAAAATTAGCACATTTGCCAGGTTTTCTCAATTGCAATACAATTAACACAGGTGTAGCATTATTCCCACCATAACACACAATAAGATCTGTGACCGTGTCATACAGTGCAAATAATTTAATCAGGGTAAACAACTGCCTTATGTCTATATTTTTAGCAAAGAGTGCATTGCTTAAATCCAATTGACTTTTTTCCCATTGTATGTTTACACACCATGTACAAAGGAAGTAAAATAAACACTATTGTTAAATTAATTAAAGCAATTGTGTCCAGCTGTACTGGCATTTGTCTCCTCACAAAAAAATTTAACAATCCCAAAAATGAGCCATATTTTCTTTGTAGGACTTCTTAAAGACCCCGCTTGCAGATAAAAGCTACAGTTTCTAGATTCCTCCAGGTTTCAAGACTACCAAATCTGCTGAACTGAGGCTGGTAGTATCCCTGTATTCTTTCTTTTTCCTCTAAGCTCACTGCAACTAGTGTGACTAAAGTTATCTTTCTTGGCTAGAGAATTCACTTCAGTGCTACATATGTTTTGATGAGTTTCTGAATGTATTCTGGATGATGCATATGTCATGTTCACATATTAGTTTGAAAGCACACACATAAACTAAAGTCGTTACACACACATGCACGCACACACATTCCTGGCCCCTTGCTGGCACTCATACACTCAGCAGGCATGTCAGTGTGGAGACAGGCAGCGGTGTGTGCCCCAGGAATGAGAAACCTGACCTGTAGGCTGGAATTCGAGCCTCTTCACTCATCTTTACTCCTCTCAGAGATATACGCTCTCAGAGTTGGCCTCATGCTGGCCAGCAGGCTTCAGCAGCTACAACAAGCCGAGGTCTTCACCAGCTTAATGAAAATCCCACAAGACAGAGTGTGGCTGGTTTTCATGACATGTGCTCTCTCTACACATTGGATATTTGTTTGAATTGCACATAATATCATGTGATGTGCATCTGATTAAGAGGTGCTTTGAAAAGAGCAACCCTAGGTTTGTCATCGAGCCTTAAAAGAAACTCGGTTGCTCTGCAAGCAAAGAAACACAACAAAACAGGATCATTAACATGAACATCTCAGTTCTCGAAGGAAGGAAGCAGAAAACCAATGGAAAAGAAAGTAAGGCCAGCCCTAGAGCCTTTTTTGCCAGCTCCCGCCACCCAATCAGCCCCAGTCCACATAACCACCATCCCTGCAAGCCAAACCTCAAGCTGGAAGCTTGGAAGGTAAAGCCGTGTGACTGCATTTCCTGAGTCCACCCCATTTAAACTCACAATATGGAACATATTAGGAGGCTCTGCAGAAAAAAAGGGGGAGCAACACTCCTAGATGTTCTCTATTTTTCAGCCATTCAAGAGGCAAAACAAAAAATTCAGTCGATCTTCTAAACAGACAAACTAAGTTCAATGAAGGAGGTTGTGGAAACCTTGGCAAGGTGAATGAGCATGAGATGTTTCAGTCTACAAGATTACTCATAATAGGAGACGCAACATTAAGAGAATGCCTTTCTCATTACATATGTAAATAAATAAATAAGTGAAAAACATGGGCAGGGACAACCACGACCATGCAGGCTTAATCCGAATTCAAAGGAAAAAGACCTAAGAATGCATGATGCTATAGCTGGGCTGGAGTTTCTCAAGAAAAAAAATAGCTTGTGTTCTCTGACACCATTTAGCATTTTAACCTAGGTATTTGGTTTCTAAATATCCAGTTCACTTGTATTTACTACAAACAGGGTTTTTAAAAATATCCCGACCAGAATTTTTTTTTTCTTTCAAAAACTGGATTTTCATTTTATCAAAATAATCTGTTTGCACGTGGACGGAAAGTGAAAACAAAGCAGAAAATCTCTGCTTTGATAATTATCGGGATTAGTAATATAAGACGATTCCTCTGTCTATCAACTATTTTAAATGTTCTGGTCTCAGCATGTGGTAGAGGACAATCGATGGTGGTTCATCACCTCCAGTCTTGATTTGTTGTGTAAATAATCATCGGCTTCTGTGTAAATAACTGCCCAATGTAAAGGCGACGGTGCTTTAGAGGTTGATAACAATGGCATGGAGTTATTATAAGACAGCAGAAGTTTACTTTTGCCTCTGACTAGCTGTTGGCTTTGGCGTCCAAGTCCAACTAAGTTTGATTTATAGTTAATGAAGATCTACTGCAGATTAAATTTTAATTTTTTCTATCTATTAACAGAAACTAACTTCAAAACCATTAAACTTTTCTTTAAGACGCGATAGGCAGAGTGTACATAGTTAACAGCTAACAACAGCCTGCACTGTGAACATTTTAGGTTGCACACAACAGTCACAAAGGTAAACATACTAAATCAGGTTTTAAGCTATATAATGAATCCGCCACCCTGAAAACCCCAGAGCTCTTTTGCTTTGAGTTGGAGGCGGCAACAACTGAGCCTAAGGGTGTATGTTGGTGTGTGTGTGTGCTCACACTGTGGCATTCTTTTAACCTCTGTGGAAACTCACTAAAATAAATCCATGTCGTACGTCAGAGAGGCCCCTGTACACCCTGTAATTACAGAGGGGAGGGTGGGATCTGTAGTGGAGCATCAGGACGGGGTGGCTTTAGGCTTCAGAAAAGCCACCCAAATGCTTACTCTGTGGCCTAGTCCAGGTTAGAGCCCTGCAGGCAGAATCAAGGTTTTTTATTCAGCAGGCACAGACAAAATATAACTCTGGCAGCAGGGCTCGGTATAAGATTTGGAACAAAGTACCAAAAATGACATTTGATGGTTGGCAAAAAGACAACAAACACCTAGGAGCATGTTTGATACCAAAGCACTGACACATCAGTCACACCAGATATCATCCGCTGGTTTAAATTCAGCACATCAGAAGTGGAAAAGTGCCTAAAAGAATAAGCCTCTGTATCCCCAACTTGCACTGCACATTAGCCCATAATCCCCCACTGAGAGCGTGGTTCCCCTCCATGCTTGCATGTGCATGCATGCCCAGTAAGTGGTGAGCATGGCAGCTGCAAAGGAGCCATAATTAACACCCTGAGCTGAGGTGAGAGGACTTCCGTGGGCTGCCGTTGTTCATAGGAGACAGAGGAGCAGGAACCGTTCCGGGCAACTGTGTGTAATCTCTCTTTTGCTTCACAGTTGCTGTTACCTCAGTGCTTTTACAATAGGCTAGATGTTCAGATCTTCATGGTTAAGTGGACCTATACTAATTATATTTAGGTCTGTTTTTGAAAACAAATTCAGTCATTTGACCATAATGTCCTTTGCTGCAAATTGTGAACCTTGAGGCTAGTGTTAGCTTACAGGCAAGAATGTACTGAGGCTTTGGCAGGACAGTTAACCATAATAACAAGGTTTCAAAATGTTGTGCCTGAAAAACAGTTGGTCGTTCAAAGGTAAGTGGCTAAAACATAGCTCTCTCTGTGTCATCGCTTTATAGTCACTGTAACGTTGGACCATCTAAAGGTGTGTTTCCAGGTACCAGGGTAGTTTTCTGGAGTACCTTTTCTCCCACCTGGAATCTGACTGCAGCAACCAGGGCCAAATCAGAATGTCAGGTAGAAATCTACCCCATAAACCAGCCCTGGTTGTGAGGCCATCTGCTACATGTTTGGAGGAGGAGCTTGTGATGCAAAACAACTCTGATCAGCGTGTTACTTCCTGCATTTTAATTCAGAGCATTATTCACAACCCTTAAAATGGGTCGTCTAGCTTCTAGACTTTGTTTAAGAGTGTCTCCAATCCACAAATATCCCTTGTTTCTCTTCTCATCTGAGATCAGGTCACAGGTATGACAGGTCCAGACAAGAAAAGCAGATATCCCTGTCCCCAGCACTCTTCATTTTAAAGAATCCCAATGGATTCCCTAGTCTGAAGGGAAAAGTAGCTTTTTAACATATTCTGAAGTCTCAACAGTACGTGGACAGAAAAACTCCAAAAAGGTCACAAGTCCAGGAGGTGTCCTGATAGGATGCTTCAATCACCTTAACTTACTACTGTTAAAGCAGAGGAGCAGCGGCTCTTCTCCTAGCTTCCCCTGGATCAAGGAGGTCTTCACCTTGTATCTAAGGCTGGTTCTGACCACCTTCTCACGGAAAATGTTTTCCATCAACCATATATGAGTTTGAGTCTCAGTCTGAGTCATGATTTATATTTCATGACAGGACCCTCTTTCACATAAGAGTCCCGTCAACAACCTTGAAAGATGAGCCCTTCTCTGAGCTACCTCTGGCCAGTCATAAATCACAAATGAAGCTGACAGCATCCCACATATGTGAGGTTTCAAAAACCATGAGCCAGCATCCTGGAACCAAAAGAGGCATGGAACAGAAACCAGTGGTCAGTATAGAGTGTTACACAAAATTTGTGTGTTGAACATCTCTGTTTTTTGATTTTGTTCAATTCTTTGTTTAAGTCCAAAGATCTGTTCTGTTTGTGTGACCAATCCGATGTATGATAATGGCAAGAAATAACATCAAATACCCATTGCAAATGGATAGTTTGTGCGTTTATGTGACAAGCTGGTTGCAAAATACTTTCATCTTTGCACAAATCAGCTTGAGGCTTTGACTACCACGCTTGGCAAGGCTGGGGGATATGTTGAAAAAAGTGCTTAAGTCTCGCCTCAAAATGTGTTGTGAAAGGGGCTGTTAAATTGAGACATGTTCATGTTCTTTTTGGCTCAGCCCTTTCTTCTTCTCGTTAGACTGGAGTACTGGCACAGAAGTCCCTGATCTGTCTATTAATTGTCCACTCGATCCTAAGATGCACTCGTGAACAAACCATCACAATACTTTAACTCTAGTGTTTGAGGCTGGCAGAACCATCGCCTCAGGCTAAGACAGTGGCTCCCAAAGTGGGGAGCATGTTCTCACAGGGTGGGTGCAGAGTCATTGCAGGGGGTATGAAAGGATCAAATCTAAAAGCTAATATATTTGACAGGTTTTTGACGAGGCACATAAATGCAAATCAGAAGATAAAACATCGCCAAATAAGCTAAACCAACTTTCTTCCCAGCCAAAGAGTAGAAAATATGACAAAGCATATCTTGCCTTTGGTTTTGTTACACCTGCAAATGCTCAACTGAGGTAATATAAAAGGTGCCTTTCCACTGTCTTCAGGGTAATCTGACAGGACCTTCTCGATATGCGCATGTCTCCAATGCATCGGGCCGCGCCAACAGGGCCATTTTCAGGGCCAATTCAGAACCAGTGTGTAGGACTCGGAATGGCCCGATCGAACCACTCAGCAGGAGCTGTGGTTAAGTCGCGCTGATTGGTTGTAATTCCGAGGGAAATGAGCAGATGTCGCCAAACAAACCGGCTTTGTAAAAATAAGAAGAGTTGCTGGCGAAACTGTTTATAGCAACAGCAAACAGAAACATAGCTTCTTCCATGTCAATCTCTTGTTACTTCTGCTGCTCTGGGCACCTTTAGCGCCGTTCAGTGACGCTACTTGCTGCTGAAACTGTATAATATGCAGATTTCTTTAGCTGATTCTTTAAAGGGCTGATTGTGTATGGAGACACAGCGGCTGAGAGAAGCAGGCCAACAGATTACATCGTTAGAAAAAGATCTGGTTACATTACCCTGAAGTTCCAATAGTGGAAACACACATCTTGTGGAGACTATGGCTGGGAAATGAGGAGGGCTGCAGGCGTTCATGAAGTCTCTCCCAGTATTGCTGAGCATGTGCTGCATTGTACACACGACGCGCTGGTGTCTAAACAGTCCAGTCCAAAGCTGAATGATGTAATACTGGATGTCTTCAGCACAGTGTGTTACATCAAAACACAACCTTTCAAAGTCCCGATTTTTGCGGTACTGAGCAAAAAAATGGGCTCCGACAGACAGTGTTCTGACCTCAGTTTGGGGTTGGCAGAAATAGTTTGAGAACCACTGGGCTAAGAGAAGCTAAATCTTATCTGGGTTCATAACTGCGAATGTACACATTGACAGTTACGGCTTCATGACACCAACAGAACCACGTCATCTGCAAAAAAAAAAAGAAAAAAGATTGACACAGGATATATTTTCCTGGGCTTCCAAAACACTCTTCATTTGCAGAGTATAATAGGTACAATCCATAGCAGAACAATCTCCACTTACTCATTTGTGGATAACCGGAGGGGGGATGGATTGAGTCCCGTTTGGGGCGCATATGTTACAGTGCTGTCAGCTGCCAAAGTACTACCACCTACTGGAGCAGGAATTGGACTGTTGGTTACAAACAACTAGCACCAATGATGTAAGTTTTTTGTTTTTACTACCAAAGTAACTACCTGGCTTGATAAGTTCTAAACAAAAAATGGTATGAAAACAATAGTCAAAATAAACCTACATAATATGTGAGAAGTGAAACGAAATGGAGTGTTTTCTGAAGGGGCCTCAGAGAAGCTCATTCTTTTCCAGAAAACAGTCATCAATACCATTCCTGAGCTCATGAAGTCCAAAAAGTTGCTTACATGGCTTTTACCTTTATCTCCATTTTGCCTAGAGTTACAGTCTTCCTGCCACAACTCTCTCAGCTCAGGAACAGAGCAGAGAAGACGCCTGACAAGAGATTCAGCCAGGCTGGAAGTTGTGTCGTCAATTGGCCTCTCCCCAGCCCTATCTAATTGGACCACCTCTTATGGTGGCTTGTGAGATCGGCTCACCATGTCTTAACTCCTCACCACCCAGTATAATGGCGTGTCAGTTCCTCTCCAGCGGTTATGTGGGCCCTTTTTCCCATAACGTAGACACAAAGGAGCAGGATAATGGCCCCCGGTTGTAAGGAAGAGAGTGTAGGCAGAGACAGAGGCGGAGTGGAGCCACTCCTCTCTGCTGTTTGAACTCTTCATAGCCCTGGCTCCAGACAGGCAGCAGGCCCAAAGGAGCCTGTTGGAGCCTTTATGGAGGAGGCGCAGGACAGAGACATGCACTCAGCAGCACACAAAATCAAAGACAACTGTTTTCAACAAAAAGTTTGACAGACTGTCACATAAAAGAGACTGTTCTGAAGAAACTTCAAAAAATATTCTGCTATCTGTGAAAACTTGCACACGCATAGATCCTCATACACTCTTGCAACTGGCTTTCATTAGAATCAGTGTCACTGAATGCCTCTATTGCTGAATGCTGGCAGGGAGCTCTACACCCCTCCTCTCATCACCATCACCGCCAACCTGACAACCCAACACCAGCAATTATGAAGGAAGTCAGCTAAACCACATCCAGTTTGGCTCCGCTTTTTAAGATTCCAGTAGGCTTGTAAAACTTCCTGGTTTCTCTGCAGACATTCCAGTACTGCTGTGATGGTTTGAGGGGTGCCATATCCCTTTCTAGGTTAGAACAAGGTCCATGAGAAATGACCAATCAGCAAAGACACAGAAGCATTCGGAGAACCTTGCATTGCCTAACTACTGAGACTGAGTCATTCCATTATTTTCGCCAACACTGTCCTCAAATGCTCCAGCTCTTCACAGTTGTCATTACTCGGGCTCCTCGGGACCTCAAGGACATCTGGATCAGTGGAGTTAACTCATCCTTAAAATGTAATTATAAACTTAATGCTGTAAATGTTTCTGAAACGGAGATGTCATCATCCGAAGCGTCCTTTCATTAACTATTTGATGGCTGCAACAAACAAAAGCATCACACAACTCTTTACAGTGGTAACTTCATGTTTGCTTGAGGAAGACGAAAAGTTCCATTTGAGGCTTACTCATTTGATGCTGATGCAAATTTCAGTTCCATACCATCTAAAACGTTGGGATGGTATTAGAGCCTTATTTATGGTACCTCTGTAACAAGGAAACAATAAGATTTTTGAAGAGACAAGCAAAGCTAAACCTTATAAAGAGCTTGAAAAATTATTTTGTAAATAAACTAACTCTTTTCAAACCATTCGTGAAAGACTATAAAGAAGCTGTACTAGACTTTTCAAACAATGGCAGTGCACTGTACAACATGAAACAACAAAAATGCAGGGGAGGGTGCTTCTTTAAAATATGACTCCCGTTATAAAGTCTGTGAAAAGATTTAACAATTATTAAAATTAACAATGTAATTGTTTGCGATTTTTAAAACCATTATAAGAGAGGTATAAGAGATTTTTCAACCACTAATTAAAAATCACTATTTAGCGAGCCATTGTAAAACAATAAGCAATGAATGTATAGATGAGAATGCCACTTTAAACAAGGGCTTATTAACAATTCTTATTCCTGTTACTAAACTACTTCAGTGGTTAAAAAGCTTTTAAAAGTTTATAATCTCTTTAGCCATCATCTGTTCGGGTAGCAGCATCAGAGCCAGGGACTTAAAAAGGCTAAACAACCTGATAAAGAAGGTTGATTCTGTTCTGGGGATGATTGTGGAACATCTAGAGATGATCATGCAAAGAAGGATTCTTCATGAAATCAAAAAAAGTATGGACAACCCTAAGCCCCCTCTTCTTGAGACTGTCACACAACACCAGAGTGTCTTCAGTCTGAGGCTTCTTCAGATTCGCTGCAATACAGACTGCTACAGGAAATCCTTCCTGCCCACAGCCTTATTATCTACAGCAACCCCTTAAAGAATTAATTACATGAGCTACAACAACATTTATTTTTCCTCTGGGATCAATAAAGTATTTTTGAATTTGAATAAACCATTATTAAGAGTTATAAAGTAGATGGGAGAGACTTTTCAGACAGTAAGGCATATTCACTGTTTGGCAAGCCACTGTAAAACATTAGCTAATGAAAGTATAAAGAAGGGTGAGAATACACTTTTAAAGGGCTTATAAATATCTATTAATGTTAATAATTAAGTTTTTAACACTTTCTAAAACAGTAATAAGTAGGTAAAGATGGTGATAAGAGAGTTCAAACACTGACGAAGGATCACTATTTAACAAGACAATAGTCCTGTTCAGCTCCTCTCTCACTCTTTAAATAATCCAATATAACTCTCAATGAATCGTTTCTGAAGAGTTTTACAGCCTCATTATCGGCTGATTATTAACTGTTTATGAACGATGTATAAGTCATGCAAGCCTATTGTAAAGTGTTACCTACAGAAGTAGTGAATATAATGTAAAGAGCTAATAATACAGACCAAACAGAATCAATATACGAATACTTTATTATCAATGTGTGAATGGTGTTAGCTTTTTGTCTGGATATTAATAGTATATGAAAACTATACACCAAATCCAGGCTCATCCTAATTTTGTTGTATAAATTCTCAAGTTGGTATATATATATATATATATATATATATATATATATATATATATATATATATATAACTTGCCAAAGTGCATTTTTTGTTTTTTCCTCTTGTCCATATACACATTGCACCATACATAAATAATGACATTGTAAAAATGACTTTGTATTTACATGTATAATATATATTTCATATAATATATAAAACTTTATATTAAATCTAGGTAGATGATATTTGGGATAGTTCGTAGGGTCCGTTCGTGTTATCTATGGTTGTTGAGCAGAATTTCCAGCCAGCAGGGGCAGGAAGTGATGAACTGTCTTGAGTAACAGGGCCCCCAGCCTTTAGCAAAGCTGATGCGCACACTGTTGGGGTCATAGGGTCCATCCAGGAAGTCAGAGTCTTGGGAGTGCCTCAGGAGGCACGAGCGCTCATAGTCAAACACTTTGATAGAGTATCCTGGCATCACTTTTCGCACAACCAGAGTCCTGCTGTTGGGCATGTCCAGCGTGGGTGAGTTGACGAATATGGGGTGCTCACTTCGATTGTACGCCCAAATGCCATCTGGCTCTTTGCTGAGGAGGATACCGTAGCCGATTTTGCCCCGCGTGCGTAGAACCGTGCTGCTGCGGTGATCCAGGTTGAGCTGGCCCAGGCAAAAGCCTGTTCCCTGAGGTAGGTCGTAGAAGATACTGACGGAGTGCTCATACACTGTGTAGAGGCGGCCAACGCGCGTGCGGTGCTCCCAGTATGCCACATTACACCAGTGGCTCTGCTTCGGGGCATCTGGCGACATGCTGGCATCTAGAAGCGACAGAGAAACAGTCATTAAACAAAACATAAACAAAAGTAAACAGAGCTACTAAAAAGGAAAGGTTGAGCTTTAAAGGATTAACTATCTCGTTTTATTGTTCACAGCACATGGAGACACTATTAAAACGACTGAAGGAGGCACTCTATTGAAACATAATCCTTGCATAAATATCATATCACACACACAGTACTATACATACCCTAAGGGTGTAGTGAGGTCAGTCCAGCTAAGAATCTGCATTTCCTCACTCTGTCTCAGGAGGGCACTGTAATAATTAACCACTGACCACCCAGCAGAGCTGCTCAATGCTCTTTGCTCATGCAATTTTAAAGCAGATCATGTTTACTAGAATGAAACAGGGTTTTAGCGCTCGCAGAGCCTAACATACAAGCGACATTAAAACTTTCTGAAAAGTCTTTTTAAAGGCAACGCTTACTTCATAATGAGTATCCTTCCAGTGGAACAAAGCTGGCATCTTGCTCCTAAACATCTCAGCCCAGTAAATCAGCTTCTTAATTCAGTTTCATGGCTGCAGTCAGTGAATTCTTTTCAGTGACAGCCCTCAGCACTCCACAGTGAGTTACTGCTCCCAAGGTAGACTTCGAACTTTACTATAGACACACACACACACACACGCTGATGACTGCTCCCAGAGACCATTTCAGTCCACTCTGCTCGTTGCTGTTCTACAGTTATATAGCTCATAAAATCTGTGGTATGAGCAGAAGAGAGAGGCCAGTGGATAAGGAAGAAATAGGAATGAAACTCAGGGAGAATTCCATGAGCTCACATCCGTTCCTTCTCCCTGCTCTGCTAAAAAGTAAAGGAACCCCCTTTCTCTTCTTCACTCGTCTTCCACACATTCCACAGGAGTGTGTGTGTGTGTGTGTGTGTGGGTTGGGGAGGGTGGTGGTGGGAGTAGACCAGGCAGGGGGTCTCTCTCCCCCCTCCACCCAGCTCTTCCCCCTACTGTGGGCCCAGGGACAGCATTCAGCTCCCTGACAACTTAGCACAAGCCTGTGACCCGCTGACCCCCCAGCCTTCATGCTATCAGCTCCCATTAACTCACACACAGAGTGATGCCATTATTTTGCTTCAGAGAGTCTATTGGCACAGAGGATTTAAAGCCTGGGCCTGTGGCCCCATTCCTTTCAGCCCTTCTGCTCTCAGGGCTTAATGACCGCCCACCCCATTAACAAACGCCTTTAAGGTGGAGCATTGTGGATCCACACAGCACCAGAATGCCTCGCTCACCTCCTACCCAACTACGGCTTTCTGCTGAGTGACCCACACTAGTAAAGTTTATTCAAAGATTAGCCAAAACGTTGACCAGACTTGCACAGACAAAAACGCCTGCTGGTTCGAGGCGCTCTATTACGGAGGGGGGGAGGAAAAGAGTGATGTAGTGAGCGTGGACGTGCAGCGGGTGGAGTGGGGTGGTAGGGGGAAGCTGTAGACAGGCTCTCTGTGTGTTTGCGCACACACTGATGGCTGAAATGACCCCCTCTCTTCAGGGGCCCCAACATGCATGTGCCATTAGTGAATTCCACACTCCAGCTCCTCCACTCTTGAGCTCGGCTTTAACTGCAGCTCGACCCGGCCACACAAAGAACTCAGCTCCAACTCGTTTATGACCCTCTATTGTCTCAAATCAAACGGAGCCCACACATCAAGGTAGCACAGAAAAAAGAAAGCACCAAACATCTAATGACTAGGAGAGTTTTGACAACTGTATCTAGTTTTCACCTAGAACCGGCAGGGAGGAAGCAGGAAAAGGAATGAGCAGGGCAAAGTTAAAAATGTATTTTACGTTAGCACTCTATTAAATTGGTTTTACATCATTCATGCACTAATCTATCCTTTATCGATACTAGTTTTTTTATTTTGTGGATCTTGCAATATATTTACATTTAATAATCAAAATATAACTATTTTTCCATTCATTTCCCTCAACAATTAGTTGTTTTTTATTATCTTTTTAAATCCAGCAGATCACTTTTACAATCAGGTTTGTCCCCAACACAGACTGTGTTTTTAAATTTAAAAACCTCAGAGCCGTGTTTCGATTCGCCATTGATCTTCAACTGTATTTCACAAACTATTTTTAGTGGGTATGAAACCTTGATTAGTAGCGTTGGACCATAAAGTGACTCAGACACAGATCCAAGCAAAGCGGGGAGCAAAACTCAAAGTTCAGACACGAGGCGGCAAAGTCAGGGCGTGTCCTCCTCCCCCTCCCCTTCCCCCTCCCTGACCACAACATGGACACCCAACTCTCTCAGACTCCACGTCTTGCTTTTTAAGAGGGTCTACTCTGGGCGGAGCGATGACGGCTGGGAGCAATTACTGGCGCTCTGCATCCATTTAACCCTGCCACCTTTTAACAGCTCAGTTTACCCATTACAATTGTAGCGCATGTTATTATTGTTATTTTATTCTCAAAAGCCTCTCCTCTTAGTGTCAGTCTCTGGGTTGTTGGGCTCCCCCGCTTGGAAGCTGCATTTCCTACTTTGTACAGACTGTGGGAATGATCTGAACAATTGGAGTTGGAGTTGATGAAGTCTAACACCTTCTTGGGCCAAACTTACTGAACAGATGAAAAAAAAACTTTAGTAAGTGTTTAGTCTATAATCTTTTCTAGAATTAGTAAAAACATCATGGCTTAAAGCAGGTAGCAGTATTGCACCTCTAAGACTGGACCATTATCTATTTTCTGTACCTTTAAGAACCAGCAAGTAAGTACAATGTGACTGAAAATGTATGGAAAGACTTCAAACCCAGGCAGCAACAGACTGTTATGTAAAAAGAAAAAACAAAGCATGAGCTCAGGGCGTTTGTGTTTTCCTTCATCTTAGACAAATAAGGAATATTAAAAGGAGGACATCAAGTATCTACACAAACACATTCTCAGCAGCATATTCTATAGTGACCTAAAAATTATATAAAAGCATGATCTGAAACTGGCACAAACTGAAATTAATCTGTCTCTTAATGTAGAGAAACAAAAATGACTTTCAGGTAAAAAGTAAAGATTCACCAATCGGGGTTTTTTATACTGATTTCGTTTTTTTGGGGTGTTTGACCAGTAGATTCATTTTTTAAGAACTATACCACACAAATGAAAAATTTATAGAGGTAGTTGGCTAGTTTGAATCCAAAGGTAAAGGAAGGAGTCACAAGTTTATGCCCATCTATGCATAAAAAACTTGTCCTTAAACTGTATCTGACTATTAAATGCCAAAACGGAGCATCAAAGACCATGCAGCTGTAGATGCAATTATAGGCAGAACATTGTGGTAGTTCTACGTTTTTATGGATTGAATGATTGGAGCTGCTCAAAAAGATTGAACAAGATAAAGAAAACGAAGTATGACATATGGCTATTTTAAAAGAAGAAGTATTTAAAGATGAAAATGTCAGTTGTCTGAAAGAAAACCATTACTAAAATAATAAAACACACTGATTGGGACTCATTTAGTACACAGACACTACAACAACTGACAGATGAGAAAAAGCATCACTACCAAATGTTCTATAAGTTTTGATAGCTACAATTTACCTATGGTATAATATAATTTTACCTAAAAAACTAAACTAAACAAAACACAATTTTAACAAAAAGAGTCATTTAAGAAGCAGAACTACATCAGAGAAAAATACTAACAAAGTCAGTCTCTGTCCAATAAAATAAAGCAGTGGATAACGGAAAGGGAGTTTACATTTCTCCAACGAATACAATTTTCTGGACAACTACTTTGATGAGCTATAAAAATATCGATAGCTGGTTATTACATATGCAACAAGTCCAAACACAAAGAACCTCTTATAGTGGTCTTCATCTGTATTCCTTCAGGCTTTTTGAATCTACTTGAAAGTTTTCCTTTTGAGTTTAGATCCTTTTAAACTTATTTTGAGTCTAATATTGGACCCTTTTCAAAGTAGAGGAATGATTTTTTTTAAAGAAAGAAACTAACGTTACAAAACATTTGGCCATAAAAAAGCAACTTAGCTAAGAATCAAGAATTACTTCTTTAGATTTTCTTTATCGCAACATGTAAGAAAAAGATCATTTACCTTCATATTTCTTCAGCTAATTTTATTTAAAAAAAGATAACAGTTTGACAAACATAGAAGGACTATTTTAGCATAAACTGTGACATTTCCAAAGAACTATCTGATGATTCCTTTGGCATCGCCTTGATTTTTATCCTCACTTGTCCACTTTTCTCATTTATCATGCACAGAATAAGGTGGTCAGAGCAAAATGATTGGACATAAAATTGTCAGAAAGAGGCTAAATGTTTTGGAAGACCCACAGAAAGTTTGAAGAACAATTGGTAAAGATCACCATAAAAGATTATAAAAAAGTCTGGCTCCTCTGAAGCAAATTATATAGAAATGTTGATGGTTTAACAAGCTTTGAACAATATTGTACGGGGATGCATGATTTTACAAAAGTAAAAGAAAAATACTGGCTGATTTGCTGTTAGTTTCTAGCACTCAAGGGTGAGTTTGGATAATTACTGTTAAGTACACAAAAACAAGCGCTTAAGAGTTTCAATGGCAATCCTTGATGATCATCCAGTAAAGCTTTTAAAGAAAGCATGAAAAGCAAGAGGGGATGGGTGAGTACAGAGGGAGAATCAGAGAAGAGCTGCCCCAGGGTAAACACGGCTCGGCAGCCTTGGAGTGAGATGAATGGGAGGCCGAGTGTCAGGGACAGGCAGACAAACAACAGCTTCCCCTCCGTGCTAACATCTCCCAATCAGCCCTCCCCCCCCCCCCAACCCAACCCCCACACGCACACTCTCTGTTAGATTTCATACCTCTGGAGCACAAGGGTGAGCATAGGAAAAACAACCATTCCTCAGAAACTTTTAATAGGAGGGAAAAGAGAAAAAAAAAAGGAAAATTGCTGCAAGGCTCTTTACATTGAGGGGAGGAGTGCAGTACTGTCTGAGGCTGTGCCAGGGATTAGATCCTCCTCCAACTAATAGTCTCTTCCAGTAAACCAACTACAGGCTTAGGGTTTGGATAGGCGGTCAGGAAACTAACAACTAGAGATCCATCAATAAATTAGTAGTATTAGTACAAGTCAGAGTTTAGCCTGACCAACAATCAGCTTGTCGGAAATTGAAGAAATCGGATTTTTCCAATCAGTTGGATTTTCATGAAGCAAGCTGGATTTGGACATGTTGGCTGCCTTTTGAAATTTCAGAGGCAAGGATCTACAAGGATCAATCAGTACATTTAAATGCACATCTAAATAAAATTTTGGTAATACTCGGACTAAGAATTTAACCAGAAAGGGAGTTTACATGTCCCTCAGAAAATCTAATTATTGAATGAAGTGCATTGGACTCCACGACGCTAGGTGTCGATCTGCGCCCTTTCGCGTTGACATTATTCTGGTTAGACTTGAGAGTCACAAATATAGTAAACAAATGGTGGCAGAAGTGACGCAGACGGAGTAAAAGCAGGATGTGCACAACGAGCAAACAAATGGAAGACAACAACACTGCAGCACAGAACATTTTGTAAGTTATGCACTGTTTGATTGTGTTACACTGGTTGCTGTGGTCTTGTTGTGTACCAGTGTTGTTATTTTCACTTCCGAGGCCTCGTCACCTCCTATGAATAGCTCGGCTATCAGAGTGAATAGCTCGGCTGGGTTTTACATGCAGAGAAATTCGATTTTCTAACCGCATTATTTGGGTGTATTAGTCTGATCAAGTGAAGCCTAGTTTGGTTCGACTTCAGCCAGACTAAGGTGTATACATAATACACATAATATACATAATAATAATTCGGCTTTCTCTTACTGCATGTAAACACACTGAATGATGACTGCTTACAGCAGGGAGGCTATTTTCAACACGGTTCTTTTAACTTCTATTCTAGTTTTCAAAGAGTAATGAAAATGGCAGATCCAAGCTTTACCAAAAGTGCAGATCAGAAATAAGCCCCTGATCTTTGCCTTTCTGCCTGTGTAAATTTTTTTAAAAAAATTCAATCCCTAAAAAAAACAACGTGGAGAAAAAAGAAAAGCCCCAAGTCTCTTTCCCCAGTGTATGGGATGGCTTTAATTTAGAAGACAATGGCTACAATAGCCTTTACTGCAACCCCTGCACAGGCCACATTTAGGCTGGCGTCTAGGTTATCACTGCCATCAAAGTCGGCTTTATCAGACAGACACGCTAACTGGAGCTGCTGTTACATGTCTATGGATTTTTCTCCCTGAGGTCTGGTCTTTCTCTGCTGAGAGAGAGAAAGAGAGCAAAAGATACAGCAACAGAGATACGTGCCTGGGAGAAAACAATGTGGGAGCCCAAGAAACAGAATCCAGTCACCAAACCTTCCTGGTCACAATGGGAATGCTTTACATTGTCATCCGCTTCCTCCGTTTCTGTTTTGAGGATGACCCCATGAGAGAGGAAAAGTGCTGTGCCCCAGATAGCAGATAACTAACAGAATCCATAAATTAAATCAATAAACAACAGAGGGTGTAAAAAGCACAGGAAGCCAAGGAAGGTAATATAGCGAAGATGATGGGGTTGAGAGGGAACTCTCCTGTATGTAGAAGTAAAGTTATCCAAGAAAGGCCTAGGAGACGTTTCCAGGGCATGTAAAAGTTATGTGAAAACTGTGGGGGGTTGTTTGTGAATATGTCAAATACAGGCAGCCTTACAAGCTGGTGGAGTCTAAGAGAGGATCAAAATCAAAATAGACAGGGAACATCCTGCTGGGTGGCTGCACTCTTTCACCTCATCATGCAACCTTTCTTTCTGTGTGTGTTTTTGTGTGTAAGTGTGAACGTGTTTGTTTGCTGGTGTGAAGGAGGTTTGAGCCAAGTGGGCTGGAGCATTTGCGTAGGGGAGACCCAGCGCATTCCTGATCCCCTCCCTCGCTGCACCTCCTCACTTCCTACTCGGGTTAAGGCTTTGTGGCCAGCAAGGAGGGCTTTATGTTCTTTCTCTAATTTCTCATCTTTTACAACCTTTTATTTAATTTTTAATTTGTTAGCCTTGTACTGACTTGCATCAACACAGCAATCTTTGGCTTTGAAACTCAAAGACAAAGTATTCTTTTCTCTCTGATATTTAATTTGCTCAGAACTTACAAGCAAAAGAAATTACATTTTATGCTCACAGCTGTTATGTTTTTTTTTTTACACAAAAGTGTAACGAGCACTCCAACTTTATAAGAAATTTGAACTTGATCAACTTAGTAACTCACTGTCCAGGGCACTTTTTCATCAAAGAGCAGCAGAAGCGCTTAAAACAATCAAGTTAATACAGGTCCTTCTCAAAAAATTAGCATATTGTGATAAAGTTTATTCTTTTCCATAATGTAATGATACAAATTAAACTTTCATATATTTTAGATTCATTGCACACCAACTGAAATATTTCAGGTCTTTTATTATTTTAAAACTGATGATTTTGGCATACAGCTCATGAAAACCCCAAATTCCTATCTCAAAAAATTAGCATATTTCATCCGACCAATAAAAGAAAAGTGTTTTTAGTACAAAAAAGTCAACCTTCAAATAATTATGTTCAGTTATGCACTCAATACTTGGTCGGGAATCCTTTTGCAGAAATGACTGCTTCAATGGCATGGAGGCAATCAGCCTGTGGCACTGCTGAGGTGTTATGGAGGCCCAGGATGCTTCGATAGCGGCCTTAAGCTCATCCAGAGTGTTGGGTCTTGCGTCTCTCAACTTCCTCTTCACAATATCCCACAGATTCTCTATGGGGTTCAGGTCAGGAGAGTTGGCAGGCCAATTGAGCACAGTAATACCATGGTCAGTAAACCATTTACCAGTGGTTTTGGCACTGTGAGCAGGTGCCAGGTCGTGCTGAAAAATGAAATCTTCATCTCCATAAAGCTTTTCAGCAGATGGAAGCATGAAGTGCTCCAAAATCTCCTGATAGCTAGCTGCATTGACCCTGCCCTTGATAAAACACAGTGGACCAACACCAGCAGCTGACATGGCACCCCAGACCATCACTGACTGTGGGTACTTGACACTGGACTTCAGGCATTTTGGCATTTCCTTCTCCCCAGTCTTCCTCCAGACTCTGGCACCTTGATTTCCGAATGACATGCAAGTACTTTGGACCACTGAGCAACAGTCCAGTGCTGCTTCTCTGTAGCCCAGGTCAGGAGCTTCTGCCGCTGTTTCTGGTTCTAAAGTGGCTTGACCTGGGGAATGTGGCACCTGTAGCCCATTTCCTGCACACACCTGTGCACGGTGGCTCTGGATGTTTCTACTCCAGACTCAGTCCACTGCTTCCGCAGGTCCCCCAAGGTCTGGAATCGGTCCTTCTCCACAATCTTCCTCAGGGTCCGGTCACCTCTTCTCGTTGTGCAGCGTTTTCTGCCACACTTTTTCCTTCCCACAGACTTCCCACTGAGGTGCCTTGATACAGCACTCTGGGAACAGCCTATTCGTTCAGAAATTTCTTTCTGTGTCTTACCCTCTTGCTTGAGGGTGTCAATGATGGCCTTCTGGGGAGCAGTCAGGTCGGCAGTCTTACCCATGATTGCGGTTTTGAGTAATGAACCAGGCTGGGAGTTTTTAAAAGCCTCAGGAATCGTTTGCAGGTGTTTAGAGTTAATTAGTTAATTCAGATGATTATATTAATAGCTCGTTTAGAGAACCTTTTCATGATATGCTAATTTTTTGAGATAGGAATTTTGGGTTTTCATGAGCTGTATGCCAAAATCATCAGTTTTAAAACAATAAAAGACCTGAAATATTTCAGTTGGTGTGCAATGAATCTAAAATATATGAAAGTTAAATTTTTATCATTACATTATGGAAAAGAATGACCTTTTTACAATATGCTAATTTTTTGAGAAGGACCTGTATTATTGCTTGATGACATACACACGTGCTCAAATTTGTTGGTACCCCTCCACAAAAAATGAAGAATGCACAATTTTCTCTGAAATAATTTGAAACTGACAAAAGTAATTGGCATCCACCATTGTTTATTACATATTTAATAGAAATCAGACTTTGCTTTTGATGTTTCAGTCAACATAATATTGTAAATAAGAAAACAAATAAAAATGGCATGGACAAAAATGATGGGACCCCTAACCTAATATTTTGTTGCACAACCTTTAGAGGCAATCACTGCAATCAAACGTTTTCTGTAGCTCTCAATGAGACTTCTGCACTTGTTAACAGGTAGTTTGGCCCACTCTTCCTGAGCAAACTATTCCATCTGTCTCAGGTTTGATGGGTGCCTTCTCCGGACTGCAAGTTTCAGCTCTTTCCATAGATGTTCGATAGGATTCAGATCAGGACTCATAGAAGGCCACTTCAGAATAGTCCAATGTTTTGTTCGTATCCAATCTTGGGTGCTTTTAGCTGTGTGTTTTGGGTCATTATCCTGTTGGAGGACCCATGACCTGCGACTGAGACCGAGCTTTCTGACACTGGGCAGTACGTTTCGCTCCAGAATGCCTTGATAGTCTTGAGATTTCATTGTGCCCTGCACAGATTCAAGGCACCCTGTGCCATGCGCAGCAAAGCAGCCCCAAATCATAACCGAGCCTCCTCCATGTTTCACTGTCGGTATGGTGTTCTTTTCTTTGAAAGCTTCATTTTTTCGTCTGTGAACATAGAGCTGATGTGACTTGCCAAAAAGCTCCAGTTTTGACTCATCTGTCCAAAGGACATTCTCCCAGAAGGATTGTGGCTTGTCAATATGCATTTTAGCAAATTCCAGTCTGGCTTTTTTATGTTTTTCTTTCAAAAGTGGAGTCCTCCTGGGTCTTTATCCATGGAGCCCACTTTCGCTTAAACAGCGACGGATTGTGCGATCAGAAACAGACGTACCTTCACTTTGGAGTTCAGCTTGCATCTCTTTGGCAGTTATCCTTGGTTCTTTTTCTACCATTCGCACTATCCTTCTGTTCATTCTGGGGTCCATTTTCCTCTTGCGGCCGCGCCCAGGGAGGTTGGCTACAGTTCCATGGACCTTAAACTTCTTAATAATATTTGCAAGTGTTGTCACAGGAACATCAAGCTGCTTGGAGATGGTCTTGTAGCCTTTACCTTTACCATGCTTGTCAATTACTTTCTTTCTGATCTCCTCAGACAACTCTCTCCTTTGCTTTCTCTGGTCCATATTCAGTGTGGTGCACACAATGATACCAAACAGCACAGTGACTACTTTTCTCCATTTAAATAGCCTGAATGACTGATTACAAGATTGGAAACATGTGTGATACTAATTAAAGTAACTATTTAGTTTGAAATATCACTATGATCCAGTTATTTATTATCTTTTCTAAGGGGTACCAACAAATGTGTCCAGGCCATTTTAGAATATCTTTGTAGAATAAGCAATAATTCAACTCTTTTCACAGCTTCTTTGCTTTATTCTATGACATACCAAAGGCATGCAAGTATACATGATAAAATAGCTTTCAATTTCATCACTTTTCAGGAGTAATGCAGCATTATTTCAATGAGCTGTAAGGGTACCAACAAATTTGAGCACGTGTGTAATCTTCAATTCAGAGCGAACAACCCCTGTGTTACAGTGTAAGCACTGCAAGAACATATGGCCTGACCCTAACAACTCTGAAGTTTGTATATTGTATCAATATGCTGACATCTTCTACACTGATCACAGATTTGTTAAGAAGGAGCCTTGATTTGTGAAACGTTTACTCTATTGCTAAAAAAATTTTAAGGGCCAAATTTACGAGCTCATACAGGGTGAGAATTGCAATAACTGCCAGTGGCAAGAGATAGTCATAGACAGTTGTAATATTCAGTAACCTAATATGAAAATGTTACCATCGGTCTCAGGTAAGCTGCCTAAGGCTTGGGCCATAAAACTGTATCTTTTCTATTTTCAGGATCCAATATTTTACAAAGCTAACATATTTACAAACATAAAACATATCTGATCAAATGGTTAATATAAAATTTCAACATTTCCATAGAAAAATAATACATATTTATTAGGATTAATTCAGTTCTTTGGTAAAGCTCTTTAAAATCTGTTAGTTTGGTTTAAGTGTTTTTAATAAAGGAAAAGCACACACATTTCATATAACAATAATAATGATTCACTTTGTAGACAAAAAAACATCTGAATTCTGAATGCATCTCATGTATTACTTTCTGTACATGATGACTGGGTTCTAACTAATGCCAGAATAGTTAATCAGCGATGATGCTTAGAATTATTATTACTTTGTTGACAACGATCGAGGATCTTTGCACAGGGAGATGTTTGCAAAGACTTTCGTTAACATTAGCATGCTTCTTGCCTGTTTGCATAAGATTTGTCTTCTTTAGAGTTCCAGATAATCCTGTGTAGACAAATACTTTGTTCTGCTGCTTTGTAAACTAAGCAATTTGCTTTAAACATTGTTATTTATTAATGAGTGGTTTTTATAGTAGAATCCTGCACTGTTTACAGATCTCTTCCACGCAGCAATTTATTGAGCCTAGGCTAAGTGTTTCCTGAATATAAGGTGTGGACTGGGTTTACATTGACTTGCTGTTGGGTCCAAAACAAGACTTTGATAAATACTATTATATAGGCTTGAAAGGTCTGGATCCAAATGGACCGCAACATGGAAATTTATATTTTAGACTAACTAATTTAAGGAGAAAGGTTGGTATTTTGTTTCCACCAAGCTGGGAGGTAGAGTTTGCTATGATGGACAGAGCGACTGTTCAAAAAATGGCTTTCTATTGATTGGCCCAGTGGATCAGAGTCTGTGAGAAGAATGTGTTCTGTCAGGATAATGTGGCACCAGAGTTTCTGTTTCAATCACAACACTTGCTCGACTGAAACCCACACTGCTTCACCGCGGGCATCCAGACACTAGCTCCCCAAACAAAGACAACTGTTTCTCCCAAGTCAGACCACTCAAAACAAGAGAGACATTCATTAAAAATGCAGGAGCGACCATTTCCAATTATTCACAAAGTCCTTCCCTGTCAACATCTGCAGAAAAAATACAGAGCTTACAGAGAATGGCAGAATTTCATTAAGTAAATTATGTGTTGGCAGTCGTAGACAAGAGTGGGGGAAAGCATTCTCCTAGGCGAGAACTTTAATCTAAGCCGTACCCTGAAACGCATCAGCCTGACTGCACAGAGTCAGGCCAGCAAGACTTAAGAAATGTACACAAATAAAAGATCAGCAAAGCACACATGACAGAAGTAGACATAGTTTTCCCAGAGTAACACAATTGTTGTGAGCTTAAGCTTGTGCATGCTTTCATACTGTAATAACAACCACTTGCAAAAACATAATTGTAGAACACAGTTTGTTTAATCATGAATTAAAAAAAAATATTTTTTTTTAGTTTTAGAAAGTTTTTTGATAAAGCTTATAGTTAGAGTGGCTTAGGTCATCCTGAGCTAGCTCTGTAGTTATGCTGCTATAGGCTTAGACTGCTGGAGGACAGACTTAATAATTTTCTTCACTCTGCTACTTCCTTTTCTACTACTACTCTCCAGTTGTATTACACTACATTCTGTTATTTCGACTGTTAACTTTGTGTTCTCTCAGTGTTTTTCTCTCCATAGAAGATATACCTGGTCTGGTATCCTGCTTGGCTGCAATGCCCTGTTGGACGGGTTGCATCGACTGGGATGATCCTCCCAGTAACTGAACATCCACTGAGTCCTGTTATCAACTTTTTACTTTCTTTAACATAGAAAGTTCTCTTATATCAGATCTTCTGTCCCTACTGTGTCTCTGCTCTGTCTTCTCAAACCCCCAGACGGTCGTGGCAGATGGCCGCTCCTACTGAGCCTGGTTCTGTTGGAGGTTTCTTCCTGTTAAAGGGGAGGTTTTCCTCTCCACCGTCGCTACATGCTTGCTCAGTATGAGGGATTGCTAAAGGATTGCTGTGGTTGGAAAGTCTGCCCAACCTCACGCCAATGACTGACACAATCTGCTGGGATTCTTTAAATAGGAAACTTTTTTACTGATTGGAATGTTTGTATAAATGTATTGAAATGACTTCTTGTTAAGTGCCTTGAGATGACATATGTTGTGAATTGGCGCTATATAAATAACTGAATTGAAATTGAATTGAAATTGAAATTAAAGGGTGCTGTCGTTCAGAACAAGATCAGAGGCCTCTGAATATGTCTTCCACACTTAAGAGACTGGAATGAAGACATAGTTCCTGAAAGAAACAGGCCAGTATAAGAATCTGATAGTAGGACAACCTCAAGATTGTTATTTCAAGAAATCCTTTCAAGAAAATTTTCACTTGTTCCATTAGCAAATCGTTTAGCTTATTACAAGCAAAAATATCTTCTATTAATTTTTTTATTACTTGTTTCTGGAGTATCCTTTTTTTTTCTCCAGTTTTTGCAGTTTTACAATGTTTCTCAAAGCATATATATTTTTGAAATTTCTATTTGAATTTATTTTACTAGTAGTAGTATTCAACTGTTTATTCCATATAACATTATATCTATTCAAACTAGCTATTTTTCTTAGTTGGGCTATCTGCTGAGGTAGCTAACCTGCAGTTGGCTGTTTAACAAACATGCTGCTCATAGCTTGTCGACAGAAGTTCTAAAACGTTCATACTGTAATAATATAATTTCTCCTTTAGTTTCTGTACTGTGACTGTTTTTTTTGTGACCGTAAACACTTTTGACAGAAAAATGTATATTATGTGAGGGTAAATTTCAATAGAGATCTTTAAGCACAGCAACAACTAGGTTAAGGGGAGAGCTGCATTACTCTATGCTCTATAGAACTGATTCCGAAACATAACAGAATAACAACAGAAGAGACTCATAACCTCAACTATTAACCAACTATTGACTATAACAGCTAATATAATGCTTTTATCTATTTGTAAGTGCTATTTTGTTATATCTGTAAACATCAATAGCATAAATCTGCTTTACTAACATAGTTTTTATTACTTAGGTTATATTTCTGAACAGTATCTCAAGACCCCACACTTGGTAATTCCTGACCATGGCTTTGGGAACCACTGCTCTGTGAAGTTTAAGAAAAATAAGTTCACTCAAGGACTTTTTCTGGGATCTCATTAAAGGGCTTTAATCATACTACATGACATAAAATTGTTTCAGTATATCATGGGTCTTATTTAAAGAAATAATACAAAAAAATGCTCGTCTGGCTTTTAAGTTAACCATATACAAAACCTATCCAGGCTTTACACAATGTTGGGTTACTTCTGTAAACCTCTATCATTTTCCTCCAGCTGTAAGAGACTTGTCCAGAGATGTCGAATGACACCGGATTCAACAGTTAATCCACACACAGCATTCAGCAGGCTCCAAGAATGCCCTGGCTATGCTGAGTTTTAAAAATACTGACAGTCATAGGCTTAGGCACAACTGTCAATGCTCCTCTGGGGAGGAAGGGAAAAAAGTCTTGAATCTATTTATGCCTCCAATCAAGCCACAGGTCTAAATCATAGCCAGCCAAGGCCAGTGTCTGGTTTTATAATTGTGGGTGAAATGGTCAGAAAATAAAACTGCATCCACTACTGGCACCACCTTCACATGGCAATGCCAGGCGACACAAGGCTAACACATTAACACAGGCCGGCTCAAATGGAGTATTGTTCCCTCACTCGCTTTGAGAGGAGGCACACGAAAATGCTAAACTAACAGTTGGACATTCCATACATATTTAATGGCACTGCACGCTCTTTATTTGTTGCTGTAACCCTGTGCCCTGAGCTGAATGAATGGCCCTTTTGGTGGAGGCAGGAGGGTGCTGCTCTGTGGTGTGAGGGGAGTGAAGATGGCAGCAGTAGCCCTCCCAGAGCACAAAATTAGCTGAGTTTTTTTTAATTTGCTGTGGCAAAATCATTGCACACCTCATGTTATTCCTATCCACACTTTCTCTTTGTGTAGTAGGCCCTAAAATCTCTACACATTCCTAACTGAGAACTCAAAATCAAATTACAAGCACAACAGTTTGAAGTCATGTATGATGATTTCTCAATAAGTTAGCCTCTGAGATGTTAGGCAAACACACACCAGAGCTGGAACCACACAGGTTCCACAAGCAGAAACAGATAAATGCTAAGCCGAGAAACCTAGCTCTGTTGACATGCAAGGGGATTCAAGGCTCTCTCCAAGGACTGCTTTAGATCAGCCGGGCTTTCACTCTGCATGGAGAGGTCACGTTACCTCACCACACCGAGAACCTGTGTTGGCAGTTCTGACTACGAGTCACCTCTCAAAACAAATTAGCATAAAAAAAATATATCAACACAGTGACAACTAAACTAATTTTCTCCAGGTCTAAGTCAGATAAAGATGATAAAAGTGTTTATTTAAAACTTACATTTCAACCGCAAAACATAGAGAGACTGCACATAAAGAAAAAGCTCAATAAACAGGTAAGAGATTCTCATGGTAAGGTAACCTTGAGCAAAACTACCATAGTTTAATTAAATTAAAACAAAGCTTTAAAATAAAGTCGTTTGCATGACCTGATTGGATTTTGCTTAAAACAGCTTGCAAACCAGTTCGTGCCTTACCTGATGCCACTCTAGAACAGTGTTTTCTTAATAAAAGTGACCAGTGGAACTCCTTTAGTTACCTACACATTTGCTGTATAGGATTTCTGCAACCGGAAACATTTCCCAAAAGCCAAACTGGTCTGTTCTGTAGGTAGCCTAGGAGAAAAACATAATGTTTGTTTTTCATCCAGGTAACCGGCAGTGTAGCCTTTTCGGTTAGCATTTTGCGTCTATAGCAGGCTGCAACGCAAATGCCATCCTAAGCGGCATTAGTGGCTATTGGTAAGCCAAACCATTAATAGTATGTTAACAAATTATAACCCTAGACATAATAAAGAGTAGACCTCGCATTGGTTGCTTTGAGGCAAGAAATGCGGCTCCCATCTTCCCCCAAAACAGCAGCAGTTAATACAAGATGCCTGAATAATGTGTGGCCTAGTCCTGTTCAGATCAGCGCACTGTTGAGAGAAGGGCTCAGGGGATAACTTTTCACAAGATTGAACATTTTTATTGTTTGTATTTTGTTCATACAGTGGCTTGCAAAAGTATTCGGCCCCCTTGAACCTTTCCACATTTTGTCACATTACAGCCACAAACATGAATCAATTTTATTGGAATTCCGGGTGAAAGACCAATACAAAGTGGTGTACACGTGAGAAGTGGAACGAAAATCCTACATGATTCCAAATTTTTTTTACAAATGAATAACTGAAAATGGGGTGTGCGTAATTATTCAGCCCCCTTTGGTCTGAGTGCAGTCAGTTGCTGAGTCTTGAACATCCCACGGAACACTGTTCAAGCGATCATTCAGAAATGGAAGGAGTATGGCACAACTATAAACCTACCAAGACAAGGTCGTCCTCCTAAACTCACAGGCCGAACAAGGAGAGTGCTGATCAGAAATGCAGCCAAGAGGCCCATGGTGACTCTGGACGAGCTGCAGAGATCTACAGCTCAGGTGGGGGAATCTGTCCATAGGACAACTATTAGTGGTGCACTGCACAAAGTTGGCCTTTATGGAGGAGTGACAAGAAGAAAGCCATTGTTAAAGGAAAACCATAAGAAGTCCCATTTGCAGTTTGCCACAAGCCATGTGGGGGACACAGCACACATGTGGAAGAAGGTGCTCTGGTCAGATGAGACCAAAATGAACCTTTTTGGCCAAAATGCAAAACGCTATGTGTGGCGGAAAACTAACACTGCAAATCACTCTGAACACACCATCCCCACTGTCAAATATGGTGGTGGCAGCATCATGCTCTGGGGGTGCTTCTCTTCAGCAGGGACAGGGAAGCCGGTCAGAGTTGATAGGAAGATGGATGGAGCCAAATACAGGGCAATCATGGAAGAAAACCTCTTGGAGTCTGCAAAAGACTTGAGACTGGGGCGGAGGTTCACCTTCCAGCAGGACAACGACCCTAAACATAAAGACAGGGCAACAATGGAATGGTTTAAAACAAAACATATCCATGTGTTAGAATGGCCCAGTCAAAGTCCAGATCTAAATCCAATCGAGAATCTGTGGCAAGATCTGAAAGCTGCTGTTCACAAACGCTGTCCATCTAATCTGACTGAGCTGGAGCTGTTTTGCAAAGAAGAATGGGCAAGAATTTCAGTCTCTAGATGTGCAAAGCTGGTAGAGACATACCCTAAAAGACTGGCAGCTGTAATTGCATCAAAAGGTTGTTATAGAAAGTATTGACTCAGGGGGCTGAATAATTACGCACACCCCACTTTTCAGTTATTTATTTGTAAAAAATGTTTGGAATCATTTATGATTTTCGTTCCACTTCTCACGTGTACACCACTTTGTATTGGTCTTTCACGTGGTATTCAAATAAAACTGATTCATGTTTGTGGCTGTAATGTGACAAAATGTGGAAAAGTTCAAGGGGGGCGAATACTTTTGCAAGCCACTGTATATAATATTACTATACTGTATTTTTGTCCACCAGCGAAATCTTAACTAGCTAACGTTAGGTACGGTAAGAAGGGTGAAACTTTATGAATCATATTTTATTAAACCGCTGACTTAGATTACAACTGACACAAGAATGCTACTGTGGAAATAAAACAATTGTTAATAGTATAAAATTTATCTTATCCACCCATGCGACCGTTGAATAGTTTGCAAACAAGCTTACTGATTATTTCAGCAGCTTTGGGTCATCATCAACAGAAATGCCATTGTTTGTCAAAGAAAGGTTCTAAGAAATATGAAGGAAGAAGTAAAGAGGAAAAAAAGCTAGAAATAGTAATAGAATAGAAAAATGAAGAAAATAAGATTGACGTCCTCCTGTACAGTGTGCTGGTGTAGACCCCCGTTTATATATATATGTATATATATATATATATATATATATATATATATATATATATATATATATATATATATATATATATATATATATATATATATATACATGAGCCAGCTTTTCTAAATCTATCCCTTTTTTAAGTTATTGAAACATTTGCAACGGAAAATTCTGGGTTAGACATATGTTCAAACATTATTCTACTCACCCATAATAAACATACATTACAAATATATAAACAATTGTTAAAAAAGCATTTATTAATGGAGCATTGTGTCACAACAACTCTATGGAGGATTCTGTTCAAGCACAAGCCAGAAAGCAACGGGCCAGATATCTGGCACAATACAGTAGAACAATGCTGAGAAAGGGAGAATGAAAAATGGCCTTATCATTTTTATCAATGGCTCTTTTTTCTGTGTGTACTCGTTACGTAAGGGGAAACGGAAGCTAGCCTTCCAGGACAGGAATGGATACTTGAGACGAGGACTGTGGGTACAAGCCCTGCACTGCCACAGAGCGAACACAGCTCAAGACCATTCAGGATGTATAGTTACAACCCTCCACCCACAGTTTAAAACAGACGCCGCAAACTGGACATGAAAAACGGGTGAGGAGAGCCCCTTTATGTCCCCTGAGATACTGGCCTTCTCTTTAACATTCCTCACTCTCCCCCCACTTTCAAAGGGGTAATTCACCGCCTTGCATTGCTACAAAACCCAGGCAGCTTTTTAAAACAGGATGTTTGTCTGAGGCCTCCTTCCCCTCAAATAAACAATCCGCAAAACCTGATTTCGGGAGGCCGAGTGGAAGCACTCGAGTCACATTATTTCCACATCCCGTATCCTGCAGCATTCTGACTCCTGAGGGAGTGTGGGCGGCCAGGCGCTGGGAAGGCTCGGGGCTGTGGTAGAAACCTGAGGCCATGTGCCAGGTTTGAGGGGGAAGACGACTCCGTGCTATATCACTCAGGGGTCTGTAGTCCAGGGAAGGGGTTAAGAAAGGAGCTGTTTCAGGCTCATTCTGTTATAAATCAACTAATATAGACAGATCTCACCAGCTTTCACAGTAAGATCAGCAAGAATAGGCCAAGTCTAAATTGCATTAATCTAGAGAAGCATCACAAGCCTTCATTGGACTGCCTGATTATTCACCATATTTCCACCCATCTCTGACACAGACCGAGGGAATGGTTTGATGGGGAGTGATAGTCTCTTCCTGACACAGACAGGCAAGTGTGATTAGTATTGATTGCATAGCTAAATTTGTTTAGCTCCAGTGTGAAAATGTATGCATGTGGATTCATATATAGACACAGAGGAAGATAAACAGTCTTGCAGATTTGTAAACAAAAGAATTAGAGATGGGTATTCACAGTATCACTGTGTGATGCATGCGGCAAATTTTCAGTGCAATTTGCTACCTAATTCATCTAAGGTCCTTCCGATCTATCCAACAACTGCGTTGCTCTGCATGAAAGAATTAGTCAATACTTGAGTGGACTTGACAGAGAGGCTTTCTGCAAAAACGATACTCAGTAAGTCAGTGACACTTTTTCAACTAGAATAAGGATGATATATGATTCCTGTGGTAGATTCTGCTCTACCTGTTTATGCTCTTGCCTAAGGTAATCCTGACAGTTTATTACCCTCTTCAAGAAACATTAAATCTTTCTGCTTCTCTGCCATGACGTCTAGTAGATCAAAGGAAAAAGATAAAGTTGATGGAGTCCCTTCATTCACAACTTTGATAGCTACAAACGCCACAAGGCTTAATGAAAACACAGAACCAACACATAATCAATGTATGCAGACAGCACATCCTGTATACTGTGCAAAAGTCCTGAGTCATTCTTCGTTTTCTCCAGGCTTTCTGAAGGTCTTTTAAGGTTTATTTTGCCTGATTTTCTCAGTATTTTCAGTCCAATAATTTTTAAGTCACTATCAATGTTTCTAATAGGAATGTTGCCGATAATGAACCCACCTTATTCTGGCCTAGGAAGTATTTAGGTATAAAAAAAAGTTCCAAAACCTACTGCATATCTAGCAGCCTTAACAAAGAAGCAATTTATTCAATTTCTATTAAAACATATCAACAGTAACACAATTTTACAGATGTAAGATGGGGTTTTAGCTACAAAGACTGGATTCCTAAAGAGTTGATAGTTGAAAAGATGGCATATAGTAGAAGATCAACTGAAGGATGGTGCATCTCTCAGGTCCTATGTGTGACCTCGAAATACTTTTTTCCCCCTTTTTCAAATAAGCATGAATTTCAAACACTTACTTTTCTATACATATGCGTTAAGACTGAGTGGTACAGCATGGCTCGGTGCGGTTCGCTATGCTACACTAGTTTATGGTCCGCCGTATTCAGGATAGCATTTCCACCGCCAGTTGGACTCTTGCTGGGAAGGCATGGTTTCTTTGGGTTTTTTTTTTTTTTACAAAAAACATTCTTAATTCTGTCATGTTGATTTTCATTTAGCCTCTTTACTCTGAAACAAATTAATAGAATACAGTGCAACCAACTGTTTTCAGAAGTCACCTAATCAATTAATTTTATTCAGAGAACATTAGGAAACAAACAGTATCAAGACCAATAATATCCCAGCCTTAATCCACACCTAAGCAAGGAGAATATGTTGACAGGACTACTATGCACTTGGTCAATCTTGACTTTATGTGAGAGTTTCAAGAAGAGAGCCAGGCTTGGAAAAAAGCACAAAAAAGTCGATTTTGCCACAAGCCATGTACGTACAAAATGTTCAACTTTATCAACATGGTGGTGGCAGCATCAGCGTGGTGATGCTTTACTTGAGTGTAGACAAACAAGCTGGTTAGAGTTTAACGGAAGGTGGTTTGATTGAAATGTAGGAAAACTGGAAGAAAATGTGTTGGTGGTGGCAGACAACTTGAGACTGGGGTTGAGGTTCACTTTCCATCAGGATAATGACCCTAAGCCAGAACAACAACGGAGTGGTTACGACCAAAGCATAGCCTTGTTAGAATGATACAGTCAAAGTCCACACCTGAAAATAAATAAATATGTGGCAAGACTTGAAAGCTGATGTTCAAAAATCCTATTCCTCCATTCTAATGCTTTGTCCGCACGTAGCCGGGAATCTCACAAAACAAAGCTATTTTTCTATGGTTTGGCCTATCATCCACACGAAAACACAGATTCACAGCACCGAAAACTAATGTTTTAATAAACTCTGGCCAAAGTGAAGATCTGTGTTTTGTTCGTTTTAAGCGTTTGCTTGTGGACAGAAATAATCAGAGTTTTGGGCTTTGTCACTTTCCGTGACAAAAATGCTCTGATATCATTTCTGCGACCTGTGTCTACACTCAGAAACAGAATTTATGCCCTAAGAGATGTGTTTGCATCATTGATTGTCCAAGTGCTTTTTGTTTGCTTGGTTTTACAAGCTCTATTACTGCTGTATGTAGAAGTTAGAACATAGAAAGTTACTCTGAGTGGATAGTATTTGGGGGACCTACTGCGCCCTACAGGTTTGGCATTTCTATGAATTTGCTTAACAACACACTTATGCGGTTAGGTGTGGAAGGAGATTTTTTTTAAACGAGGTGGTGAGAATATTCAGGTTTTTTACCCGGCTACGTGTGTACATGGCCTATGTGAGTATGACCTATTTGGCATTCAATTTCAGTTTCTAAATATGCAAAGCTAGCATAGATTTACACCAAAAGTCTTGCAGCTGCAATTGAGAAAGTGGTTCTACAAGGTATTGACCCCATTTGAGAATACAAATGCACAGAACACTTTTCAGATTTACCTAAAAAATAAATGAAAGCTACGTGTCATTTTCATTTCACTTCACATTGACTTTATGTACTGCATGAAATCCCAAAAAGACACATTGAAGTTTGTGTATGTGATGTGATAAAATGCAGAAAAGTTCAAGGTGTATCAACACTTTTGAAAGGCATTGCAACAGTTCAGAAACATTGTACCTTCCTATTTTTTACCGCAAGAGCTGGTGAGCAGTGGTGACCAACCTAAAGAGCTCCCGATGTCAGAGACAATGCAACAGGACAAAAACTCAATGTGTATAAACCTCCCCTCGGACAGTCATACAGGAAGCAATGAGATGTGCTTCAAAGGGCTTCATTTTGATGCCGACAAAGCCAAGCTCCGGCTTTGTGCAGGCGGATCAGGAGGGCAGAACCAGGAAAATCACATTCCCTCACACACTGGCGTATATTATAGCCAGGGTACATAGCTGAAAACATGATCCACTAATCAGACAGCCCGATGGTGCTAAAATTCTAATACAGACATCTTTGAGAACTGGAAAAAGTTCAAATATCAACAGAAGCTGGAGGTAGGAATATTGCAAAAATGCTGTAATATACTAATGGAGAACCAATGCGATCAATAAGTATGCCAATTAATCTATTGACCTTATTGTCCCAACACACTGTATACATTTAATGTCATTTCACATTTTAACAAGCCAGCCAGTTAAGAGAATTGCTATTCAAATTCCACGGAATACACTCTGAAAAGTGGTAGAGCAAGCTTATCTAGAGCACCAACCAGTTCCGATCTGTTTCTTTGCCATTGTGTGATACAGAAGAATGCTCACTGGGTATTTCTGTAGTTGATTATTTCACTACACCCCACCTAGCTAATGCCCCCAAGACTTGCTTTTTTAGAGGTTTACTTGTTTCTGCATGACCGGTGGAGTGTGGATACAAAACAACTCTTGTTACACACAGACGCATGCTTAGCTTTGATGTCCAACACAGAATACTGTAAAAATACAGTTCTTTCACAAAATCATTCACACCTAAACTGTTCGCCATTTGGTCACATTACAACCAGAAATTCTGATGGGATTTTTTTGTGATAGACAAACGCAAAATTATAAAGTAGAATGGAAAACATACTTTTTTTTCTTTTTTTTTTTACAAATAAAAATATGATTGCATTTATATTCAAACCCCCTTGTAAGAGATAAAATTGGGGACAAACATGTCTAAGAAGCTGTCTGGTATTTCTGGCCTAAATACAAAACATAATCTACACTGGAAAACTAATAGTGCATATAACCCTGAACACTAGTGATGTGCGATACCACGGATTTCCTATCCGATCCGATACCAAGTAAAATGAAGGCGAGTATCGGCGATTCCGATCCGATACCGATACTTTGCTCAAGGCAAGGCAAGGCAAGGCAATTTTATTTGTATAGCACACTTTCAACAGCAGGGCAATTCAAGGTGCTTTACATGATTTGGTGATTTAAAAGAAACACATAAAAGAAACACACATTATACATGATACACAATAAAGCAAGAGAAAAATAAAAAAAAGCAAGAGAGCATGAACACATTTCATACATATAACATCAAGCATTTACTCAAAGGCAATTCTAAACAGATGGGTTTTTAGTCTCGATTTAAAGCAGTTCAGAGTTTCAGCAGCTCTACACTCGTCAGGAAGTCTGTTCCAGATAAGGGGAGCATAGAAACTGAAAGCTGCTTCTCCATGTTTAGTTCTGAGTCTAGGGATGTTTAGTAGGCTAGAGTTGGAGGACCTGAGTGGTCTTGGTGGTTGGTACCATGACAACAGGTCTTCAACATATTTTGGTGCTAAGCCATGTAATGATTTATAAACTAGTAAAAGTATTTTAAAGTCTATTCTCTGAGCTACAGGGAGCCAGTGTAAGGACTTTAGAACGGGGGTGATGTGCTCTACTTTCCTGGTTCTAGTGAGGACGCGAGCGGCAGCGTTCTGGATCAGCTGCAGCTGTCTGATTGCCTTTTTAGGCAGACCTGTCAAGATGCTGTTGCAGTAATCAATCCGACTAAAGATAAACGCATGGATGAGTTTTTCTAGGTCGTGTTGCAAAATCAGTCCTTTAATCCTAGAAATGTTCTTCAGGTGATAGAACGCTGACCTTGTTATTGCCTTTATGTGACCCTGGAGGTTCAGGTCTGAGTCCATTACTACACCTAGGTTACGAACCTGATCAGTAGTTTCTAGCTGTATTAATTGAAGCTGTGTGCTGACTCTTGATCGTTCCTTGATCGTGCTCAAATATTACTGTTTGGGAAATTAAAGTAACAAGTAGTGTACTTAAAAGTGTCACTTCATACTGAATGCAAGACATATAACTGGTTCTTCTTGTTTATTGATGAAGAATTATCATACAAGAAAAGAGCCAACTTACATATTTATTGACAGCATCTGAGCATGTGTGTCTTAAAACGCCTACCTGAACATCTCAACATAAAACAATAAACATTTAGTGGGCATTATTCAGATAAACTAGGGTAATTGTGGTTACTGTACTCTGTATTTCTATTTCCAATAAACTACATATTTGCTCCAAATGACTGAAATATCAATATTTTTATAAGAACATCGATTCTAGAACATACAAAGCTGGTATTGGAGGTATCGATATTTTAGTATCAATCCGCACATCACTACTGAACACCCCATGGCCACAATGAAACATGGTGATGGCAGCATCATGTTGTATTGGTGCTTTTCCTCAAACGGGAAAGGTATGGGTCAGACAAAGTCTAGACCTAAATTATATTGAGAATCTACAGCAAGGCTTGAAAACTAATTTTCATAGACACCATGGTTTAAAGTTGACTGAGCTTGAACTATAAAAAGTGGGCGACAAGTGCAGTGTTTAGATGTGCAAACCTGGTTGTGTCGTACCACGAAAGACCTGCTGCAGTATTATAAGGAAAGTTGGTTCTAGAAAGCATTGACTCGGAGGGTTAAATACAAATCAGCGACACTCTTAAAGAGATATCCCACCCCTAAGTGAAATTTAGTCTGTTGTCATATTCCCCAGAGTTAGATAAGTGAGAAAAACCATTTTGTAGCAAGCCCAGTCATTCTGTTTATCTGGGGGCAGTCTGTTTGCTTTAGCTTAGCATAAACAATGCAAGTGAATGGTAACAGCTAGCATTTCGTGTCCAAAAGTGATAAAAATGTATCTGTAATGATCCTAATTATTCCTGGTGACTTCAATAATCATATTGACAATAATAATTAACACGAAAGAATTACAGGAGCCAATTTAGTCTTGCGACTAAATTACAACAAAGCACCACTGTAAGTCGCCGTTGCAAGGCGCAAGGACATGACACATTTCCCGCAAAAGACACCTTCTTCCGTAAACACAAATGCATGAGCTACACTGAGTGGTTACTGTTTGGAGTGTAGTTTGAGTACATTATAAGTCTAATGTAAGAAAAAAGTGGAGAAAATTAATCTATCTGGTTTAAAAGGATAATTTCACACCAGAGGAATGTGAAGAAAAAAAAAGGGCAACATTCTTTCAGAAAGATGGTACTGTGTCTGAAGAATACAGCAGTCCCATCCATTTTTTATACAGATACTGAACGAGGTTCATCATAAATGGGTGTAAGTAATGTTCTATTTACTCTAATTCCTTGGGTGTTGCTGGGCTATTATGAATTACTATAATTGTGACGTCTGGCAGACATTGTCACCACCAGGTTTACTGTATAACATTTACAACATTTAATTTTGTAGAGTAAATCGCCTTTAGGTGGCTTTTGCAGGCGCTGCCTTATTACGCCTTGCAGTGGCAGCTTACAGCGATGCTTTGTCGCAATGTAGTCCAAAGTCTAAATCGGCTCCAGCAATTCCTTTTTGTCACGTATTTTCATTTGTAATTGATATGATTATTGAGGTCACCAGGAATAATTAGGATCATTATTGAGTAATTGTCATGTCTTTTGCACACAAAATGCTGTTTGTTTATGCTAAGATAAAGCAAACGGACGGCTGCCAGGTTAGGAGAATGACTGGGCTGGTTACAAAATGTTTTTTCTCACTTATCTAACTCTGGGGAATATGGCAACAGACTAAATTTCCCACTAAAGTGGGATATCCCTTTAAGGTTTTTATTTGTACAACAAAAAATATATTTTTTCCCCCACTTCCTAATTTGTGTTGGTTTATTATATAAAAATGTCATTGATTAAAACTGCATAGCTCAACAAAATTGAAAAGATTTAAGGACTATCAATACTTTTGAAAGGCATTATATGTGTCACAGACTGTTTGTGCCTTAGATGGACACATTTTGATCCCATGAATATACTTTGACTAACTGCATAATATCCGTTTTTGACAAAAGGCTTTACATTTAGGAGAAATGCAAATATTATAAACTGTAAAACATCATGTTTAACATAAAAGTGGTGATTCCCTTTCTCGAGCCCATAGGGCTGAGTTTATCGATGCATTGTGATCTAAACGGGCCTGTGCAAACAGCAATATAGTTGGAAGAAATCAAAGCCCTGCATGTCTTGATCCTCCCTCACCAGAGTCTCTGAGGAATTGTGGTGCGCGCTCTGACAAGCCCCTCATTTGTTGACTCAGGGAGTGTCGCCGGACCATGCTGAGGTGGTGACAGCCTGTGCGTGCTGAGGAGGAGGAGGCAGTTTTGCTGACTGAATACATCTCTGCAAGGTAACCATGTCAACGTTTTAGTGTCCAGGCCCCTGAGCCGTGGCAGACCCTTTAACAGGAAATGCTGGTCCTTGCTAGTTCCAAAACCAGGGCCCTTACTGCTTGTTCGCATGATCCTGTGCATGCTGGATCTGACCCTTTCATGAATGGGCTAATGAAAGGCATGCTTACTGTATACCAGGAGAAGGGAGTGTTTCATTTCAAATCATGAGTATTTCCACTCCTCTCTTTTGGTGTGGTCACATTCACAGAGGGAACTCCATTTCTTACCCCCTCCCCTCAGCCCACTCTCAGACAGGTTATACAGAGCTATGCATGGAAGTGAGTCTGCCCACATGCATATGGAAAACTATGTGTGTGTGTCCATTTCAGAGTAATCTTGGATCTTATTACAGTTTGATCCCACTCAAATATTTCTGTAAGAAAAACAGAAGAAGGAAGGCCAGCACTGAAGCCTGAGCACACGCGCCTTTGAACCCCTCCACAGCTTACAATGAAACCTTTCTCTTTAAAGCTCCAACTGTTCTAAATAGTCCTTAATGTGATAAAGTACAAATTGGAACTTGAAACTGCAATACATATAACGAACTAAAATGTTAAATTACACTTCTGAAAACTTTAACTTTAACTGTGATATTTTATTCTGCTGCAATTTCCAAGGAAGAAGGAGACCCAAAGCCTAACATTTAACCTCTGTGATCAAACTGTTAATGCATGCATGGACTTATTATGTTAAAGCTCTGATTTACAAAGAAATTATGATTTGAACTTGCAATTCAATTGTAGCTCACGGGGAAGCAACAAAGCATAGGTATCATACAGACGCTGATCACCAACAACACTGTCAACTGCTAGTGAACTACTGCTAGTGAACACTTGATTTTACAAGGATCACTACTTTAAATAGCCCTTTCCACATGCGTATCCACAGTCTATAAGACACAGATAAAACTGAACCTGAGTACATAATAAAAATATGATTCAATTGTGAGAACCTTTTGCTTTAACATACTCTGTCTTACCATCAAAGACCTGCAGGTAACCATTTGGAACTATACAGTGCATTTAAAATACACTGTCTCGAAAAGTATTCATTTCCACTTTTTGTCGTGTTGCAACCACAAACTTTAATGTATCTTACTCGGATTGGGGTGTGATAGACCAATACAAAGCAGAGTATAATTGTGGAGGGATGGAACAATTATGTACAAAAAGTGTGGCGTGCAACAGTATGTGATGGCCTTTACTCTGATACCCCTAAATAAAATCCAGTGCACCAACTATGTTAAGAATTTACCTATTCATTAATTAAGAGTCTACCTTTATTCTCAGTATATAATCTTAGAGGTTTGTTAGAGAACATTAGTAGACAAACAGCATCAAGAAATCAAACAACCAAGCCGACAGGTGAGGAGCGAAGCTGTGAAGTGTTGCTAATTCTAAGCAGAGCTCAGTTTTAAAACAATATCCCATTCGTTAAACATCTCTTGAAGTACTGTTATATCAATATAAAAGAGTATGGCACAACTACAAACCTACAAAGTCATGTCAATCCCTCTAAACTAACAGGCCAAGCAAGGAGAAGATTAATTAGAGAAGCACTCAAAAGGACTGTGGTAACTCTGGAAAAGCTGCAGAAATTCAAAGCTCAGGTGGGAGAATCTGGGAGTGTACATACAACAAATCTGACCTTTCTGAAAAGGAAGCTGGAAGAAGGCCATTGTTGAAAGAAATACATTAGAAGTCAGATTTTCTGTTTGCCACAAGCCATGTAGGGGACACAGTTAAAGTACATCTGGAAGGAAGAAGCTGCTCTGGTCAGGTGAAAGCTAAAGGAAATGATTACAAATCAACACTGCATATCATCCTAAAGACAACATCCCCCTGGTGTAACATGGTAGTGACAGCATGATGCTGTGGAAATAATTATCCTCAGCGGGAACCGAAACCCATGTTAAACTTGATGGGATTGATAGATGGACCTAAATGCAGTTATATTCAGAGGGAAAATATCCACAAAACAGAGGGAAACCTGCAAATAAACAACTGTAAACATACTCCTAGGACTATAATATAGGACTATAATATAATGGTTAACGTCAGATCATATTCATTTTAAAGATGACTGGGCAAAGATGTCCGTCTCTAGATGTTTAAAGCTTATAGAAACATACCCCGAAATACTTGCAGCTGTTATTGCAGTGAAATGTTGTACTACAAAGTACTGAATCAGGGAGACACAGTTGCACAGATAATTTTGAATTTGTAGAAACATTTGAAAACCATGTGTCTTTCTCCTTCGCCTTGATCATTATCACATCAAATCCTAATAAAGTACATTGAAGTTTGTAGTTTTAGGTGCATGATACTGTAAATGTCCACTCTCCAATGCTTAAAATTCTCAAAGGATGTCCTTGTTTGAAAAACTCTTTCAGTATTTACAGAGTGCATGTTCTTCTTTGATAACCTCTATGTAATCATTAATCTCGACCATAGAGTCAAAACATTTTTTGGGAGTTCCTATTTGGAGGCCAATGAAAGTTCTAAAACAAACCCACCTGAAAACTCCCCCGCTGTGATGTTTGGTGAGCTGGCTGCCTCGCTTTCAGTGTACGACAATGTGGAGTCTGAGAGATCTGCAGAGTATAAACCAAAAATGAGCTCTCTCTGTACTGAGATAACAGTTCTTCAGTACTCAGTAAAAGTGATTTCAACCACCATATATTTCATACCAACATTTTAGTGTTTTTTGTCCAAAAACACTACATTAGGCATCATGATATAGTCTACAACTTTGTGTGATCATTGGCAGGCATTTAGTGTTAATATTCTCTCAAATCCAGCTTGTAACTTGGACTTAACTGAGGATTGCAGTTCTTGTAAGTGTTCCAATTCCACATTTCAACCAAATAATATGTAAAGTTGCAACCATAATTATTAAACATTTTAACCTCAAAGACAATACAATTATTCCAAAGGAAGCAAGTTTAAGGGATTGGACTAAAGTCACTCAGAACAGTAAAAATCTATTCCTACATATATGAGTGACTTCTAGATTTTTTTTCTTTCTTTTCCCCCCAAAGATTAATAAAAAATTTGTATAACAAGATAAGTAGAGAATTAGACATCAAATAAATTTATCTGTGACGTACAATAGAAATTTATTGTAGTCTGAGAAACTTTATTTGATTTCTGCTATGCAAACGTTTCATGCTCCCTATATTTACTTTCCACTTGGGTTTGACAGTCCCATCAAAGGTTCTCACTGTGATTTGAGTCCCGAACATCGATTTTCTCTAAAAGATGTAACAGGACAGAATTCTGCCTTTAGTTAATTTGGAAATATTCCTGGAATCATTATCTTTATGGAAAGTACACTGTGTCTTAATTGCATCTTTTTTATGATGGTTGTGATGTTTATTACTCCCTGGAGCAGCAAAAACACAAAAAACAACAACACAGTGTCCCCAAGTTAGGCTGTTTGTGCTCCTGGGTTTTCCCTCCCACAATGGACAATCCATGATACACTTCTAGTCGACAAATTTTACTTTATATGATAACGTTAGCAACAGAGGTGTAATGAATCTCACAATATGAAGACACCACAATATTTCTCCTAAAATCGATCAAATTTTCTGTTCATGAAGATTTCATTTTTGGAAAACAGAGAAAATCTGAAATAATCCCCCCCCCCCCTTACCAACTTGGCTTATGAACTTGTTTTAAAGCATAGACTTGGAATTCAGGTAAAGACCCAGAATGGATGAATGAAATACCAGCACGTTTTAAAAAAAAATGTTCATGATATTTTCTGTAAGATCTAATTTATTTTTAGGAATAGACAGTGGAAAAAAGAAAATTGATTAAAAACGGAAATCGGATTTGGCCCCAAAAAAATATTGAATTTTATTTCGAAGCCCAGCCCTAGCTTCTCCTTATAGTCATACCTGTCTTGAAAAACAATAGCTAGTTGCTAATTAGTCGAAGCTGTTAATAGGAGCCCAAGATGTGAAGGTCATTGCTTTAAACTTAGAACCTTGTGTCCGTGTTTAGAGCTCTTATTTTAAGAAGTTGGCAAATAAAGACTTGCTGACTAATCTGACTAAACTCTCTCCTGCTGAATAGAAACAAAACTGAAGTAATTATTTTAGGACCCAAGGAGGAACGAACAAGAGTTAGCACACAGCTACAGTTAATACAGCTAGAAACTACTGATCAGGCACGAAACCTAGGTGTAGTAATGGACTCAGACCTGAACCTCCAGGGTCACATAAAGGCAATAACAAGGTCAGCGTTCTATCACCTGAAGAACATTTCTAGAATTAAAGGACTGATATTGCAACAGGACCTAGAAAAACTCATCCATGCGTTTATCTTTAGTCGGATTGATTACTGCAACAGCATCTTCACAGGTCTGCCTAAAAAGTCAATCAGACAGCTGCAGCTGATCCAGAACGCTGCTGCTCGCGTCCTCACTAGAACCAGGAAAGTAAAGCACATCACCCCAGTTCTAAAGTCCTTACACTGGCTCCCTGTAGCTCAGAGAATAGACTTCAAAATACTCCTACTAGTTTATAAATCATTACATGGCTTAGCACCAAAATATGTTGAAGACCTGTTGTCACATAACCAACCACCAAAACCACTCACTTCCTCCAACTCTAGCCTACTAAACATCCCTAGACTCAGAACTAAACATGGAGAAGCAGCTTTCATTTTCTATGCTCCCCTCTTCTGGAACAGACTTCCTGACGAGTGTAGAGCTGCTGAAACTCTGAACTGATTTAAATCGAGACTAAAAACCCATCTGTTTAGAATTGCCTTCAATTAAATGATTGATGTCATTTGTATGAAATGTGTTCATGCTCTCTTGCTTTATTGATCTTTCTCTTGCTTGTGTAATCATGTGTAATGTGTGTTTCTTTTACTTTTAATTTCCAATGTTATATTCCATGTTTGTTTTTTTGTTTAAATCACCAAATCATTTAAACCACCTTGAATTACCCTGCTGTTGAAAGTGTGCTATACAAATAAAATTGCCTTGCCTTGCCTAATCTGACAAATAGCACTTGATTAAATGTCAGGGATGTGTGTGAAGTATGGACCCAAACGCAGACACTGAAGGAAGGTGCAGGATGTTTATTAAAGGTGGAGGTGATGATGATGAAGAGGACGACAACAGGAACGGAGAGACTGGACATCAGGCAGGAACAAGACAGCAGGGAAGGCACACGAGACATCAATAGTAAGTAGTAGTATGATCTTGCCTGGAGTGAAAGGAAGTGATGGGTCTTAAAGCCAGGTGGTGAGTAGGATCAGGTGTGGTCGATTGGACAGACAGGTGAAGACAATGAGGCGTGAAATTACATTATCTTTGAAGAACACTTCACCACTTTTAAACTTTAACAGAATTTTGGGTACGCCAGAAAAAAGAAATGGTGACAGAGTGTTGCTTTGCACCTTCCCCACTGCAGAACTATAGGAATCTGCACTGGGGTTGTTCACCATCACCTCTAAATCTATTCGCAGCTGGCTAAAGCCTAGTTTATACTTCTCCGTCAGCAAGTTTGCACTCACACGCACATGTATTGACGGAGACGTTTTCCTTTTATACTTCTTCGTTGTTGTGAATAATTCCCCACCAGGACAGCAGGGGGTGTAGACATTTTCTGGCAGGTCTGCCAACCATTGCAGGGATGTCTCTGGTCAACGACAGTTTATTTACTTCAGCCTGTAAATGCACATCTACTCAAGGAGCAATGGCTGACAGAGAGCGAGTTTTGATTGAGCTGGAAAGCATTTCACTAGGATTACAGCTCATTGAATACTCTAATAACGCATGTAAACAAACACAGTGGTCTTTTTTGTTGTTCTCTACACATCCTGGTGTTCAAAATCGTCAAAAGACCATTTCAGAAGAACTGGCCGTGCAAAATAAAGCATCAAGTGCCCAAAAGCTGAATGGACTACTAATTACATCAACTATTCAGCACTGTTCTGGTGAAGTGATTTTGGGCTCACCAATCACAGACGTGAGCTCTCTGTTGTGTTCGACGGATAGTTAAAAAATTGGGCTCTACTCTGTCCTTGCTTGCGTGCCAGTCAGAGAGCCCTTGCATCGATGGATAATGGTGCTGCATGTCTACGCACCTCAGCAGGTGGAGAAGTATAAACTAAGCTTAACAGTTAGCTGCTAATGACACTTCTTCTAGATATTATCCTAAAGGACTATTTTGCATAATTTAAAGAATCTGGACTGAAGTTGTGCACCTCCCATTCAAAATCTAGCTGCTGCTAGCAGGCTAACAGCTAGCCTCTGAAATGGCTTCATGTCGTTGCCGAAGTAAAGGAAGTAAAGGATTTTAAATGTCACTACACGTTAACAACTTTTTTTCACTTTGTTCCCAGACTGTAAATGAACCGAACCATGAAATTGCACCAAGGTATGTACCAAACTGAGATTTTTGGCATACCGTTACACCCACACAATATATGTGTAACTATTAAAGGAGAGCAAACAAGTAATCCCATTTACAGGATAAGATTTCTTTCATAATGTTTTTCCTACATTGGTCATAAAAATGTGCTTGTGCATACACATACATGTACATACTGTTCCTTTTGTCCTTAATTTCCTCTAACGTTTACATATTCATAATTAATGTCTGTACGCCGTGAGCGCTTGAAACTGAAATTAAATTCTTTGTATGTGCAATCGATATCAGCAAATAAAGCTGACTATGATTGTGAATTGCTAATATTATGAGAAAAATCTAAACAAGGATGAATACCTCAGGTTTTACAGAAAGAACTAAAAACTCAAATGGATAAAAAGTTCATCCGGCTATTTGTTTCTCACCCAGTGGCTTGTGTTCTTCATTCAGGGAAAGCCTTGAATATGGTGGTGGAGGTGACTCTGCAACAGACAACAGTGACGTTAAAAACCTACAAAGTATCTGCTTGAGATACGCGTGTTCTTATGCAAAACTCTGAACACAATTTTAATCAACTCAAGTCAGGTTTGAAAAAGCTTTTTTTGGGAATAAATAAACCATGTAGTATAACATTGTTTAGGGAAGATGTAAGCTGTGATGAAAATGTTATGTGGAATAGTAAGAATTAGTATTGATATAGCAGTACTTCTCTTTCATAAGAGCAGGGAAAAAGGCCACAATTGCAAGTGAATTCAAGCCACAACAATGGCTTCAACACAAGACAACGTATCAAATCCAGTGAAGGCTGCATCTGCACAGTATAAAAACAAATCTTTAATTTCACAAGCTAGTAAAAATGCCAATAAACTCAACAGAAAATGTTTGTTGCTGTTGTTTAATCATGTATTATTTAATTGATACAGACCACTATCTGCCCATAACCTGAAGTTGGCAGTTTATTAAACTTGACCAAAACTCTGCTTTTTAATGTCTCTCCGCCTATAGAGCCTGCTTGTTTCAAATAAAAAGCAAAGAAATGAAAAGAGCAGCTTGCACAAGAGCCAGAGCACAAAGAAAATAAAACTTTGTGAGCATGCTGTCACCTCGCCTACAGGGCAAATGGGAAGGAGGAAAGCATAATAGCAGCGGGTCCTTTAAGAGTGGCGGCAGTAATTGCCAGGATCTGAACTCAGTCATTCAGATACACAGCTAGTCAGTCTGGCGCCAGCAGTATGCAAACTGTATATTATCACCACTCCTTCACCTAAATAGCATGAGGGGACCTCCTTAGGACAAAAAGGGCTTTTAAAGTGGAACTTGAAACTGATCTCATTCCAAAAGTATAATGCCTGGCGAATTAAAAGGGAAAAACTTTCTGGCCACTTGGAGTTAAATAAGCTCTCTCTCTACAGCTTACATAAAAGCTTTAAGAACTAGTTTGTTCTGACATAATGTAAATACAGATTGAACTACAGTTCAAACTAATTTAGACATGTTTCAGAGTCTCAGAAGTGATTAAACTATTATTAAATCAAAAATGATTCCCCTAACTGAATGGCATTTGGTGCCACTCTATTTCTATCTTCCCTCTTTTTCCAAACAATGTCAAAAGCAGTGATTAAAGCCTGGATTCAAAGCGGCTCTTCTTGAATAGTGTGAAAGAAATACCAGTTCTATTGGGCCATGCATGAGCGCATGTGAGCTATGTCTACTACGAGCTTTAGTCCCAATATGGGGTATGTGCCTCCCTCACTCTGCTTCCAATTCATCTTGGAAGTTTAACTGGGAAGGAAGCTCACAAGGCATGATTTCACATTTACATAACCAGGTGGATCAAATGCCCCCCCAAAAATAACTTTTTATCTATAGTTTTTCAACAGACATTTCAGTTATCTATATCTTAATTCAAATAAACAATATATGGAAAGACAACAGCACAAAGGCTACATCGGTTTCTCAACTTTGGTTGAATACAAATTTTGATATTGTTGGCCCTGTGACTTTGAAAGTGCTTGTCATAGCCAGCTGGCTCTAATAAACGTAGATGTTATGGAAAATCCACCCCATGTGCCAGTGAGGAGACAGAAATACTGACGCTCGCATCTCTACACACGATACCAGACCTTGTCATCGGGTCACCGGGGTTGAGTGGCCCAGCGTTTAAGGTTTTCCAAATCACTCTCGCCCCTGCCAAAATTTAATCTTTTTAATATAGGTCAGAGAGGCTCTGCCTTGGAGCTCTCACAACACACATACACACGAACTGAAAGTGACCTGTTGGGCAGCAGGTCCAAATCTGTGGGACAGGCTAAACAGCCATGAAACATGCTTTCAGAAATATAGCTTTAAACAGTTACACTGAAGCTTCATACATATCCAGGCTCACTAACAGGCATAGGGTAGATACTCATATAAAGATGTTTCAAAGTTAAAAGTCTACGAAAATTTTTCTATCGTACCATTCCTACAGTTTAAAGATATGATAATGAGAGTTCAGTAAATGTACTTTAACCAACTGTATGGATCATAAAATAATGCAACGCTGCTCCTTCTACATCTTCTGCTGGGCACTGTTGGTCAGCAGCCTGAAAGAAGCTTCTGGCACTTTTATCACGTTTCATATAAGTGCTCATTTGTATGAAGATAATCCTGTTTAAAAGTACAGTTTGCAACCTACAATGGCATGTCTGTTACTCAACTGATTACACGCTCTAAAACAGCAGATACTAAATAACCTGTTAATATCAGCTTTTTATACTTGTGTTACTCTGCTAAGAGAAGTGTGCCAATAAGGCATAATATTTTTTGTCTTTGCATTAAAATCTAAATAATAATAAGTACATCTTATAGATGATATTACTGTAATTGTAAAACCTGCTTTCCTGTTTCACAGTTTTTTTTTTATAGGTTTTGACCTGAAAATTCTGACTAAAACACAAAAAAGGGAGGTGGGCTGGGGGGGTGTACTTCTCCGTGTAATTTGATAGAGGGAGCAGTTTTAAGTCTAACAAAAAATAAAAGAATTACAAGATTATAGTTATGCATCAAAGCATGTGCCCCTAGCCTTAATCAGATTTTTATTAAACTCAAAAAAGTGCTTCCAAGTACATGCTGTGGATTTATGTGTTTATACACTGGAAGTGATACGAGTTCTTAGTTTTAATGTATTTAATGAATAAAAAAACATTTTCTCAGATTTTTCAGTTCTGGATCACTGTTTAGAGAGAAACTGTCTAATTCCAGTCTCTGGATGCCTTTTTTTGGTGCAACTCTAGTGATAATAGTTTTTTGTTTGTTTTTTGTGATGTAATATAAAGCAATTAAATCATATATACACGCCTTTGCCGTCAGTTACAGTCTGTTAATAAGTTATCCACCAAAAGTGCTTCAAGGACGGCACAAAAGCAAATTCAACAACACATTGAATAAAATGTGTAGTTGCATTGTTCTTTGGTATGGACAATACTCTGTTATTTATATCTAAGTCTCAAATAAGTCATACAGATGCAAAATTTTATTTGGGGTACAATCAAACTGTCTCAAATTAGTGTCATAACACTGCCATTTCTTGTTAAATGATGAATAAAATTGCTCAAGTGACAGGGTGGATGATTTTGCTAATTAAATACCATTTAATCAAACAAGCCTGTTGCTGCTTTTTTTCTGTGCATCAAAGTAGGCCAAACCAAAACGCTGACTGAAAAGCTTGATAGAGCTGAGTGAATAATGAAGGCAAATCATTGTCAAATCTGCTTATGATTGTGTTGTGACATTTTAGAATCTCTTATGTCTCGTTTCCACTAAGCGGTAAGGCACAGGTTGGTGTGGTTCGGTATCCTATTTTGTCTGTTTCCATTATAAAAGCGGCCCATACAACCGACCCCTACTGCACCATTCCTGGGGCCCTATCAGTTGTAGTATGGTTACGGTGAAGCTACTTTCATCCCATAACACAGTCCATTGATAGAAAATTGTTACTGCTTGTGACAAGCACAAGGCATATTAGTGCATCACGTTTGTCCTTGTACCAATATGACGTTACAGTAGGTGTTTGGGTTTAACCCTGCCTGTCCAGTGAGAGTCCAGCTGGGGATGGAACTGCTCTCCTGAATATGTCAGACTATAAAATAGCATACAACACCGTACCGACTTGTGCTGCACTGCTCAGTGGAAACGAGGCCCATCTTCAACCTCAGAGCCGGTCCAAAGTTGAATGGGGCCTCAAGCAGAATTTGATTTGGAGGAGCACTTCTTGTAATTGCCCACCATCAACAACTAGCCACCATCATCAGCATTTCAACACCCAACTGGTGAAGTTGAGAAGAAGAGTCTAGGTTTAATTGGTTGCACTTATGAGAAACTATGAAAAATCCGGCAATTGCTTCTTAAGATGTATATGCAAATATGAATATTACAGCAGAAAAGATAAAACTGGTAGCAATAAAATGTTAAATATGTTAACATAGACATGTAACCATTAAGCTCTGAAGAATTATTCTTGTACTGCTAAATAAATTGGCAGTTCTGAAACTATCAGAGGGCATTTAAAAGGATGCTACACCTAGGGGTGTGACAATACATCCAGCTAACGAAGGCGGGACAATGCACAATATTGCAGCCATGAGAGCAGAACAAAGTTTTTTCCAGAAACTAAGAAAACCCAATTTTATTAAGTAGCCTACCAGGGGTTTTAAAAATACAAAACAGGTCGAGATTCCTTTAGAAAACTTACATAGCCGTTTTGTTTAGCGGCTAACAGTTAGCTGGTTGTAGCATTATTACAGAGTTTATACACTGTTCAAATTTTGTATGTATTTCAGTCACTGTTTCTGCTTTCTTCCAGGTGCCCAAAACTCTAGCTTATGAACGATTTGAAAGTAATGAAAACTTCCTCGATGCCAGACACAATTCCTTAGCCTGCACTGTCAACTCAACTGATAAAGTCAAGAACCTTTCCAAACTTAAATTAATAGTCTATAACACAAGTTGAAGGTGCAGCATGAATCACTTGTCCTTATATTCAAGGCTCAATATAATAGCTTAAACAGAAAAAATCATGCTGAGACAGCAACTGGATGGGGTGGGGCAGGACACACTACAATCTGGAATCAGTGTAACATTTTAGGGGATCTTGTGGCACAGGATCTCGTTACATCTCTACTGATTCTTGATCAACAAATATACAATTTATAGGAGTGTTGGTCATTTCGCCCCTTTACCATTTTGTACCTTGCAGTTTTGGTCATTTCGTACACTCAGTCTGGGACAAAATGGTTTTGTCAGCAGCGGGACATTTTGCACTGATCAATTCATCAATTCAGACCCTCTAGGAGGAAGTTGGATACCTAATTTGACAACTGCTGCCAGGAAATCTGTTGTTTATGACTAAAGTTACCAGCTGGATCTCACTTGTAGTTAATTTGGTTCAATCAAGGGTCATAATGCCATACTTTATAAAAAATGTAAGATTCTGATTCCAAACGGTAGATCAGAAACTAAAGAAATATAGCTTAACAATAAAGCGTACATTTTTAATTATAAAACTGGATTGGATAGGACAGGGAGGGATGAAATATCAATGTTAGTAAGACGCTATAAGACCCAGAATGTCATATGGTCAGTACGAAACACTCTGCAGTACGCAGCACCATTTCATACAAGAAAAAGTCAGGTACAAGTGACTAAAACTGCAGAGGTATGAAATGGGGAGAGGTGACTAGCTATCTGTCATATTTTATATGAATCAATTGGAACAAAAGATGGTCAGAGCCCAATAAATGTAAATAGAATGTAATAAAAATACAAAGTTTTTAGATATTATCATACAACTCAATAAATTATTTGATATTTTAGTATTTTGTGAACATCTATCCCCTTAAGTCATTAAAATACCTAACTTCAATATAAAATAAACCCATATGCAGCTGTATGAGTACTTGGGCATGAAATGATTATTGTACAGGTACAAAATGGCAATGCTTAGGTATGATTTACGGTTATGAACTGGCAAATGGGCGAACTGACCCATAACTATTTTTAGGGTGTACTGTAGGAGAATAGGTTGTTTTTAGGGCCCGGCTTGTTATGCCCCGGGTCGATTCTGGTTAAACTGGGTGTTTATTGAGTAGAGGTAACAAGGAGGGGTGAAAAGATAGAGCAGCTTAAGACAAACAGGTTGGAGAGGAAAGGTGTCCTTACCTGGCCCACAGAGCCGGCTGTAGTGATAGGGGTTGCAGCATACATTTGGACTGTCCTGGGCCCCGAAGCTCTTGCACTCACAGAGCGGTTTGAGCTGGGCATTGTGCTGCAGGTCAGCCCATCGGTACACTTTGCACACAAGCAGCTGCGGGGATGCCGCATGTCCGCCCAGGATTAGCTCTGTCCTGGAAATCATAACACAGTCGCTGGGCATCCCTCCCCTGGACTCCACCGCCTCCAGCAAGGTATCAAGCGCCTTTTCCTTTAGCCGTTTCAGCAGGGAGTATGTGGCCGTCTTTAGCTCCTGCTCCAACACGGTGCGTGGCATCGCCTCCTGCACCTCGGGAGAGCCGCTGTCGTCTCCCGGTCCGAGACTCCTCAGCATGAAGTGGCACGACCCCGGATCCCTGGTGCCCTGAGCCGCCTCGGTGTGGTCCCGCTCTTTAAACAAGCAGCACGTTACCGTCCTGCACTCGCTGTCCTGCACAGAGCGGGGGCTCCCTTGCTCCGGGACGCACGCCGCGCCTGCATCTTGGTCCGACGTGACCCCCAAGCCGCCGAAGCCGCCGCCTTCTCTCTCCACGGCGCACACACTCCCTATGTCCCCCAAAAAAGACCCGCTGAGGGTCATCGGTCTGAACTCCGTTTTGGGAATTTTCTCTGGATTGTTGCCAAAAAGATCGTCCCTACACCTCTCACTATTTCTGCCATTTCCATCCTCCCCTTCTTTATCTGGGATCAAACGGCTTCTCCAGAGTCGCCGCACAAGACCTGAGCGTTTCGTCCTGAACATACGACAACTTGAATATTTAGAAGGGGAGGCTTTATTCTTGAACGGATATACTACTCCTGTCTTTGCAAAACATCAATGACACTGAAATGCCGTGCAGTCGCATGCACAGCCAACTGGAGAGCGTCGGTGGCAAAACCGCAACATTAGACTGACGGCTACTTTGTTGCATCTAGAGTAAGAAAATCATGCGACAAATGCACTGCTGCATTCCGTTTAAAATACATTCATTTAGCTGATTTAACAGTAAATAACCAATAACTGCGGCGGGTCCCTGCGGAATGGACTGTTTATGAGTTTGTTAGGAACGAATAAAACATCATAACATGGCCAGTAACATAATCCAAGCCTGTCCCCTTCAACCACAGAAGGTATAAAGTCACAGCCCGAAACACTTTTAAGAGCCTCGGATCGACTTTCTACACCGGCACGTAGAGTGCGAGTTAGCCCACTTCGGTGCGATCAAAATCCCAGGAACATGCACCAGAAGTCCACAATCCTTGAGATGTTCCTTCTCGTTAAATCCCAACAAAATAAAAATAATAATCTGAAAGAAAACATCCACGCGAGTTCAAACTATACGCGAAGAGGCTCGATCCGTGGCTGAACAGCTCTCCTGCGTCTCTGCTCAGATCTAAACCAAAGTGCAGCCCGGATCCTTTTCTTTCTCCGTTTCTCCCTCTTTTTCTTTTTCTCCCCCCGTCTTCCTCACTCAAACACACATTCGCACACACACACACACACACACACACACACACACACACACACACACACACACACACACACACACACACACACACACACACACACACACACACACACACACACGGGGCCCCCGAGGAGAGCGGTGGAGCCATTGGCTGACTACCATCATGTGCTAGTCTAGACACTTTGGCGGCTATGAGCTGCACTGATTGTTGCGCAAACAAGGTTTCAAGTTTCTTAACTCTTAAAGGCGAAACACTCACCTCTCGTTTTTTAAGTTAAAGTTACTGAAACTCATTTATATGTCTGCTTTATTCAATTTTTATCCGTCATAAAATAAGGAAGAACAGAGGGAAAGTTGAGGAACTTTTGTATATAATTTAAAGGATTTTCTTTCCCCCTATTTTCTGGTGAATAGCAATAATCAATTACTAAGTATATATTTATTTATTTATTTATTTAGTACTTGACTGTTGAATGCACTTCTTAAAACTCAAATGCTGTATTTGATGTTTGAATTAATGAAGAGCATTTAATATTTTAACAGTCAATCCATTTAGCATTTAGACTAATTTCAAATGTATGCAGCAAACTGTATGAGTGGCCTTATTGTACTCTAAAAGTATTCGCTCACATGCCTTCACACATATATAAACCACGGTGACATGCTATTTTATTCTAAATGATGCCTGCCCATTTTTTGAAGCTTTGACAGCTACATCCTTTCTAGGAACGGTTTCCATAGGGTTTTTGTGTTTGAACATTTTTGAGCAGTCTTCAGGAAGGGTATTTTTGAGGATAGACATTGATGTTGGACGAGGCCTGACTTGCCATCTCTGCTAATATTCTGGAATCTGTGCAGGCCAGTCAAGTTTTTCCACACCAAACTCACTCATCCTTGTCTTTATCTTGACCATATTTTGTGCAGTGATGTGCAGTCATGTTGGAGCAGGAAAGCGGCGGCATGCTTTACCCTGTTTTTATGAGGTTCTCTATGCACTGTTTTTAACCTAATCTGAAGGCCATCCAGTTTGGAATTTCATAACTATTGTCTGTGCAGAAATTTGAGGACCCCTGGTCTCTAAGCACCTCTGCCTCCGCTGCTCCCACTTTGTGATCTTACATGGCCTACCATTTGGATGAGTTTCTATTGTTCCCAATTGCCTACACTTTCTTAAAATACCAATAACATTTGACAGTGAACTATTAAGTGGCAAGAAATTAAATGACTAGATTTACTGCACACGTAGAATCCTATCATACTTAATACTCTGGAATTCCTTGAGATTGTGCTGGATTTTATATACATAAGGTCATGGAAGTGGTTGCAACACCACAACTTAATGATTTGCAGGAGGTGCCCTAACACAGTGCATATGTATATATGAAATAAGAGTCTAGGGTCACCTTAACAAATACCTTAATGATCAACGTTTGGAGCATTTGTGTCAAGGATAAAGCCACCCAAATATCAACATGTAAATCAAATCTCAAACTGAAAAAAAAACAGTTATTCACTATTTTAAGCTGGTTTCTTATTTAACCAGGAAGTTTGTGGAAATAGAAGGAGCTGGAGCACATTGAACAGTTAATTTATTGTGCAAGCTTGACTAATGTTTCAACACTGTGTGTTCATCAGAGTCAAAAGTGAACACAAGAGCAAGGCAAGCAATTAAAAACAGGCATCTAAAGACACCTGTCTTTTATTGCTTGCCTTGCACAGTAAATTGTTAACTGTTCAGTGTGCTCCAGGCCCTTCTATTTCTACAAGTTTGATGTCCTTCAGCTGTGTAGCACCTGACTGAGGCCTTGTCCACACGTAGCCGGGTATCTCACAAAACGAAGATATTTTTCTACGATTTGGCCTGTCATCCGCACGAAAATGCAGATTTATGGCATCAAAAATTATTCGTTCTAAAAACAGACCAAAGTGCAGATTTGCTCATTCTTTTGAGCGTTTGCTTGTGGACATATATAACTGGGGTTTTAGGTTTTGCGACGTCACTGCCCGCAACAGAAATACTTCAACATCACATGTGCGACCTGTGTTTCCACTCAGAGACAGCATGGATGGTCTCAGAGCTGTGTTGGCATTATTGATTGTCCAAGCTCTTTTTTTTTTGCTTGTTTTTACAAGCTCCATTACAGCTCTATCTAGAAGTGAGAAAGTTATTCTGCAACTACTGCCCCCTACATGTTTGGCATGCCTATGAAAGCAATAATGGGTTAGGTGTGGATGTATTTTTTGTTTGTTTGTTTTTTTTTTTTTTTTATGAGGTGGTGAGGATATTCAATGTAAAAAAAATTTAAAAATGGCTTCGCGTGTACATGGCCTCAGTGGTTGGTAGATGCCCTGAGTGCCTGTATTTAATTAACCAGTAAGTTCTCAGTAAGTTTCTTGAATAAAATAGGACAAACACAATATTGAGCTACAACTGTAACCAATAACTGATATTTTAAGTTAGTTCAAAGCATCTCATAGCATTTTTTGTTTGAAAACTGAAATGATGATTGAGATATTTCCCACTTTTAGAGACAGCTGTCCTCCCACTGAATGGATGCACAGCAGGTGAATTCTTGCTCACTGACATCTCAATATGTGTGTCTCCACCTTATCTCAACTTTCTTGGTCTGGTGAAGGCAGATAATGAATAACATGGACCTGCTGTTGTCTGTTGATGTTTCAACCAGCCACTGATTACCACAGGTTAAAAAAAGAAATGCTCCATATCCATAGCTTTTAGAAAGTATTTTTAGGTCCTCATAAGCTTTACAAAATATATCACACCTCATACTGATCTTTAAAGAAATTCACCAACTTTTTTTTCTTACATCTGCTTGCATATCATAGTTTACTACTTTATAATATAATAGTTTACTACTTTCAAACTTAGTTAGAACTCTTCATGGGAAAGTTTTAATCTGTCCGTCCATCCATCCATGGGGGTTCCCAATGAGTTTCCTGGCCAGAAGGAATATATAATTCCAGCAAGTTCTGGGTCTTGTATCAAGAATCTTGTTTTTTCAGCCAATGTTTCATATTTAACAACAAGAGGGTTGGATATACAGTAGAAGGATAAGCGACACCTTATCTTGTGGACATGGTTAACATCAAGAAAAGATTGACTGCTTCCATCCGGTTCTGGGTCAGTCCTGTCACATGCAGTGGACTTCAACTATCTTATAGTGATGTCATATCTGCCTGCCAAAGTGCAGATTCTATGTGTGTGTATGTGTATCTGTGTGCTGCTTAGTGCTGTTCTCTCTCTTCAGGTCAGGCTTACAAGCTTAGCGAGCTCCATAAAGAGTTGTTTCTCCATGTCTCTGTGCCAAACTATCTCCTCCTGACTGAGAATATTGCTGTCTAGGTGCTGCTTACATTTTGACTTCCTTTCCCCCAAACCCTCAGGTCCCAGAGTGATTGTGCTGGAGTTGTTTCCTCCTGCATTCTTTGGCCCATCCTCCATCATCCTACCTTCTCCCTCTTGCCAGATCCTTCAGATCTCCTCCTCTTTAGCACATCTCCTGATACAAAGTCAATTAAAGCTCGCCATCCTCCTGGAGAACTCTCCCCTTCTTGTCTGCCCTCTGCCTGCTTTGCCTCCCTTCCAATAAGACTTGAGGAGCAACGGACACAAAGCCTTTACATTCTCACCTGCCAACCTCAGACCTGGTCAGATATACAGCATTCATTCCCCCTGGATAAAAAACAGCAAAGAATCAAGTAAAATTTCAACACCAACTGTCTCACATCACCTGTCCAAAAAATAATCTTCTGAACTACCATCAATCCACTCTTCCTCCTACGTTTCAGTCCACCTGGAAAACCTCCTCCAGAACCTGAAAAACAAACTCATTTTTCACAACAATAAAAAATATTAAACTGCTATCTCTGTCCGTAGTTGTCTCTGTACCAGATTTTATTTGATCCAAAAAACTATTACATAGAATAAAATAACTGGTGAAGTTGATAATTCGGACAAGACATCAATTATCCGTTTTTCTTTTAAATTTATATTATTTGTAGATTAATGGGGAAAGTACAAATGTTCTATTTAAAATAAAAACATGGAAACTAGAAACATCTATTATAGGAAACAAAATCATATGAGTTTCTAACTTTGATTGCTGCAAAAATATTCACATGTAAGGAATAGTTATACCACTGTGGGTTAAAAACAGTTTCAAGTCCAATTATCAGATACAATATATCACATACAGCCAATAAATTATTTTCACTATTTCACGCAACATTTCTAAATTTATATCATTCCATCTATTTCATGCAGGCACCGCATTTCTGAAATGTTCAAGAGATGTTTTAGAGGACACTAATATCTCTTAAAAACTACTTTGTATATCAAGCTGTGAAGAAAGATCATGGAGTAGTTGAGATGACGAATCAACATATCAAATAATCCCGACCAGTTGCTGAATGGGAGTGTACATGCTGGTAATACCTGAACTGTTGTTTGTTGACCTGCATGCAATATTTTTACTCTGACTTTAAACCATGTGGTGTATTGACATAATATAAAGATCATCAAGGACCCACGATGTAAATTCCACATCCATCATTCTCAAGATACTGCAAATGAATCACCACACCTTCTGCATCATGTCCTTCCTACTGGGTGCTCTGGACATATGCTCCCTCTGCCTTGTATTTTAATGCCACAGGTGTGCGTCTGGAGTAAAATACATTCAGTACCACTTTCATATACAAAAAACAGCTTTAGTGTTATTTTATAGATTGTGTTCATTGACGTAATGCAGAACAATTTACTGAACTGTTGAACATGCATTTTGAAATAGGCTCCACACCCCAGCAATTCAAACCTATATAACACAAAAACAACTTTTGTGGGAGCATCTCTGTAGCTTTCATCATTGCATCAGTGAAACGGAGAGTGTGGCAGTGTCTGAACTGGAATCGGGTTTCCCTGGCAGGCAGAGGACTTTTGGGGCAGAGGGAGGTCATAAAGGCACCTGTTGCAAATACATTCCCCTTTGTAACTCAGTCACATGTCAGTCAAGGAAAGGAAACTGTTATTTCAGAGAATTGCTTCAATTTAATTCCCACAATTTTCAATCAACTTGATAGAAAAATCTGATCTGCTGGATCTGATTCAGCTGAAACAAATGTCAGAAAGTATCAGGAGCATACGGATGTATTAGTTGCTTTGAATTTGGTACAATGTAAGTTGCATGTGGATGTTCTTAAAATGAATTAAAAGAGTCATTCCTTTTATATTGCTTTTTACACAATTTAACATAATCTCGCAATTAAAACTTTTAGAACTAAGAATTTTAGATAAAATAGTCAGGGTCATGTTGAATGAATATAATCAGTGTCTCCAGAGGTGGGTAGAGTACCCCAAAATTGTACTCAAGCAAGAGTAATACCACTTCAACATATTTTTAGTAAAAAGCAACCGTTCAAAAAATTACTCAAGAAAGAGTAAAAAAGTATTTCGTAAAAAGGCTACTCAAACACTGAGTAACTGATCATAACATCTGACTTAATATTCAGAAATGTCATCATCCACAAGGGAATGGGGCTGGTGGATGTCGGCCTGGTGGGTCGGTTCATCAGTTTGCTCAAACTGGGTGTCCAGTGTCTTTTGTGTTCTGATAGTAGAGCGGATGTCAGGGTGGGTTTAGTTCTCCTTCTGGGATGGGGCTGGGGGGACTGCCTTGGGGTCTGTGGGGCTTGGTGGTGCTGTGGCCGTGGGCTTCGGGTTGAACGTGCCATGGTCTCCCTCCCATGGTGGATCCCGGTGAACAGCGGTGCCTATTGGGGTCAGTGGGGGAGCTGGCTCCCTGGGAAGACGTTTTGTCTCCCAGTCCTTCCCTCCCCATCCCCGAACACCTCTGTCCACCCGCTCCATCACTTTACCACTCATGTAGGGTCTTGGGGCATGGGCACATCACTGGGGTGCGAGGAGGGAAACCCCTCCTCGCAATCCCGTGGCGTCCTGGGTCCCAATTTTAATATACAACTTAGACACTCCCACTTATAACATTTTCATGCGACACACATGTAGGGACTTTGGGGTGGGCACACTTTTCGGCATCCAGAGGGGGAGCGGTTCAATCAGCTTTACCTCTGGTGCCGGTGCCCACTGTTAAACCACATATAGACACTGAGGGCTCGGGGTGGGGGTTGGGGGATGTGTGGCTGCCTTCCCCACTTCCCACCCCTCTGTTTAAAATGCACATTATAACAACACACATCAACACCATACTCGAGCGGGAGGATGGAGGCTAGGGGTCTTCTCACCCCCCTGTTCACTACGGGCCATCAGGGGTTGGGGTCCGGAGGAGGAAGGGGTGGTCTGTTCGGGTCCTAGGCTGTCGGGCTTTCTTCGCCACTGTGGGGCCCTTGGAGGTCTGCTTGTCTCCGTCCTAGAAGGTAGGCGGTCCATCTCCCGGGTCCGGGGGCTGGTGGCTCTACTGGGGCATCGGTACCTGGACCTGGGAGCATAAAGTGTGTATGGGGTGTGTGAGTGTGGGTAGAGTGTCATTTATTGGGTGTCTTGGTGAGTTAGTGATAATGTATGTGTTTAAGAGGGAGGGAACGTATGACTGTGTCTGCATGTCTTTCTCTGCCTGTCAGGTTGGGTCTTGGGCTGCCCTCTTGCCTGGCACACCTCAGGCCTTACATTTAATGGGGGGCCTATTTCCCCTTCGTCACTCCCCGCCAGTGACGGATGCCCCTGTCTACTGGTGCGTTGGTGGTAAATCCGGTTCGGACCTGGTGCGTGCCTGGCGAGGCCTGGGGGGGCCGGTGTTTCAGTCGGCAGATGCGCTGGGCCGATATCTTCCTTTGGTTGGTTAGGGCACCTCTTTTAGGGGTGCCAGGTTTGGGATTGTTGGGTGGTGCCTGCTCGGTGGCTCGGCGGGATATGGATCCAGCGTCTCTGCTTGTTCGATCACCTGTTCTGTGCGCGCCGTGCGTGGATGGTTCATTGGCGTGTTGGACCGGCCCTGGCCTTGGTTGGATGCCTGGTCTCGGCACTCTGCGTTGCGCGGGATCAGGACTCGGGAGCTGGTACAACTTGGTGTCCAGGTGCTGGCTGAGCTTGGCCTGCGGATGCTGTCCATCCGCTGCGGCTATCAGTGGGGAGCCCCGACGTGGGGCAGGGCGCTGGGATGTTGGTGGCGGGGAATGGCCTAGGGTGGCGCGTGGCAGCCGGCCGCGGCTCCTGCGGTGCTGGGGGACCCTCGTCGGCCGGTCTCTTGTCGGGTCCATGGACCTCTCCCGGTCCATGGACCGGCCCGCCCTGGCGCGGCTGGTTGCCGGCGGGGCCCGTGGGTTCGTCACTGCTGCCCCCCGGGCCCCTGCATAGTAGCCGCTGGACGTTCCCCTGGGGTTCTCCTTTGCTCCTCTCTTGGGGGATGCGGTCGGCCCTGCCCGGGTCCGCCTGAGGCTTTGGACGTCTTGGCTCCGATCTCCTTCATGTCTGCATCGATTCCTGGGAGACGGATTGATGCCTGCTCACACCAGCTATCGAACACTCTTATGGAGAAACCTTATATGCACCAGCATGCTAACACACACACATAGATGTGGGGTCTCTGGTGATTACAGATATATTCTTAGGCTGAGGTTATCATTACTAGAGCTTGATTAATCGTTACCATGAGTTTTCCGTGACATTGTTGTTGTATTTTTATATCCATTTTTGTGTGATGTGGTTGTGTAGTTCTTAGTTCACGATGTTTGGTTTGTTTTGTCGATGTTCCTTTTTCGTTTTTTGTTTTGTTTTGTTTTTTCCCCTCTCTCTGCCGTCCTGTGGGTATGGAGGCAGACTTCAATGTTTTCCTGTGTTTTCTTTGTTCCCCTTCTTCTCTTGTATTTTCAACTCACCCTCTCTCTTGACTTTTTGTTTCCTACCTCTGTTCTTCATCTACTTTCTTTCTTCCCCTTAATTGTCCGTCTCTGTGTCCATTACATCAGGAAATAAAACCCCAGAAATTCATAATAAAGATTTCTCACACATATATCAAGTGGAGTACTATAGCAAAAGCTGTACTGCTCCGCTTATGAAAGTAAATCTGTTGGGCTTCTACTTGGTACTCAGACACCAATTCTGAGCTCCACATTGCCAAACAGGACACGTTAAAAAAAAAGAAATGTCATCAAACAGACAAAAATGTAAATGTAATTACAAATTCTGGTGTGATAAAAACTAAGATAAAAAAATGATACAAATAAATAACAATTATTAAATAAGTCAAGGCAGATGAAAAACTTTTCCATATATTAAAAAAAGAATACTTACAGTAGGTAATGCATACATACTATATATTAGAACAGGGTAAAGTACTCCCGGTGCCAAATGACACATCAAGTTCAGCATGTAGAAAATAGCATTAGAATAACAAAGCTTGTTCACAAACAAGAAGTCTCACTTCAGCACCTAAAGTTACTTTGATAATAAAAAACCTTTTTCATAGGCCTTCAGTTAATAATAAACCAGCTTAAGATTTATTTGCACACAGCAGTAGAAGGAATGCTTTATAAATACAGACATTTATGCAAACTTCTTGGCTTTTTGCCATTTTGCACATCCTTTTTTATATGTTTGTTCTGAGTTACTATGACTAGAGGCACATCTGTGGATGTATTTTAATACAACAACTAAAGCACAGTGCTTCCTTGTGTGAAATCATTATTTATTTATTAAAAAAACACCAAAATATCAGAAAGAGAACTGCGGACCTCCACAAATCTGGTACATCCTTGGGTACAATTTCCTGATGCCTGAAGGTGCCATGTTCATTTCTTTAAACAATTACATGCAATTGTAAACAACATGGGAATGTACATGTCATAATACTTTTCAGGAAGGAGACAGGTTCTGTGTCCCAGCAGTGAATATATTTTTGTGAGAGACCATCTTTCTCCACAGTGAAATGGGTCTCATACTGATAGGCTGAAAGGCCACTCAGTGGGGAAGAAGCCAAAAGTACCATAAAATAGCAAGCTTACAGTTTGTGAATGCACACAAAAACAAATAACTTGATTTTTGGAAACATCTTCTATTATCTTATGTAACAGAAGTTGAAGTGTTTGGCCATAATGACTATCACTACATTTGGAGGAAAAAGGGGTTGTTTGCAAACCAAAGAACACGATCAGATCAGTAAATCCCAGCTGTGGCAACCTTGTAGTGTGTGGGTTTTTGGTGAAGGAAGGAGCAATGCATTTAGATTTGAATTAGAATACAAAGCATCATGCGGAAAAACATGAATAAATGTTAAGACAACTATGCAAAAAATCTGAGGGAGGTTAAAGTTTATGAACAAAATGGTCTGGTACTCTATATGTTTTTTGTATTAATAATAAACAAGCATATATAAGGACATTTTTAAACTAAAATAAATAATATTGTTTGTTAGGAAAGGTCCTTGCCTAAAAACTATAGTTTAACATTAGTACAAACGAACCTTTTATTCCAAGCATTATAATAATATATTACTTTCAGTTTTTTAAAGTACTTTTTTGGGATAATTTAGCTTTTGATGACAAAATAAACAACATTTTGCTATCCATTTTTTATAATCCAAAACAAGTTAACATGTGTTTTGACAAAAGAAGTTGAGATATACTATTGGTTAGATGTGTAATAAATATTGGTAAAAGAAAATTATATGACATGGAAATCTAGAGGGATTTTTATTAGAAAAGCTGTAAAAAAAAAACAAAAAAAAAATATTTTTAAGATTATTACCAGTGTATGAAGGCTACAGTTAGTACATTAATGCTTTGATTTTGATGATCTGATCTGATTTGTGGGCCTGAGACCACCAGTCATTGAAAGACAGGGTAATGGAAAATATATATATATAATTCTGGTTCTTAGAGGTTTATCACTTAAAATCTACTTTTAATAGTCTGACAAAGACTGTTTTACTAAATGTTTAAATACACAATTTGTTTTATGCCCCTTTTAGCTGACAGTCACAAAGACCCATTATGCATGTTCATTATTGGAAAACCCTGGTGCAAAAGCAGACAGCTGGAGCTGTTGTCAGTAATGGCTGTGAATCAATAACTTCATTTGGTTGTCTGTTTAAGTATCACACGGCTGTTTGAGAGTCCCATGTGTACTGTGTTGCTGATGGGCATGCCACTGCTTGTTGGGTTGTACTTTCCAAATATTCATAATATCTACATATCTTTTGTATAAAAAAGCTTATATTAATAACAACCAAGATATATTTAAAAATTGAGTTACACATTTCACATAAGATTTACATGTTCAGAAATCGACCTACAGCACATAGAGTGGATTCATTTTTCAATGTAAAATTATAAAAGGGGCTATTATGTATAGTAGACCTGGGTACAAAGTACACTTTTATGATTTGGAGAAAGCTAATACATTTTTTTGATTAAAACTGCATTATGTACTATGTCTTCTTTATATCCATAACATCTTTTAACAGCACTATAATGTTCATTCTGTCTTTTTTGTAACATATGTTTTCAAATGTTTATCATTTCAAAAGAAACAAAAAAAATAATACCAACATCTATAAGTATAGACTTGATTAATTCATATTGCATTACCTTAAGCAGGCAAAATATTAAGAGTTCTTTTTCAGTTATATCTTATTTAGATGACAAATAGCCTAAACAACCAGACTCGAGTTTGCTGCAGAACCACATGCAAGCAATAAATTGCTGCACAAGAGCAACATGCTCCAGTGTTATACATTAAAATTAATTCTAGAGCAGTCTCTTATTACATGGCTTTAAATGAAACATTCAGTATCCAGATGCATTCACAACTGGGTTCATTCCCAGCAGATTAACAGTTTAAAAAAAATGGAATTCAATTTTTTTTTTCTCTTTTAGAAATTGAGACATCAAAGTTTAGGCATTTTGAGTTTTCATTGTGCAGTCCTTTCCAAGCCCTGCTTTACTAATGCATGCTGCATGTGTGAAAGTGTGTAAGAAAAGACTCCTTCAAAGAGTAAGAGGTAACTGAGAACAGCGATCTAAAACAGGGCACAGCTGTTCACACAGGCCTGTCCCCTGGCCTCCTCTCTCCCCCGTGAAGGTCCAGGCCCAAGCACCCCTGGAAACCTTTGGGTCTCAAGCAGTGGTCAAACTGGCAAAGCTTTGTCTACCAACAAATCTCACAAAGTGGGTGGACAGTGTCAATATGGCATACTAAAAATACGATAAAATGCTGTTCTCTGCAAAAGTGTTCATATATTTTGTCACAATACAACCATAAACAACAAATAACTTCATTGGGACTTTTAAGTTATAGACAAACACCAAGTGCCAAAAAGACAATAACATGTTTTCAACATTTCTTCAAATACAAATCAAAAGATTGGCTTTCATTTGTTGTGCTTAGACCCATTATTCGGACACCCCAGTCAAACAGCCTTTGGAAGTCATTTAATTAGTAGAGTCCAGCTGTGAGTAATTTAACTTCAGTATAAATACATCTGCTCTATTCAGTTCAGTTCAATTCAAAAATGCTTTATAAATTCTAAAGGGAAATGAAATGTTGTTGCAACTCATATTTCAGTTTCACTTCTCACCATTTAATGTAGTTCTATTACTCTGCGCTCGATTACTTCTCTAGGATCCAGATGTCTGACACAAAAAACTGAATTTGAGAGCAAAAATTTGAGCATTTCAGATTCAATCTAAGTGATTTCATTTCTGATGGCACATCATTTTGCTCATTCTGATGGCTGTGGGCAAGAAGGATCTCCTGAAGCAATCTAATTGAATCACTTGTTCCTGGTCAAACTGTGGATGTTTCCTGAAAATCTCTCTATAAAATCTGTCTGTATAACATCTATAACTTTTTAACAGACAAACCCTGGCGAAAACATAACCAGAGGTAAAAACTGCATCATAAAGACCAAGGAAAACATAAGACAGGTAATGGATACAAAAAATCTAAAGCCCTGCTTCTAATTAGCTACAACTCATGCAGGGGACTCAGCAAAGATATGAATCTGCTCTGAACATATGAGATTAAGCTGAATATTTCAGCCTATGTGCAAAATGAGATGTTTGGTAAAAGATCAATATTACATATCTTCCTGAACACATTCTCCCCACAGTGGAACATGGTAGTTGTAGTATCATGCTGTCAGGTTTGGCTTTCTTCAGCAGGAACAAGGAAGCTGGTCAGAGCTGATGAGAAGATGGAGTTTTATGGCACCAGTGGCCTTTACTCAAGAATAGTTAAACAAGAGGAAGTGGAAGACATTCAGCCAAGGGCCCAGGGCTAGGAATCAAACCAGGGACAACTGCATATAGGACTGTAACCACTTATTGTATATGGTGCGCCTTCCTACCTCCGAACCATGTGGCATCCCTTCTTACTCAGTTTTACTTTATAACTGACAAACTGTTTATGCTCTTAAAAAATCTTGGTATACAGATTTACATACTAGGTAGGACTTTAACTAACAGGAAGAAAATCAGTTCACTGGCATTTACAAAACTCTGTTTAATAAGAATAATTATTATTATTATCATAACAAAACTTAAAAGTGAAGCACACAGAATTAAGACTGCAGAAATTTTACCATAAGCAGTTAAGCAGTTGTAAAAAAAAAAAAAAAAATCAGGACACACAAGGACTGTACTCCTATTAAACTTAGCTTTCTAGATGCACAAGATATCCAAAAATCTTTGGTTAAATGCAAAACTTCACTAATAAACTGAGACAGTCTAAAAATTTGGACATTTTGTTGCACATTTATGGCAGTAAAAGTTGAGTTTTACACTGTTTTCCCAAGATCTGTAAGTTCTTTGTAAAACACTTGGATGCAAATATTACAGAGCTTGCCAACTACCTATTTTTTTCTCTTTTTTTTTTGAAGAAGAAAACCGATTGGGTAGATAAAAAGAAGCACAATCATTGGACGCAGTTGTATTTCATTTAGCCATAGAGGAGACAAGAAGTCCAGAGTACCTGTGCCTGAGGCCCTGTTTTTGTCATCTTCTTCTTAAAACAGTCAGAGTAATTCCTGTCCTCAGGGGCTGGCTGTCAGTTGCAAGGCCCCATGAACACATTCCTTCTGATACAGGCCATTATCGGCCCATTCAGCAGCACTGGAGCCTGCTCATGTGGGCCTCTCTCTGGGCTGACCTTCTGGGCACTCATACAGGCCTGATTCAACAGCCCCACTGACCCACAATTCAAAAAATAAAAATGTAAGCTTCAATACAACAGAGCAACTGCCAGTATAACTTGATCAACGAAAACACATGCATGCACGCGCACACACACTAACATCCACAGATCGGAAGAGATACATATTAAAGACAAATCTGTCACGATCCAAAAACAAACAGAAGTGTTTATGATTAAATTCAGTTTCTAAAAGATATCTATTTATTACTTTGTTTTATTGTTTTCTTTGTTTATTTTGTTGTTTTCCTTTTACTTACCGCTCCCCTGGTGTTGCTGCTGATCCTCTCCCGTCCTGCAGTCATCTCAAGTGCATCTCATCTCATCATCATGACTTGTTACAACATCTACTGTTACGAGATCTCACAATAATAAAACACTTCAATATTTCTCATCTGATCTCTTTGCTATCCACTTTCTGTTAGCTTCTGACTTTCTCCGGTGAATTGAGTCAAATCTGCGATGTAGAGGCCTCGATGTGAAAGTGTGTGCTCTGTGTCTGATATTATTTTTTAAACTTTTATTCTGAAATATAAAAGGAAGTAGCTCTTGAGTTAGTACCTATTTTGTTGACAGGGCCAGCTAATAAATAAGTTGTGACGCTGGTCAACAGTCCTCAAGTGCAACATGGAATAATCCTCCAGTAGTAAACCACTTGTGTAACAGCATTTTGTGGCACAGTAACAAACAAAAAATGTAATTAATCCGTCCATCCATCCATTTTCTATACCCGTCCATCCTAATGCAGGGTTGCGGGGGCCTATCTCCAGCGGTCAAGGGGTGAGAGGCAGGGTACACCCTGGACAGGTCGCCAGTCTATCGCAGGGCAACACAGAGACATACAGGACAAACAACCATGCATGCACACACTCATACCTAAGGGCAATTTAGAGAAACCAATTCACCTAACAGTCATGTTTTTAGACTGTGGGAGGATCCCGGAGTGCCCGGAGAGAACTGATTTGTACTGGAAGTCTGAGGTGTACAGAGTGAAAAGGAATGGTGGCAGTACATTCCCCTGTGGTGCTGACCATCTGGTTTGACACACAGTTCTTCAGTCTTACAAACTGTTGTCTGTAAGGTAGTCATTGATCCAGGCAATTGTTTAGGGCTCCACCTGTGTCTTAAGGAGTTTCTGACAAAGCAAATCTGGCTGAATTGTGTTAAATGCACTGGAGAAATCAAAGAACATGATCCTGCACAGGCCTTCAGGACTCAGGGGCTGACACCATCTGGACCTGCAGCCTTGTTTCTCCAGCTGCCTCTTCACCTGACTTTTAGAGACAGACAAGTGGGAGGGGAAGGCAAAGGGGGTAGCAGCATCTCCTGACTTGGTTGAAGACAAACAGAAGCAGAAGAGTCCATGACTGAGCAGAAGGATACAACATCCAAGGTGTGACAGGCAAGCTTAAGGTCAGAGGAGAGTGGGACGTCTGTTTGGCTGGAGATAGGAGGATGCTGAGCTAGTTCCTGAACTGAACCTGTTGAAGAGTGTGTTCAGTTCATTGGCTCTGTCCAAACTTCCATCTATCCAATCCTTCCTGTGCTTAAAGCTTGTGATCTTTTTCATTCCTGACCAGACATCTCTGGTATTGTTCCTCTGTAGTTTGCTCTCCAGCTTCTTCCTGTATGCCTCCTTGCTGTCTCTGATCTTGACCTTCAGTTGCTTCTGTATACTACTCAATAATTTCCTGTCTCTCTCTCTGAAGGCTGTTTATTTCTTGTTTAGCAGTTCCTTCAGGTCACTGGTGATCTAGGGTATGTTATTAGAGAAGCATCTCACTGTTCTGGTGGGGATGATGTTGTCAATACAAAAGTTTATATAGTCAATCACACAGTCAGTCATGACATGTATGTCCTCTCCATGTGCTTGGCAAGGAGTCATCCAGTTTGTGGTCTCAAAACAATCCTGTGGGGCTTCATCAGCTTCATGTGATCATTTTCTCACAGCTTTCTTTGTAACAGGTTGCCTCTGAACAAGTGGTTTATATTTTGAGCAGAGAAAAAACAAGATTGTGATCCGATTGTTCCAGAGGAGGTCTTGGTTTAGGCATGTATGCATCCTTTACATTTCCATAAAGTATATACAAGGTTGTCTCTTGTGGAGCAGCTGACAAACTGTTGAAATGTTTGAAGTGTAGACGAGAGCAAGGCATGATTAAAATCACCAGATATTGCTACAAATGCATTGGGGTGCTGTGTCTGTAGCTTAGGGACAATGGAACTGATGACATCACATGCATTGTCGGCAACGGCTGAAGGGGAAATGTAAACAAATGCCAAAATAACACTGGTGAACTCTCTTGGTAAATAATAAAATAATACTAATGATTTGTAATTGCTGTAGCTCTAAAACTTTTAGAAGCTAACAATGCTAAGGTTGCTTTGAGGCTTTCCATCAGCATTTACTGATGGAAATTTTATAATATGATTTTATAATATTTTAATAAATCTGAACTTCATTTATCTCTAGTCAAAAATCTAAAATAACTTGACCAATAAAAGCTGGATAATTTTACACTGAACAAAGATTCAGATTCCTACTTGTGAAAACCATAAAGCAAATAACTTCTCACACATGGACTGGATTATTCTACACTGATTAGATTCTTTGAAACGGAGTTTGTAACATTTTAAATTTCTTAACAGCTTGCAACCAGTGAAACCCATCTAAACAGAGCAAATAAATTGGTATTTTGCGGATTGTCTCTTCTTGTAAGCTGGAAGTGTTGTTACAGCCTTACTGATGAGTATCAGACCAAGTTGGAGAAGTTCTCATATGCATAGAAGTATCTTGTATTACTGTACAACCAATTTATTGGTGAAACACATCAATAGACTTCCAGTTATTTTGACCATGTCTTTAACAAAGTTCAAAGGTTTGCAATCTTCTTTTTGATCTTAAATAGGCTTTAGTAGGTATTTAGTGGGCTCTGTCAGCTACATCTATATGTAAACAAAGATCCCAGTGCTATGGCCATTTCTTTATAATAGAATGATATCCAGGATTACCAAAAAAATCATAGTTGCAACACACCAATAAAACCAGCATGAAGAAAACAGTTTTAAGAGACCAAAATGGAAAAATCTAAGGAAAATGGAAATAAACAGGATCTGACCAGTGCACCATCAACAGTCTGTGACTAGTAGCCTACATTGGCATAAGAATTATTCAGATATTTCAATAACTGTGGTAAATACATGTTTATATATTTTCAAAAACTGAGTGCTAGCATAAATAAATCTATCTTATTCCTATTCTAATCACCACATTATTCTTTGCAATATGAATTAAAAGCATGCCTAAAAGCAAAGGTAACGTGTTTGGTGAGGGAGTGCATCACCATTTCTTGGCTCCAATTATGGGATCTCTTATTAATTGATTCAAAATTTCACCATCGTTTGAATGTCTTATATAAATACATTATAAATCCCGTCTCTCATGTCCAAGTGGTACCAAAGGCTCTTGTCTTTGGCGTCCGAACGATCCACAAAACCCTTTCCAAGTCACACAAGTTGTCCTCATTAAGCCAACACTTAACAGCACACTCATGGAAATGTGTTAAACTGTAACTGATGTCCCATATTTTTAATATTTTTCTTTCATTTTTCTACTTCACAGAAGCAGACTGCAATTGTAAAGTAGCGATTTCAACAAAACTGTAACTGGCAGTATATCTGCACTCAGTTCATTTGAAATGTCTAAATGGTCCAAATGTATTCATAAATTTTGTCTTTGACTGCTTTTGGCTGTCCATACATGTAGGGTTAAAATGAAAATATTGTACCAGAAGAGGAGCATTGAGGCCAAAACCAACTGGCAGAGAGTGAATATTCACACTTCAGATGGATGTCATTCACCTTCAGGAGATTGGCATTAAAAGTGCACACAACTGCTCTGCAGAGTTTAGATTCATCTGCTTCCATCTTTGCTGTATTTCATTTTCTCCAAGCTTGACAAAAGCAAGCATGGAACAAACGTCAATGTTCTCTGAATAAAGAGGCTTCATGAAAGCAGGAAAGAGGAGAAAGAAATACTACAGGCAGTAAAGGCACTCAGTCTAAACCACTGTTCCTTTTTAATGTTTCCCAAATGCTAGTAAATTCTCTCCCTTCTAAAATCTACAGTAAAACGTTATTCCAAGTATGACATCACCCATGCAAAAAATCGTTTTATGATTTTTACGCAGACTACAGACTGGGCAAAACACAAAGTCACGAAACAGAAATTAAGTTGGCAAGGTTGAGTTGAAGCCAGGTTGTTTCTCCTTGTTGGGTATAAAAACAATGGGTGTTTCCTCTTCATATTTTAAGCTGTTGATGATTGTTGTAATTAAATAATGGGCCACAGATGTGTTACAAATGTGTCAGTTACATGAGGGGTGTTAAAACAGGAATCTTAAAACCAAAACTAAAGAAGTAAAACAGAGGCCACAAACAGTGGTAGATTTTTATTTTAAATGATTTTGATTCAATCACGTTTTTGCCAGGAAATTAGACAGGCTTCGGTCCAAAGTTATTAAAACACTAACAAAGGAGTACAAACTCTAATCTGAGAAAATGTAACCTTCCAGTAATATCCCACTTTTGTGTTTGCTTTATTGGTTTTCTAATAAAACCTTTATTTCATACAGTAGTTTAACATGGTGTCATGTTTTGTGGAATGAGGACCCAAATGCAGCGGAGTAAAAGAATAATGATTTAATTAAACAAAAGAACAAGGAACATGGAACTTACAGAACTCAGGAGGACCAGAAAATGTAACAATGGGGAACACAGGTACCAAGAAGGGATGTTTGACGACAAACCAACGAGTAGTGACTGATACCTGGTTGGGTCCTTGCTGGGGGGTGGGGATTCCGGTGTTTACAGGTGCACTCTTGGGCTGAGGTTACCACAACCAAATCTTGTAATAATCTGGGCCATGAGTGCTTTTCAGTGACAGTGTTGCATTTATATATCTATTTGTGGGTTGTAGTTGTGTAGTTCTCAGTTCGCATTGTTTGGTTTGTTTTATCATTGTTATTTTTCCCCTCTCTCTGCCATCCTGCGGGTGTGGAGGCGGACTGGGGTGTTTTCTTTGTTCCCCTTCCTATCTTGTATCTTCAACTCACCCTCTCCCTCTTAACTTTTTTTTTCCTACCTCGCCATCTTCTTTCCCCTTTATTTTCCATCTCAATGTTGATAATATCAGGAAAAAAAAACCACAGCAATTTCTAATAAAGATTTCTTACACATATATCAAGTGGAGTACTATAGCAAAAGCTGTAATGCTCCACTTGTGAAAGTAAATCTTTTGGGCTTCTAGTTTATACTCATACACCAATTCTGAGAGCCACACTGCCAGACAGGACACGTAAAAAAAGGAAAATAAATTAGTGGTATTTCTCTCTTATGTGAAGCACTTTGAGTATTTCCTTTTCTTTCAACGCCACAGATGATAGAGTTATTATTGTTCTTCGTAAGTCCCCCCTCCATTTCCCTTTTCAAGGATGCTCATTAGAAGACCAACCATCTAATCTGGTGTTGGGGTCCTGATAACTCTCTTGCCTGGCGTCACTCTCGTAAATTGCCATGACTCTCCTGTTAAAAAGCCAACAGTTGATAACAGTATCAGGAGACAGGCTGCTTTGGGGAGACACAGTGTCCAGCTCTAAATGACCTCCTAAAATAGACAGGCCTCAAAACGGACAGGCCACGGGGAACTACAGCCGCAGAAACGAGCTCCGACCAGAGTTGTTTAGGAAGAACATGTCATCAGAGCCATTGCTGCTAATGGCGAGCAGATAGAAACTGAGTGAACCCAAACCAAAGTGTTTAGTTCTCTGAATGAGCAGAGCCATGTCACACCCTAGACAGTTTAGACATTTAGCCGCCTCTACAGAGATGGAGCCAGTCCCTACCACAGAGCTGATAATGATTATAGTCAATTCAGTAAGACTGAAGAGCTAAAGGTCCATTCTCTTTCTCTGGCTACAGTCTGAGGAGAAGCAAAGACTCCACCATTTAAATTTAAAAGCTAACATTGGGATTACATCTGCTGATAGCCCTGTGTACATTTCACTACCCACAAAACCCTGCTCAAAAATGTGTAATAGGATTGTTAAAAGTAAGTATGCAAAGTTTGGAATGCAGCTACAGGACTATGGAAAAGTATTTTCTCCTTTAAAGATTTATTGTGTTTTGTTTTGGGCTTTTTTTCTTCCAGATCAAACTACTTTTAATAACAAACAAGGATAAGTTGGACACATTATTTTCAATTGAGATTTCTGTCAAGGAAAAGAAAATATTCCAACCAACCTGGTACTAGGGGACAATATAATCCATAGGCTGGTTATATTATTAATTAACTGTGATTAACCACATGTAAGACTGAGTTCAGTATAACAAGCCAGACCCTGGCCTGACTGTTGTCGGATCTGTAGAATCAATGAATTACTTAAACAAAACCTATTTATCAAAAAGAAGCAGGCTGATAGATGTAAAAAAGCATTATGCCCATATCTAAAGAAATTTCAGAACCAATAAGAAACAAAGCCAATGAATCTATTGGAAATGTTGGAAAAGCCCTTTAAAAAGTTTTGGTTCTCCAGTGAGCCACAGTGAGAGCAATTATTCATAAATGGAGAAAACATGAAATAGTGGTGAACCCGTTTAGGATGTGACAAGCCAGCCAAAAATACTACAAGACTGCACTGACTACTTTTGTGATACATCCGATTGGATGCACGTTTCAAGTCTTACAACATATTTTCATTTGGATCTAGGTCTGGACTTTGACTGGGCAATTCTAATGCATAAACATACATTAAGCCAAACCATTACCCTGCAGATCTAGCTTTATGTTCATTGTATTTGTCTAAACCCCCAGCCCAGTCTTAAGTCTTTTACAACCTCTAACAGTTCCATAATTACCTTGTGTTTAGCTCTATGCATGTTCCCATTATGTCTGACCACCTTCCCTGTTTCTGCTAATACATCACAAAAGAGCTCAGAACAGCATCCAAATCACTGTAGGTCCCATTTGTCTCATTTAAGTTCACTGGTTAATTCAACATATAACAATATAGGCAAAAACAGCATTCAAAGGAGCATTCTAAGGCGAAAACCTCTTCTGACAAAAAAGTACGTATACAGCACAGGCCAATCTAACATTTGTCAAAAAGGCCTCTTTATGATCCCTAAGAGTTTGGGGAAAACATTCTGTGGACTGGTATGATAAAACTGGAAACCTTTGGACGGTGAGGATAGGATTACCTGTAGGTTAAAACCAATCCATTTAAAAACCAAAACATCACACAAACAGTCTAACATGGTGGTGTTAGTGTGATAATCTGGGGTTACTTTGTTGCTTTAGGACAGAAGTCATTCCAGCCAGTCCAAAAAACGTTGAAACACTGAAGCACAGACTGATAGGGCTGCTAGGATTGTGAGAGAAGTTACTTAAGAAAAACTTAGCAACACATAGCAAAAATTAATGGAAAGATACCAACTGGTCAGATGGAGAAAGGGAGCGACAAAGGCAGCAATAAGGAGAGAATCAGGGACATGAGACAGAAAAGGAAAAAAACTGATAGTTGAGACGGAGAAGGGGACAAAAGCAGGGGGGAAAAGGTAGAGATACGGAGGAAAATTGATAGTTGAGACAGAGAAGGGGAGAAGAAAAGCGGGTGAATAGATACAAGAAGAAAAAGATAATAATAATGGCTTGCATTTATATAGTGCTTTTCAAGACTCTCAAAGTGCTTTACAACTCCAATTCACACACTGGTGGAAGCAAGCTATGAATATACCCACAGCTGCCCTGGGGTAGAATGACAGAAGCGAGGCTGCCATATTGTGCCATCAGCCCCTCTGGCCAACACCAGTAGGCAAGGTAGGTGAAGTGTCTTGCCCAAGGACACAATGAAATGTAGCAGGCGGAAGCTAGAATCGAACCCACAATTTCTGGGTTGCCGGCTGACAACTCTACCACTGAGCTACAGCCGCCCTGCTTAAATGAGATTAAATGGCGGGGTTTAAAAAACTGAAAGGGGAAAGTAAAATTAGAGCATTTCATCTGGAAAGGACAGTAATTTCTCTTTGTTCTTCTCACTAATGGCAATAAACACATTTGTGGCATTTATTAAAAGTGGCAATGTGAAATGCCATTACGAGTCAAAACATAAAGGTTTTGAATAAACATACCCACACAAATCAGAAGTATGATCAGAGAAAATATGTGATCTCAAAGCCCACCAGTCCATTAGGATCCTGAGCCACACCTTCACTGCTCAGCAAAAGATCATGAGTTCCTTCAGAGTTGTTTGGATTTTGGTGCAGCACAAGAAGCCATTTACTGATAGAGATGTTGTCAAGGAATGTGTGCTTCTCAAAGGAAGTCACACAGCACTTTAAATAGGTCATGCTGGGCATCTTCAGATGCAGTATGTTGACTTCCAAGCAGATTTGACCATGAAAGAAGAGTCTGTCAGGAGTGACCCTTGCTCTTTCTGGCTCCAGCCTCCAAAGGGTTCCTGAGACAGCTTTATCGGATCTGAAGAAAGATCCCTGCTGATCTTTATCACATTTGGATCTACACAAAACCGCGAGGCAGCTTTCTCCACAATGAAGAGTCTCAAAACCAAATATCATTCCAGGCTCACTAATGAGCACCTCCACATAGTCATGAGCCTGTGTGGAGGTGCTTCGGCATGTGATTTGTTCTGATGAAGTAAATGTAAGCTAATGCAATGAAAACTAGCCACCTTGGAATAAAAAAGGAAGGGGCTGTGTTAGTACATACTGATAAAGACCTCTCTTTAAGGCAGTAAGCAATGCAAAAGCTCCCACATCTAAAATATTATTGTTGCCACATTTTGGAACTCAGTAGTAAAATGGTCAGAGTGTCTTAAAATTTAAATGAATAATAATAAAATATAGCAATATAACTTTTTACCAAGTCTGGAGTTCATTTGTTTACATGTTTATAATCTAAAATACTGGTTAATCTTCATCAAACAGTAATTCTTTAATTCATACTTTGAGATCTGAACCTGTGTGAAAATGCAAAAAGGGACTAGACTACAATGCTAAAAAAGGGGGTTTCTTAGTTTTCCCAATAATGTTGTCTCTTTTGATTCTTGTGAACCCATTATCATGTATCATCTTGTTTCATATGCTGGATGTATCATTGCACCTTTATTTTATTGGTAATGTTAATGCTTCACAATAAGCACAGTAAACAACATGCATTTATCTATTAAACTATGTTATTGTCAGAGCAGCCATATTAATCCCTAGCTTGATGTAGTCCAATGTATTTTGTTTTGTGTTACTTTCACCTTTTGCTTAAGAAGCATAAACCGACCATTCTGAGTGCTACACTAGCAAACAGGACACACACTAAAGAAGAAAATGCTTTCCTTATAACAGAGCAATATTTTCACTACTATTTGTAATGGTCCCCCCAGCCGACATCTCAATGCCACACCAATAGCCACAGTGGACGGACGGCATTCCCAGGTCAAGCCTAGCTAGCACTCGAACACCGAGCTTAAAATTGTAACTCAAAATTATGTCAGAGAATAAGAGTATGTGAAAGTTCAGGGGTAAGGAAATTGATTCATCTGAAGATCTGCAAATGCAGCAGTAGGCTTTGTCACATCATCTTTCCCCACTGATGAGAAGACATAGGTACTTTCTCCTCTTTAATGGTAACACTGGTTGAAATTCTTTATGAAGTGGTGTTTTTAAGGTTCACTAGTTTAGTCATACAAAAGACTGCTAATCAGTTTTTACAGATGCCACACTTCTAGCGTAGAGCATAAGTAAAAACAAATCAGTTATAGGTCACAGTCAATGCACTGAAAACAAGACATCTTGAGCAGATTAAATAAATGTAACCAAATTTGACCAAGCTGTGCTTGTGCTAGAATTTTCCAAGAAAACCACCAGAGGTTATGTTGTTTACATCACTTTAAAGGCCTTTGTTTGTATACAGGTATTTTAAATTCTAAGAAGGATGAGAATCTAAATCTACAACACAATGCGAATGTGAATAAAGAACAAGAGAAACTATTAAACATAAACAAATTATGTTGTAAAAAATGGAGAAGAAGGAAAAGTAACTGTGTTATAAAAAGAGAAAAGCTTTCACAGTGAGACAGGAAGTGAAGGTAAAACACTCAATTTGTAACAGAAATGTCGACAGAGAAACAACCTGAAACTTAGGAGCATGAAACAAGAATCAAACCCTGTAAACTATGACAAAGCCCACCTGAAGAGCACAAGAGAATTGTACTGATTAAGGACATTTCCTGATAAAACCCAAAATGTGTAGCCCCACTGCACCCCTTCCCCAAATAATAAAAAAGTAGGAAAATTGTTAATCATGAGCGTGCATTGGTTGACTCTCCTTTAAATGCATTTTCAAGTTCCACTGGAAATGGAAGACAGATTGTCCACTCCCCAGCAGTAGCGTTATTTCCCAGCATTTTCCCAACAACTCCCAGAATTATTAAAGTCTGGTTTAAACAACAGTAGGCAGTCATATGTAACATCTCCCCACTTCTTAAAATGCAGACCTGTTCATATTTACACAGATTGTGAAGACTGTACAGCCTTTACACAATGTTTCCACTGATTCTGACAGTGTCTGCTGTCAAAGAATTAGCCAGGCTGAACAATGTTTAGGCCCCAGGTTAGGATTTGCATTGTGTTCTGATATAACAATAGCAATAAATTCATGAGAAATTAGATGATTTTATTGAGATGATTCAACATCAAATCTATAGTACAGTGGGGCAAAAAAGTATATGGCAGCCACCGATTGTGCAAGTTGTCCCACTTAAAAAGATGAAAGGTCTGTAATTTTCATCATAGGTACACTTTAACTGTGAGAGACAGAATGTAAAAAAAAAATCAGGCAATCACATTGTATATTTTTAAAAGAATTTATTTGTCTAATGGTGCAGAAAATAAGTTTCTGGCACCCAAATACAAGGAAGGATTCTGGCCATCACAGACTTCTTTTAGAAGCTCTTGTATCCTCCACTCGTTACTTGTATTAATGGCATGTTTTTGATCTCATTATCTGTATAAATCACACCTGACCTGAGGCTCCATGGAAGATCTCACCTAGTGGGGAACACATGATCTTGAGAAAGGTGAGGAGACAGCCCAGAACTACACGGGGGAAACTGGTCAATGACAGAAAGAGAAACAAGGGAACAAGGGGGAAACAAGGGAAACACTGTTTTACCAGAACTTCACGGTATGCATGCGTCTCCACTTCACCTGACTGGCCCGGCAGAGCCGTTTTCAGGGCCATTTTAGGGACCAACCAAATATGAGCCATGGGTATATGTACTCGGAAATGGCCCAGCAGTCCCTGGGCAGGAGCTCTGATTAAGTCTCGCTGATTGGTTGTAATTCAGAGAGAAATCAGCAGACGTCGCCAAACAATCGGCTTTTTAAAATAAGCAGTTAACGAAGCAGTTTATAACAACATAGCAAACAGAAACACGGGACGATCCCTGCTTCTTGTTAATTTCTTGTTATTCTCTGCTGTTGTGCGCCCCTTTTGGTGCTGATCAGTTATGTTACTCACTGCCATAGCGGTCGTGATATGGTGATGTCTTAGCAAATTCCTTAAAGGGCCAATTTTGTATGAAGACACGGCAGCTAAGAGGAGTGGGCCAACAGATTTACCCCGATAGATGAAAGTCTGGTAAAATTACCCTTAAGTTCCGATAGTGGAAACATGCTTGATATAAATATGTGAAAAATACTTAGTATTTTTTTATTTGTGGGTTAAGAACTTCGTGAGTGTTTGTAAACATGACAAAATATTTTTATACTTACACTGTACTGATGGATGAAAATGTGCAGTTCTGACCTAAAATAGAAAACAATCAAGTTGTGCAGGCTGTGCATTGACAGCACAACATTTTCTAGATAGGATCAGAGACAAAGTTCTGTTCATTTGAAGATCCAGCCCTGACAGAATCTGGCAGAAACAGTTAAGGAATTTTAATCAGTATTAACAAAAGTAAAAATGATGTTTCCGCAATTGTAAAAAAGGATCGATGAGCTCCACAAAGCTGATAGGATTTCCAAATCCAACATGTTCCATAACAAGATCAAGTATAATTTTGCTGTCCTCAATTCAGCAATACGGTTATCTCCTGAAAGTATCACTCCTATCATTATCTCACAGCCTGAATAACACATACATGTTTTGACAAGTAGAAAATAGATAACTCTTAAATAGATTCCAACATTTCTGTGCGTTTTCTGAATTCATTTTTAACACCTCACTGTTATTAAAACTAACTTTGAGTCTTCTTTTCTCAGCAACAGCATCAACTTAAAAAAAAAAGTTGTTCTCAGTGCAATGCCTTAATTGATCAGAAAAAGATTGGATGTTTTAGTTTCTGGCTTTTTGATTATAACAATCAACTCATTTGTCTATGCATTACTAACATCAATGTATATCGAAATGGGGCGAGACTTTAAACAACAGATTTTACTTGTAGTTTGCGCTTTTAAGTTACGGGTGAATTATCCTCAACTTTGTGTGGGTTCTATCAACATATATGAATATAGCAAGTGGGATACATGGTCTGAGTCCAACAGCTATGTATTGTACTATTAGCAGTAAATCTGTCTTGACCAGTTAATTGTCATTACGATGTTGTCTTGCCTGTTGTTTGACGGGATTAATCTCTGTGTGTCTAATTTTCGAGGCTCCTCTGACATCACCCATAAATTAATATCAGTTTGTTTGCATCCCACACAGGACGCTGTGAAAAATGTATGCTTTTACAAGGTAACACAGTATTCATGTGGGGGAAAAAAGGCACAAGACATGACTGATGGAGTTCCAATACATATGCTAATGCTACATAACACAAATACTGCTGCATTACGTCAGCTGTGATACAGGGATACCAGGACAATATCAGGTTAACTGAAAGCAGAGCCAGTTGATGAAAAATGGATGATAACACCAAATACTGTCTTCATAATGCTCCATATCTCAGACATAGCTGTGTACCAGGGGGAAGCAGCGATGGTCATTAGGACTCTTAAAGGGTAACGACTCCTAACTCTGATTTACTTGATCTCCTATCTTGGAGGAAACCCTGGATCGCCTGCCAGTCTGGCGCTCCCTGGCTCCTTGTGTGACCTCAGTGAGCGAACTTGTTCAAAGCTCACAATAGGTCGCCCAGTATGGCCAATGTCTCTGGTGCTTCATGTGTGCTTTGACATGGGAAGGAAATCCTGGTAGAGAACATAGCCGGAAAGAGTATGGTCCTTTCAGTTTGCAGGTCTATCTTTAGAGGTCAAACAACTGTTTCCCTAGAGAGCCCTCATATTCTTTTTGTTTCCCCCGTTCTCTTCCTCAAAGACATTCCTTTCTCTGAGTCCATGGTTCCCAACCTGGGGGTGTGTGAGGCTTTGCATGCACTCAGATTGTGGGATTCTTACAATTAGATTTGCACATGTTCAATAAGTTTACAATACGAAAACCTATAAAGTCAAGTCTGTCCGGATGACGTGCATGTAAGCACCACCATCTATGACAGAAAGCAGACTAATGTGTTTTAGATTAAAACAACTTACCTTGTGGACACATTAACTGACTATAATGAGATCATCAACTTATTGCAAGGTCCTGAATTGAATTAAACCAGAGCAACAGATGTAGAGTAGGAAAAACTGTCAAACAGTGAGTCTTGACAATGAAATAGTGCAGATTAAATAGTACAGCTCACTTCTACACTATTACTTTAGCATCTGAATTTGTTTTTTGGGAAGAAAAAAAGCTGAAGAAATAACAGAGAAACTTAACATTGTAAAGAACAAGCAATTAAAATTTATGTATAGTAGCTTCAAGGACTATGTTCCAATCAAGAAACAGGAAGGCAGTTTATTTGTATAGCATAGTTTATACACATCCATCCATCCATCAATCCATTATCTGTACCCATCCATCCTATGGAGAGTTGTGGGGGGGTTGGTGCCTATCTCCAGCAGTCATGGGGCGAGAGACAGGGCACACCCCGGACAGGTCGCCAGTCAATTGCAGTTTATACACAAAGTAATTCAAATGAATTACATTGACATGGACATGAGCATCAAAAACAGAGAATAGGAGGCAAAAAAAACATTAAACCCATTAAAAACAAGTATGTCAATAGTTAAAAAAATAAGCAAGGCAAAACTTACAAGTTTTGCCTTGCAAGAAAATACAAAGCTAACACATGTTTAGAAAAGAACTGATAAAGTATAATTTGATCTTTATATAAATGGTTTTTCCAGTGGTGTTTTCAGTCTTGATCTAGAGGAGCTAACTGTTTCTTCACATCTTGGGTTTTTAGGGAGTTGATTTCAAAGCTAAGGAGCATAGAAACTAAATACTGTATCCACTCATTTAGTACTTGTCTTGCAACATTGAGGGAACAGTTCTCCTTTGACCTGAGGGGTCTACATGGTTCTTAGGGCTGCATAATATCTGGAAAATAAATGTTGCTTATAATGATGATGCTTTTAATTATTATTAACCTACCTTTTCTGACCCTTTTTCATCACACAATGTCCAAAATTGGCATTTCAGACTAAAATATAAATGCAAGTGAGTATTAGTCCAAGTAGTCAAACATAGTATTGATATGAGGAGTGTGAATGCATAAGAATACATTATCCTACCAAATATTTGTGTGATTATGATATTGCAAATTATTATATTGAAATTATTGTGATTCAGTATATTGTGCAGCTCTTGTTCATTCCTGTCAATTCAGTCCATTATTAAGTCCAAAATGTATTTAAGCCTTAAACTATTCACTGTCTTATACACAAATGTTAAGATGTATGCTTATAAAAACAGAAAAACAGAGCAATCATATAAAGACTAATGTGATATGATCCCTTTTCCCAAAACCTTTTTTCAGTTCTTCGGCTTCATTAAGTCTAATTTGGTGCTGATCTCTAGCCTTGAATTTCTGGGACCAAACAAACAAGTTCTCTCTTTTCTGTCTTAAAATTGTGATACATCCATTTATTGATATTGTGGATAAATAGCAGTGACTATGATAAAGAAAGTCAGTAAACCTCACCACTTTTAACACATAAACATCATAAAGTGCTTCACAAAGACAAAGCATAATAATTTAAAACATTCAAAACAGATTTAATGATAAACATAGTTATAGACACAATAATGTTATAAAAAGGAAAGCATGTTTGAATACAAAAAGGCCTTCAGCAGTCTTTTAAATGAGTCAGGGATATCAATACAACATATAATTACATCATTAATATACATGTAGAAACATATGTTGTAGTTTTCAATAATGTGAGCTAGGGAACACATATTTTTAATAAATAGAGGTGGCCTGAGAATGGAGTCTTGAGGGATCCCACATGTGATCGTTGTTTGCCCAGCTCTAGTCTATAAAATAAGATCTGAACCATTCTATCACAGTACCAGACAATCCCATTAGTTTTTTTCGGTTTCTCAATCAGTTTGCAATAATAAACTGCACTAAATGTTACACGAGACTGCAGTTAGCATCACACAAAACATCATGAGCCACACTTATCAATTTTGGTCAACCATTTTTAGCAGTGGCATAAAATAGAAAACTTTTTTTGGAAAATAGTGCTAAAATGTTGAAGGTTATCTGTGTAAATGGATAATATAAGAATAAACTGACATTATTTTAAAAATAATGTGAATTTGAACCATTGCTCTGCAAATTGTCTCTAAAGCTATCAAGTTTTTCTTTCGTTAGACTTCTACTTATTCAATTATCACACAGCTAGGACAAGTATAAAAGCCAGTGTTTTTGCCAAGTGTGAGACAAACAGGAAGAAAAACTGCTATTATGAGCTCTCCGAAGATGAATTTCCCCCTAGAGGATGTCCTCTGAGAGAAGCATGAAAATAAATTTGCTATGGTGAAAATATTTGCCTTTAGTCAATAATCAGATGCATAAATATGTGGTTAAAGCCAAACAGGCAGAGCTGAACCCATGTAACCAGAACAGGGCATCTGAAAAGATCTTCAGTATCAAAATGAAAGTTGGCCACAGTGATCGATCAAAATTATGCAGAAAGGGAAGAAAGTATAAGGAGCTGCTGCAAACCTTTCAATGCATGGCCTCCCAGCCAACACTGGAGCCACAAGCTGAGGGTTTTCCCAGTGTGTCACCCACTCAAGGGGTATTAGTGTTTGTCTTACAGTGTATCTCTGTCCTATAAACAATGTGTCTCTTGTGACAGTGAAGAAGATGCAGCCTGTTGGCTAGTCTCTCCGGCATCAGGCCTGCTTGCCAGAGATTGGTTAGGGGGCTGCTCCAGAGCCACTCCATTTGTCATGCTGTATATTTACAGGCTGTGTCAACGCGGGGTGGTTGGAGCGAGACGTCTCTGCTCTGAGCCTGACTTTATGGACGCCAGGCTCAGCACCTCCCCTCATTCATCTGTTTACTTTCTAAATAGGCCTCTGTTTTGACTTACATCAGTGGGGAGAGAATATCTAAGAAAACGAGGAAGGAAATCTGTGGAAAACAAAGGAAAAGGAAAGAAACCCTCTGTGATAGAGACTGCCCCTCACTGTTCCTGATTACGGCAGAGTTTCAGAGTACTTGGCGCCATCAAAATCAGCCACCCAGGCTGCCGGCTGGCCAGACAGTGGAGAGGAAGAATGGTAGTGACGCTTGCAGATACCAAGAAAAAGACTTGTCGGGAGCTTTTTCAGTGTTTATGTGTTTTGAATTTTGTTTTTGATTCATCGAAACGTGAGAAGAAAGATGGACACTTCCGTTGTGTCTGTGTGTACAACAGAATGTGTGTCCATTGTACACACAGTTGTACAGAACACACAGTGATCTGTTTTTTTTTGCAATGCCTTGCAACAGGATTCATACTGTTAAACAAGTCTTTTGATCCAAATAATTTCATTGTAGTTCTGGCTGTATGTTCAGGGTTGTTTTTTTCTCTCCCGGAACATGAACGTTCACTCTAGTCTCAAGTCTTTTGCAACCTCTAATGTGTTTTATTTCATGATTGCCCAATCAACTCTGTCCACCATTCCTATCTCAGCTGAAGAAAACATCTCCACAGCATGATGATCTACAACCGTGGATCATTGAGGATGTGGTGTGTTTTGGTTGATGTGCAATGTTAATTTTCTGTCTCACACAGCTTTTTACATGTAGGCTAAATAGTTTTAGTTTTATCGGACCAGAGCACCTTCTTCTACATGTTTGTTCCAAACTGTTAGGACTTCCAATGGCTCCCTTTTAGCTATGTGTTTTTTTCTTGCAACTCCTAAATTAAAGACAGATTGGTCCACTCAGTTCAAAGTACACTTTACCTTTCCACAGATTCTCCTGCCTGAGCAATGGATCTCTGCAGCTCCCCAGAGTTACCATGAGCCTGATTAGTGCTCTCCTTGCCCATTCGGTTAAGATGGACAGCCTTGGTGAGTTTGCAGAACACGTTTTTTTTGTGTTTTTTTTAAACATGTCCTGTTTGGCAATGTGGAGCTCAGAATTGGTGTCTGAGTACCAAGTAGAAGCCCAACAGATTTACTGTCACAAGCGGAGCACTACAGCTTTTGGTGTAGTACTCCACTAGATATATATGTGTGAAAAACCTTTATTATGAATTGTTGTGGGTTTTATTACCTGATGTTATGGACACGGAGACGGAAAATAAAGGGGATGAAAGAAGATGAAGAGAGGTAGGAAACAAAAAGTCAAGAGAGAGGGTTGGTTGAAAATACAAGAGAGGAAGGGGAACAAAGAAAACACAGGAAAACAAGTCTGCCTCCATACCCACAGGACAGCAGTCAGGGCGCGCCACTAATAGCCGCAGCGGACGGACGGCATCCCCAGGCCAAGCCCAGTCAGCACCTGATAACCAAGTTTTACCAGCTCCTGAGTCCTGATCTCGCACAACGCAGAGCGCTGAGACCAGGGATCCAACAAAGGCCAGGGCCAGTCCAACCCGCCAATAAACCGACCACGCACGATGCGCATTGAACAGGTGATCGAACGAGCAGAGACACTGGATCCGTATCCCACCGAGGGAGGGGAGGGAGGCCTTGGCACGTTCAACCCGGGGCCCACGGCCACAGCCCCACCAAGCCCCACAGACCCCAAGGCAGTCCCCCCAGCCCCATCCCAGAAGGAGAGCTATACCCACCGTGACATTAGCTCTACTATCAGAACACAAAAGACACTAGACACCCAGGTTGAGTTCAGCCCCCCTCCTCCCGCACACCCCTCCCCCCCGTCCAAGTGCCCTCGTAAGGGGAGAGCACCTGTCGCTAGATAGCAACAGCCTCCCTGCCAGCAAAGGAGGCCCCCAGTGCCACCCCAGCGCCCCGCATCGCACACAGACCAAGACCCAGGAACCAAGTCCAGTGCAAAAAATAACTGATCAGCCCCAGAAATGCCGCCCAGCCGCTGCAACCAGCAGCCAGACACCCCAACAAGCAAACAAGGGAGATGCCATACAGGAACCGGCGATGACAATCGGCCCAGAGAAAAAGAAAGAGGCGGCCGCACATGCCGGCCACCGGCCGGCCCCGACCCCGACAGGCCAGCACCGGCAACAGAGACCCCACACCGGCCGACCCCCGGCCAGGACCACAGCTGCCTCTCTCAGTGACCGCTGGAGGTAGGCACCAACCCCCCTGCAATTCTGCAAGAACATGTGGGTATAGAAAATAGATGGATGAGTTGACACAGTCGGTTGGGACTACTTATGTAACTTTTTAACAGTTGACATAAAATGATCAGTCAACTTTGACTGTACAGTATTATACTCAGGAATACAATGCACTGCATGAAGCTACTCCTGAATCTGACTATACTGGATTGTAGTTCAAATTAACAGGTTTGAATTAAATATACCAGCATATACACTGTACACTCTTATGGGAGCAAAGGGTGCAACTTGACACCGTTAACATCTATTTATAATCATGCTCTTCTAGCAGAAGAAGAATCTCATCATAATCTTTACAAATCAGTCATCTATGGCTCCTCAAAGAGAGAGCTTTTCCCTTAAATTCACACTAAGCTGTAAATTAGTTATCTGTCCACAGAGCATACCCAAATGCTGGCACGGGGATGCATAGACGGAGGGCTTATTCACTCTGAATAAACTTGTCAATAAGCTATGTGACATTTGCTGTTTTTTTCTTGGGTCCATTAATAAATAGTGAGTTGGACTTCATTGTTTTGAATTCTGCAATCCACTATCTACACATTGTTGCTCCTAGAATAAATAACTGAAGTGTGGGACAGACATTTGTTTATTAATAAATTCTTTAAGCTCTAAACCAGAAAGCTATAATGTGTATTTAGCAGCAGTTGAATAGCTGCTGTAAAATATGTTGCTGCTGAATTTTTTTCTCCTTGTCCAGTGCAGGAAACTTCCTTCAGAAGTCACCTAATTAGTAAATAGGGTCCACTTCTGTGTAATTTTATCTCAATATAAATACTGGCGTTCTGTGAAGTTCTTGGAGGTTTGAGAACATCAGTAAAGAAATAACAGTATGAAGATCAAGAAAAACATCAGATAGGTAAAGGAAAAAATGTGTGAAGTTTAAAGCAGGGCTGAGTTATAAACATTACCACAAAGGTTCAATCCATGATCAAAACATGTTCTGAAAAAAATAAAAAAGATCCCATTTTACTCTGCCTCAACAGATATATGGACCATATATGTTTTTTTTTTCATCCAGTCCCTTTGGTCAAAAGTAGAAGACACATGATGAAAAGAAACAAGCATGCAAATGGAAATTATTGTGGCTGGAAAAATTATTGAGCTCATTTGAATTGATCATGTGATTAATTGATTTATTGTTTATTATAACACACCTACCCATGCATGCACAGGGAGAACATGCAAACTCCATGCAGATAGGCCCCAGGCCAGGAGTCCTACCCAGGATCTTCTTGTTGCAGACCAACAGTGTTATCAACTGTGTCACTGTGCAGCCCATGTGTCAAGTCATTGAATTATTTCATTCTTTCTCGGCAAATGTGTGGCAACGGTAAAGAGGAACCCTTCACTTTAACTTGATTGATGCTTAGTTCATCATAGTACTGAACATTATTATCTTTTAACATCTTTTAACATTGGCTCTTTATTACAAAAATATGTAACAATTTAAAAATATATATACTCATAAACAAAAATATGGCTTAACATGTTATTTATATAATTATTTATACCATGCTCTTACAATAACATCTTTTTAATATGTTATTGTAAGTACTAATATTAATGAGCAATTTCAACATTCAAATTGACAGGCAAAGGTAAGGCTGATAAACAGTGCAATCTCAATACCTGAACCAATCAAAAAGATGTAGGGCATTAAGAATATTCATTTTATAAGACTTAAACAAGCAGATGCATTGAGCTTCTCACCCTTGTCCTCATTAAAAGCAGCACTACTTCTGTCGCCACTGAGACTATCTAATCTGGCCTGAAAAAAACAAGAGCGCCAAAAAAACAACAGGACTGGCTGGGACTGAGGCAAGAGTGAAGAGAAAATCAGCAGTAAAGATTTGAAACAGGAAGAGTGTGGCGTCAGTACAGGCGGGAGATAAGAGCGCAATGCTCCATACACAAACACAGGGTCTATGTGGCTGAGTGACTCCCAGCTCTTTGGGCGCCCTCACAGTAGCTGTCCTCTTCCCCCCTGGCTGGCTCCAAACCACAGTGCGTCACCCAGCCCTGTACACAGCAGATCCAGGGGTCTGATGCACCATCAGTGAATCCGGGGGTTTAAGTCCAAAGGACAGAATGGGGCCCTTAGGAAAGGCTGGAAAAGGATGAGGGGAATTATTTCCCATACTGGATTTCAACCAGCTCTCCTAATTGAATTTGAGTACATCTTAACTCCCAGGTTGCTAATTAAAAACAAAGCTTTTCTGTTCCTTTCATTTTGTTTCCTACTATGTCTGGTCAAAATTTATATAATGGGGGTGGGGGGTGGGGGGTGGGGGGTGGGGGGGTGCAGCTCTTGGTATGACAAGATTGTCTGAAATTACCACAATGTCTTGTGAGCAGAGCTTTACCAAAAGACACGAGATCCAACAACTTGATCTATGTGCTGTTTTGTTTGAATCCTAACAGGGATAGAGAAAAAAACATTAAAAAAAATCTGATTTGCTAAGAAAACACACAGCTATAGCCAAAGACATGATAATAATAATAATAATACTTTTTATTCATAAAGCGCTTTTCATAAAACTCAAAGAGGCTGTACATGAGTAAGGATAAAACCAAGCAAGTAAAACAAAAGGCAGGATAAAAATACAAAAGAAAGTTAAACATTAAAAGCAGTCTTGAAAAGGTGAGTCTTGAGCAGAGTTCAGATGTCAGAGCAGTCGCGGATGTGTTGTGGGGGTGAGTTCCAGAGAGTGGGGGCTGCAATGGAGAAAGCTCTGTCTCCCCAAGTTCAAACTTTGGTCCTGCAGGGGGGGTTAGCATTGGAGGGATCAAGATTTGGTGTGGTGGTGGAGCAAGTCAGACAGGTAGGTGGGTGCCATGTTATGGAGGGCTTTAAATGTGATAAGGAGGAGTTTAAATTGGATGCGCTGAGGGATAGGGAGCCAATGGAGGTTTTGAAGGACAGGGGCGATATGAGTGTGGGTCACGAGACGGGCTTTATTGAACTTTGGTGAGTGTTTTGGATGGGATACCGTACAAGATGCTATTACAGTAGTCAATTCAGGATGTAATGCATAACGCATGAATCAGGGTTTCAGATAGAGATAGAGGGAGAGAGGGGGGAGGGGCTAAGACTTGCAATGTTTTTTAGATGGAAGAAAACAGTTCAGGTTATGTGGTTAATGTGATGCTTAAATGAGAGGGAGGAATCAAAGTAGATGCCAAGGTTGCGGACAAGTGGGTATGGGGTGAGGGGCCTGCTGTCCAAGGTCATACAGAAGTCCTGGGTGGATTTAATTATGGTTTTGGGTCAGATGATAATGACGTATGATTTATTGCAATTAAGTTTGAGAAAGTTGTGTTCCATCCAGCGTTTGAGCTCAGTGAGACAGTGGGTAAGGGTGGAGAGAGTGGCAAGGTTAATGGTTTTTGTGGCGATGTACATGAATATGTTTACAGAAAGGGGGCAGTATAGCGAGGGGACCACAAATTTAGGGTTAAACAATAATAATGGCTTCAGCAACAGTTCAGGATACAAGGTTGATTTATATAAAGACCTAACAGGGATTGATGAAGAGAATGTTAAGAATATTGTCAAGACACATGAAGGGGGCAGCGGCACATGTATGAGCTACAACAATGGCAAGATTCGCTGTCTGACTAATATCTTGTGTCATTTATTGTAATTCTTGGTAGAATATGAGATGACAGTTTTGAATGTATTAAGCTGAGAAACTCATTTTTGTTGTGGGTATATGTTTGACTTCATTGTAATTTAGTTTGATCATTTAGATTAAGTGTGCATTGTTATGTGAACAGACTGCATGGAGTGCCTGTGAACGACATAGCAGGCTTTTACAACATTCTCCTAACCTCTGTCATTTATGTCTACAAATCAAATAAAAATGGGCAGAGAATAAGAGCATTTCTACTATCCGAACTTAAGTGTAATTCAACTGGATATTTTTTGGGCGGGGTAAATCAATCCGCCTGGTCTTCTAAGCCATCGTGTCTCCATACAAAATTGCGGCATTGGGGGGGACATATTGCAATCATTTTGGCAGTGACTAGTGTCACTGATCAGAGCAAAAAGGCGCTCACAACAGCAGAGAATAACAAGAGATCGACAATGGAAGAAGCAGGGATGGTTGCCGAGTTTCTATTTGTTACTGTGTGTTGCCACCATTCCGTTTGCTATGTTGTAAACTGCTTCGCCAGCAACTCTTCCAATTTTTCTATGGCGGTTGTTTCGCAACGTCTGCTGATATAATTTTCCTCTGAGTTACAACCAACCAATCAGAATGAGATAACCACATCTCCCACCCAGAGATTCTACTGGGCAATTTCCGAGTACACAACCCAAAGACCTGTACTTTGTTTGTTCCTGAAATGCCCCCGAAAACGGCCTCATCATCCTACAGTTTTTTTTAACAAAGGGTTTGTTTGTTGTCAAACAAATAAACAAACATGCTTTAAAAAGACATGCGTTTTGGTAGATGCTAATCACAGAAAAAAATCACGATAAGCAGGGCTGGAACAGGAAAAAAGTTAATCTCAGGAATTTTTGATCCAGGTGGCTCACAATGATTGGTCAGGCATGACCTCTGCAGGCGATTATTATAAATATGTGTACATTGGTAATGAAATGATAAACAAGTTTGCAAAAAATGCAAAAAAAATAAATAAATAATGTACTCACTTTGGACCAGCCAATTCTGGTAACTCAGTGGGGGTGTTATAATATGGCAGATTTTATTCACATCGAGGATTAGATTAAGACAACAGCAGACTCAGAGTTGGTATGGTCCATTTATTTTATTTTTTTACGTGTCCTGTCTGGCAGTGTTGCACTCAGAATTGGTCTCCGAGTACCAAGTAGAAACCCAACAGATTTACTTTCACAAGTGGAGCATTACGGCTTTTGCTAGTACTCCACTTGATAAATTGTATATGTGTTAAAAGTCTTTCTTAGAAAATTGCTGTGGTTTCTTTTTCTGATATTATGGACACGGAGATGGAAAATAAAAGGGAAGAAAGAAAGAAGATGAAGAGAGGTAGGAAAAAAAAGTTAAGAGGTAAGATGAAGATACAAGAGAGGAAGGGGGAACATCAGTCTGCCTCCACACACACAGGACGGCAGAGAGAGGGGAAGAAAAACAATGACAAAACAAAATCAAACAATGCAAACCGAGAACAAAACAACCACAACCCACAAATAGATATATAAATACATTAGCAGTGTCACTGAAAAGCTCATTGTACTGATTAGTACAAGTACAAGATTTAGTAATGGTAACCTAAGCCTAAGAATGCATCTGTAAACAATGGAATCCCCATACATGTGTGATTTTGTGTGTATGAGCATCCTGGTGCATATAAGATTTCTCAATACAAGTGTTCAATAGCTGCTGTGAGAAGCCATTGATCCGCCTCCCAGGAATTGACCCAGACACAAAGATTGGAGCCATAGACATCCATAGGACCACCAGGGCACAGGAGCCCCAGGCAGACCAACGCAGGGCTGACTGCACCCCCCAAGAAAGGAGCAGAGGAGAGCCCCAGCGGAACATCCAGCAGCAAGCCCACGGGCTCCACCATGAACCGGCTACGCCAGGGCGGATCCAGCCATGGGCCTGGAGACAAGAGGCCAGAGGGGGCCCCACCCCCTAGCAGGGACCTGAACAGGCACCGGCCAAGGGGTAACCCGCCACCAGGCCCCTGGAGCCATGGCCTGCACCAACTTGACCCCGGGCAAATCCCCACAGCCGACATGGCAATCCCCCCCCCCTCGGCCCCATGTCGGGGCACCACACCAACAGCCGCGTAGAAAATAGGACTGCCGTGTATATTTACAAAAGTGCTGCGACATGACGCTCCTGAGACGCGGCAGACTCGTGCTGCTTTCGCCTCCGGTGGAAAGGGTTCTATTGACTACAGCGGTGGCTATCAGCTGCGTATGACGTGCTGCTCCTGTAACGTGCTGCTTACGCGTCCGGTGGAAAGGAGGGGTAACGCTGCACTGCAATTTCTTAAAATAAAACTCTTCATTGTAAACATGTCAAATAACACAGAAATTAAGAGAAACTTTCCTGAACAGATGTATCTACATTTCTTGTTATTCCTGAAACCTAAAATCAGACATATCGGCTCTCAGAAGTGCTATTAAATGTTTTTTTAAAGCCACTGTTGGATATCAAATAAGGGCCACACGTGTACCCTTTTGCTCTCCTTCTCTTGTGCCTGTTTTGCGTCTCGCTCAGTGTAACAGCAATGTCCAGTTTTCTATTGGTCAATAGGTTCAGTTCATAAATGTCAAATGGTCAGTTAATATAGCTGGTACTTTTAGGTGCCTGTGCAATTCTGTGAATTTGTGAATTCGTCCATATGTGTTGCTCTTAAATGTATGAACGAATGATGTGCAGTGCAGTGCAAAAGTTTTAGGCAGGTGTGAAAAATTGCTGTAAACAAAGAATGCCCTCAGAAATAAATCGATTATCAATTTAGAAAATATAAATTGAGCAAACTAAAGAAAAATCTAAATCAAATAAATATTTGGTGTTACTACCTTTTGCCTTCAGACCAGTATCAATTCTTATAGGTACACTTGCATAAAGTCAGGTATTTTGTAGGATTATAGTCAGGTGTATGATCAGCCAATTATACCAAACAGGTGCTAATGATCAACCATGTCACACGTAGGTTGAAACACAGTCATTAACTGAAACAGAAACAGCTGTGTAGGAGGCTTTAAACTGGGTGAGGAACAGCCAAACTGTGCTAGCAAGGTGAGGTTGTGGCAGATAATGTAATGTCATGGCAAGATTGAGCACACCAACAAGACACAAAGTAGTTATACTGCATCAGCAAGGTCTCTGCCAGACAAAGATTTCAAAGCAGACTGGGGTTAGATGTGTTGTTCAAGCTCTTTTATAGAAGCACAAAGAAACTGGCAATGTTGAGGATCGTACCAGGTGTCGGCCAAAAAAACCTCAATCATCAAGCTTATTACCCTTCAAAATCGGAAGATGCCAAGCAGTGCGATCAGCTCAGAACTGGCAGAAACCAGTGGAACCCAGGTACATACTGTCCGGAGAGGTCTGGCCAGAAGTGGTCTTTGTGGAAGATTTGCAGCCAAAAAAGCCATACCTCCGCCATGGAAACAAGGCCAAGGGAATAAAGTACGCACGAAAACATAGGAACAGAAGTGCAGAACAATGTCACCGGGTGCTCTGGACTGATGAGTAAACATTTGAAATATTTGGCTGTCGCAGAAGGCAGTTTGTCCATCGAAGGGCTGGAGAGCGGTACAATAATGGGTGTCTGTAAGCAACAGTGAAACATCGTGGAGGTTCCTTGAACATTTGGGGCCTCATTTCTGCAAATGGAGATTTGGTCAGAATCAATGTTTTCTCAATGCTGAGAAATACAGGCAGACACTTATCCATCATGCAATACTATCAGGGAATTGTAAGATTGGCCCTAAATCTATTCTGCAGCAGGACAACAACCCCAAACATACAGGCAAAGTCATCAAGCACTATCTTCAGAGTAAAGAAGAACAAAAAGTCCTGGCATGGCCCCCACAGAGCCCTGATCTCAACATCACCGAGTGTGTCTGGGATTACATGAAGAGACAGATGGATGTGAAGAAACCTACATCCTCAGAAGATCTGTTGCTAGTTCTCCAAGATGTCTGGAACAACCGACCTGTTGAGTTCCTTCAAAAACTGTGTGCAGATGTACCTTGAAAAATTGATGCTGTTTCGAAGGTAAAGGGTGTTCACACCAAATGTTGGTTTAATTTAGATTTATGTTTCGTTCATTCACTGCATTTTGTTGATTTATGAAAATAAATTATTAACATTTCCATTTTTTAAAACATTCTTTGTTTACAGCATTTTGTCACACCTCCCTAAAACTTGGACACAGTACTGTATAAGGCTGTATGCACTGGAGGAGTTGTTGTTCCAAACAGTAGCAAGATCACATACTTCTTTCCATCACCACAAAATCACTATCTGTTGCAAACACGCTTCAGATCCTATTATCGGAAAATCCTGAGTCAAATATCGTCCCTTGTGAATCTCACACAGCCATCATTCAGCAAAGCTTATGAATGTTATGACAGAGGGGCAGAGAGAGAAAGACAAGCAACAGAGCTTCTACAAGGTAGAAAGAGCCAAAAGGGAAACAGAACAAAACCCTGTCCTTAACAAAAGTATCATTCTTGATTAAATTTGCACGTGAAAAGAGATAAAAGACATAATTTATGCTCGAAAGGTATGTAGAGTTTGGATTAGAAGTGAGGAAGGTGCTTGAGAACAAACTTTCAGGCTGGGAATGCTAGCTGGGTTAATAAAAGTAGCCCGTGGGGCACTGTTTTTCTAGGCGCTCTCTGTGATGTTTGAATGCGAACTCAAACAAGCCTTCATTATGTGGCCACAGCCCTGGAGCCCCTGGTGCTGGGAGAGAGGCCCTGCCACTGACAGCCCCAGCCAGGATGGATGCTGACTCCGTCCTCTCTTCTGTGTCTCTCTCTCTCTCTTTCTCCGTCTCCTTTCACTCGCCTTTGCCTCTGATCCCTTTCTTCACACTGCTTTTAGCCTTTAATCCCACACTTCTCCTTTATTTCTGCTCTCGAGCAATCCTTCCACTTCAGTCCTATTTACTCGTCTTATTCCGTCTTTTCCAATGGCTTCTCTGATTTCTTCCTTTCTACACACTTTTCCAGTCATCCTACATGAAGGACAGCTTTTGAACTAGCCCTTTGCAGGACCTGGAATGCTCTAATCCACCATTTCTTTCTCTGACTGTAGCTTTGTACTGTATGGTGACAGCTGCAAGACATATGTGACCACATGCATTTGGGGAAATGTCATCATGTTTGATGATCCATACAATCTGACCTCTACATGAAGGTGAAATTGTGGTTTCAAACATACGCTAGTATTTCCCAGCCCATTTTAATCTTGAATCGACAGTTATTAAAGCTTAAAAACATTATTATTGGAATGATGTGATGCTGCGGAAGTTCTGAGCAAAAATCTTTATTTCTTTCTGTTACTCCATTTTCCCAACGTATACCGTTACAGATTGCTCTTTGAAATATTTTCTAAACAACAAAAGATACCACACCGATATTGGTAATGGAACAAGACGACTTTAGAGTGATGAAAATGCAGCGAGCAAATTGGTTGAATTAAGAGGTGAAACAGACTTGGAGTGAAAGAGGAGGAAGATATGTAATTGGAACCATCTTTTCTCCCAGTGATTGCAGTCCAGTCTTTCCTAAACCAGTTGTAAAAAATAAGCAATCCTCCTTCTCTTTTTACCCCGATCCAGAGACACCCGCTGTGTCACTCAGGCCACATCCAGACTTAAATGATTAAAAGTGCTGGCAATATTAAACTTCTGGGAAGTCAGAAAGGCCAGAGATATAAGGGGGCAAGGTTGAAAGGAACACGGCTCAGCATGATGCAGAAGAAATATAAAAGTGTGGAATCCAATTTCGAAGTATACAACATGTGTACTTTTACTGAAACATCTGCAATTTTATGATATACTATTTTATCCAACTTGTTTTTTATTGAAAATAGCTGAATGGCACACATTCCCTCAGTGTTACAGCATGTTACTTTAAGTTGTAACTTTATATTGGTTTGATATTCTTTACATTTAGTCAAGGAGCAAAACCTGTGTATTTTAGTGGGATTTTATGATACAGTACATCAACACAGACTTATGCAAATATGTGCTGTGGAAGAAAAGTGAAATTTTAACATGATTCTGATACTAACAAGTAATCATGCAATAACAATAAACTCTAGATTATGCACTTTATTGTTGCTTTGATAAGATCTTCAATAAATGCTGTGTTTACATTCCACAATATGATTGAATTCTATTATTGAGAAACGTTTTACAGTACACATTAATAACTTAATGTAACAATTCTTTTGAGAACTGTCCATTTTCATAAGGCCCTGACTGTGTGCAGAATAGATTCATAAAGATACATGTTTTTTATTGTTACTTTTATTTTCAAAGCAAACAATTTCATAAAATATTGTAGTAAAATTTGAAGTCCACACTGTTAGACATTTTATTGTATTTTTACAGTAACTTACTGGCAACACTATTGCCGGTAAGTTACTGTAATTACTGGTCTACAGTACCTTTACTGTTGTGATGTTTCACGGTAAAACCACATTTACAGTAAACAGCTTTACTGTAAATGTGGTTTACGGTTAGAAAGACTTACCGTGTGTAAGTTTTACAGTATCACTGTACTACTGCAAATGTGGTTTATGGTATAATACTGTAATTGTGTTGTACAGTATAATTTGTCTATACTGTAATTGTGTTTTACAGCATAACACATTAATATTGCTGTGTATTACTGTAAGTTTAGGTTTACCATATTCAATATGATAACATTTACAAAAAACAATATAATTCAATAAAATAAGAATTAGTCTGAGAATTGTGAATTAAACAGGCATTTATTGTTGACAAATTTTTAACAATTAAATTATTTTTCAATTAAATAAAAACAATGTCAATAACCAAAATAAATGGAACACACCAAGTACATGAGAAATGTTGGAAAACTGTACACAGCCCATCACCTGTCTGTCTATCACTTGTCTCTGTCTGTCTGTCTATCACAAGGGGCAAACTCCGCCGCTAAGAATTGAGGCCAACCCGGAAGTAACAAAAATTGCAGTTCACCCCTCATCCGCTGGGGGCTGGCTCCAGAAAGGAGCAATTTCCCATCGACTCCCATGTTAAAAAGGCCAACTTCACAGCAGAAATAAACACGTTTACAGCCTGGTTCAAAAAACCATTTTAGGTTTAATAGGTCAGGTTTATAGTCATGACAACTCTGAGGGGGGTGCATTTTTTTCTATCTCATCCGTTTAGACATAATTTAATCTTGAAATTATGAATAATTAGGGCCGTCTCCTTTTGACTGACAGGTCTCGGATGAGCCGTCAGCGCTAAGGCTGGTGGCTAATGGTGGCTAACAGTGGTTAGCAGCTTGCCGCCATAGACTGCTTGCCCCCCCCCCTGCTTGCTCCGGGGAAGGCCTTCAGCCTGGGACTCACGTTAAGACTTTGTCCATTTCCTTTCTCTGAACTTGGACATCAGTTCTATCCGCAAACTTTATTAGTGTTTAGATATAAATCGTGCACTTATTGGTCAAAGATGGCTTGCTGTGGTACTGATTGCATTAACAGACCGTCTAAGAAGTCTCTGCTCCATTTTTTTTGGTAAGTAAAATAATATTTCTGAACGTTATTTTGTAGATGAAGCTCATGCTATCTGAGCTCCTAACAAAGTAGCTAGTTAATCACGCTGGGAAACTACAAACTGAACAGGTTAAGATGTTGTGCATTTAAGATAAGGCTGCTTGGTCGAACATGGGTTGAAATGATCACATTTCTTATTTACTTTACATGTCGATATATATATATATATATATATATATATATATATATATATATATACATATATATATATAATTTGTGTGTACCAACACGTTTTGATGGTTTTAACATGTAATGTAAGATAAAATGTGATCATTTCAACCCATTGTCGACCAAGCAGCCTTATCTCAGAGGCACATCTGTTAAAAAAATTATAATTTTTCCCCCAACTAAATCCAGATATATTTCATATTTTGCTGTCAGAGACTTTTTACTTTTTAAAAATTTATAAGAGTTGTCATATCCTGTTATATGGGATTCACCTTCATTGTTGTACTTTTATACATACACCCATAAGTGTTATGTCTGTGTGCTCATTTGTTTACAGCACGTTTGTCTTGTTGTGGTGAGTTGGTTTCCAACTAATGTTGAATGCAATGTTGAAATTTTAATTTGTTTTTAATATAAAATGTTTTTTTCCTTACAGATCATCAATCACCTAAAACTACAGGAAGATCATAAGAAGTATTTAACATATGTGCATCACCTTTAATGCCACTTCTTTCATATCCTTAGGTGCTGTCCCTTTTCTGTTTTTGATTAAATAAACAACAAATCAATTAAGTTTCTGTTTTTCTTTCACACAGATATTGTTTCCATTTCAAGAAAAAAAATCATAGTTTTGTAGCTACATAAGAAGTATGATTTGGCTTTGTAATATTACCTACGCCAAGGTTTATTTTAATAATGAGATGTTGAAGGAATTTATCAAATTCAAGAATGCAGTTGGCTGATTAATTACTTGTTTGTCTTATTTCTTCCCTTGTTATATACTGTTGAAATAATTTTCAGTCATTATAGAGAATAAAACATTTATTTTTTTAAACACAAGATTCTATAAAAGAAAAAACAAAGGGGGGCCAGAAAGCAAAATCAAATCAAATCAAACTTTATTTATAAAGCGCTTTTCAAACCAAAACAAAGCTTCTCAAAGTGCTTTACAGATTAAAAATGACCCAAAACCCCCCCTACCCAAAACCCAAAAGAAAAAAACATCACCACAGCTATACCCCCCCATGCATAAAAGCAACAATAAACAACAGCACATTAACAAAAGCAGAACGGGCTGAGTACAGATGAACCAGGAAACGTCATCATGGGAGCCATCTACATCGGCAGCAGCAGATCAACAGCAGCAGCCAAGGCACTGACCCAGGGAGCCCAGAGGAGGGAGGGCTGGTACCCCCACCTCCACCCAAGCACCACCTGGAGAGCACCAAGGCAGCCACAGCCGACCACCACCCCCGAGGCAGAGGGCTCCCACAGAGGAAACACTGGAAGGAAAACTAAAATAAGTTAAAATATTAAAATTAAAACAATTATAAGATATGATCAAGTAAAGATGGAAAGCAGATAAACAATACTTGATAAGTAGCCAGCTAAAAGCTAACCTAAAAAGAATTCAATCAAATAAAACATGCAGAGCAATTAAACAGATTAAATAAATAATAATCAGTTAAAAGCTATGTTAAAAAGGTGAGTCTTGAGCCTGCTCTTAAAAACATGAACGTTCTCTGCGGCCCTGAGGTTCTCTGGCAGCCTGTTCCAGAGGTGAGGGCCATAATAACAAAAAGACACCTCACCATGCTTGTGTGTCCTGACTTTTGGGGTGACAAGGAGACGGCTGCCAGAGGAGCGCAGAGACCGCGAAGGTTCATACGGTAAAAGCAGCTCTGAGAGATAAGGAGGCCCAAGACCATTAAGACACTTAAAAATTATTAAAAGAATCTTAAAATCGATCCTAAAACATACGGGGAGCCAATGCAGTGATTCTAAGACAGGTGTAATGTGTTCCCGCCTCCTGGTCTTCGTCAGGACGCGTGCTGCTGAATTCTGTAAAAGTTGTAAACTTGAGGTAGTCTTTTTGGGAAGACCAGAAAGCAGGCCATTACAGTAATCTATCCTACTGGTGATAAAAGCATGCATCAGCGTCTCCGTATTGGCCCGAGAGAGAATGGCAATGTTCTTTAGTTGATAAAAACCTATTTTAGTAAAAAAATTTATGTGAGGAATAAAAGTCAGCTCAGAGTCAAAAATCACGCCCAGGTTCTTCACTTGTAAAGAAGGATTAAAAGACAGTGATTGCAGTTTTGGTATAAGTTTCTCTCTCTGAGCCTTTAGGACCGATGACTAAAACTTCAGTTTTGTCCTGGTTGAGCTGGAGAAAGTTTTCTGCCATCCAGGATTTAATGTCTAAATGCAGTTAAAAAGTGCATCCATTGGCCGTGTGTCATCGGAAGACATGGAGATGTACAGCTGTGTATCATCAGCATAACTGTGAAAGTTAACTCCATGTCTTCTGATGACACTGCCAAGAGGGAGCATGTAGAGGTTAAAAAGAACTGGGCCTAAAATTGAACCCTGGGGCACACCACATGTGATCTTGTGGACCTTAGAGGAGCAGGTATCTAAACTTACCATAAAAGTCCTGTCTGTGAGATAGGATGTAAACCATTTATGAACAGCACCAGAGAGGCCGATCTGTTTTAAACGGGTTAAAAGAATAGTGTGGTCTACTGTATCAAAGGCAGCGCTTAGATCCAGTAGAACCAACACTGTCACCTTCTGAGCATCATAATTTAATCTAAAATCATTTAAAATCTTTAAAAGAGCCGTCTCTGTGCTGTGGTTCACCCTAAAACCAGACTGAAATTTCTCTAGGACATTATGAGCGTTAATAAAATTATTAAATTGAATTAAAACAAGTTTTTCTAAAACTTTGCTTAAAAATGGTAAGTTAGATACCGGTCGGAAGTTGTTTAAATCCTTAAAATCTAAATTGCTCTTCTTCAGCAGGGGCCTCACTACCACCCCTTTAAAGGCGGCAGGAAAGACCCCCGTCTGAAGGGAGCAATTCATCACGGTTAAAATCTCATCTCTAAAAGATTCATAAAATTGCTTAAAGAAGGAAGAGGGAATCGGGTCCAAAACACATGTGGTGGGCCTCACTGAGGAGAAAACGTTATCAAGAGTCCCAGCTTCTACCAGGACAAAACTGTCCAGCGTTTCCTCTGATAGAGACACACATTCAGATATGTTTCTGCAACTGTAGTCAAGCTGTCACGTATAGTTTTCATTCTTAAATGGTTTAAGCTTTAATGGTGTCAAGTATTTACTTCTGTATCATCTTCAGTGTGGTGGATGCTGACTCCTGATACTCCAGGTAAAAGACGTAGTATGACGCAAAGAAGACAGCAGGGGTACTGACAAAGTCATGCATCTCCTCAGGCTTGTAAAATACCTTGCCCTCCATACTGATCATCCACCGGCTTGCAGACACCAAATTATTTCCTAAAACGGACAAGAGTTCAATAAGACAATGTGCTCACCCTTATAAATAATGTTTCCACAAGAATGCTGGATAGCAGGCCTCACACTGTACAAAAATAGGATCCACACAGTTTGCTGCTGTTTCTCTTATTATTTATTATGCAATGAAAATTATGATAGATTACACGAAAAAACAGCCTTATGTTTCAGCATTTAGGCCTGTGCTGAAACGTTAGGCAGTTTTTTCCTGTTTTTCATTGTGTATAATAAATAACAGAAACAGCAGCAAACAATTTGGATTCTATTTTTATACAATCTAAAACAGACAAACCCCTGTCAAGTTAGTTGTTGTGGGTAAAAATAACAAATACCACAATAATTACATAGATTTTTACAAAAATATTACAATGGAATTGAAAATATTTACTTACCAAGCACTATTACCCTTGGTGTGATGGGTAAGTTCATCTCTCTCTCAACAGACATCTTGGTGGAAAATGCCTTTAAAAACACAAAAGGAACTGATTTGAATGATGATACCAAAGGATGAGCGCACTCTGAAATATTTGTGGCAGTCATCATAGGAACAGACAACTTTCTTGCCCTCTTTAATATGAAATGTCAAGTGAGTAAATAATGCTGAAAAATTATCTGCCACTTAGGAACATGCCTCAACTCCACAAGCAAGATTTCCCTTAAAATGAGTGTGTTTAGTCTGAGGCCTGAGATGGCGGTGGTTCCTGTGCATGTGGGACCTGAATGCAGAAAACGTCCAATAGGAAGCAGGACATTGTTCTATTCCACATGTAAACCGATAATTAGCTGTGTGCTGATGTTTCTTCGCATGACAACAAAATTGGCTTAATTCTGAAGTACAAACACCATAAAATTTACACCTGTACATGGCTGCATGTGTCTCAATTTGACTTAACTTTTTATTTGCAAAGACCATGGCAACAGCACATCAACAGTGATTGAAAAATATCTCAATCTATTATCTGTTATATTATTCAACAAGGGATCAACATAGCTAGGGTTGTGTCAAAAAAATCGGAAAAAGTTAAAAGAAAAACTATCTATAGATCAATGTTATTAACTTTAACAAACCATGCAGACCCTGAAAAACTGGAGGGAAAGTCTTGGAGGGCCTGTCAAGCTAACATTAAACCCTTAAACAATGGCACCACAACATGTCCACCTTTCACCTAATTTACAGACCACTACACTGTATTGCTTTTTAAATGGAACCTAATTCGGCTAATTTGCTATTTTGACCAAGCTAACACCGACTTTACATACATGGTTTTCCTATGAAAGAGTCCTGCAGATGGGGGAAAAAAACATCCTCCCTTTCCCAGTTAAAAAAGTAATAAATTATAAATTCGGTTGGAGTGCCTCGCACCACCAGCTTAATGTTGCATTAGTTGTATAGCAGTGTTTTGCAGCTCACACAAAATTAAATAAAGCAGGCTAACCTACATGAGCAAGCTCAAAACTGGATTACATTATTTTAGCAGTCTCTAAATTTCCAAAAAAAATGTTGTCTTCCTTTATTCTCATTAAATAAGTCTTTTTACCTGCTGCTTTGTCTTGTCTCTCAAAGAGCTGAAGCTAAACGTCCCACTGTCAGCACCAGCCTCTCAACACTCAGCAACAGAAGAGAAGCGCACCACACTAGGCGGGAAAAAGACAAATAAACGGTTGCATCCTGTGTTATGCATTGCGCCTTTGTCCCTCGCCACTCCCCGTAGCAACAAAAAATGCAATGTGATGCTACATGAGCTACGGCTAGTCTGTATTGGAGCAGTAGAGCGGCAATAACAGCGACACTTAAACTCTCATATGTGAGCTTTATTTGACAGATCGCCGAACATTACAGAGACTAGCAATATTTTAATGTTGCATTTATTTAAACATTGAAAAATATATAAATAAATAAATCTAAATAAGTAAAGAAAAGAAAAAATACACACAACCTATCTTTTCCAGAATAATTCAGCTAATTTGCTATTTTGACCAAGCTGACACCGACTTTACATACATGGTTTGTCTGGCAGACGTTATATTACGGGAAAAAAACACTGACCGTTCTCCTTTCTGCGTCCTTTTCCCTCTCCTCGGGAGCAGCGTTAGTGCATTGCCATAGAGATCGATTCAAGTGACGTACATGCAACTGCATGCAGCCATTCATGCAGCAGATCAGATTATGATAATTGTGGAACTTTACACAGAGGCAAACACGGCTTGGCAGAAAAGCACGTTATAAAATTGTGAAGTAATTCCATTACCCTAATGCGCTAGGCTACTTTACTTTGTTTCCCCAATAAAGTCAGAATCATGATACTTTCAATAGTATCCAACTGACAGATGGCACTGGGGTGGAGGAAAATCTGGAAATGGTTGGCAGTGAAAGATTTAAAATGTAATGCATTATTGCAACCAACCACTGAAAGAGTAAAAATACACAAACAGTAGCCTATGATGAACCATTCAAATCAAATCATATAATACGGTAGCAGTACTGCTAATGTGTTAACGGTAGCCATAGCTACTACCGCAATTTTAAAAAATACAGTAAGTTACTGTAAATAACCTTAATATACCGATAATGCAAACCAAATTACAGTAACTAACTGTAGAAATGTTAGGTAAGTTACTGGGCCTTTTGTGGTATTTTACTGTAAAAAATACAGCAAAGGCTGACAGTGCATATCACCTATTCCTAATTTACAATTTAGGTGATCTCAGAATGCAATTGGTTGCGCTGGATTTTTTAAGGGTATCTGAGTAAAGAGGACTGACTACAAATGAGTGCAAAACCTTTCAGGTTTTTATTACTTTTTTGTATTTACTTTCCTTTCTAGTACACATTTTGTGCTACTTTGTATTTATTAATGCTTTAAAATTCAAAAGAAATACATAGAAATTTGGGTTGTAATATCACAGAATATTAAAAAGCTTAAGCTGTATGCGTACAAGGTAAGGCAATGTAAGAGCTGAGACCTTTAAGGCTAATAAGCATTTTAATACCTGACCACAGAGCACAGCTATAAAAATACAAAATAAGTTTGTGACATAAAGCTGTCTGCTATCCCTAATAATTCTGAAGTTTATGTACAAAAAAAGCATTTTCAGAGTGATCTAAAGCTGATTTGCTGTCATTATAATTACAATGACAATACCAGAAAAAATAGGGATCTCTTTGACTTTTCTCTTGGTTCCAGGCACAGCTTGTAATTCTTGCTGATCCTAGAGCTGTGGCATCTCCCACAGCAAAGATGCTGAACAGAAGAAAAACATTCTTCCTCATGTGGTGTTGATAAAGCAGCAGATTCAGCCACTAACGGTCCTGGGAGTATAAATGTTCGGGCACTCCCACTGCGCTGGGTTATTACGAGGGGTCTAGCTGATGCCTCCCGTGGTGTGTACTTGGGATAGGTCAGCTGAAATGGCCAGTGAGAACCACTTCAAGAGTCTGGACAGTTTCAAGTCAACACCAGTGAACAGTTTGTCCTGCAGAGAGGTAGGCTGTCCTCACTTCCCTATGACCTCTGACCTGTGATGTCTGTCAGGGTGCCTGTCTAATTCTGTGTTAACATCATGAATCTCAACACTCATCATGACATAAATATTAATCACTGAAAGAATAAAGTAAAATTGTTATTGCACACTGTATCAAGTTAAAGCTTAAATGTACTTTAGCATCTCTTAAAGCAATTTCTGAAAATATTAGGAAATTAGACCACTGGACCTCAAAATCATCACTAAACCATCTTGAAAAAGCATTTTTAGCAAGATTACCTTTGTGAAAATCATATATTTAAAACCTGAAACAGAACTCCATCCAAGTCTTTAGTTGATACATATATCAGTCATCAAAGCCTCATCTAAAATGAACTCACAGAAGGTCCCCAGGGTCAGGATGTCTGAAAGAGATTTTATTTCTTCATGATGGGTGGGTGGCTTCCTTTTTTATCTGGACACATTGCCCCATAAGAGGCAACTGTCTGCAGACAGTGGAGCCAGGGTTCCCCTGCCTTTAAGATAACAGAGGCATGGCTTTGTGCATGAATGTTTCTCCATTTAAGAAGGGACAGTGCTTATAGATACTGCATATCTCACCATATCCTAATTAGATCACCAGTAAGGGAGGATGATTTCAGTCTAATTGCAAATTGCATGGACGTTGTTCCAGTACAGACTTTTAATGTTTTCCCTCAAAGGCGGTCGAAAGACAAAACATAATATTTTTGTAGTAATTATAAAATATTTACTACAAAAGAATACAAATCTCCAATGACTGCAAATATGCTAACCAAGAAAGATGTCACTTCTTCATAATGGATGCCTTCAAGCTCAACTAACATTTATGGCTGCCCCAAATGTACAAATCAAAGGTCTTCTAGAGAACGGTTTTAATGCTCATAGAAGACAAAGATTGAGCTATTTAGCGACAATGGCATTGAAATATTTTTTGAAGGAGAATTGAGGATTTTATTCCTAGGAACAGTACTGTATAGAATGTTGACTACAACATCATACTCCGGGTCTGTGGGTGGAATAGCAAAGATAGAGGACAACCTCCAAATGAATTTGATCACCTCAAATCAACAGCTAGATTTGGACACAATTGAGTGCTCCAACAGGATGATGATCTAAAATACATATAAAAGCTAGTTTTGGAATGAATAAAGTTAATTAACATCAGGCTTCTAAAATGGGTACAACATGAACCCTATATGGACATTTTATAAACAGGTCTGTGCCAAACAAATGTAAATTAGCTCTACCAAGTCAACCAGAAGAACAGTCAAATATCTAACCAGAATAATGCCAGAAGAATGCTAATGGCTACAACAAGTGTATGGTTTCACTAAGACATTTGTCTAAATATTAGCAGAGATGCAAGTATATTAATCAACTTGTATGCATATTTTTACCCTGCGTGGATTAGGGAAAGTAGATTAGGCTTATTAAATTCTTAATTAAAACTGTTGTTGAAGTTATATCTTGTATTATCATTCGATCCTGTAAAAAGACAGCCTGTTCATGGCCATGATTAGCATGTAAGCTCAATAAAATGCAATATCAAAACTTACAATGTCTTTAGAGCTGATGAAAACTTGATATGCTTTGGCATGTTGTTAAAGGATGACATTTTATAATGACAAAGATTTAATCCTACAGGTTTGCCTGTTTATAGAGGACCACCAGGTGAAAGCTGCCAAACCAGGCATGATACTCTTGTGTTTTTCTGTTGAAGCTGTTGACTACATTAGGTGATGGGTCAGGTATTCGATACCTTCTGTGCTGTATAAAGACATCTGTAGCTGAGTGGATTGTGAGTTCACACATACAGACATAATAAATAGATGAATTTGTATATTAGTTTATAAAACTGAACTATAATTTTGTTTATGTAGTTATCAGTTCTGACTAAATAAAAAAAAAAACTTACAGATGAGGAATGTTAATTATTTTATTCATTACCTTCCAGCATTAAAAGAGATAAACATTCTATTACAAGACTGACACAGTTTTATGAATGACATTTAGTTCAATCTTTAGTCACCATCTTCAGTAAAGCATCAGATGACAGTATGTCAGCATTTTAGATATTTTTAAATGTAATACAAAGTGGATAAAATAATGTTAAGGTGGATGTTGGGGTGTTGAGTTTGCTTTGTTGACTCAGTGGTGTCAGACAGATTTGGGACATTGCCACCTATTGATCTGTACCCCTGTCTCCTCTGTGCAAACTGTTGTTGAGAGGAGGTCCACCGGGCCTTTTCTCTGTAGAGCCGGACAGATTTGAGTGGTGCCGCAGACCAAAGGCCGGGATGTGCAGAGAACACACTCTGCGCAGTAAAACAGTGCCTTGTTTGGCTCTTTCTTTGCCACTGCTGAGCCAGCTGATAACAGCGGGCGGGAGGGCAGACGGCCCTTGGCGGCAACGAACGAGACCGTGAGGAGACAGACTCTCTGGCAACAACGGGCTCTTTTCCCACATCCCACGCACTGCCCTAACGTGCCTAATCTCAACTCTTTAGTTGTGTTTTTTTATACAGAACAGGATTGTGCAGTTAATTACCAAGGACGCCAAAAACTATTTAAGTATCACCATGGTGACCAAAATGACAGTAAAAGTGGAAACCCAAAAAGAAAAACACCACAGCTTTCATACATAATGCCTCTCTCTAAGCCTAAACAATAATCTTTCACTGTATAAAAAAACAATCAAATCAGACCTCGGTTTATGTGTCTGGAAGCAAAACTACTGTGCAGATAGTTTAACAACGAGTCTGCATTATAGAGAAGAGAGATGGGAGTTGAACCGTCCCCCCCCTCCTCAACACCACAAGCTGTCGTCTCATTGTCTTGGCCCATCACCAGGCGCTGCGGTAATTGCAGCAGTGTGGCATTGTGGGGAATACTTTGCATTCCTTCTTTCACAAGAAAACTTTCCCTCCCTCGCAGTGTAACTTGCCAAAGATAAAACATGTCTGGAACACTGTTGTTTCCATTGTGCCACTGAGACAATCAGCCTATGTGTGTCTGATTATCAGAAGCAGAACAGTAACTTAAAAATCCTCCAAGAATTAATGAATTCCAGCTTACTGTCGGAGAGTTGGAGGAGATGGCGAGTTAAACACAAACTGCATGAACTACTCTGCTCATCTCCAACTTTCCACTTTCATTTTGGTTTGTCATTTTATCCCTTAGACCCCTGCTGATAGCTCAAACATACCAAAGGATCAGCAATCAATAACGGGAGGGGGGGCATGCGTTGCCCATGTACATCCCCCATGCTTGGAGACCACCCCAACCCTCCCACACACCCATATTCCCAACTTAAGAGACCACATCTGTTTTTGGTTTCCTTGCCTCCGTGCTGCAGAGTTACACAATCATGATCAAATGTGCTTTCCGAAAGGCAGAAACACTCACAAATACAGACAGGGACTCGTGCTAACACCAACACAAACATACACTCACCTTTTATGGCACACCAAAGGAATGAAGATTAAGATGTTGCTGTGATCCCTGGACTTAGTGAATATGTTTGAATAACATGTAGCCTGAAGGATATTGTGACATCAATGCTCACAGTGAGAGAAAAGCTTTTACCACTGCTATTAAAGTAATTTGGAAAAATATGAACCAATGTTTATACCAAGAAGAAGCAAGGTCTGAAATATTCTCAGTTCTATTTATGGTCCCAAAATTTGACATGATACGTTTAACAATATACTTGTTAAAATAACGTGAACTACCATACATTGTGAACTGATGTCCCTGTCATCAATCATAAAAGAAAAAGCAGAGAAAGCTGTTCATTTAGTATGTTTAAAAAAATACATAAAAAACGAATGATCTTCGGTAAAACCTTGCCTCCTTTCATACATGGCAATGTCACATTAATGTATAGCAGACAACTGACCATCCTTGCTGAACAACTGTAGCCCTTAATAAAAATGTGTAGCAGGGTTTTTGACAGCAGAAAAATGCAACCTTCCAGTCTGCAAAATATATTCAGGAAGAAATAAAAAAATATAACAGTACCTTTAAGGCACTGACTTTTACATCCAGTGTCAGGCACAATTTATTTTATCCCTGGTTAAAAAAAATATCTGCACATAAATCTAAAATCTAAATTCCAGGATGTCATTCTTTGCCACAGCTCTGTAACTGTGAGTTTAGGAGATTTTATTTTAACTCCCTTACCATCCTCCTCACTGTGCTTGGAGGAAAAATAAATGTGGGTCCTCTTTTAGCCATGTTTGTCACAGTTCCAGTTGTTTTAAAGGTTTAATTAGTGCTCTAAATGTAGATTTAGAAAAATTTAGGCATGTGCCTTACTTTACTGGCATATAAAGATCAACATGCCTTACATTAATGGCATGTTCTCTTATCTTTCCTATTTTAAAAGTGGCTAAGAGTAATGGGTGACCATGTCTCTTCATGTATAGTTTGTTAAAAGTTCCTAAACACTCATCAACCTAAAGAAATATGAATAAAAAGGATTCATTAAAGGCAACTTGTCTTATATTTCCTATTTTGAGGAGTGGCCAATTGAGACTGGCCTCTTTTTCATATTTATACCTCAGTCAAACAGGAAGTCATGGATAACCACAAAAAGGTTCTTTCACCTTCTGATCAACTTTAGGAGGTGAGTATAATTAACAAAAAGGCTCCAGTTATGGCATGTTCTGTGTTCTTTTCCATTTTGAACGGTGGCTAGGAGAAATAGGGCTGTGAGTCACATTATATTTAAACACCTTGAAAAAGGAATTCATGGATTATTAATCAAAGGTTAGTTAACAGTTTCTAAACCCTTCCAGTGACGTTAAAAAGTCAACCATGAATGGCAATAAGGCTTCTGGCATGTTCTCTTGTCTTTCCCATTTTGCAGAGTGGTTAAGAGAAACTGGACTCTTTTTATATTTGAATCTCAGAGAAAAAATAAGTCATAAGTTGCTTTCACACTGTAGGAACCTTTTGGAGTTCCTACAACCTTTTCGGGAACCAGGGCATTTTTTGGCACGTTCGGACATATGGGAACTAGGGACTATGGCGCTCAGTTTTTATAAAAATTTTAGCTCCTACTCGGAGGCAGGGTCTTTTCTGAGTCCCATGGGAACTCAAATACGTAGGTGTTTGGTGATTGGTAGAACTGACAAGCTACGCCCCTTGCCTGATATGCGCTTTACCTATACTTCCTATACCTAAAAAGTCCCACAGCAGTGTTAACAGATCACTTGTTTTGTTTCTTCTTCTTCTTCCTTGTAGTTTTATGGCGTATGGAAAATAACAATTTGGTGCATTACCAACTGGCTTGGAGTGTGGACTGGAATTTGTGTGGTTTCTGTTCACTTTTGCGGGTTACGTTTGTTTTGCTGTGTGTGGCGCTAAAGTAACACGTCACTGTCGCTGACGGTTGCGTCACAAATGGTCCCTATCAAGGTCCCCTCTCATGTGCGAACGCAAAATGGAATTGTCCCTATGGAGAAGGGTGGTTCCTATAACTAAACTTGAGGTGGGTAATTCTCAAGACTGCATTCCTAGAAGTGGTACGTCCGAATGAGGCTATAGATGACTGGTCAAAAGCTGACAAACCCTCACAAAAACTTGTCATTCCTATGTTGAAAATGTGTTAAGAGATATTGGTCTTTTGATAATTAGACTTCAGGAGAAAAATAGCAAATTATTTATTCAAAAGACACTTTGATCTATTTTAAAAAGTAAACTGCAAATAATAAAATACATTGCGATGGCTTGCTTTCCCTATTTTAATGGACAGATACAAGACTGTCCCATCAGTAATATCCTTCTTTGGAAAGAGAAAGTGATGAATTACTGTTAAAACTAAAAGTAAAGCTCTGATCAACTTTTAAAAAAGTAAAATCTAAATGAGAGCAATACTTCCTTCATATGTATTTTAGAGGAATTGTTGGTACCAATAAGTGTAGTAATGTTGAGGCTTTTTACTATTTACCCAAATTGAAAGTTACATTTTTCAAATTGTTTCTTTGTTACGTTTACCAGAGATGTAATTAAGTGTGGAGGGTGCAGTCTTTAGTAAGAAAAGTCACACTGATACACTTAACTGTTGCCACCTGTAGCTTTGTTTTATACAACAGTGACTACAAGCTGTGATTAGAACAAATGTCTCTCTTGGATTTCTCTGCAGTTAAAAAACCAACTGGAAAGATGCTCACTGACTGGTCTGTTCCAGCTTCAAACTCTTCAGCAGAGTATGACAGCTGGTATGACTCCAGATCGACTTACACTTCCCAACTGGCTCCAGGATTCCTATAGTTACATTCAGATGTCAAGTTATGATCTCTGAGGAATTTTTCAATAACCTGCCTGCCTAACTCCTGGGGAATGGTGTAGTCTTGATAACTACAAGTGTAAAACTTGAGATGACGGTTGTTACTTGCTTCACAGCACGTCAAACTGACAAAAATATTAATGTGTATGCACATTCATTTATTTTACATGTGTTGTGGTTTTTGTAAGCTCTTGTGACAAACTGTTGTAATGAAAACATTACAGCAAGTTTTCTTTCTGCACAGCTCCTGTAAACCAGTTCAGGCTGGCATCAGTATGTTTTTTATCTGGCATCCTTTCAGTCTTTGAAGTTATAATAAATTCACAATTCGCTGAATCACAGCATTTTATTAACACATATATACTTACACAATTCACATATCCCATTTTAACCCTATGGGGTCCAGGGTATATTTAATCATTTTAGGCTAACTTTGATTTCACCTTGATATTCAACAATAAAAACATTAATATTGGCTTTTGTGGTAAAAAATTTTTTCAGAACAACCTAAACTGTCTGTATTTACACCAATTGTTTTAAATGAGACATATTGTGATTGTATATTAGAGCTCAAGCCCTATAAAAACAGTTAGAAAAATGTGTGTGGCACAAAATCCACACAAAAAACCAGACTAACAAAAGAAAACATGAACTAAGGTCTACATAGTGAAACAGTAAGTAAAGACTACAACTTAAGTTTGATTTCCATACCTGAAAACTCAGAAGTATATCAAACTATAAAATGATCAATAAACATTCAGTCAAAGTTGTTAGGATCACGATAAGTATTCGAACAGAAACTGATTTCCTTTACAAAGGAAAGATAGGTAGAAGGAAAGATGAGTAGAAGATGATGTGGCACATGTGGGGTGCCCCAAGGCTCCATTCTGGAGCCCTTCCTATTTGATATATCTTCATGCTCCCACTAGCCCGGATTATAACAACCATAGAAATTAGCTACCATAACTATGCAGGTGATACTTAGCTGGACATTACAATGTCACTAAGTGACTTTGAACCCATCCAAACTCTAAGTATTTAAGTTAAGCTTTAAGCATATTAATGGATGGATGTGCCATAACTTTCTCCAGCTGAACAAAAACAAAACTGAATTACTTTTGGACCTAAACAGGGAACGATCAAGAGTCAGCAAACAGCCTCAGTTAATACAGCTAGAAACCACTGATCAGGCCTGAAATCTAGGTGTAGTAATACACTCAGTCCTGAACCTCCAGGGACAAATAAAAGCAATAACAAGGATTAAAGCACTAATGTCGCAACAGGACCTCGAAAAACTCATCCATGCGTTTATCTTTAGTCGGATTGATTACTGCAACAGGGTCCTCATAGGTCTGCCTAAAAAGTCTATCAGACCGCTGCAGCTGATCAAGAACACTGCTGCTTGTGTCCTCACTAGAACCAGGAAAGTGGAGCACATCACCCCAGTTCTAAAGTCCTTACACTGGCTCCCTGTAGCTCAGAGAATAGACTTCGAAATACCTTTACTAGTTTAAACATAATTTAATGGCTTAGCACCCAAGTATGTTGAAGACTTGCTGTCACTATACCAACCCCCCAGACCACTCAGGCCCTCTAATTCCAGTCTACTCAACATCCCTAGAATTAGAACCAAACATGAAGAAGCAACTTTCAGCTTCTATGCTCCCCTTACCTGGAACAAACTTCCAGATGACTGCAAAGCTGCCGTAACCATTGACTGTATATAAGCCGTAACACTGTGGGTTTTAAATCAAGGCTAAAAACCCATCTGTTTAGAGCTGCCTTTGAGTAATGTTTGTAATGTGTCATGTTTTTTATGTGTTTTATTCTTTATTGCTGTTTTTATGTAAAGCAGCTTGAATTGTCTTGCTGTTGAAAGTGTGCTATTGCCTTGCCTTGCCTAGTGATCTTCTTTACATGACATGTTACCAGTACATCTTTCACCTGTGAAAAATATTGGTCGCACACCACCTCCAACCTTTTGTCCAAGTGGATATGAAAATTAGCTACTGTTGAAAATAGCAACCCAATACAAAACTGACAAGGCTTTATAAACTCCTTAAATAGGTTTAGCATAGACCGCTCTGATGTTTTTGACATGGGAATTGTTTAATGCAGTAGACGTTGGCTTTGATCTTGGACAAGCAGTTAGCCTCAGCCTCAGGGATCAACTAATCTCGGTCTATCCTAATTGTAATCAGTAAGGGTGTTAGCTACAGTTGTTAACTACTTATGACCTTGAAGCAATGTTTTAAAGTAACAAATTAAACTGACTTCTAAACATGCTTTTTTTGTCTGAAATATTCCTACAACCTATAATACATCCATCTAATATTGTCACTCTATCAGTACATAATCAAATATTCATGAATCAATGCTTCTTGGCAACAATACCTGAACACAGTTCTGAAAAATAAATATCCAAACACTTAGAAAGCCATTTTTTTCCACAAATGCATCCCTTTTCTTATGGTCTAAATCTGACAGAGGCTGTTAGCCTAATTCTCCACCTAGACCTGTTTGTCCACTAAAACCAAGTGGGCGCCGGGGCTCACTATTCACCGCTGGACAAAGAAAACAATGACTTTACCCTGATGATGGAGACAGACTTTGCATGTCACCAAAGGCTGAGTGATAACATTTCTGACCTATGCCTCGGGCGAGCTTGCTTTGCTGGCGCTCTGCTGGTGCCATTGTGTCTTCCCCACACCAGCCGATTGAATGTTTCTTGTCTCTTTCTCACAGCAGATTGCAAACTGTCTAGCCATCTTTGAATACCACCTCATCCTATCCCCGTCCTCCCCCATACACCAGCAACTCCACCCATGCCTTCACGCTCGACTGCACGCTGTGAAGAAGTGAGCACTCCCAGTGCTATCTGCCTCATCACACCCTGATGATAGTGTGGAGACTGATGTCTGAGCTGGCAGATTGCTGTCAGGCATTCTCTGCTTCAGAAAAAGATTTGCAAGAAAGAAAAAAAAAAACCATATTTCTGACCTAAGCGTCTATACTTTCTATCTCTAATAATGTAGTTACACTATCAAATTTCACACAAACACACACAGTCCTGGTTTGACTCTGGATTATCTCTGTTTTGTGTCAGACAGGAAATTAAAAAAATTGTAGCCTGGACTTTATCTCGCTGCAGTGTTGAGTTGTATGAAAAATGTAGTACGCAGGAGGACGTGCTTCACTACATCTCCTCTTCCAGACTTTTCTTTTCATTTGAAAGGTGAAGTGTTGGTTTACTGTGTCCTTGCGCTGCTGCTTCCTCCGGACTGTAAGGCTACTTGTAGTTTGGAGATGAGGTCAAAACACGAGACTCTTTATTTAATGAGAAGAAAAAAACACAAAAGAATCTGTGTACCAGCAAACTTTCCCAAACTACCCAATATGTTCAGCAATAAAGACTCAGAAAGTATAGTAATACAGTTTTAATACTTTGCTTACAAGTAGTTAGAATCCTGCTATATTTTGTTTGTCTCAGGTCAAAACTGTTTGCATGTCAGAAATACAGCTAAATTTAAGTGTCATTTTTATACTGTGGTGCTTCCTTGAATTACAAACAGGTCAACTGATTAACATGGTTAACTTTGACTAGGGTTCACGTATCAGAATATATACATATTGGTTCTTTGAACTCAAGGTGGCTTGGGGACTTACAAAGTGTGATGTCCTACTTCTAATTTCAGTCTTCATTAGTTTCATTCCTCTCACTTGGACCTTCAAATTTCAAACTTCCCAGTACAAATTAAACAGACCATTTTTCGTATCTTTTGTGGTCCAAGGTCCAAGGCCTGTACCTTCACTTTTTTCACTCATTTTCAGTCCAGTCCTTGAACCTAACTACGATATTATGCTGTACACTGTCTGTTCAGAAAGAGAGATCAAGTGGACTAAATTATGTTAAAAAAAAGAAGTGTCCATCAATATACACACACACACACACATATATATATATATATATATACATATACATATATATATATATATATATATATATATATATATATATATATATATATATATATATATATATATATATATATATATATATATATATATATACACTACCGTTCAAAAGTTTGGGGTCACATTGAAATGTCCTTATTTTTGAAGGAAAAGCACTGTACTTTTCAATGAAGATAACTTTAAACTAGTCTTAACTTTAAAGAAATACACTCTATACATTGCTAATGTGGTAAATGACTATTCTAGCTGCAAATGTCTGGTTTTTGGTGCAATATCTACATAGGTGTATAGAGGCCCATTTCCAGCAACTATCACTCCAGTGTTCTAATGGTACAATGTGTTTGCTCATTGGCTCAGAAGGCTAATTGATGATTAGAAAACCCTTGTGCAATCATGTTCACACATCTGAAAACAGTTTAGCTCGGTACAGAAGCTACAAAACTGACCTTCCTTTGAGCAGATTGAGTTTCTGGAGCATCACATTTGTGGGGTCAATTAAACGCTCAAAATGGCCAGAAAAAGAGAACTTTCATCTGAAACTCGACAGTCTATTCTTGTTCTTAGAAATGAAGGCTATTCCATCCGAGAAATTGCTAAGAAATTGAAGATTTCCTACAACGGTGTGTACTACTCCCTTCAGAGGACAGCACAAACAGGCTCTAACCAGAGTAGAAAAAGAAGTGGGAGGCCGCGTTGCACAACTGAGCAAGAAGATAAGTACATTAGAGTCTCTAGTTTGAGAAACAGACGCCTCACAGGTCCCCAACTGGCATCTTCATTAAATAGTACCCGCAAAACACCAGTGTCAACATCTACAGTGAAGAGGCGGCTGCGGGATTCTGGGCTTCAGGGCAGAGTGGCAAAGAAAAAGCCATATCTGAGACTGGCCAATAAAAGAAAAAGATTAAGATGGGCAAAAGAACACAGACATTGGACAGAGGAAGACTGGAAAAAAGTGTTGTGGACGGATGAATCCAAGTTTGAGGTGTTTGGATCACAAAGAAGAACGTTTGTGAGACGCAGAACAACTGAAAAGATGCTGGAAGAATGCCTGACGCCATCTGTTAAGCATGGTGGAGGTAATGTGATGGTCTGGGGTTGCTTTGGTGCTGGTAAGGTGGGAGATTTGTACAAGGTAAAAGGGATTCTGAATAAGGAAGGCTATCACTCCATTTTGCAACGCCATGCCATACCCAGTGGACAGCGCTTGATTGGAGCCAATTTCATCCTACAACAGGACAATGACCCAAAACACACCTCCAAATTGTGCAAGAACTATTTAGAGAAGAAGCAGGCAGCTGGTATTCTATCGGTAATGGAGTAGCCAGCGCAGTCACCAGATTTGAACCCCATTGAGCTGTTGTGGGAGCAGCTTGGCCATATGGTACGCAAGAAGTTCCCATCCAACCAATCCAAATTGTGGGAGCTGCTTCTAGAAGCGTGGGGTGCAATTTCTCCAGATTACCTCAACAAATTAACAGCTAGAATGCCAAAGGTCTGCAATGCTGTAATTGCTGCAAATGGAGGATTCTTTGACGAAAGCAAAGTTTGATGTAAAAAAAATCTTATTTCAAATACAAATCATTATTTCTAACCTTGTCAATGTCTTGACTCTATTTTCTATTCATTTCACAACGTATGGTGGTGAATAAGTGTGACTTTTCATGGAAAACACAAAATTGTTTGGGTGACCCCAAACTTTTGAACGGTAGTGTATATATATATATATACACACACATAAAATATATGGGTCTTGAGGAAAATTCCAAGGATTAGAGAAATTTACTTTGGCTTACAAAGATATTCATACCCCTTGCGTTTTTGTTACATTTACTCAAATTATAACCACACACTTTAATGTATTTTATTGGATTTTTCGGTAATAGACAGCCTCTCTCCACTCTGATATCCTTCATAAAAAAGCTGTCATAATTATGTACTATAGTTTAATCTCAGTATAAAAACAAAAATGCTGGGAAACCCTAAGAGGTGCGTTAGAGAACATTTGTTCACTAACAGCATCATGGAGACCAAGGAACACAGCAGACACGTCAGGTATAAAGTTGTGGAGAAGTTAACAGCAGAATGACATTATAAATTTAAATATAAATTTCACCAATATGCCTTGCATAAGGTCTGAATTTCTTGATGGCAATTGTGGGATTTACTTCATGATTTGTTTTGCTTACTTGTTTGTAAGTTGATGCAATTAGCCAGTTTTATATACTTGCTGACTGAGCAAAATGTTCTTATTCTATTATTTTCTATTCTTAAGAGAGCTCTTTACTTTTACTCATGTGTAGTATCTTGATAACGAGAAAACCTTTTACACTTAGGGCTACCCCAGATGACATGAATAAATTAATTTGCACTGAGAGGGAGCAAGATTACATTCTAAATACAGACAAATTTCAGCTATTTACTTGGCTTTGCTTGCATTTTTCCAACTTTGTTTCTTTAAGTGATAAAAACGTATTCCTTCTCATACCACTTAATTACACCTAATTTATGGACATATGTTTGGATTTCTTTGTTAGTGTGGGGTATTTAGTTTGCTATTGCCAAATGGTGTTTCATCTATTAGATGGTTATTCAATTCAGTTTATTTATATAGCACCAATTCACAACAGATGTCATCTCAAGGCACTTAACAAGAAGTCATTTCAATACATTTATACAAACATTCCAATCAGTTAAAAAGTTTCCTATTTAAGGAATCCCAGCAGATTGCGTCAGTCATTGGCGTGAGGTTGGGCCCCGTTGATGCAGACTTTCCAACCACAGCAATCCTTCAGCAATCCCTCATACTGAGCAAGCATGTAGCGACGGTGGAGAGGAAAAACTCCCCTTTAACAGGAAGAAACCTCCAACAGAACCAGGCTCAGTAGAAGCGGCCATCTGCCATGACCTTCTGGGGATTTGAGAAGACAGAGCAGAAACACAGAAGGAACAGAAGATCTGATATAAGAGAACTTTCTATGTTACAGAAAGTAAAAAGTTGATAAAAGGACACAGTGGATGTTCAGTTACTGGGAGGATCATCCCAGTCGATGCCCCCCATCCAACAGGGCATTGCAGCCAAGCAGGATACCAGACCAGGTATATCTTCTATGGAGAGAAAAACACTGAGAGAAAACAAAGTTAACAGTCGAAATAACAGAATGTACTGTAATACAACTGGAGAGTCGTAGGAGAAAAGGAAGTAGCAGAGTGAAGAAAATTGCTAAGTCTGTCCTTCAGCAGTCTAAGCCTATAGCAGCATAACTACAGAGATAGCTCAGGATGACCTAAGCCACTCTAACTATAAGCTTTATCAAAAAGGAAAGTTTCAAGCCTGGCCTTAAAAGTAAACAGAGTGTCTGCCTCACGGACTAAAGCTGGGAGCTGGTTCCACAGGAGAGGAGCCTGATAACTAAAAGATCTGCCTCCCATTCTACTTTTAGAAATCCTAGGAACTACAGGTAAACCTGCAGCCTGAGAGCGAAGGGCTCTGTTAAGAACATTTGGAACAATTAGATCTCTGATGTATGATGGAGCTTGATTATTAAGGGCTTTGTATGTAAGAAGAAGGATCTTAAATTCTATTCTGTATTAACAGGGAGCCAATGAAGGGAAGCTAAAACAGGAGAAATGTGATCTCTCTTTTTAATATTCATCAGAACTCTTGCTGCCGCATTTTGGATCAACTGAAGGCTTTTAATGGCATTTTGTGGACTACCTGATAGTAAAGAATTACAGTAGTCCAGCCTTGAGGTAACAAATGCATGGACTACTTTCTCAGCATCACTCCTGGACACGATGTTTCTAATTTTAGCAATATTCCAGAGGTGAAAGAAAGAAATCCTAGAAACCTGTTTAATATGGGATTTAAATGTCAAGTCTCGGTCAAAAATAACGCAGAGGTTCTTTACGTTATTACTGGGGGCCAATTTAATGCCATCCAGATGAAGTGATTGACTAATCAGTTTCTGTTTAAGAACTTCTGGTCTAAAGACAGCAACTTCTGTTTTGTCAGAATTTAAAAGCAAAAAGTTTAGGGTCATCCATGTTTTTATGTCTTCCAGACATGCCTGTAATCTACCTAACTGACTGCGTTCATCAGGATTTATGGATAAATATAGTTGTGTATCATCTGCATAGCTGTGGAAATTTATCCCATGCTGTCTAATGATTCTACCAATTGGGAGCATATATATGGTGAACAGAATTGGTCCAAGCACAGAACCCTGTGGAACTCCACAAGTAACCCTTGAGAGTGAAGAAGATTTATCATTTAGATGAACAAACTGGAATCTATCAGACAAATATGATTTAAACCAGCCTAGTGCTGTTCCTTTGATCCCTGCAACATGTTCAAGCCTTTCTAAGAGAATATTATGATCGACTGTGTCAAAAGCAGCACTGAGATCTAACAAAACCAGAACAGACACAAGTCCATTATCTGAGGCCATGAGAATATCATTAGTAACCTTCAACAGTGCTGTTTCAGTCCTATGATGAGCTCTAAAACCTGACTGAAACTCTTCAAACAGCTCGTTATTGTTTGAATGCTCACAGACTTGATTAGCAACAATTTTCTCAAGGACTTTGGATAAGAAAGGAAGGTTAGATATAGGTCTGTAATTCACAAAGTCATCTTGATCAAGGGAAGGTTTCTTGAGTAAAGGTTTAATTACAGCTATTTTAAATTCCTGTGGTAAGTATCCGTTTACTAAGGATAGAGTCATCAGATCCAAAATGGGGCCAGGAACCAAATGGAACACTTCTTTTAATAATTTGGTTGGAATTAGGTCCAACATACAAGTTGAAGGTTTAGATGAGGCTAATATTTTTGATAATTTCGATAGCTCGACTAAATCAAAACAGCCTAAGCACGACTGAGGTTCTACAGTTCTTTCCGATACAGCCTCATTTACTGAGGAAGAAGTAATCATGTTTGGGAGGATGCCAATGATTTTATTTTTAATAGAATTAATTTTATTTATGAAGAATCCCATAAAATCATCACTGCTAAGAGATGGGGGAATAGTTGGCTCAACAGAGCTATGACTCTGTTTAAGTTTGGCAACTGTACTAAAAAGAAACCTAGGATTGTTTTTATTCGCCTCTATTAATGATGAAAAATATGCTGTTCTAGCTTGTCGAAGGGTCTTTTTATACAGCAATAGACTGTTATTCCAGGTTAAATAGGAATCCTCTAGGTGTGTAGAGCGCCATTTTCTCTCCAACTTCCTAGTATTCTGCTTTAAAGTACGCAACTCTGCGTTGAACCAAGGAGTCAGCCTCCTATGGCTAGCCACTTTCTTTTTTTAAGGGGGCTACACTATCTAATGCCAAACGCAATGAGGACGTAACGCTGTGAACCAGATCATCAATTTCTGAAGGGTCAGTTATATACTGAGAAAAACATTAACATGTTCAGTATGTATTTCAGGCAGTAGTTAAGGTAAAAACCACATCTTGAGAGATCAGAGGGACCTCTAATAACTAAATCCTTATTGTTGAATCTTCCTCTCCACCTGACAGTTATGGACATTTTGTGTTAGTAAATTCAAGTATATGATTTATTACTTGAAAAAAATGTGTTCATTTTTGTAAGGCATGTTGGTAATCTCCTGGATGACAAGTTTTCAGCAAATACCTCTTTGTACTGAAAAGGAGTGAACAATCAGCAAATGTTCACATAAAATCTTTGAACTATTTTCAGAAACTCTGAAGAAATACTGCTTACAACCACTTACCAAAATGTCTGGCTCCTTGGAAGCAAAACATTGAGAAACATTGGATGACTTCAAACTTTTTCCACAATGCTTTGAGCAAGCAAAAGACAGTGACTGAGGAGAGACGATTGTTTGGATCTGATGTCAAGCTTGATGATCAGATGGCGGATATTTTATTTTTTCATTGTATTTATAAGTAAGAGAATACGATGTGAGATGGATATATTCTAATCACCAAGAACGGTAAAAAGCACAGCATCCTCAACTTTTCTGGATCAGGAGGGTCAGTAGAGACTCCTTGTGAACAGTCAAGTTCCCTGTTTCTTTGCTAAGCCGACTGACATAAACAAACTACTTAGGCTTGTTTGATTACCTCTGGAGACAGCTGAGTGAGTCTGATCCACACGCAGCTCTGGCTCCCACTAACACAATCTGCCTGAGCCCACCTCTTCACTCTGTCTCACACTGAGAGACGGCGTCTACACAAGCCTTTTTAGGGGCAATTTATGCAGTTTGATTTATCCTAAATTAAAACGCCAGGAGATCGGCTGCATGGCTAAAATGCCCTCTCTGGCTGCCTGGGTGAGCTCCACGGTGTCTGAGCTGGATTTTATTTCCTCTCATGTGCACTTCGTTGCTACTGCTGCAGGCCAATAACTCAAAGAAACATTTTTTTTCCAAGGAAAAGTTTAGTTAACCCTGAACTTTGTGGCCCATGCCAGTCAGGCTGAAATTATGCCGCTTTTTTATACCACAATGTTATAGAGACTTGAAGTACAGAACACTGAAAATAGGAATTTTGGACAAACTATTCAGCTTTATAGCAGTAAGATAATTATGGGTCCATAATATTGCTGAGTAAAAAGATGAGAGATGATGAAGGCACAGTCTTCATCAAATCCTGTTTTTTTTTCTTTTTTTAGGAAAAAAAGTGAGGCTGGATAGCATGCATGCAGGCAGCGGTGATGTGTCTTGGCAGGCACAGACAGGGGGCAGTGAAGTCATGGACCCAGTCATCATCATCTGGCCACACATTCCTACCCTATCTGTGCAGCAAACTGGATCTCCTTCTCCTTCTTATCAGCTGTCAGGAATTTTTCTATCAGAGGTCCTCTTTCTGTCTCTCTCCTTCACTGTCTCCTCTCCTCTCTCATTTGGACTCCCCTGTTTCTTTCTTCTTTTCTTTTAGCTCCCTTCCTGTCCCATCCTTGAAGCTGCAGAGCTGACAGAGAGCAGAAATGGTTAAACACTCATTAAGATAAGGAAGCAAAGAGACGTCAGTCGGCTCCTAAGACAGACTGGAACCCAAACATCTCTGGTGCCTGCTGCGTCACCACAGCAGGAGGCCGCCTATCACCCCAACACGCCATTCACACACTAACACAATCACAGTGATTATAGTTCATAAATATGAACGCAAATGTTTCTGACCTTTTATTTATTTATTTACAATTTGAAATATTATTTTATTGGCAAGGAAATGTAACTACCACAGTGACTTCTATAGCATCACTATTTGAGGTGATGGGGATGTTTTCTTTGTTCAACAGCAAGTATTAAATTTGAGCAGAATAACATGACATTAGACTGTAAATGTAAAGAGCTATTAATTAAACTGCATTCTTTCTTGATGTTGTTTTAACTGTCATTGTGCCTAATTTGTAACCTACCACTCTCAGTCATGTAGGATAAGTCGCACAAAAATCTACATTTTTGAAACTTGGAAATCTTTATCACGAATTAGAATAAATACAATTACATCCAATGAACTGATTTGTTTTACTGATTTATTTTAATTTTTCCTATTCAGATATCAATATCAGATATCCGATATCTATGAGCAAACCCCTCTGAATCTTATTTAATGACCTCCTAAATATTAAATACTGTTGATAATCAGCAACAATCCTATATTACTATCCCTTTCACCCCCATTTTCTGTTTTATTATCTAGGACCAAGTCATGGGAGGAACTGCCTGACCAGAGATCATCAGACCTCCTGAGGCATTTCCAAGCAAGCCATGAGATATTATCTCTGCAGTCATGCCTGAACCAACCCAGAGGCGTCTTCCCAGTGTGACATATCCGCAACCCCTCTCTTTAAAGGCAACCAGGTTTTTTTTACTGAATGCTGAAACCACCTGAAACCATTTTGCTCTCTTTAGAAGGCGCAGCAACTCTGCTCTTAGCTCCTCACCCTGTCCCTTATTCTCCTGTCACACTATTGAATACTATATCTGCCTTGTGATTCAATAATGTACGAAGATACGTGGCTTCATGTAAATAATGTTTTGACATTGCCTTTCTGCATGTCTGATATTGTAGGGTTTGCTATTTCATCTCCAGCTAAAAACTCCTTGGCACGAGCGTAGCAAATAAAGGATGCTGCACACAGGTCCTTGTTGGTGTGGAATTTACACAAGTGCAACTAATATAATGCAGGCTTGGCCTGAAATGAATATTTACTAAATTTATACATATTATATTGCTTCTTCCAGTCATACCGTCCATTCAAAGCACAAATGCACTGGCCCAGTCACGCTCACAAACATGCCCACATTCATACCCTGATACACAGATTTTTAAATATTTTAACATTTTGTAGAAATGCCATATCTTCTAGTAGTTCTGAATACCGAGTTGTTTATGATGCTGCTTAATTTCCCATGTGTTCTTAAGCAATCAAAAAAGTTTTTATCTATCTGTTATAGCTTAAGAATGTTGCTAACTATGGAAAGACCAATATGTGGTGCTCTTTTAGTTATTATCTATCATAAAAGGACATGTATACTGTGCTTGTTATTCGTTTAATTTAAAGCCATAAGTGATGTTCTCTCAGCAGTGCTATTAAATCCTTTCATAGAGTCAATCTAGCCGTTTTTAGACAGAAGTTCTGGAATATTTGTGGACAATTCCATCCGGTCTTTAACCAGAGTTGTGTTTTCAAATACACCACTTTTTTCCGGAACATTGCTTTCACACAGCAAAAAATGTACTGGAGGACCCTGAGGGGGTGGAGGGGGGTTATATGTGGATATGACGTAAACTTAGTGCGGTGGGCATATATGTCATTTCCCCAAACAAAGGGATTATTGCAAAGATGGCCGACAAAACACAAGATCCAGTGCTCGTCTTTGTGATGTGTGCAATTTTGCGCACATGGAAATGCTTAAGAGACATCGATGAAGAAGCTGAAGAAGCCGTGTTCTTATGCACTGCCGTTCACGTGACATTTATACGTCATCAAAGTGTGTGCTCACCGCGTTCCCTGCCCCCCTCCCCTTTTCCCCACCACCCCACACCCCTCCAGCTTTTCCAGAATGTTATCTGATAATCTGAACGCAAACACCATACCGTGAAAAGTCCGCTCTTGTTACTAGGTCTTCATCTGTAAAATTATCGGTAAAGATTATCCAGACAAAGTCCGGAAGATTGCTTTCAGACTCAAAAGTAAAACAGACAAAGTCCGGAAAATTACCGTTTTTCATGGCCTGTTTGAAAGGCGCTAATGTTTCATCCCTGGTGCTCAGTCATACCTGAACAATGATATCATGTAAAGATGTTCTTCGATTACCTTTTTGTTGACAAAGTAAAAGAAGCAGACATGGTCTACTGGGTTTTGATGGATAGATTTTATAAATGTTAAAATTTGTCATGATTGCTGATTTTTTGGTAATCAATGGAATCTGAACTACTGATTCAGAGCAATCATGTTTCTCTTTAGGTGCATGTTAAATGCACACATGTTGAATTCATCTGGTTCTAGGTACAGCTGTGAACAAAGGACCAGGCACTGGAGCTTTGCAAAGACATGTCCGTAAGCAAAGTGATTATAGAAACTGATAAAAAGGAAAATTATATATATATATATATATATATTTGAATATTATATATTCAAAATGTATTTGCTTTTATCATATTGCACCTGAAGTATATACTAATTTTATTGTACAGCAACACAAGCAGAACAACGAACATAGTCTATGTAATGTACCTAGATGTGACAGAACTTGATGTTTCGCTAAATGCCCTTCATTTCCTCTCGTCTATATAGATATGCTATTCTACAAGACAAAATAAGGTGTTACAGCTTCTTAAGGAATTTGTAAAAAAAACAAAAAAAAAACATGTGGGGATGTGTGGTTTTGTATTATTGAGAAGTTAGCACAGTCTAGTACCATACAGTATTTCTTGGCTTTCTAAAACTCTGAACAAGATGAATAAAGTAAAGAAAATAAAAAAATGAAATTTATAACATTTTAACATTATGTTACTTACACCATGCAGGTTAAAATTTGGTTACAATTCATGCCACAAGGCTCATAATCCCATATTACAAAATCACAGGCAAAGGGGTTTCTCGTTCAACCCCTCCACCTCCCAACCTACCCTGATGACAGAGCAGTGAGAGGAGTCCTTTGTTGGTAATTGAGCTTACCTCATTTCCAAAATACCAGAAGCCCTGCTGGATAATAAAAAATGTCTACACTAGTGTACATATTTCTAGGAGAAGCCAAACACTTCTGCGCCCAGAATACAGAGCTGTATTTGTTGTATTATGGACTCAAAAGAGGTGAAAGATTTTTTTTTTAATTCCCCAACTTTTATTTGGTCAAGACTCCCAAACACACCCCCACCACCACCACCAACCCACCCCTCTGCCCAGAGTACAGTGGGAGAGTGGCCTTGTGTGGAGATTCAAGAACTGGAAACCTGTAATTACTCAGAAAGCACTGCTGCCATGAGGCCACACCTCTCGCGTTCTGCAGACAGAATCCTGTAAACGTGTCAGTGGCAGGATGTTTCTTCTCCTCCCTGTCATACATGTTTCACACAGAAAAGGAAGGTCAATCATCTTTTTCAAAGACTAAGACAGGAAAGTGGGTACGTGTACGGTCCGTGTACATTCAGGCAGTTCGTTTTTCGTTTGAAACAAAAAATGGAAAGAAAAAAAAGAAAACACTTGCTTTTCATTTTTGTTTCAAACGAAAAATCGGATAATGAAAAACGTATCCGATTTTTCGTTTAAGAAAATGGAAAAAACGGATAACGAGAGCTCATTTTTGATTTTGTTCTTGTCTTTTTGAGGCAAGTGGCTTGACCCGGAAGTTTTCTCTGCTCCAAACACGCTGTGTAGAGAGCTGTTTGTTTACACACAACCAAAACAGCGTAGCATTCATTTGATCGTGGTAATCATCTGTATTTTATATTGTGAATGGATTCTGAAGTGAGATTGCTCATTGGTCACTGTATAAACCTGCTTTCACTTTGCCTCTGCCCAGGGACTACAGATGAAAATTAGCATGTAACTATCTTTGGTCTGTGCAACATATTTGTTGTGCAATGTCCCTGTCAAAAAACGAAATAAAAAAAGTTACACACAGAAACCGCGATACCCTGACTTTTTGAATGTGGATTTTTAAAAAAAATCAAGAACAGAGAAATGTTTGAGATCAGTGTGTGGTCGTGCTGATAGTCATTTTGGAAGTTAGCTCTCTTTGAACCTTCTGATCTTTATGGTAACTGATGCTGGACACATCACCTGATCTGAACCACTTATATGGTGCTTTTCCACTATCACAAAACGAAAAATTGGATAAGCATTCATTATACGATTTTCATTTGAAACTAAAAATAAAAAAAGTGTTTTTGTTTTTTTCCTTTTTTGTTTCAAACAGCCTGTGGTCTTTCTGCATGGAGTTTCCATGTTCTCCCATGTTCTCCCTCCGGGTACTCCGGCTTCCTCCCACAGACTGTTAGGTTAACTTGTCTCTCTAAATTGGCCTTAGGTATGAGTGTGTGCATGCATGGTTGTTTGTCCTGTGTGTCTCTGTATTGCCCTGTGATGAACTGGCGACCTGTCCAGGGTGCACCCCGCCTCTCGCCTGATGAATGCTGGAGATAGGCACCAGCTCCCCCGCAACCCTGCAGAGAATGGATGGGTATAGATGATGGATGGACATGCATCTTTTTACTCAAAAGACTCTTTAAAATGTCTTTAATTGCAAAGCTGAAGTTATTAATCCCATTGTGTAACAACATTTGTAGTCAGAGAAAATAAATACAATGAATGCATGGACTGCAATGTTCGTCCAATTTGTGATAGCATGACAGAGCTGCACAAAGCAGAAACAAGACTGATTTTCTCAGAACCTGCATGTGATATCAAGCTCTAAGTCTTGTCTATCTGGCCATCAGTGGGAAGACTGGCAGACTCAAGTCTTTGAAATCTGATCCATGTCCCAGCAAAGTAATACCTCTCAGACTGTAATTGGATGATTATTTCCAGAACATTATTGTAACTTTTAAATCAGATTGAAACTCTTTTGATTCAATGATCATTTCTACCAACTGTACAAAACACTGATGTGTGCCAGTGTTTTTAACCATTAAGTCAATACTGTGGTAATGGTTCTGCCATAGATAGGGCTTTTGAAAGAAAAATGAATGCAGTGGCGGAAGTAGGTGCCATAATCAAAAAGATTTGGGAATTTGTCAAAAGCAACTGGAATAGTGGCACAACTGAAGCGAATTGTGCAGCACAAGAATGTTTACTCAGCAAATGATTCCCAGCTTAGCATGAAGAACTGTAATACTGTCAGTGCTGGTTAGAGTGCATTCCTTTTTGACATGAAGAAGCTTTTCAGTGGCCAACCATAATGCTTAAATGCATGATTGAACATCCATTCCAAGGCTTTGTCAGAGGTGAGAGCAAAACTGAGCACGGCCGGGTCTCCTCTGCACTTCAGCAAATTCAGTGGGAAAAAAATCCTTTGAATATTTTCCTTAAACTTTAAACTTTCTGTGCCCCATAATCATGTCTGTAATGATAGCGTGTTTGCTTTGTCCAAACACAAGGATCTCTGTTTTAGAAACACACACAGAAACACACACTTATGCTGGGATAATGATGAATTGGAAGAAATTATAGGGCACTATTTTAGCCAATCAAATACAGAAAGAAAAACACAACACTAAAAGGAAAGTTAAATTATATTGGTTTTAAAGTGAAAAAAAGATGCACTACTTTTTAAGACTTTGACTTGCTAAAAGTCATTTTCATACAAGGCCAAAGCAGCTCATCACTGCTTTTATCTTTACTGTGAATGATATCGATATGCACGGGCAGGTAACAGGTATCAAAGTATATCAAGCTCTATATATACATATAAAAAATACTGTTCCAAAACTGTTTTTCTCCTACAGTTTAAAACCCTTTTTATTAGCTTCAGGGGACAGTTTTCTCTGGCTGTTTGGAGAATAGCTGTCCCACCCCACCTGTTGCTACGCATAGACATTTGCTCGTAAACCTCTCTCTCGCTGAAAAGAAAAACAAAATGGACAGAGATTCATGTTGTTGACACTAGAAGACCACCACGTTTCATTCTTCTTGAAGGGAAATATTATAATTTGTAGTGCAAATTAAAGTGGAAGGAAAGCTGGGTTACCATTTTTATTCTGAACACTTTTTTTTAATTCTACTTTTTTAGCTGCTTGGTTTTTGTTGTCTGAGGAACAGTTTTCTAATTTTGTTGCATTTTAATATTTAAAGACAATAAATGATTGCAATAATATGAGTTTTTAATTGCTTCCCAAAGCAGACAGGATATATAAAAAAAACACTTTTTGACAAAACAAGCGCTCTGTTTAGACATGCCTTTGTAAGGATCATTGTTGTACAGAGGAATGTTTAATTTATTTGAAAAAAAACTTTTTATTTAGAAATATCAGGAATGGATGTGTGGCAACATAGAAAAAAATCCAGCTTTAATGTCAATATCTCCACATCTTCCAGGCACACAAGGAATCAAAAGTATGTTTAAACTTTAAACAAAGTTTCAAGTTTCAAGCAAGAGATGTGTGTGTGTGTGCTCTGTGAAAACAAACGGGTAAAGAGGACTAATTTCTGCCTACCTACCAAACATTCTCTCTCCTTCGGAAAGCCTTGGAGAAAGGATCAACCCAAACCTGGATGAACAGGACCCAGCATATTTCATGCTACTGCTACAAGTGAAAGCTCAAGCAGGGAGTAAACAGCCAGACCACTGAAGGGCATTCTGGCTAATACAAAATATCCCCTCCATGATTTCCTAAACAGCCAGAGAAGCAGATGCAGTGAAAGACTGATCTCTTTGAGATGCAGGACTGAGAGGTTGAGGAGATCGTTTGTTCCTGTAGCCATAAGACTGTTCAACAGAGACATCCAACATGTTTCCTAAATAGTTTATTTGTTATTGTTTTGTTTTAATCTAATATATTTTTCTAAATAAGTGAGCGCTGGACAAAGTGAACGTCCCCTTTTTAGTGATAAATAAAGTATCTATCTATCTATCTATCTATCTATCTATCTATCTATCTATCTATCTATCTATCTATCTATCTATCTATCCTAATCTGCAACAGCCCCCCCCTCCCCCCCCCCCCCCCTCCCTCTTTGTCTGAGTCACATGAATGAGTTTACAACACCTGGAGCCTCATTGTATACCAGTATGTTTTATTTCCCTTCTGTCTACATGTGCAGAATTAGCTAGAAGTGTTGAATCAGGTTCCAAGCAACATTTTGCATGGAAACTAACTGCGGACACATAATGGGGCTCAAGGACGCGGATTGGCTGCCACTTTGCTAGCGGTATGTCTGTTAGACAACCAACGTCAGGCTAGTTGCCAGACCAGGTAGCCTGACCAGCTAGTATTGGCTCTTTAAACTTAAATTTGTCTATTAAAAGCCAGATGGTTAAATGGTATAATATTATATGAAATAATAAGATGAAAACTACTACTACATGGAGAGGGTTCTTATTCTAGATAATGGATTAGGTTTATTCATGAAAAAATCCAAGAAACAGAAAATAAATGTTATAGATGACATTAGTATGAGGGTACTAATCAGAGATGTTATCTCATGTGTTCAATGTAAGCAATTTTTTCATCTTATGTAAATACTATGATAGTGTAAAATTGTAATATTGTCACTCAAGTTAATCATTCAGTTAGAATCTAATATCAACCCATGCTTCTTTTTTATTAGGTCCATAAATATGTTATGTATCTTAGTAATAAGTAACACCTGACTATTATATTGTTATATATAATGTGTTACGTAATATGTGATTGATTTTGGAAAAAATATTTATGAGTCATTCTTCAGGGAGACAATAAATGCCCATATAAAAATGTTTTTAATACAATAAAGGGTTAACATTTGTACAGGCAATAGAATGGGACTGCCAGACTGCATGCCTGTTGAAAACCAGGTCATGGGAAAACATACATGCTCAGCACAAAGACAAAGCAAAACCACAGTTACATAAAAAGTCCAATCCATAGTTTATTTTTCTAAGATCAGTTTGATTTTACTGCAGGAAAAACTGTAGCTAAATCAGTGGGTTTTTCAATCAGTCAGTGAAAACAACAAAAAGAAGACCTGAATTCATGTGCAGTAATATTCTCTCTGAAATGAATCAGAATAAATTACAGCTAGAATAACGCAACACTAAATCAAATCCTGATGTATGGCCCACTCTTGTCATTTCCGATCTGAGAGCTGCATTAACAGCCTTCGGTGTGCTAAGTCGTTACAACAGCGCCCTAAAACTGTGCCATTACATGGTTTTCTAAACACACAGCCCTGCCCCAACACTGATTTAATGTGAGAGAAAATAGGAAATTGTTTCCTAAATGCATTAGATGGGGAGTTAGTGTTAGCCTTGTCACAAAGTCAAGGTTCACGTCAGGGGTATGCCGGTATAAAAGAAGTCAAATGACATGATGTCACTGGGGCCTTATGTTTGGCTGCCAGGCTCTCAGCAGGTGAACAAACAGTTCGCACCCTCAGAGTTACTAAAAGTTTGGGAGCCTCAAAAAGACAGCTTTATGTGAATTTTTCTTTTCTGCATTTGTAAATGGAAAATGTATTCACAAAAGCACTTCTCTGTTTTTTCCTTCAAAATCCAAATTGTTTCTAATAATGCACAAACTGTAATTTGTCTCAGAGATTTGATGTGTATTATAACAAAGTGTGATATTTTGCTCATATTTATATTGCTTTTTATCTTCATTCTCTATATTTAGCTGTCTTAATTAGCATCACAAAACTGTTTACTCTCATTTGAGCCCCTTGTTTAGCAAGGATTCCCAATGCTTTCAGTTCCAGACTCAAAAAGTACAACTGGCAGAGACTTGTTAGGACTAATAAAAACTATAATTTACCTTATTACTAGAAATGAGCCTTAATTGATGATGTGCATAAAGAAAACATGTCCTGAAAAGTCATTTGACATTAGATGGTTAAATAGGTGGTATCTTTACCTGTCCCCACACAACACCCCCCTCCTTTTACAAAATGAATACTTTGAAGATGTCTTACTAAAAGTAAACCTTAAAAGAAGTTTAAATAGTAAAGACCCCACTGACATATATAATTTGTGGAATGCTGCATTGAATGAAATGCTTTACAATCTAATGGAGGGAATTATCTTGTTAATCAAATCTTCAGCTATTTCAAATATTGGCAATACTTTCATTTTTTTTTTTTGTCTAAACAAAACTAATCATGTATACAAGAATACATCAGTCATTTTCTATTATTGTTTAGGATTAATTTATATGTTATGGATTTACCTTACCGGTTTAGTTTTTAAACAAAAAAAAAGCAACTATGTAACTGTAGTATGCTGTGTTTTCAGCCATAACAATCTTGTTTGTTTAAAGCTCACCAGGTACTGCCTCTCTTTTAATCTCTAAAACGCTTAGTCTCACCCACAATGCACCTGGAGCAAGGCCAGGGCTGCAGTTAATTTGGCTTCATTATTAAGTTAAAAGCAGCGCGGGTGGCAGGGCTGGAGCTAATGAGCACTGTGGCGCATTGTTGGCTGTTCCACTCCCGCCCATTAGAAAAATGAAAGAGTGGAACATGAGTCAAGGGGTGAGAGGATCTTGATTGAAGTCTTGAATGAAACTGTCTGACCTGTCTGACTTTGCTGTCACTGTAATATACCAACCCTCAGCACAGCAAGACCTTCTGCATGGAAAGTAAAGAATCCTCATGTTGTGGTCATTGATCTGCATTATTGTCCATGGAATATGAGCATATTTTTAAAAGATTTTCAAATATTAAAAACTCAACAAAAAAAGAAACATCCTCTGACTTTTAACTGTTTTTACTTTCAGTAAACTTAATGTGTATAAATATTTGTATGAACACTAAAAGAGTCAACACCATAAGACCTAAACTAAAAATGTTTCACAGACATGTGACTAACAGAAATAGAATAATGTGTCCTTGAATGAAGGAGGCTCAAAATCAAAAGTACCAGTCAGTATCTGGTGTGGCCACCAGCTGCTTGAAGTACTGCAGTGCATTTCCTCCTCATGGACTGGACCAGATTTGTCAGTTCTTGCTGTGAGATGTTACCCCACTCTTCCACCAAGGCACTTGCAAGTTCCTGGACATTTCTGGGGGGAATGGCCCTAGCCCTCACCCTGCGATCCAATAGGTCCCAGACGTGCTTAATGGGATTGAGATCCGGGCTCTTCGCTGGCCATGGCAGAACACTGACATTGCTGTCATGCAGAAACTCACGCACAGAACGAGCAGTATGGCTGGTGGCATTGTCCTGCTGGAGGATCATGTCCGGATGAGCATGCATAAAGGGTACCACATGAGGGAGGAGGATGTCTTCCCTGTACCGCAAGATTGCCTGCAATGACAACAAGCTCAGTCCGATGGTGATGTGATATACCGCCCCAGACCATGACGGACCCCCCACCTCCAAATCGATCCCGCTCCAGGGTACAGGCCTCGGTGTAACGCTCATTCCTTTGACGATAAACACGAATCCATCCATCACCCCTGGTGAGACAAAACCTTGACTCATCAGTGAAGAGCACTTTTTGCCACTCCTGTCTGGTCCAGCGAAGGTGGGATTGTGGCCATAGGCGGCGTTGTTGCTGGTGATGTCTGGTAAGGACCTGCCTTACAACAGGCCTACAAGCCCTCAGTCCAGCGTCTCTCAGCCTATTGCGGACAGTCTGAGCACTGATGGAGGGATTGTGTGTTCCTGGTGTGACTCGGGCAGTTGTTGTGGCCATCCTGTACCTGTCACGTAGGTCTGATATTCGGATGTACCGATCCTGTGCAGGTGTTGTTACACGTGGTCTTCCACTGCGAGAACGATCAGCTGTCCTTCCTGTCTCCCTGTAGCGCTGTCTTAGGCGTCTCACAGTGCGGACATGGCAATTTATTGCCCTAGCCACATCAGCAGTCCTCATGCCTCCCTGGAGCATGCCTAATACATGTTCACGCAGATGAGCAGGGACCCTGGGCATCTTTCTTTGGGTGTTTTTCACAGTCGGTAGACAAGTCTCTTTAGTGTCCTGCATTTTTAGAACTGTGACCTTAAATACCTACTTTCTGTAAGCTGTTAAGGTCTTAACGACCATTCCACATGTGCATGTTAATTAACTGATTATGGTTAATTGAACATGCATGGAAAACATTGTTAAAACCCTTTACAATGAAGATCTCTAAAGTTATTTGGATTTTTACAACATTATTGTTGAAAACCACAGTCCTGAAAAAGGGACGTTTCTTTTTTTGCTGAGTTTAGAAGTGAGTGAGAGTGTAGAAGTCTTACTGTAAGTTTGTGTGACTTTTCCCACTACAACCCCACAAAATTGTGGAAACACAACCACACTAACATTCTTTTGCAAGTCTTCTCAATACAGCTCAGCGTGACCACACACTGACAACGTTTTTTTTCTGGGAGATACTAAGGTGACAGCATGCTAGGTTTGCAGCCAAGAAAGATCTGAAGAAGTCTCCACTTTGATATTAAACAAGAGTAAGATGAGATCTCTGTTTAGGTTTGGCTAAACTCTGCTTACAGAGGAGACTGGTTTGATGGTAACAAGAACATATGAAGAAAATGATAACACTGATAGAGAGTGTGACTGTATTTTGTAGGGGTCAGGTTTGATATTTGGACTTGGATAGTGGCAAGACTTAAATATCAGCTGGTACTAGTTTGATGTGACTGATTTTAAATCGGCTTAATTTAAAATTTTAATTTATATTTTGTATATTTCAATCCACAAGACATAAATTGAAGCTTTTAAGTCATTGGTTGCAGAGTAGAATCAGCATGGTTATCTTTTAGTTTTGCTTTATTTGGGTGTTCCCTTTTTCTTCATTAAATCATCATAAAAACTAACTTAGATCTATTATTAATAATAAGAATTCATGATCATGTTAACTACCGTTACAGAGGGACTTTCTTATAGTATTTACCATTTCATTTGAGGTTTAATCATTATTTTGTGATACAAATGTTAATCCTGAGAAATATACATAAACTATTCTGATTCTTCTTTAAATTTGTGATACAGATCATGTGATGGAATAGTGAATTCATGCTTCAGATAGATTTCTAATGTTTATGAGACCAATGTATTCATCAGCATTATAATAGAGTTTAATGTAGCACATCCATGCTAAATTAAACTGCATTGTTGTTCCTAAATGGCTTGATGGCTTATGGGCACAGCAATGGCAGGTTGATTTAGACTTCAGCCTCCTTGATCTTTTCAGAAAACACACAGAAATAGAGCCAGAAGTTAACTAATTCCTAGCTTTAAGTATTTTGTGAAAGAGGCTAAAGATACCATTCTCCCATACACTTAGCTGCAACTTTTTTTAGGTACTAAAGAAAACAAGCAAGGTGAAGTATATCCAAGCATTGGAGTACAAGTTTCCATGTCAACCTAGGCATTAATGGACAACTGTGCAGAGGTGCATTAGTTAAGTGCACAACGAAATCCTTCTGAATTTGATGAAATAGAGATATCGCGACTTAGAAGAAGCGGGTAATAGTGTGGAGAGCATTATGATGAAGCCAGCTGATCGGGCACTTCAATGAACAGAAATTATGCTAAACACAATCTGTCATGGGCGAACAGAACACTAGGTTAATACCTACTGGACATGTAGAGTAAATAATCTAACTGGACTCAGCTAAATTCAAAACAAATCAAGATGGAGAGGTCTGAACACACTCAGAGAAAGAGTCAGTTCTTTGAGGGAATAAGCAGGAAATTGGTGACATTAACCCACACAAAATATAAAGTTGTTCGTATAAAACAAAATATCACAGAATCAAAGCTAGTCTGAAAGTTCTACCATAACTTTCCATTCAAAAGTGTTTTCAAAAAAATACCAGATACAGAGCAACATTTTTCAATTATAATTTTCTCTAAAGTGTGAAGTAGCACTCCCCCACCCTACCTGGGTGTTGCAAACTGTCAGTATATAATTACAAAAAGCGAAGAAAGTCCCCTATGATTTTCCCTTGTTAGAAAAAAAGTTAAACATATTTTCTGTTAATAGACAGGCATGGCATCTCAGTTTATGCTAACATTGCTGTGTTGACAACAAGTTATATGAGTTAGCATGTCTGTCAGAAAAACAAACTAAGGGCTGACATCAACGTGTCCGACTCAGTGTTACTTAAAAAAAAAACACAGAACAGCAGAGAATAACTCGACAGTACTAGTTCTTTCATTAAACTCACCTGGTCGTAATACTATAATTTTGCGTAGGTCATATGCACATCTATTTAAAAGAAATCAGTATTTTTTTAAAGTCAGCGGCTGACTCTCGTGTGATTTTACCAACTTTGATTTTGAAGATAACGGAGGTCCACATGCCTGGGTTTTCTCACTCTCCTGTGCATAAACTGAAAATGACAATACATTTATAAATAATCATATCATTTAAAAACCATCAATAGCTACAAGGTATACTATGTTTTGTCACACGTGTATTATGTAAAATGTACAGATTTTAGCATCAGAAAAAGATAACCTGAGTAAATAGAAAATGTTTTAAAATTCTGATTTCACTTAAATAGCAGAAAAAGCTACACAAACCAACTTGACCCTATGTTAAAAGTAATCTCACCCTTTTGGAATCATGAATTAAGGGTAATAACCCACATTTTTGGGAACGCTGAGTTTAATGTCAGTGGCCTCAATCAAGCCCCTCAACTAATGTCTGGATCCTGACAATATGTCCTGAGAGTTGACCTGAGAACAGATATCTTCCATCTACCGAACAACAACAACTCATGCTCTTTTTACAATATCTGATGTACGCTATACACAGATCTGGCATCTGTAAACTGTATAAATGTTTGTGCAATTTTTGTTCTAACCCTTTCAAAAACAACATTTAGCATTTCACGGTATGGTTTTTAAGTCCAAATAATACCTATGGAACCAACCTTGTCAGACCTGTAGAATCAATAAATCACTTATATAGACTTGAATATCTAAGAAAAGACAACTATACGTACACAAAACATGGATCTGAAAATTGCTTGCTGTTGTATACAGGGCAATGCCATGGCCCTGTAGAATCTTTTACATCTTTGAGGATTATAAACAAATCTCAACAATCTCTAAATGAGGTGATTTTATCAATGTGTTACTTTGTAGCAAAGCACACTAGATCTTTACTCTCAGTGGAACCCAGAAAACAGAATATGTGATAGTGATGTGCAGTGCCTCACCTGCCTACCCTGACACTTGTCATTATGACAAGTAAAATGCTAAGAATAATAAGATTAAATCAATTTGTTAATTTCACTTCTATAGAATTATTTTCTCTATGATTTCAACATTTTAATCAAAATCAGTTAATTAAACATTGCCTGTTCAAATACAGTACATTGTACATTCCAGTCAACAGAAATGCAATATCTGTTTTGTTTTTTACTTACCGGTTAAATAAGGTCCAGTCCAAAACCAGGCTCTTAAAAAAACATTAAAAGGGAAATATTATTTTTGGTTAATTCACTGATTTTCTTCTTGATCTGGTTCTGATTCTTTGGAAGCAAACACTAAAGGTGAGGTGCAGGTGCAATAAACAGACAATACCAACTCATCTTTTGCCTTGTCTATAAAAACTATATTTAAAAATATTTTTCTCAATGAGATGTTTGCATGCTCTGGAAATTACTAATCAGTTTTATTCACAGAGAAATCCTTGATTTGATGCAATTATTTTATTTCCACGAGGAACAATATTTTCCATGCCAAATTTCTTAACCCTTGCCAAAATGGTCATGCTACCTTGAGCATGAACTGAGGTTCACAATCTTAAACAACAAAAGGCCCCTCACAGGCAGAAATTCTAAAGGATTATGATCATGTAGAAACTAATATACATTTCAAAACACAGAATTTTCATATATTGTCTTTGATCTTGGGAGAAAGAATAAGAAAAGGTAAAAAGCTAACAAAGGCTCTATATTTAAACTCCATATTCTGAGGCATCAATACTACAGCCTCTGGGTCAGATTTTCTAAGTTTCCAGTGGGAATTAAAACAAGATCACTACCTAAATTTCAGATTCCAACCTGGAAGGTCAAAGCTCTAAAAAAATGCAGTAAATGTTGAAGGTATAAAATATGAATTCCTACTTTTGACTATGTATATCTCTTTAAACCAATGGTATAGCCTTTATTTGTAAATGCTCAAAATGCCAGCCAGGGCATTCCTTGTATTACTGTGCCTGTCACTGTTACAGAATACCAGAGATGGCTTGGGATTTCTAAACATCTGTGTGAAGTGACTTTCCTGCTTAGATTCAATAGATCTGGAACAACCCGAGCTGGGTTCAAGTGCCTCCTCTCCTTTTTCTTCAGAGGGTGACAGCCTATATCAATCATAGTATTGTCCTCCTGCAAAGCGGTCTCTGATGAAGTACACTTAGCCATGTTTATAGCTACCCAGGTTCAAAGAGAGGCCAGCAGCACAATGGATCAAGCCAAGTGGGCTGCAGCACCACTGTGTGGGAGACACCAATATACATGAAGGTACCAAAACAGAAGAACAGAGGGGAAGACATTTCATTCGTCAGAATTTTGAAGGTAACATCTCCGTGTCACATGGAAGTATTTCCAAAAACCTCCGGGGCACAGATATTTTTTTAATTAGACATCAAAAAACATATTTTCAAAAAGGTTAGTTTGAATTATCTTTCTTTCTTTTTGCTGTTGGTTGAGTCAGTGGGCAGAACTGTATGGCTGTCTGTACAGCAAGGTTCTCAAAATTTTTTCATGCATGAGCCCATTGACTGACTGTAACAGTTCCTACTTTACTGACTTCCCATTATAAGAACAGAAGACAAACTCGGTGTCAGCGTTGGTGAAAAACAGCATGAGTGCCACATTAAAGGGATAAAACTGGAGGCTGGGTACTGAGTAAATGTTTGGCTAACTCAGCATCATCACATGTCCGGTATTTAACTAAATACTCAGCCGACATTGACCATCACGTAGAATAAAGGATGGCTGTCTTCTCTCTCTACCAAGCCTCTGTGACCTGTCCTTCAGTCAACCCCCATTGCTTTAATCCAGCTAACCTTGTCAAAACCAGCAGACCTCATTCAGAACAAGCAGATGACTCTCTGCACGCCAGTGGCCTCTATAAATAGAAATTTTATTCAGAAGCAGCAGGCTGAAGGGAAGGTATTGTAAACAGCGAGCCAGCCTAAAGCCTTACACAGGGCTAACCTGGGAAAGTGATGGAAAGTGCTCTGGAATTAAGGAAGGCTGTAGAACAACACACTGACACTGCTTTTGCCGCAGTCTATGACTTTACATGCAAGAATTGTCTCTAATAGCCAATTTAAACTATTTGTTGCCTATTATTATGCCAGCGATTGTGCAAGTTGTCCCACTTAAAAAGATGAGAGAGGTCTGTAATTTTCCTCATAGGTACACTTCAACTGTGAGAGACAGAATCTAAAAGGAAAATCCAGAAATTAAAATTGTATGATTTTTTTAAAGAATTGTATGTATAATGGTGGAGAAAATAAGTATTTAACACCTACAACCAAGAAAGAATTCTAGCACTCACAGACCTGTTACTCTTTCTTTAAGAAGCTCTTCTATCCTCCACTTGTAATATATTAATGGCACCTATTTGAAGTCATTATCTGTATAAAAGGCAACTGTCCACACCTACAAATAGCCAGACTCCAACCACAACCATCGCCAATGCAAGAAAGCTGTGTAAAAACATCAGGGACAAGATTGTACACCTGCAAAAGACTGGGATGAGCCAATCTGCAATAGGCAAGCAGCTTGGTGAGAATAGATAAACTGTTGGAGCAATTATTAGAAAATGGAATAAATACAAGATCACTGACAATGTCTCTCGACCTGAGGCTCCATGCAAGATCTCACCTCAGGGGTACACATGATCTTGAAAACTGTGAAGAAACACCCCAGAGCTACACAGGGGGAACTGGTCAATGACCTAAAGAGGGCTGGGATCACAGTAACAAAGGTTACTTTTAGCAAGACACTACGTTGTCATGGAATAAAATCCTGCAGTCTCCCTTAAGCCAGCACATGTCCAGGCCCATCCAAAATTCACCAGAGACCATCTGGATGATCCAGAGGAGGATTGGGAGAATGTCATGGGGTCAGATTAGACCAAAGTAGAACTCGTTGGTATAAATGCCACTCGCCGTGTTTGGAGGAGGAAGAATACCGAGTTGCATCCCAAGAACACCATACCCACTGTGAAGCATGGGGGTGGAAACATCATACTTCGGGGATGCTTTTCTGCATGGGGGACAGAGCGACTGATCCGCATTAAGAATGAATGGGGCCATGTACAGTGAAATTTTGGGCAAAAACCTCCTCCAATCATTGAGAGCACTGAAGATGAAACGTGGCTGGATCTTCCAGCATGACAATGATCCCAAACACACTCCCTGTGCAAGGAAGGAGTGGCTACGTAAAAAGCATTTTAAGGTTCTGGAGTGGCCTAGCCTCTTTCCAGACCTCAATCCAATAGAGAATCTGTGGATGGAGTTGAAAGTCCCTGTTGCCCAGAGACAGCCCCCCAAAAAAACACAGCTAGAGATGATCTGCATGGAAGAACGGGCCAAAATACCTGCTACAGTATGTGAAAACCTGGTGAAGACCTACAGGAAACATTTGTTCTCTGTCATTACCAACCAAGCTTACTTCACAAAGGATTGGAGTGAACTTTTGTTATTAGCCAAATGCTTATTTTCTCCACCATTATATAAATAAATTATCTTTTAAAAAATCATACAAGGTGATTTCATGGAATTCATTTTTACATTCTGTCTCTCACAGTTGAAGAGTACCTATGATGAAAACTATAGACCTCTCTCATCTTTTTAAATATGAAAACTTTGCTAAATACTTTTTTTGCTCCACTGTGCATTGATGACCATAAGACGGAATAATTTTGTTTTTAGACATTCCTCTTTTAATCCTGTTTTAATTTGCACAAATAAAGCCCATGACTTCATGAGCGTAAAATGTATTTTGCTACAACTTTATGGGCAATAGTTTATGTTTTGGTTCACTTATATTATGATACAAGTATTGTTTTAATTTAATTCAATGCAGAAGAAGAAATGCCATTTCAAGGCAGTTTACAAGAAAAGTGATTTCAATACAAACATTCCAATCAGTTTAAAGGTTTAACTAGTTTTCTATGAAAGGAATCCCAGCAGATTGCATCGAGTCATGACTGGCAGTTGCACCCCGTTGATGGAGACTCCAACCACAGCAATCCCTCATACTGAGCAAGCATGTAGCAATAGTGGAGAGGAAAAACTTCCCTTTAACAGGAGGAAACCTCCAGCAGAACCTGGCTCAGTACGAGTGGCCATCTGCCATCTGGGGGTTCGAGAAGACAGAGGAGAAACACAGAAAGAACAAAATAACTGATGTAAGAGTAGTTTCTAAATTAAAGACAGTAAAAAGTTGATAACGGGAAAAGCGGGATGTTCAGTTTTAGTCATCAGTGCCAGTGTGTTGTTGTTGCTTTAGTCACAGCTATGGCCACTACTATTAATGTGAGTTTTTGAGGGGCATTTTTGTAGTTTCAGTTTATTAATTCCAGTTAATGCACAAGGCAACATGCCCATTCTGGCAAGTGTTAATAGATTTGGCATGAAAAATATTTTTCCTATTGAGAATAAAATAGTGGCATAAATTTAAATATTACTCTGCAAATAAAACTATGCAATGAATAATTTCATGAGCAAGCAAACAGAGAAAAATTGCATATCGCCTGGACATTCCTAGATACATGATCCTTAGACAGCTTTTTTCACATGCTTCAATTAAGACTTTTACATCACATAAGCCCCACCGCAGACCCACGAATAAGCAAGGGATTGCAGTGACATGTATTCATATCCCTTAAGCATGGAAAACAGGTTGTTTCCATGCTTAAGAAAAGTAAAACAAATTTGGCAAAAAACAAATTATTATAATTCCCCGTCAGTAATTATGCACTACTCTGTGTTGCTCTCTAGTAGCGCACCCTCATTTAATACACTGATGTCTGTAGTAGGAAGATGATTGATTAATGTAGATGTTGAAATTTATTAAGAACTCACATCCAGCGAGTTATAGAGGCTGACACAGAAACAAAAAACTCTCATGAATCCTTGCTGTTGCAGCAACAGCACAGCAGGAGTGAGAATTTGGCAAAGGTCTAGGAATGGAACAGTGTATTTTAAAGGCATCACTTTACATTTGTGTTTCAAAATCTAAACTATTACTCTGCGAGAAACTTTAAGAAGTGGCAACAAGCCACCTACAAAACCACAGAAAGAGCTTGGTATGCAGTGAGAGAACCCGAACCATTTTAACAGCACTCGTTTGATTCACAATCCTCTCAGTGATCCCAGCCAGGGGGAGGGATTTTATGGTGAGAAGATCAGTAGGCAGGCTTAACTTAAAATGTCAAACGTTTTTACTTTGACTTCATGGAAAAAAAGACAGTTCAGAGGGCCCGCCAGACCTCATACTACCAAGAGTTTTTCCCCTACCTACTTTAAAAGCAGGCACAGACCGGCTCATTCATGGTGCTGAAGTAAAACAACGAGGTGCTTCATCCCTGAAGGCCAGAGATACTTGATCATCTAACTCCCACCAATTAGAGCATTAGGAGAAGTCATTTATTTTTTTCTGGTTAAAGAAGGTGCTAAACTCCATGAACCATTTGCTCAAGGCAAAGCTAAAATTTCACCCAGATCAGCAGTTGCCCCAAAGAAAGAAAGAGGGATATTGATGGCTAAGTGAGATGAGGGTTCTGGAGATGAGGCTCACCAGAGCAGACTACCATATCTGGGAAGCCAGAAAAAGAACCTCTTTCTTATTACTTAATACCTGGTTAGGTTGAAGAACTGGGTGCAAAAATTCATTGTTTACAGCATGTTTATGATCAAAGAATTGTGAAATATTTGCAGAACGGTCTGCTAGAGCTATGGGACATGAATGATCATGACTGACACTTGCCTTTTTCATGTCATGACCTAATTCAGGATTAAAAGTCACAATTAGAGCTTGATTGCATTGAGTGCTTTCTTCAAACAAGAACTGCACCAAAAGGGGACAAAATTTGCTGGTTGCTGGAATTCGCCAATTTTCATTGGCCCTATTCAGTGACTGGCCAGTGGGAAACCCAGAGATCGGATCATTTTTCGATTACAAAACCAAAGTACTTCCAGTTTAATCTATCAACAACCCTCTTTGGTGTGGACGTCATTACTGAAGGAAGACTACTCTATGTTAGTTTTCTTGTATTAAACTATCCTTAATATTAGTATCACTGATATTATCAGTTATAACTGCTGTCCGGAGTATTTGAGGGAGAGACATTTTTTTAAATCCCAGTACCAAGGGCCCTCCCAAAACATCCCCCCAACCTCTCCCTCTAGCCCTATCTCAACAATTGTGCATGCACATCACCTGTGTTGTCACAGCGGGTCAAAGAGGAAACCAGCAAGCGCCGTCACGATTCACCCGATGTATTTTGTTATGGACATTTCAGAGGTGAGCGACTTCTTCATGACTGATGCTCTCTTCCAATATGGCGACTGTAAACAGGAGTGACCTGTGAGCATGGCCACATCTTCACAGGGTTGTGCGATGTGCATGTAAGTTGATTGACAGCCGACAAGGCAAAAACTCGAATTTTACTGGCTAAAAAAAATAGGCCGTCAGTGTAAAATGCATAGAGGTCAATAGGAGGAAGGCAGGACTTGAGAAGAATAACAAATGTTGCAAAGTATTGAACCCCACTATCATTTTAAAGATTTATAAAACTTTGATACATAAATATATTCCCCAGACTGCAGCTTTGAGGACTGAAGTCAGGGAAATGTAAGAATGTATTTGTAAAGTACCATCAAGGTGCGTGGCTTGCGCCTGATTAGTAGTATCTGTGGTATGGACCCTGGAGTCTACTTTAAGTATGCCAAATTTTACTGACCATAATAGGACCTGTGCCAGAGGACAACTTTCAAGTGGTGTGTGGTAAAACCAAATCAAATATAGCTCTCTAATCAGATCATCCAAAACAGACAACCAATCTCCAATGTCTGGATGTGTGCCATGATTGCCTTTTACAGGCTTGTTTGTGTAGGTATTGGTAAAACACTGACAACCCAGGGTCCAGACCAGGAAGCAGAGTCGTAGTTTAACCCACCTCTCTGCTGCTTCTGTACTGTTACCAACCCATTACCCTATAGAAACAGTGTCTTGCCCACAGCCAAAAATAAATGGATTAAAAGTTAAGACAACAAAAGCAAACTATGGAAATCTCATAAAAATAAATACAACTTTGACTGAACAGAAAAATAAATCTATTAAATGTGGTTTATTAAACATAAGATCTCTCTCCTCAAAGACTTTGTTAGTAAATGACTTGATTTGTGATAATCACATTGATTTCCTTTGTCTCACAGAAACCTGGTTGCAGCAGGAGGATTATGTCAGTATAAATGAGTCAACTCCTTCCAGTCATTTAAATGTTCACATTCCTAGAAATACTGGGCGAGGGGGAGGAGTTGCAACCATTTTCCGTTCTGATTTACTAATTAGTCCCAGACCAATTGATAGCTACAGCTCATTTGAACATCTAAACCTTAATTTTCCTCATCCAAGTTGCAAAACATTAAGACCATTTTTGTTTGTGGTTTTGTATCGTCCACCAGGCCCTTACTCTCAATTCTTGGATCAGATCTCACATTTTTTATCTGATTTAGTATTAAATACTGATAGGGTTATTATAGTGGGGGACCTTAATATTCATGTGGATACTGAAAGTGATAGCCTAAATGCAGCCTTTAATGCTATTTTCGACTCAATTGGCTTTACTCAAAAAGTACAGGGATTGACCCACTCGGGTAAACACACTTTGGACCTTGTACTGACATACGGTATTGAGGGTGAGGAAATAACAGTCCACCCACATAACCCGGTCCTGTCTGACCACTTCTTAATAACTTTTGAATTTACTTTAACTGACCATCTTAAATCTGAAAGAAAATTTCATTATAGTAGAGCTTTATCAGACAATGCTGTAACAATTTTTAAAGAATCTGTTCCATTCTTACTTTCCTTAGTGTCTCAGGGTAAAACAGTGGATGGCAGCAATTCCATCTCTAACCCTAAAGAAATTGATGGTCTGGTTCACAGCGTTACGTCCTCATTGCGTTTGGCATTAGATAGTGTAGCCCCCTTAAAAAAGAAAGTGGCTAGCCATAGAAGGCTGGCTCCTTGGTTTAACGCAAAGTTGCGTACTTTAAAGCAGAATACTAGGAAGTTGGAGAGAAAATGGCGCTCTACACACCTAGAGGATTCCTATTTAACCTGGAATAACAGTCTACTGCTGTATAAAAAGACCCTTCGACAAGCTAGAACAGCATATTTTTCATCATTAATAGAGGCAAATAAAAACAATTCTAGGTTTCTTTTTAGTACAGTTGCCAAACTTACACAGAGTCATAGCTCTGTTGAGCCAACTATTCCCCCAGCTCTTAGCAGTGATGATTTTATGGGATTCTTCATAAATAAAATTAATTCTATTAAAAATAAAATCATTGGCATCCTCCCAAACATGATTACTTCTTCCTCAGTTGTGCTTAGGCTGTTTTGATTCAGTCGAGCTTTCGGAATTATCAAAAATATTAGCCTCATCTAAACCTTCAACCTGTATGTTGGACCCAATCCCAACCAAATTATTTAAAGAAGTGTTCCATTTGGTTCCTGGCCCCATTTTGGATATGATGAATCTATCCTTAGTAAACGGATACGTACCACAGGAATTTAAAATAGCTGTAATTAAACCTTTACTCAAGAAACCTTCCCTTGATCAAGATGACTTAGTGAATTACAGACCTATATCTAACCTTCCTTTCTTATCCAAAGTCCTTGAGAAAATTGTTGCTAATCAAGTCTGTGACCATCTAAACAGTAACGAGCTGTTTGAAGAGTTTCAGTCAGGTTTTAGAGCTCATCATAGCACTGAAACAGCACTTGTGAAGGTTACTAATGATATTCTCATGGCCTCAGATAATGGACTTGTGTCTGTTCTGGTTTTGTTAGATCTCAGTGCTGCTTTTGACACAGTCGATCATAATATTCTCTTAGAAAGGCTTGAACATGTTGCAGGGATCAAAGGAACAGCACTAGGCTGGTTTAAATCATATTTGTCTGATAGATTCCAGTTTGTTCATCTAAATGATAAATCTTTTCACTCTCAAGGGTTACTTGTGGAGTTCCACAGGGTTCTGTGCTTGGACCAATTCTTTTCACCATATATATGCTTCCAATTGGTAGAATCATTAGACAGCATGGGATACATTTCCACAGCTATGCAGATGATACACAACTATATTTATCCATAAATCCTGATGAACCCAGTCAGTTAGGTAGATTACAGGCATGTCTGGAAGACATAAAAACATGGATGACCCTAAACTTTTTGCTTTTAAATTCTGACAAAACAGAAGTTGCTGTCTTTGGACCAGAAGTTCTTAAACAGAAACTGATTAGTCAATCACTTCATCTGGATGGCAATAAATTGGCCCCCAGTAATAACGTAAAGAACCTTGGCGTTATTTTTGACCGAGACCTGACATTTAAATCCCATATTAAACAGGTTTCTAGGATTTCTTTCTTTCACCTCCGGAATATTGCTAAAATTAGAAACATCCTGTCCAGGAGTGATGCTGAGAAACTAGTCCATGCATTTGTTACCTCAAGGCTGGACTACTGTAATTCTTTACTATCAGGAAGTCAACAAAATGCCATTAAAAGCCTTCAGTTGATCCAAAATGCGGCAGCAAGAGTTCTGATGAATATTAAACAGAGAGATCACATTTCTCCTATTTTAGCTTCCCTTCATTGGCTCCCTGTTAAATCCAGAATATAATTTAAGATCTTTCTTCTTACATACAAAGCCCTTAATAATCAAGCTCCATCATACATCAGAGATCTAATTGTTCCATATGTTCCTAACAGAGCCCTTTGCTCTCAGACTGCAGATTTACTTGTAGTTCCTAGGATTTCTAAAAGCAGAATGGGAGGCAGATATTTTAGTTATCAGGCTCCTCTCCTGTGGAACCAGCTCCCAGCTTTAGTCCATGAGGCAGACACTCTGTTTACTTTTAAGGCCAGGCTTAAAACTTTCTTTTTTGATAAAGCTTATAGTTAGAGTGGCTAAGGTCATCCTGAGCTATCTCTGTAGTTATGCTGCTATAGGCTTAGACTGCTGAAGGACAGACTTAGCAATTTTCTTCACTCTGCTACTTCCTTTTCTCCTACGACTCTCCAGTTGTATTACAGTACATTCTGTTATTTCGACTGTTAACTTTGTTTTCTCTCAGTGTTTTTCTCTCCATAGAAGATATACCTGGTCTGGTATCCTGCTTGGCTGCAATGCCCTGTTGGACGGGGGGCATCGACTGGGATGATCCTCCCAGTAACTGAACATCCACTGTGTCCTGTTATCAACTTTTTACTTTCTGTAACATAGAAAGTTCTCTTATATCAGATCTTCTGTTCCTTCTGTGTTCTGCTCTGTCTTCTCAAACCCCCAGACGGTCGTGGCAGATGGCCGCTCCTACTGAGCCTGGTTCTGTTGGAGGTTTCTTCCTGTTAAAGGGGAGTTTTTCCTCTCCACCGTCACTACATGCTTGCTCAGTATGAGGGATTGCTGTGGTTGGAAAGTCTGCATCAACGGGGCCCAACCTCACGCCAATGACTGAGGCAATCTGCTGGGATTCCTTAAATAGGAAACTTTTTAACTGATTGGAATGTTTGTATAAATGTATTGAAATGACTTCTTGTTAAGTACCTTGAGATGACATCTGTTGTGAATTGGCGCTATATAAATAAACTGAATTGAATTAAATTGGTAACCCCTGCTTAGGAACCTGAGCATGTGGAAGAAAGTGATGTCCAGCAATGAGCCAAGCTTTTGCTTGAGGGACTTGTTTTGAAGTGTAAAGAAGATGCAGAGAACACTGCTGATTATTTCACGTTTTTGGTGGTGGGATTGTCATGGTAAGGGGTGGTATCCCCATCATCAAACACAAGGCCTGTCATCACTGTAGGACAACCCTTGTCCAGAGGTACACTATTTTATCAAATGTGTTTCTGCAACTATATCATACCAATCCCATATCTTAACAGTATGGGACCCAACTCTATCCCCCAAAATGATAGCAGTCACCCCCACTGATCTGGGTTTATCAGAGTCTACCTCCAAAATTTGGGGGTGCCAGAGTAACCACCCCAACCACACTGGGTGACTTACAATAGATGCTGGTTCAACAGTGGGTGTCTTCCCAAAGCACTTTGGAAGGAAGCTGATGAACAGTATGACGATAAGGTGCCAAGCACTACTGAGGCTCCTATTTATTAAATGAATACACTGTTAAATTGTCTGTTAAAATTCAATTTAGTAAACAACACCAATCAAGGGTCAATAGCAGAATAAGGCATCAGTAGACAGGATTCTGCCCGTTTTCCATGGGTGTGACCCACATACCTATCACTGCTGCTAAACCCACAAATGCGTTTTCCTTAAAATGTGACGGGGGTTAATATGCAGGCTTTTTGACTATGTAAGACTTTTTTCCTTAGATGCATTTCCCCCTGATCAAAATTAGACTAGATCACCTACTTATACCACACACCCAAATGTTCAAGTTTAGGCAGTTCCCCTTGCATTGAGACAGCTGCCAATGCAAGGAAAATACTCAGACAGGTCTGATGCTGGTCTCTAAGATTTTCCAGAAGTGGTTAGGGCATCTGGATCATTGTGGGGATCAAAAGCTAACACCAAAATGTTTAAATTTCCATACCTAAAGACAAAATGACAGGATGGTATTGTAGTCAGTTATTTTTAAACAGCTCAGGAATTCAAATGTTTGCAGGCAGTTAAAAGGCAAAGGTTCATTTCAGGATATCTCTACAATGCTTTCCTCTGATGAAGCACCCCAACGATTTTTGTCTCACAACTGAGTGCTTGATTGCCAAGCATCTTAAACCAAATGCCTGACAGACCTTGAATATTGAAAAAAAAAAAAAAAGGGGGGATGTTTCAATGTCTAACCCAGTGTTTCCCAAAGTGGGGGGCACCTCTAAACAGATTAGTTTTTAGCAATGATTTAAAAGAACTTAGTGCAGATGTCTGGAAGTTTGTTCCAGATTAAAGGAGCATAGAAACTGAAAGCTGCTTCTCCATGTTTGGTTCTGATTCTAGGGATGTTGAGTAGACTGCAATTAGAGGACCTGATTGGTCTTGTGGTTGGTATAGTAACAGTAGATCTTCAGCATACTTTGGTTCTAAGCCATTCAATGATTTATAAACTAGTAAATGTATTTTGAAGTATATTGTGAGCTACAGGGAGCCAGTGTAAGGACTTTAGAACTGGCGTGATGTGCTCTACTTTCCTGGTTGTTGTGAGGACATGGGCAGCAGCGTTCTGGATCAGCTGCAGTTGTCTAATTGACTTTTTAGGGAGAGCTGTGAGAACGCTGTTGTAGTAATCATTCTGATTAAAGTTAAACGCATGGAGGAGTTTTTCGAAGTCCTGTGCGGCATCAGTCCTTTAATCCTTGAAATGTTTTTTGTGTGATAGAAGGCTGACTTTGTTATTGCCTTTATGTGACCCTAGAGGTTCAAGTCTTAGTCCACTACTACACCTACATTTCAAGCCTGATCAGTATTTTCTAGCTGTATTAACTGAAGTTGTGTGCTGAATCTTGATCGTTCCTCTTTAGGTCCAAAAGTAATTACTTCTGTTTTGTTTCTGTTCAGCTGGAGAAATTTATGGCACATCCATCCATTGATTTGCTTAATGCATTTGCTTAGGGTTTGGATGTGTTCAAAGTCACCTGATGACATCATAATGTAGAGCTGAGTATCATCTGCATAGCTATGACAGTTAATTTTATTGGTTGTTATAATCCAGGTTATTGGGAACATGTATATATTAAATAAGAGGGGACCCAGGATGGAGCCCTGGGGCACCCCACGTGTGATTTCTGTTCATTCTGATGAAAAGTTTCCTATTGAAACAAAGAAGTTCCTGCTCTTTAGGTAAGACTCAAAGCAGCCAAGTACTGTACGAGAGAGTTCGACCCAGCTCTCCGGTCCAATAATATTTCATGATCAACAGTGTCAAATGCTGCACTAAGGTCCAAAAGTACTAGCACTGTGGTTCTACCACAGTCTGTATTTATGCGGATGTCATTGAAAACTGACGAGGGCAGTCTCAGTGCTGTGGTGAGCACGTAAAGCAGACTGAAAAACATCAAAGCGGTTGGTCATTGTTAGGAAGTTATTTAACTGCTGAAACACAGCTTTTTCAATAATCTTACTGATGAATGGAAGATTAGAAATTGGCCTCTAGTTCTGCATTAACATGTTGTCCAGAATATTCTTCTTTAGCAGTGGTTTAAGAACTGCTGTTTTTAATGCCTGGGGGAAGACCTGACTGGAGGATCAAATAAATGCTTGGACACTGCTAACATGATGGAAAGGTTTTTGATGAGGCTCCCACATAAACGCAAACCAGAAGATAAAACACCATCAAACATGCATCTAAACGAACGTGCTTCCAAGCTTCCAAGAGTAGAAGATATGACGAAGCATATCTTGCCTTTGGTTTTGTTACACCAAACACCTGCTAATGTTCAACCGAGCTCAAATTTTTTTTCAAACTGAGCGGTGAAAGTGTAAAAAGCCTAACACAATTATAGAGGATTTAATACTGTACTTTGGACGAGTTCAACAATGACAACAGTGAGCACACATCCAGTTTTTCTTCTGTTCCTATTTTTACTATTATAACATATTCAAAAGTATTTTTCTCATTTTAAATCATATTCAGTCCAAACAAGCTGAACTGAGAACCACATGTAAACACTAAAATTAAACGATTGCACTAAAATACGAACAGTTCACCTGGCTTGAATGCACAGTCTCTCATCCTCCTCCTGTTCTGCATGGAACTGCATTTGTGCTTAATCAAATGACTCTAGTGAGATTGCTGCAGAGGTTATTGTCATGAGGTTTAAGATTTTTGCCTTGGACAGATGACTTCATGGGGGTTTAGATGCCCCACTACAGACAAAAAAAAAAACACTAAAAAAACCTCAAATCCGGAAAATAATAGGGTAATTCCATTTATGACATGTTCTTTTACATATAGGGACTTTGAAGGGCTCTTCACAGACAGGGCCCAGAGGGCTGCATCAAACGCGTCTCTCTCCATATGCGGGGTCTAAACGGCTAAACAGTGTAATGATCAATGTCTTTGGCACAGTCAACTACTTTAAAACACGAGCTGTCAAATAATTTTTGCGGCACTGTGCAAGGAAATGGGCTTCGACCAGACAGCTGTTTAGTGTCGCCGCAAGTCCTGATGACTGTCAGGTGGCAAGGTGCAGTCCAGGCTCTTTGAATTGCGAGATGATATCCGCATCTTTTTGAAGGAAGAGTGCAGCGATCATGCCCACAAATTTTACTGTAATAAGTTCTTTATTAAACTTGCACAGTGATTTTTTTTCCTGAAACCAATGTTCAATTAATCAAATTCATGGATGCAGAGCACAAAAACACACCTCCACCTGACAGATAAAGTGAGTTCACAGCAGGCTCACACCAGGTACTGAAAAGGTTTAGCAAAACAACCTTATACATTATTTTTTTCTATCCTCTTGCATTTATTTACATTTTTAAAGCACTTGTGCAGAGATTATATAAAAATTAAAAAATTGAAATAGTTCGGTAGCCACTAGTCTGAACAATGAGACGTGCTTGTGGCCAGTCTCTTACAAACGTAGGTCAAGGAATATACCTAAGCGATAAACAGCGCCCTCTGCTGTGTAGGATCAGTTCTAACGACCAAAAGCTTAGTCCTCAGATGGGGGTGGAAGGGGGGAATCTTTCCCAGCATGCACTTAGAGGGAGGTCTGTTTAAAATTTAAATTAATGAAGTTTGTTGAACTCTAAAATCAAACCACTGTTAATTTTTTCTGCACAATACCAAAATACATTACATTTCTGACACAATGAAAAAGGCTAATGAAACATCCTTGGAAAATAAATTACCAAGCTATTTAAAGCACCACAATAGTCATGCATTCTTTATATTCTCCAAGATAAAATTATGTAAATTATCAGTCATATACTTCTACTAATAAAGTATAGCTAAGGAAATGTACAACTTTCATTATAACATTCCAGTAGAAAGTAATTTCAGGTAATGTTTTCACAAAACGCACATGCATAGATTGTTACCATGCTGGCAAAAGCAATTTAAGCAGAAGTCATCTCATTTTTATTTGAACTGCAGGTGATGGAGTGGACCAAACAACAGGGGAGTGCTGGTCTTGTGTTCGTCCCAAACTTGGAAAGAGCACATTTCATCCAGAGGCTCTGCCCAGAGCTCCAACAATAACACCTCTAACTGAAAGGAAATTCCTCGGCCTCCTCTGCTGGAACATGTAGCTCCATTGATCCTGTGCGGATAATGAGGTCATTTTACTTTATGATATGGCTCTTTTGTTTTCAGTCATTTCAGTAATCTAGGTGTTGTCTGCATGTACTGGAATAACTAAACATGGTCAATTGATTTTGTTTTTCATTTAAAGCCTACACTTACAATAAGTAATTAAACAAACTGAAAAACGTACAGTCCTTCAAGTGGGTGGGAGTGCATAGAAAGGACATGATAAGCTGTGGAACAGGCTGGGATGTAGCGGAGAACTATGCCCTGCCAAAACCAACCCTGAGCCTTGACAATCTGATTGCAGCAGCCGCTGCTCGGGCCTTAAGTGGAAGTGACAGTGTGTCTGAGAGACATGTAACAAGTCAGAGGAAATTGGAGGTAAACCGATAAAAAGAATCCAATCTCTGCTGGAAGTAGCAAGGCACAGGGGCCAGGAAATAAACCTGTATTTAAGCTGATTACCCAAGCAGAGTCCCAGCCCCATTCAGCAGCTCTGGACCAGCCAGCCTCAGCACTGCCAATGTTGTTAATTAGAGGTTTGCTGAGGGGAAAAAAGGCAGCCTTGTCAGACTTGCGGCAGTGTTAGTGATGGCTGGCTGGAGGGGGACATGCAGAGCTCTTAATTGGGTCTGTATGCTGTATCGATGGCTGGCCGGAGCGGTGGTGATGATTGCTGTGAGCAGGTGGCCGTGGTGGCAGCTCCACGCAGGCCATCCCGGGCCAGCCTGTCTGTTCTTGTCAAGACCTGGAACACTGAGCAGACAGCCCCTCCTCAACACCTCCCTGGCAACACAATGTAACCCGCAGTCATGGAGGACTACTTCCTGACAGTCCAACCATGGGAAAGAGGAGGAACACATTGCTACTTCTCACAGCACAAAACGCATGAAACCCCAATCATCTTTTGATGTTGTAAAACACAAAGCATAAACTAAACGCATAAACCAGAAATGGATCAGTCTCCAGACTAGGCAATCTGCAAAAGTACTCTGATGTATGAATACTATTAAACATGTGTTTTATATAAAAACATTTTTTAAATCTTGTTACAAATGGAAATAAATCACTGCCTTGATTACAGATTCACTTTCCAGTTTCCTGCTATTTAGATATTGGGTGAAAGGCACAGTTTGAGATTAATCAAATGAGTTTTGGTTAAAATTTTATAGGAAGTTAACCGCTTACCTCCAGTAGGTTGTGTCTTGGCAAATGTATTTAGTGAACTGGTTGGCCCTGGAGGCTGAAGATCAAAGCTGATCTACAAGGGGCCAAGACCGAGGTGAACTTCTACAGTCTTAAAACAACTGGTTTCAGAAACGTCACAGCAGTTTAGGCATAGGCTATTTTCTGAACCTTTTTAAGAGTTATAATTGCATTTGCAATAAACAATTATTCAAAAAAAAGCCATAACTTCCATGTTAAATACGGATATTGATTGAGACGGTGTCGATCTTCCTGTGTGAAACATAAAGTGATGTAAAGTGTTTATTGTTAAATTAACCGTACAAAAGAAAACTCAGGATGTTAGGTTAAAAAGTGGTTGACCTACAATGAATCACACACAAAGGGTCGGAGAGAATATGGAGTCAATAAGCTCTGCAGAGGTAGATGTGGATAATCAGTTCTGCAGAGGGAGACCAGGAAAATACTATAAGGAATGAGCCAACCGTGTCTGTCTGTTCTCAGCCTCCCAGTGTCATAGTCTCTGGTCTCTGGTCTCCAAGAGCACCCCCTCTGCAGTCTCTCTTTATTTAGTCACACTTCATTAACATATTAAAAGAACAGGATGTCATGCAAATAAGCATGTGACTGAAACCAAAAAGACATTTAAAAAGTACATTAGAAAGACACCCTAAGAAAATAATAATACAACATTATTATTTTACCTAACATTTCCCCCCTGAAATGTGGTTTTTAAATGTGATCACGGACAACAAAAAGTTGTAAAATAGGTAACAACTCCAATAATGTAAAAATATAAGAATCATAAAAACCAGACAACAAAAGGTTGCAAAATAAGTAGCATCCCAAATTTAAAAATAAAAATAAAATAAAAAATAATAATAATAAGACATACAACAAAGAAATTGCAAAAGTAAGTAGCAATTTCAAAAAGATATTAATGCGAGCTTCACCTAGACATCATCCAATTAATCGCTACCTGAACAGTAGTTTAGATTAATGGAATCATAAAAAGGTTTTTACACATGTTAATTACACCCCATCTTCTTCTTCATTTCTGTCTTCATCTTCAAGCCTCTGATTAAGGAGAGAGTATTGGACCATTGTGTTAGTTATCATCTTATTCATCATTTATTTTATACATGGGAGAACACAACTAACAAAAATGCAGAAAAGTATCAAAATTACAATGAATGGCATAGCTATTTTTAAAAGAACCTGATACCACCTGCCAGTTGTCAGCCAGCACATGAGATCCCATTGTCCATTACTGCTTTCTTGTGATTGTAAAAAGTCAGTTAATCCCTGCACCCGGTCATGAATGAGAGTCCAATTATCATGTGTACTAGGAATGTAAGTACAACAGTGTTCACCAATTACAGTACAAAGTCCACCAAACCTCGTTCATCCGTTTTGTCAGGCTTGCAACTCCAACAGGTGGGATCATGGTGTGGAAGATTCCTTTTGCATCACTGTAGAGAGGTTTTCGTCCACCATTGTCAGAGAACGGGTTGAACACTTGTGGAGGGTTGAATTCCCGTTTATTCAGCTCTGTAGGTTTAGAAGGTGCTCCGTTTTTTTCTGTTATGATGTATGAGGAGGGTTTCAGTCGAGCCAAATTGCATGTGCCACACCAATCCTTAGGTAGGTATTATTTAAGGTGGTTGGGACAGCAGTCATCGATGAGTGTGGGATCCATGAACAGACATAACAGCTGGTATTGAAACCTAAACGTTTTGCAGTCAAATTAACTATTTGGTACCAGGTGTTCTTGAACGCATTGGTGGGTTAGAATTTTAGCTCTTCTTTCCTTTGATGTCTGGGCGTCATCAGGTGTGAGGAAAAAGCAGTGGAATAGAGGCAGGCAAACTGCCAGACAGGAGTGGAGCCAAACTAGTTTCATGTTGGCTAGAGGCAAATAAGAGGACTAGCCCTCCAAAACAGAGGTTTGACCACTAAGGGGACAGGGATGCTGTTCTGCTGGGTTTGAGACCAGAGGCCCTATTGGTCACTCTGTCCTTTGTAGCCCAGACTTCCCCACTGTCCCGTGTCTAGTCCCCTAATTGCCTTTGCAATTTGCAGTGTGAGATGTGTATCCACGAGGGTCTCTAAGCGATTTTCACAGCCGTGGGCGTGGTCAGCAGGACTTCAAAAGGTCCTTCCCAGCGGGGACTCGTCCATTTAATCACCTTGATGAATACCCAGTCTCCAGGTTTGATTGGCTTTTCAGGATCCTGCAAAACAGAAGGAGAGATTGTGTGCGTTTTGCACTTCTTTGGTTAGGATAATTTTCCTCATGTAATCAGCTAATGTGAGTTCCTCGTCTGCTTTTTGCAAATCAGGCGCAACTAGAGGTAACCTGTAAGGTCTGCCATAAATGATTTCAAAAGGTGTTAAACCTTGGTTTGTTGGCGTGATTCTCATGTAAAGTTTTACTAGGTCCAAACACTCAGGCCATGGTCTTTTAGTCTCTGCCATGCATTTCCTGAGTCTGCTTTTGATGGTCCCATTATGTCTTTCTACTAAACCTGCACTTTGGGGGTGATAGGCACAATGATTTTTTAGTTGGATGTGTAAATGTTTTGCCATATTTTGAATAACCTCATTCACAAAATGTGGTCCATTATCTGAATATATTACTTGTGGAATACCATGGTTTGCAATGATAGTTTTACGTAGTGCTTTTGCCACTGTTAGAGCATCATTCTTTGCAGTGGGAATTATTTCCGGCCATTTGGAGAAAGCGTCAATTATTACTAAGCAATATTTGTATGAGCCGCTCTGTGTTAGTTCAATGAAATCCATGTGGATTGTGTGGAATGGGTAGGCTGGTTGAGGAAATTGGCTTCGCTTGGGTCTCATATTCCCTTGTGGGTTGTGTTTGATACATGTTAGGCATGTCTTGCAAAAATGTTTTAAGTATGTTTCAAGGTTGTATGTTGTAAAGTGTTGCTGTATTATTGATACCATCCCCCCTGTGGAGACATGGCAAGGCCCATGGCTCACAAGCGCAGCAGCTTTAAACAGTGATTTGGGTAGGATGGGTTTATTACCAACTTCATAAAGTCCATTTTCGTCGGCGTCCTTCTACAGAGAGACTTGCCAAACTTCGGCTCCCTAACAAACACGGTTTTAACTGGTTTTAAATCGTTTTGATGACTGTTTTTAACCGATTTTAACACCACTGACTTTTAGCAACTTGTTTTTATCGGGGGCGTTTTTTATCCGAAGCACGGACTACTTTTTATTTTGTCATGCCTTCACTCACCTGCACCCCCGGATGTGATGGCTGTTTTAAATTAACACAAAAAGTTCTGGAGCTGGAGCAGAGGATCTCCACGCTCCATCAAATCCAGGACCACGAGCGCGACGTGGACATCATCTTCGGCCGGACTTTCGCCGCCGCCAACAGTGCTCAGCTGGCGGACACAATTCCCTGCCAGCCCGGTGAAGCTGCGGAGGGGGAATCCATCGCTGGACTCGGACTGCCGAACGCCGGAGGAGCAACAACAACTGCAGAGGAGGACTGCTGGTTCCATCTGGGGGCAAAGCCAAAAGCCCCCATCAGCTCAACACCGGTGCTCCAGGGTGTCTGGTCCATGGTCGGAACCGGCCGCGGTGGGGGGGCCCGGAGCAGCCGCCACCGCTCTCCTTCACCCGGCCTCCCATTGTCAAACCGCTTCGGTGCCCTGGAGCACGACTTTCCTCCTCTGACTGTCCCTCCGGCCGCCCTGAAACACCGCAGCTCCGCAGGACTGCCGCCCATCCCCTCCCAGCAGCCGGAGCAGCAGCCGGGCTCCCGCAGCCCTCCACGTCGCGCTAAACCCAGGACTCGCCGAGGAGTGCTCCACTACACCCCGAACCCACGGAACGAGCCCTCGGCGCCGACTACACATCGCTGCAGTCCTGGGGAAGCTAATCCGCCCAACATCCAGCAGGTCCTGGATGGTGAAAGATCCTCTGCCCAGCATCAACCTGTTGACCAGCCGCCCACCACGCTCATCATTGGAGACTCTATTATCAGGAATGTAAGGATGAGAGGAGCGGTCACACTGTGTTTTCCTGGAGCCACTGTAAAGGACATTACTGAACAGATCCTGGACCATATCCAACATCACCCATCTGTGAGTAGAGTTATTATTCACGCTGGAACCAACGACATTCGTAAACAGCAATCTGAGCTCCTGAAGCTGGATTTTATTCATTTGTTTAATCTTTTAAAATACACACATGTGTCTGTTTTTATTTCTGGTCCCACCCCCACTGTTGGCAGAGGTATTGGTCGTTTTAGCAGACTTTTATCTCTTAACACCTGGCTTTCCTCTGCCACCGTGATGCACAATATTGGTTTTATGGACAATTTTAACATTTTCTGGGGCAGGAGTCAATTGTTTGGTCCAGATGGACTACATCTTAATAGACAGGGTGCCCGCATGCTGTCAGTGAGCCTGGCATTCCCTCGCCCCCCCCTGTCTACCACACCAGCCCCAGCTGCACCTGCCCTCCATGCCCCTTCTGCCACATCCTGATGTGCAGCTGGTCCCTGCTCCTATGAACTCAGTTCTGATTTTAACAGTAATTCACATATCGGACTTGGACCTTGCCCTAAATCATCTATACCCGTTATTATCAGCAGAGAGCGGACAAATAATAAAAAACGTAGCAAACGCAACTCTAATAATCTCAAACAGTTACCAAAAGTCCTACACCCAGTAGATCATACAGTCACTCCATCTCCAACCACTATTAATATGGCACTTTTAAATGTCCGCTCTCTGCTGAATAAAACTTTTATAATAAATGACCTAATTTTAGATCATAATATACATTGTTTATTTTTAACAGAAACATGGCTGAGTACAGATGCCCCTGTTGTTCTTACAGAGGCCTCCCCACCAAATTTTAACTTCACTTATTCCACGAGGAGTTGCAAAAGGGGAGGCGGAACTGCTTTTATTAGTTCATCAACGCTTTCTGCCAAACCTGTTTTATTTGATAATTTTAGTACTTTTGAATATAATGCAACTGTTTTTAGCACTCCTCAGATTTTATGTGTCACAGTTTACAGGCCTCCTAAAAAGAGTGCACTTTTTATTCAAGAATTTTCAGAGTTTTTATCAATTTTGTACAACTCCTTTGAAAGGATCATTTTAGCTGGTGATTTTAATCTACACATGGATAACCTTTTAGACCCTTTATCAACAGAATTTTTAAGTATTTTGAATTATATGGATTTTAGTCAGCATGTCATGCAGCCAACTCACAACAGAGGACACACCCTGGACTTGGTCATCACGCATGGCCTGTCCACCCGTGTGTCCTCTGTTGTTGACTTGGCTGTCTCTGACCATTACTGCGTGTTTTTTAACATCACCAGTTTTATCCAGCAGGAGACCTCTGTGAGAACTGTCAGGAAGCGCCATCTAACCCCTGAAGTGGCTGCAGGTTTTCTAGAAGTTTTCCAAAAGTTTCCTCCTACTCTCTTACCTGCCCCCTGTGATTTTATCGTCAGTGATTTTAACAGAAGACTTCAGTCCGCTCTTGACCTGCTGGCTCCACTTAGAGTGAAACGCTCACATTCAAAACTTGCAGCGCCATGGAGAAATAACAATCTTAAAAAACTAAAGAGGGACTGCAGGGCGGCAGAGAGAAAATGGAGAAAAAATAAAACCACAATAAACCATCAATTATACACAGAACTTCTCAAATCCTATAATAATGCTGTAAGAAATTCAAGAAATGCTTACTTTGCAAAAATCATATCAGACAATAAAAATAATCCTAAAATCCTTTTTTCCACCATTGATAAACTTTTTAACAGAGCTACTAATGCATTTCAGAAAACCCCCTCAAACACTCTTTGTGAGGAGTTCGCAGACCACTTCAGAGGGAAGGTAGACGCCATCAGATGTAATATTTTATCTTCTCACTGTAACATGGTTTTAGACAAATCTGAATGTGTGTCTCTACCAGAGGAAACGCTGGACAGTTTTGTCCTGGTAGAAGCTGGGACTCTTGATAAAGTTTTCTCCTCAGTGAGGCCCACCACATGTGTTTTGGACCCGATTCCCACTTCATTTTTTAAGCCATTTTATGAATCTTTTAGGGATGAGATTTTAACCGTGATGAATTGCTCCCTTCAGACGGGGGTCTTTCCTGCCGCCTTTAAAGGGGCGGAAGTGAAGCCCCTGCTGAAGAAGAGCAATTTAGATTTTAATGATTTTAATAATTTTAGACCGGTATCTAACTTACCATTTTTAAGCAAGGTTTTAGAAAAGCTAGTTTTAATTCAACTTAATGATTTTATTAATGAGCACAATGTCCTGGAGAAATTTCAGTCTGGTTTTAGGGTGAACCACAGCACAGAGACGGCCCTTCTGAAGATTTTAAATGATTTTAGAATAAATTATGACGCTCAGAAGGTGACAGTGTTGGTTCTACTGGATCTAAGCGCTGCCTTCGATACAGTGGATCACACTATTCTTTTAACCCGTTTAAAACAGATCGGCCTCTCTGGTGCTGTTCACAAATGGTTCACATCCTATCTCACAGACAGGACTTTTATGGTAAGTTTAGATACCTGCTCTTCTAGGGTCCACAGGATTACATGTGGTGTGCCCCAGGGTTCAATTTTAGGCCCAGTGCTTTTTAACCTTTATATGCTCCCTCTTGGCAGCGTCATCAGGAGACATGGAGTTAACTTTCACAGTTATGCTGATGATACACAGTTATACATCTCCATGTCTCCCGATGACACACGGCCAATGGATGCACTTTTTAACTGCATTTTAGACATTAAATCCTGGATGGCAGAAAACTTTCTCCAGCTCAACCAGGACAAAACTGAAGTTTTAGTCATCGGTCCTGAGGCTCAGAGAGAGAAACTTTTACCAAAACTACAATCACTGTCTTTTAATCTCTCTTTACAAGTGAAGAACCTGGGCGTGATTTTTGACTCTGAGCTGACTTTTATTCCTCACATAAAAAATATCACTAAAATAGGTTTCTATCAACTAAAGAACATCGCCAGAGTCCGCCCCATTCTGTCTCGGGCCAATACGGAGACACTGATGCATGCTTTTATCTCCAGTAGAATTGATTACTGTAATGCCCTGCTTTCTGGTCTTCCCAAAAAGAGTATATCAGGTTTACATCTACTACAAAATTCAGCAGCAGGTGTCCTGACGAAGACCAGGAGGCGGGAGCACATTACACCGGTCTTAAAATCATTGCATTGGCTCCCCGTACATTTCAGGATCGACTTTAAGGTTCTTTTAATGGTTTTTAAGTGTCTTAATGGTCTTGGGCCTTCTTATCTCTCTGAACTGCTTTTAGCATATAAACCTTCGCGGTCTCTGCGCTCCTCTGGCAGCCGTCTCCTTGTCACCCCAAAAGTCAGGACACACAAGCATGGCGAGGCGTCTTTCCAGTTTTATGGCCCTCACCTCTGGAACAGGCTGCCAGAGGACCTCAGGGCTGCAGAGAACATTCATGTTTTTAAGAGCAGGCTCAAGACTCACCTTTTTAGCTTAGCTTTTAACTGATTATTATTTATCACTGTTTGTTTAATTGCTTTGGATGTTTTATATGATTATATTTTTATCAGTTTTACTTTTCAATCTTAGCACATTAATTTACCCTTTCTTTTTATACTTTAATTTATCTTAATCCCCGTTCCAGTGTTTCCTCTGTGGGAGCCCTCTGCCCCGGGAGTGGTGGTCGGCTGTAGCTGCCTGGGTGCTCTCCGGGTGGAGCTTGGGTGGAGGTGGGGGTCTTGGCCTTGCCTCCACTGGGTGCCCTGTGTCAGTGCCTCGGCTGCTGCTGTTAATCTACTGCTGCCGGGGCAGATGGCTCCTCTGATGGCGTTTCCTTGCATGGTTCATCTGCACTCGGCCCAATGTCCTTTTTTACCTTTTCTTTTAACTGTGTGTGTGCATGGGAGATGGGTTGGGGGAAGGGGGGTAAAACTGTGACCATGCTTTTAAATCTGTGGGGGAGGGAAGGGAAGGTGGTTTTATGTGGGGTCATTTTAATTTGTAAAGCACTTTGTGATGCAACTTCTTGTATGAAAAGCGCTTCATAAATAAAGTTTGATTTGATTTGATTTGATTTTGTTTTCCATTAATTGTAACACAACTCCGGCAGCATCTCTTCCTGTGTAATTTCCTCCTACATGGTGCCAGTCTTTTCCCAACGATGCAGCCATAGCCTGTCCTAATTCATGACCGTTTAACCGGTAGGATTTGACCACATCAACCATATCCTCTGTCCATTTTTCTGGATCCTCCTTATGGCTGGTGATTTGTTCTACAACCTCTTTAACGTCTTTAAGTGACCATGGTCTAAAAACATATCTCGGAGTGCCATCGGCAGATGGTACTTGAATCATAGGGTTAACATCTATTGAGTCCTCTGGTTCACTCTCATAAGACTTATCCTCAGATTTTTTGGAGCTGACTTCTTTGTAATTCTAAGTCTTTGTTTTATTGTGGTACCATCTGTTTTTTCTTCAATTGCAAATTGATCTCTTGGAACAGGAGGATATAGACCTTCCCCTAAAGCCCCCGGCTGGTCTGATAGGGGTGTTGGTGCATAAGGTACTCCTCCAACAGCCCCAGGGGGGTCTGTCTGGGCTGTAGGTAGAGGTGCATAAAGTACTCCTCCAACAGCCCCAGGGGGGTCCGTCTGGGCTGTAGGTAGAGGTGCATAAGGAGGGGGACACAGTGTGAGTTCGTCACCGAGCTTTTTTCATAAGAAAAGCCTCATCTTTAGAGCCTTTGTTCTCTTCCTGTTTTTTATATTTTGCTTCCTTTTTTTCTGTTTCATCAGCCCACACACGTGCTATTTTTAACTGTGTCTGTTTAAGTTTTTTCTTTTTACCTTTAGCGATAAGTGTTTTTGCTTCGAGAATACATACCAGTTCTTTCCATTGATTTCCTTTAAGTTTCTCGTCTACTTTATACTTTTTGCGCCATTTTGTCAGAAACTGAAGATTTTCGGGGTCCTTTTTATGCATATACTTTGAATCTCCCTCTAATTTGTCGGTGGAAACATCGTTTCCCATCTTTGCGTTGTTTTTATATAACCCTTATTGGGTTCTATTAATTGGCCTGGTAAAGTCTAGTGTTAGAATACCAAATAGTTCTAGGAGGATAACGGCAATTATTAATATTAAGATTAAGGTGAATGAAAAAGCAAGAACTATTAAATTAGTCTGTCGAGTTAAAGTTAGTCATTTATTCTTTAATTAATTAAAATAATTTTTTTGGTCATTTATTTGAGATTTTTAATTGTAATCAAATTCTGCTAAAACTGGATCGTATAGTTTTTACTCTAAGTGTCTCTTTTGTGCAACTAGATTGAGCCGTTTTATGGCTTTCTTAATCTAAGGATGTGTTGTGTAACCTATAATTCCGCACAGAACGTCTCTTGTAGTGCACGTCAAACCGTACGTTAACACCGTTAGGTTTCAGGTTGGACTGGCATACATAAAGATTATGTCCTGTGCCTATCTTACTCTACCCACCTGGGGTGCGGTATATCGTTTTGATTCTGCTGTTTGTGTTTTTACTCCCATACACTGGCGTGCTTTATTTCCCAGCGAGGTGGATTGGCTCGCAAACCTAACCCGTTACAACCGTTTCCCAGCAAGGTGGACCGGTTCGCAAACCTGGTCCGTTACACCCTTTTTTCGAGGTGGACAGGTTCGCAAACCTGTACCGTAACACCCTTTTGCTGTAGTAATTAACGCATTAATCACTTAAGGATCAACACCTGATATTTTATCAGAGAGGCTAAAGCGTCCTTTAGGCCCAAACAGCAGAATATACCCTGACTATCTTAGAATTGTTTTTTTTGTTTTTGTTTTTTATGTGAAGGTGCACAAAAAAGACGTACTCACAATCTCCCCCCTAAGCGAGTGATTCAAACCGAATCGATCGCACAGGAGCACGCGCAGGGGGTCCTCGTGGAAGTTATGCAGCCGGCCAGTGCAGCAATTCAGCGATCTGGACGTCAAGAACAGCCCTTCGACGGAGACCACCAGCGGGAGTGCTCCGTACGTCGAGTCACGGCACCAAGATGTTAGGTTAAAAAGTGGTTGACCTACAATGAATCACACACAAAGGGTCGGAGAGAATATGGAGTCAATAAGCTCTGCAGAGGTAGATGTGGATAATCAGTTCTGCAGAGGGAGACCAGGAAAATACTATAAGGAATGAGCCAAACGTGTCTGTCTGTTCTCAGCCTCCCAGTGTCATAGTCTCTGGTCTCTGGTCTCAAAGAGCCCCCCTCTGCAGTCTCTCTTTATTTAGTCACACTTCATTAACATATTAAAAGAACAGGATGTCATGCAAATGAGCATGTGACTGAAACCAAAAAGACATTTAAAAAGTACATTAGAAAGACACCCTAAGAAAATAATAATGCAACATTATTATTTTACCTAACACAGGGAGCATTAAGATCTATAAAATATTGTTCATTCAAACTGAAATATTTCTGGATTATACACTTTACTTTTACATCAGTCAGTTGGTTTGACCTATTTAACTTGTTCTATTCTCAGTATTTGTTTCAAGATCATTGGCACCGGACCTTCTCCATCCCTTCTTGTCCTATACAAATAATCCCTGATTTCTGTTTGAATAACCAGTAGAAGCCCATTTTGGTCTTGGAGTCTGTCAGACCAGCTGTTCTCTTCTTCCTCAGGAACAACTAACCTCGATTTATACCAAATGAAGACCCCAAGAGAGGTATGCACTGTTGGTCAGAGATTAACTGCTTGTACCCTTTTAACAGAAACTCACTTAAAATAAATCAAAATGAATGAAACCTACCAGCTTTTAGCAAAGCAAGTTGTTTTATGAAGCACCACTCGTTTTAATATATTTCTCACAGTACACTCCACATGTATTAAACTAGAAAACTAGAAAAAAAGTATAATGTTTGTATAAAAAATAACCACTAACAGCCTAATTACTTATTCATAACTTTGTCAGGGGTATAATGTGACAAAGAGGCCCATTCCTAAGGGCTTCACACCAGACAGTCCTGGAAGGAGAAAGATAGATACTATGCAAATTATGATTGACAAGGAAACCTACTATATGTAAGTCAAATGTGCTTTAATCTTCAGAAAATGGTTACAACAAAATAGCCTCTTGTCTACATTGTGCCTACCTAAAGTCAGAGCAATATTTAAAAACTTCACAACCACTGGAACTGTAACAAACAAGCCTGGAAGAGGACCAAAGTTAATCTTGCAACATATGCACACAGGAGGATGTTGAGGATGATTTTGAAATTTGTACAAATCTTGAAAAAATACTGTGTGAGAACTCCAGCATTTTGTCTGTGTGTGAGATTATGCTACTAAATAAAAGACGTATTTATTTAAAGGCTTTTTAACTTTTATCTTTTAACAAAATGAATTTTCATGTCAATAAGCGTGGAGGGTCCATTGCCTTACCTCCAAACAGTATCTAGGTATGAAAACTCATGCAAACTCAAAGAAGATGTTTGAACTTTGAAAGTGTTTTAGGCTGAATCCACAAGTTTAAAGCTGTAGAATATTGGGAAACTATGCACCTGCAATATACTATAATTCTTGAATAATGTGATTGCAATATTGATTTGAATTAACTCACATTTTCTTCACTCCTCTCTTTCTTTAAAATTACTACAATGTCCCCAGTATTCTCTGTGAGCTTTAGCTTGTCAGTCACGAAGATCCATACAGGTTGTAGGTATCATGAGAATCCAGGCCAGTGTGCAAAAGGTTTAATGGAGACCCAGAGAGTGATGCACTTGAATGGAACTTGAAATACAAACGTCTACCTAATATCACATCCAAGCAACACTTTGCAGTTTGATTTATTGTGCAGTTCTAATTCAATTCATATCTGCTCAAAAATGTGGTTTGAAGAAGTAGTAGCTTCACTTCAGTTTGGGACTAAGTCTGGCCACACAACTTAAACATGAAGAGAATCAAATATGCAATCTAGATCCCATTGTACACAGATTTACTCATTTCAAAATGTTCCTAGAATAGTGTACGTACTATTGTAAATACATGATAGAAAAAGGCCTAGTGGAAACAAAACAAAGAAAATGTGGAATTTTAAACTATATTTTTGCTTTTTTAGGCATAACTCAATGTAATCATTTTTATAGGGGTCAGTATATTGCTATTCTTTAGCTGCGGTGAGATTTCTTGGGACAAAAGTTAGCAGAAGTTTCATGATTCAATGAAATTTTGATGAATGCTCCAAATGAACTGTAAAACAATCTATCATTTGAGGATTTGGCTGAACAGACGCTGTACAAGCGCATGTGGGACACCATGTGCCTGGAAAATGACAGGAAACAGTAGAATGACATCAATTATGGCACAGCGTAGGGCCTGTTTAATGAAATGGAGAATTCAAAGGACTTCTTTAACACCTTCAAATTTGTGGAGTTCAGCTTGAAGACTCCAGTGGTGAATTTGAAAAGGGAACATATTTCATGAAACCACTGACGAAACTGGAGCTGGGTTGGAATCCAATCAAAACTAACATCACCCCTTAATATGCAGTGACTAATCTGGCAGTAATAAATGTTGTTTTCATTTTTGCTTTTTTCAAAAGGTTACAGTCTCAAGCTGAAGGGAAAGCAACGTTTTTCTTTCTTTTTTATTTATCAGCTTAGCTTTAGGTCCTAACAACAGACCCCTGAAAGCACATATGAGTAGCTTTTTATCTTGACCATATACGCCTTATAAACAATACATCACATGCATCGTTTTTTACAAATTAGACGTTGTCAATTCAAAATGCTATCCCTGCCCTCTTTTCTTCACTCTGCCAAAACAATCTACACGAGGATTCCTTTGGTCCTCATCCAGTAGCTGAAGCCACAAAAAGGGGAACATTTCCAGACCTTGACCTTACTGGGCCAAGAAGCCCACAGCATGTGAAAGCACAGAACCTAAAGAGGGATCATTTGCCATGGCCCGTTCACATGTCAGGAATGTCTTAGTTTTTGCACTTAGAATATCAAACAAGTTGGGTGGTGTTCCAGGGGATCTGTGATGCTCACATGTTGGCCGATCAAAGCGGGCCAGGCTATCCTCACAATATTCACAGGCAGCTGCGTCCTTCCTGGCCTTCCTCCACTTTAGAGGTGAGTGTTAGACCCAACCGTGGAAGTTCCTGTAAGTAAATGGTTTTGTCACTGCACTTTTACATTCCTCTGACCATTAGGCTGGTTCAGTGTTTTTACTTGCACCAGAACGGGTCATAATCACTACAGCTGACATCTGCAATTAATAAATAAACTCAGTTCACATAGAAAAAAAATGCATTGACTTATACCAACTATTTTTTTAATAGTGTGAATGGGTGTTCCTCCAAGATAAAATAGTTTAAAGCAACTGATTTGGTCCTTAAGGTGCTCTGGATTTCAGTCCAGCTTGAAAAGCTGGAGGTCCTGGAGCCATCCTAATATTGCTGATTAACCACTATTTGACCTTCCGATGGTTTGTATCTCATTATGCTAATGGAATACATCATACTGGACAGTTAATCATTAATTCTAAGACAAATAAAAGGAATTATTATTAGTCTTTTTTATGTTTTCAAATAAATGAAAGGATAAATACATAACAGCTCATTTTATTAATAAAAAAGACAAGGTTTGATAAGTTTATGTAATATGGACTTCTTTTAATCATAGATGGTCCTGATGCAAATGTGTCGAAAAATAATAAAAATAAAAATAAGCAAAAATGAGCTCATCAGGAGATGTTTGAGTCATAAATGGTCAAATAAAAAGGCTATTGTTACGTTTATTTTTGGGAAAAAGTTGCATATAGCACCTTTAAAAACTGTGAAATAGCCATTTGGGTTTTTTTTGGGTTTTTTTTAAACGTGTCCTGTTTGGCAGTGTGGAGCTCAGAATTGGTGTCTGAGTACCAAGTAGAAGCCCAACAGATTTACTTTCACAAGTGGAGCAGTACAGCTTTTGCTATAGTACTCCACTTGATTTATGTGTGAAAAATCTTTATTATGGATTGTTGGGGTTTTTATTTCCTGATGTTATGGACACGGAGACGGAAAATTAAGGAGAAGAAAGAAGGAAGATGAAGAAGACAGGTAGGAAACTAAATGTCATGAGAGAGGGTGAGTTGAAAATACAAGAGAGGAAGGGGAACAAAGAAAACACTGGAAGACATTGAAGTCTGCCTCCATACCCACAGGACGGCAGAGAGAGGGGGAAAAACAAAACAAAACACGAAAAAGGAACATCGACAAAACCAACCAAACATTGTGAACTAAGAATTACACAACCACATCACACAAAAATAGATATAAAAATACAACAACAATGTCACAGAAAAACTCATGGTACCGATTAATCAAGCTCTAGTAATGATAACCTCAGCCCAAGAATATTTCCTTAAAAACCAGAGACCCCACATCTATGTGTGTGTGTTAGCATGCTGGTGCATATAAGGTTTCTCCATAAGAGTGCTCGATAGTTGGTGTGAGCAGACATCAATCCGTCTCCCAGGAATTGATGCAGACATGAAGGAGATCGGAGCAAAGACGTCCAAAGGACCGCCAGAGCCCCAGGCGGACCCGACCGCATCCCCCAAGAGAGGAGCAAAGGAGAACCCCAGGGGAACATCCAGCGGCCACTATGCAGGGGCCCGGGGGGCAGCAGTGATGAGCCCACGGGCCCCGCCGGCAACCGGCCGCGCCGGGGCGGGCCGGTCAACGGACCGGGGTAGCCAGGGCCCAGGGGCACCCCACTGCCCAGCATGGACCCGACAAGGGACCGGCCGACGAGGGGCCCCCGGCACTGCAGGGGCCGCGGCCGGCCACCGGCCGCCACGCGACGCCTCCACCCTAGGCCAATCCCCACCGCCAACATCCCAGCGCCCCACCAATAGCCGCAGGGGACGGACAGCATCCCCAGGCCGGGCTCAGCCAGCATCTGGACGCTAAGTTGTACCAGCTCCCGGGTCCCGATCCCGCGCAACGGCCATTTGGTTTAACAATAACTTGATAACTTTAGACCCCACTAGGGATGGGCATTCGATTAAACTGTCTTCATCGATCATCGGGAGAATTAACGATCGATTTTCGATTAATCATTGATATTTTATATTAAAATTCAGTGTTCATAGGCTATATTAAAATGCAATGAGAATAGAAAAATAGCATATTTCCTCACTGAGATCTTCATTACAAGTGGGACACCTCTTGTGGAAGTTAAACGGAATTAATTCACGGTAGTTGCACAAAGAAAATATGCGCTATAAGCAGCAGAGCCGACAGCTAAAAGACAGTACTCATTAACACAAGTGACGCTCATATATAAAAAAGTTTTTTTTTTAAAGAGTAAAAAAAAAAAAAAAGTCCTGTTAAACAATAACTTAATATAAAAAAAATACTTATAGGTCTGATAGTTTTGCGCTGGGGTCAGAAGCGAAAGCAGCTGCTTTCGCGTCTGACCTGCAGCGCTGAGATCACCTGCTGTGAGGGGACAGACGTTGCTGTGATACACATACCTCCGTGCTAACTTGGCAAGCCTCTGGAATCTTGTTTAATTCATTTTCCACCAGTCTGTAGAGGTGCAATCCAGTGGTGGCGCAGCCTCCCTCAGAAAGTAATCGGGGAGTAAGTTTCTCTGCTCGTTGTGCATCTCGGCTCCTCCGTGCTAACATCGACTTGATGCTAGGTTGAGACCAAGAGCAGGATGCTCTGCTTCTAACCAGAGTTGGATGTGCATTTAAGTAGTCTATTTATACACAGCTTTGCAGTGAACCGAGACTTGTTTTTTGTTTTTTTAGTCAAAGGGGTCCCACGCCACACTTTGCTGCGACCTCTTCATGACAATGCTACTTTTGAAATACACAGAAACTGGCAAGAAACTGAGTCGGCCTGTGGCTTTTATTTTCAGTCATCACCCTCATGTGGTAAAGTGTTTAATTACTGCCACATAGCATTCTTAATGATCAATTAATCGATCGTCGATTAATTATGCCGATCCCTAGACCCCCCACAAATTTACCTTCATTAGCAAACTGGAGAAATTTACCATAGTTTCTTACAGGGATCAATTTTGGCACAACACACGAAAGCACTCGCTCTCCCTTGACTGGCTGACATATCTTTTTTAGTTGTTTCAAAAGTGTGTATTCTGACCTTGGAAACCATGGCACCCCAAATGCAGAGTCACATTCTGGTGGGCAAACAGGGATAAACAATAATTTTAAAGTAGGTTTTTGACATGACACAGTGCTGGCAAACAGATAGACTTGTCTTCTACAGTGAAACATTAGCAATATACAGTATAGAGAATTGTATCGTGAAAATATGGGATCAACCCACGTGCATTGTTCTAGAAAGTTTGGATGTTAATCACTGGAGCTTATACCAAACGTGTTAAAAAATGTGCTTTACCGTACAATTTGTTGGAATGTAAGGTTGATTCAATGTCCATCCATCCATTATCTGTACCCGTCCATCCTATGCAGGGTTGCGGGGGGCTGGTGCCTATCTCCAGCAGTCACGGGGCACGTGACACACAGACAAACAGGACGAACAACCATGCACACACTCAATCATACCTAAGGGCAATTTTAGAGAGACCAATTCAACTAACAGGTGAAGCTGGAGTATGCACAGGGAGAACATGCAAACTCCATGCAGAAAGACCCCAGGTCGGGATACCAACCTTCTTGCTGCAAGGCAACAGTGCTACCAACTGCGCCACTGTGCAGTCCTTGATTCAATGTCAATGCTTTCTAATCTGTTAAACGTTTTTCATCAGTCTCTGATGCTTGAACTGAATGTATTCAAACTTGATGCTTTTATAGACATGTTTTTTTCTCATATGAAAGGTTCTTCACAGGTTAGGAATCATTCCAGCAAATAACAATGGCTTGGATGAGTGAGAATCTGCATATACAACTGGGCTGTAGACATGCATGAAACCAAAATTTTCAGCAACTGCAAATAAGGTCTGTTTTTGATTAGTTTAGCACAGAACCGTAGAACCACCAGTGTGGTGTTTCCTCCTATCTGGCAGCAGCTCAGTGTGCACAAGTGCTTTGATTTCTTCATAAAATTGCCAGGGACAGTTACCATAAACTTGAGTGTGTGGAAAATTACAAATAAATAAGTATTCATTATTTATCCATTTGACGTTTCATCACAATATGCACTGCAGTGTATTGGCAGGTGTTACAAATCGTATCTTTATTCAATCAATAAAAGTTGAAAGCCAATACAAGCTGTTGAAAAATTTATAATTTATTAATATAGATAATATATTAATATTTTTAAAATATTTTGATGTGCCAAGCATCTGTTCAAGGAAAACCAACATTATCTTAACAAAGCTGGAGTGAGACTGCTGACCTCAAATATGTTCTGTTATGTGAATCAAAAAGCTGAACACTTGATAAAGCACCCGAGAGCTGACCTTGAAGCACAGCCCATGGATACTATCAGAGATCAAACACTTCCCCAAACACACCAAGTCAGGATGATGCCACCGGCCCAGACAGATGCAAGGCCCGCACAGATTGATAGAGAACAAACAATTCATAACTTTTCCATGACCGCACCCACAGCGCTCTTCAAGTATTCCAACGTCATCCAACTCATCCACACCAATTGACTCCCCCTTTAGAAATGTCTCATATAAACTGAATGCACAAATTAGAATTGGGAGAGAACTATCACCAAAACTTGGACTACATCAGGCCTCTGGGACTAACACTGGATGTATTCCACCCATGCCCTAACTGGTAATAATAGATATCTGATATAGAAGGGAACCAGACAGTAATCCCACTCCAATCGTCTCCCAGAAATTGCCCGGGCTTCCTGAGAGTAGTATTTCAGTGCTTACAAGTAGCAGAAAACAAAAAACTAAAGCCAAACGCTCTCATATTAAACCAAATCTCAAATTGATCACCTGTCAGAAGCTTCAGCTACCAATCATCAAGCCACTTAAAATAGCTTTATTAAACATTATGTCTCTATCAGGAAAGTCATTTCTAATCAATGAATTCATCACTGAACATAATATACATGCCCTTTTTTTAATCAGAAACCTCGTTAGATGTAAATAATGAAACATCTGCATTAATACTATCTACTCCTCCAAATTACAATTTTTTAAGCAAGTGCAGGAAACACAGACGAGGTGGAGGCATAGCCACAATTTTTTATTACTCAATGAACTTTAAAAAGGTATCCCTGGGCACATTTGACTCTTTTGAATATCCAGCTACCCAAATAAATGAGCCTAACAAATCTATTTTTCTAAGTTTTTTAAAACTTAACTCTAACTTCTTTAATGGTTTCTGCTACCTTTTTTTTGTAATATGTATTGACTGTGACCAATTAATCATTGTGGGAGACTTCAACATCCCTACTGGCAACCTCCAAGATAGACTAACAAAACATTAGGTGACACTCTTCATAACTTCGGCCTGACCCAGCATGTCAAACAACCAACACACAATCGATTACACATTCTGGACTTAATCATCAGCAAACGTTTAAATATATCCAACATCTCGGTAATTGATATTGCATTATCTGACCATTTCTGTGTTTTCTTTGAAAGTACCATCTCTGCTAAACTATCAAGCCAGTGAGACCACTGTAAAAAAGCATTTTCTCTGGGACAGTTCTGTTGAAACCTTTAAACGTATTTACCCTTCCACCACATCCCCCTCATCTCCCAACTCAGTAAACAAGCTGGTAGATAATTTCCTCGCGAAAATCTCAGACATCATTGATTCCATTATTCCAACTAAAGTAAAAGTAGTGTCAGGTAGAAAGAAGTCTCCATGGACAAGCAATCCACTGGTACGTAGTGAAAAAAGGGAGCGTAAGAGAAAATGACGGAAAACTTGTCTCCAGGTTCACTGTGAGATCTACAAAGAAAAACTGAACAGATATCAGTTAACTTTAAAATATGAAAGGGAATCTTTCTTCTGAAATCATTAACAGAAACATTAATAATGCACGGACTCAGTTTGTAGTAGTATAAAGAGTAACTAATCCTCCAGTGATAGTTGCCCCTGAACTAAATTCTACCAGGGCCTGCAATGAATTTGCCAGCTTTTTCACTGAAAAGACTAACAATTAGACGCTCAGTCTGTACCTCGATACTGGACCCACTGCCAATGTCATCCCAAATCAACACCAATGTAGAGAAAATGGCAGAATTCCATGAATTAAACAAAAAAACATTGAAGAAATCATTGCCCAATTAAGCTCCTCCTCTTGCTGTCTTGATATCCTACCCACAGCTTTCCTTAAGAAAGTTTTCCCTGTCATTGGGTCTGATCTGATTCAAATAGTGAACTCATCCCTCCTGTCAGGTGTCTTCCCCCAGGCATTAAAAACACCCGTTGTTAAACCACTGCTAAAGAAGAATAACCTGGACAACATGTTAATACAGAACTACAGGCCAATCTCTAATCTTCCATTCATCAGTAAGATTATTGAAAAAGCTGTGTTTCAGCAGTTAAAAAGCTTCCTAACAATAGCAAACCGCTTTGATGTTTTTCAGTCTGGTTTCTGTGCTCACCACAGCACTGAGACTGCCCTTGTCAAAGTTTTCAATGACATTCGCATAAATAGAGACTGTGGTAGAACCACAGTGCTGGTCCTGTTGGACCTCAGTGCATTATTTGACACTGTTGATCATGATATACTATTGGAATGACTGGAGAGTTGGGTCGGACTCTCTGGTACAGTACCTGGCTGGTTTGAGTCTTACCTAAAGAACAGGAACTTCTTTGTTTCAATAGGAATCCTTTCATCAGAATGAACAGAAATCACATGTGGGGTGCCCCAGGGCTCCATCCTGGGGCCCCTCTTATTTAATATCTACATGCTCCAGCCAACCCAGATTATAACAACCAATAAGATTAGCTACCATAACAATGCAGATGACGCTCAGCTATACATTACAATGTCACCAGGTGACTTTGAACCCATCCAAACCCTAACTAAATGCATCAAGCAAATCAATGGAAGGATGTGCCATAATTTTCTCCAGCTGAACAGAAACAAAACAGAAGTAATTACTTTTGGACCTAAAGAGGTCCAAAATCAAGAATAAGCACACAGCTTCAGTTAATACAGCTAGAAAATACTGATCAGGCCTGAAATCTAGGTTTAGTAATGGACTCAGACCTGAACCTCCAGGGCTCCATAAAGGCAATAACAAGGTCAGCCTTCTATCACCTGTCAAGGATTAAAGGACTGGTGTCGCAACAGTGATTATATTGTAATTGTGCGAGGAGCCCAAATGAAGCTTAGATCTGCACTGGTAAGAAATTTTGCATCAGGTTTTTAAAAGTGGTAGGGACAAAAATGTCAATTATAAATATTGCGGGGACATGTCTCTGACTAAAATTACGCCAAAGCGTGTGCAAATCAAACAGTCATCATTAAAGATGGGAAGAAAAAAATGTATTCCATTTAAAAGCTCCAGGGAGAGACTTAAAATTAGGGCTGGGTACCGTTAGATATTTTTCGATGCTACTACTTTAACTATACCTGGTTTTCGATACCTGTATCTTAAAGATACTTTTTTCGATACCTATATTTTTAGGTCCAATTTTTAAGGGGGGGTATTATATGGAGAGAAAATAGTCTCAAAAGATCTGTGTGTGTGTAATACTTGATTTGTAACTTGTGTCAGCCTATTTGTGTGTAACTTAGGGTAGTTGTATGTGTAAAACATTATTTGTAACTCGTAAAAAACATTTTGTGCGTAACTTCAAGTACTTGCAGCTGTGTGTTCAAAGGTACACACGAAAGTACGAGTACAAAATACATTTACACACACACCATTTCAAATTACACAAACTTTTCGAATAAAAAGATTAAGTAAATTTTGGTCTATGTGTTATAACTAAGCAGTGCTTTCACAGACAAACGTTTTTGCCACTTCAACTGCAAGTTTAGAGGGAACTTAATAAGGAAACTCAAATGACCCAGCATTCTACCAGCATTTAAACGCATCATGCATGCACAAATCTGGAGACATGAAATCAGTCTCAAAACTCCTCGTGCAGTTGTAACCTTGATCTGTCCGTAAACGTGGTTTTGTCTGTGTGTATCAGGCGATTGGTGCATAGTATTTAACGATTTGTATGCGCAGGAGTCGTTTTGAATTCGTAGTTAGTTTTAAGTTTGTGTAATTTGAAATGGTGCGTGTGTAAATGTATTTTGTACTCGTACTTTCTTGATATTTGTGTGTACATTTAAACACCAAGCTGCAAGTGCTCGAAGTTACGCACAAAATGTTTTTTACAAGTTACAAATCATGTTTTACACATACAACTACCCTAAGTGACACACAAATAGGCTGACACAAGTTACAAATCAAGTATTAAACACACACAGATCTTTGGAGACTATTTTCTCTCCATAGTATTATGGGGCGTTCTATTTGTCCACCGAACTCGGTTTGCAAGTCGGTTTCCAGAATTATGAAGTTGCAAAGGGTCAGAGGAGCTCTGTGTTTTTTTTTTCACTTTTTTTCAACTTTTCTTTTTTAGAAGGGCCTGAAAGACTATAATAGAGCGTGGGTATCCAAGGTAATACTAGGTTATGACTCCTTTAAGGTGGATTTGGATTTATGACGGACTTTAAAAAAACTTAAAGGTGACAATTTTATTGGAGTGTGCTATAGAAGGGTAATATGTGCCTGGAAAAAGCATAATGCCCCATTCTATTTGTCTTGTAAGCGCGACTTGCAACTCGAAAGTGATGTCACATCCGTGTTGGAAAACAAGTTACAGCGGGTTTTTGCGTTCTGTTTTGCACACAACACGACAGGTCGGAGAAAAGAGGGATGCCTCCAGGAAACTCGCTGTTGCGCTAGCTCTGAAAGAGTACAGAGAGCTAATATCAAAGTTTGTGGTTCATCATCAAATATGGAAGAACATGATAGCAAGCGGAGAATGTAAGTTCATGTTTCATCTTATTTGATTGTGGTCTATTAATGTTTTAACCGCTTTTTAAGTGAAAATTCCGTAGCTCAAGACTCTGCATTGCTGTCATAGCAACATGGAGCGTCTCTAGCCAATTTAAACTGCACAAGCTACAATATAACTTATTAGGCGGTATTTAACACGTAATAAGACTGTAGCGACATGCCTATAGATAACCGTATACACTGCTGTGTGTACGACTTCTACATTGGGTTACAACAAAGACAAAAGTGCTTAAAATAGTAGAAAACTTGACTTGACTTCAAGTCGGCCAGAAATTAAAATCACGTATTTGAGTGCGCGTGCACGTGGGCTGGTTGACAAACCCAGGGGTAAACAAATGCTTCACTTTTAAATATCGGCTTCCCGGCCAGTGTATAATCGTTAGGCAATCATAACATATATTTTTTCTCGTGGAAAAGGGAAAATTACAGGTCATGACTCCTTTAAAGAAATTTACTTCCATATTGGAAACCTTCCTTTTCGCCTGTGCCTCTCTAAGATCCTCCTACTCTTTCTGACACTCCCCCTTCAGTTTGTCACATAGGGGAGCTCTGCAGGTGCGAGGCTCTCGGCTGAGTACGTAAGGTCGGAGGAGGAGATGGGTGGAAAAGGCGGGGATAGGTGGGAGCAGGCGTTTCAGCAACCCCGAGAACTACCAGCAGAGACTCAAACATTACTCTAACATGAGTTAATGGGTCAGAGCAACACTTCAGGCATGTTCTTAATGAGGGAAAGACAGGTTCTCAGGATTAAGCTTCAGAAAGTCCATTTTGCATAATACCCCCCCTTTAAGAGAGAATAACAAAGTACTAAAAGGTTGTTTGCTTGTTTTTATTTTATTAAACTAAGCAAAAACACAGCAAACTTTCAGTGCTAACAGTAAAGGCACAACATTTAAATATTTTTTATAAAAATAAAAGCCTTTTACTAATACTACTGCTTTACTTCGTGTCAACAATAACAAGCCTGTTGAACTGCATTTTCTAATACAGTGACTGGGGATCAGTCATGTGACATGTGGCAGCGCAGCAGCGGAAGGAATGGAGCATTTTATTGGAAAAGTATCTAAATTTAGCACCAAAAAAGATATTTTTCCAGTATCAGTACCTACCGAAAGTTTTCGATTGGTACCAAAGATTTACCAGCCCCACTTGAGATCATTTATAACTACAAGCATGAGCAACAGAAGCTTGTTGAGGAGCTACCATAAGTCCTATGTTACGTCAATAGCAGTGTTGATTTTACTGACTAAAATAATGGGGGAAAATATTTATCAATGGCCTTTTTTATGCATAAAATAGCACATAAACCTAAATAAAAACTGATTTGAATGAGGAGAACAATAATAAAAATGGTTGACATTTTCATCAATGAACAAAAAAAGAGACAAATTGAATGAATGAATAATACATTCAGCGATTGCCTACAAACATTTACCCTCGAAAGGCAACGGGGAGAAGGGATAGGAGTGGACTGGTGTCTATCTTAAGCAGACTGGATCGCTGAAGGTATAGACAACAGCCCAGCATTGTTTATATTGAATGTTTGCATAAATTAAGGTAACAAAGTATTTGCTGAAAGCCTCTGAAACTTACTAAATGTTTCTGAAAGTTTTCCTCAGTAAACCATAAAAATGTATAAACGTTATTATGAAGCAATTTGAAGTGATGCTTTCAAAGAGTTTAGTATCAGGATCTTTGTTTTCCCCTACTCAGAGTTATTCTGGGCCATATTTTACAAGTGTTTTGTTCATTTTTTTTCCAGATCTGATGAATAGTGCCAAGTAGTTTTGTTTATTTTTACTCTGCTTTTAAACATTGTTCACCACATCTGTAGCCTGGCCACCAGTCTATTGATGAGAAGACTTTCCATACAGGAAAAATAAGCTACAAGACCAATGAATAATGAATCATTACACATGGAAAAAATAGGAGCAGAAAAAGAAAACACTGTGGATTTCCTCCTTGCTGGTATGACATTACAAGGATGTTTAACTTTTGGTACCAAGGGAGGTTAACCGTTCACACCAAAATACAAGGCTTGGGAGGTTAAAGGAGCATGTAAAGCAGAGAGAAAGAAAAAAGGGAGAAAAGCAGGAAAAAGTAATTAATCATGCTACAGTCTGAGTCTGGTGGAGTCGTTCTTGAGCTTTTGGTTTGCAAGCCGGTCTCAGGAGGAAGTCCAGTGTAACATGAATATAGTGCATGGGTGGTCGGCTAGTTTACAAAATTCAGCTGTGAGAGAGGTGTTTTCTAAAGTCCTGGCAGCAAACTCTTTTCTCACTTTCCTCGAATAAACTGCATCATATCTGCTGAGCCTGACCAAGGTGTAGGTGAACTGAGATGCTGCCTGCAGGGAGCCCCAAAGAGCACTTGACCTCAAACACAGATAAGACCGTTTATATACCCTTGACCAGTCCTCATGAAAATTGGAAAGCAGAGACACATAAGCTCTTAATACAGCAAGCAAAATCAAATATGCTATTTTTATTTTGAAAAATTGTTTTATATTTTGAAGGTAACACCGATTGTTTCTTATGCAACACAAGCAGTACAGTCATCTAGCGGTGGTGGATGAATGTTCAATCATGCTAAAATAAAAGAAAGAATAATACAGAAACTTGAGTGGTTAGTAAAACATAGGTGCTCATATTTATTTACATGAGTGAAATTGATGTGGTTAGTTTTGTTCTCTTAATTTACATTTAGTTGGATTTGGTTGATTTCCAATTATTCAACTAAACATACAGTGAAATAGGAGACCAGGCTTATTTCTGACAATGATTTTGAAAGTGTTCCCTGGACTTTTTTTTGCTGAATTTTGTTTGTTGACACAGATGGAATATCATCTCCAAGTGTGGATTTTGTTATAGTCTTTCATTTGTGTTTTCTTCTTTAATTGTCTTTATATGCTTATTAAAATAAATAAAATAATATGTATCACTTTAGCATTGTTTGTGCCATTAACATCTATTCAAGATGCACCTGCAACTTAATTTATGCTTTCCTTTTAGTTTCTGATTCCCTGGTGTCATTCAATTGAAATTCTATTTTTTTTACTAGGTAAAGGCATATTTTTTCGTGTAATAAATATACCCAATCATATACCTGGGATGGAAAAAAACTATTTTTTGAAGACTTTTTGCCGACTTCCAAAATAAAATGGAAATGGATCAAAATCAATGTCACAAGACAGTGTTTAATACTCCCAGGCTTAGAAAAAAAAATGTTTTATCTAAAAGAGACTCCAAATACTAAAACTGTAATTTAAGGGGTTTTCAAACATCTCTGGGTTACATTTCAAACAAATGATCAGTATTTTATTTATTTATTGAGGGATATGAGAATTATTTTTTTAAACAGTGGCGGCTGGTTGAAAAAAAATCTTGCTGGCGCTGATGTGCCAATAGATTTTCCCTTACTATAAGCATTCAAATGAACAGTCGGCAAATGGCTTAATTCATCAATAATATAACATTCTTCATTCACCAAGATAACATGAAGGGCTAAATTAGCTAAAAGTGAAAGGTCTATTCAGTAATTTGTAAACTGTATAGTATTTAATCATTTAATCTGTGTCCACTGCTAACGCTGAATCAGAGTCAAAAATTCAAATGTAAAAAAAAAATTATATTGCCCCACTAGTGTATGATTGCCTATATGTTTTAATTCTATCCTAAATAAACTTTTGATAATCAACCAATGACAACAGACAGCAAAGGCCTTCCAATCTATAATTATTGAAACGTCTATAGGATGAAATAATCACAGCTACAAACAAAACAAACCCAGAAATCCGAAAGAGTTAATCAGGTTCTGCTAGAACCACACCACAACACTAAGCAATCTCCCTGGATTTAGCTTACAATCAGGTGCTCCGCAAAATCTTGCAGATATTAATGCCCGTCAATCTCAGTCATCAGCACACAGCACGTTTGCTCCTCCTCCTTATGCAACACCACATCATTAACAATTAAAAATGGTACCTATATTAGTCTTACCTACCTATATGGTAGCTAAGACTAATAAAAGGCACTGAATAACAGTACATCAAGCAAAACTGCCACATGTTTCTTGGTGTAAGCTGTCCCTCGACTGTCGCCATCATCAACTTTATCATCATAGCGATCCAAAACTTCCTCGCTTTTTCTGTAACTACAGTTGAATTTCCAGTGCACCAAAAGCATTACATTTAGTGACGCTGACTGGCCAAATATTTATTCTTTTTCCTGAGCAACCATACACAATCGGTCTTTGTCAGATGAAGTATCGGGTGCTGTAGGCGCGTTGCATGATGGGATGGTTGAGTGTACACAACAACGGAAGCTGCGATCGCTGTGTATGTGGAGTGCATAAACCTGGACAAAATGGTTCACTCGTGTTGTGTGAAGGGCTGCCATAACAGGTCACACATTACCAGGAAACAAAAACTTTACAACCACATAAGATTCTTTAGGTTTCCCGGTTGGAAAAGTGAATTTGGACAGAAAGTGGGAGAACTAGCAAAGAGAGGTCGAATGGCCTGGGTCACAGCTGTCAGACGGAAGGGCATTATTTTCGAAACCGCATCTCCCTACCTGCGTGTTTGCTCACAGCATTTTAATAAAGGCAAGTAAGATAGCTGTTTTGTGTAAGTGATGTTACTGAATTTCTGCTTTTGGGCTATATAAAGTTGCCATCTCCCAAACCTCTGCCAAACATGGAGGGCTGTTGAATGTAATCAGAACGTCATGAAATGTATGTTATTTCGTCATCGTATGTCAGTAGTTTAAAGATAAAAGTACACAGCAAAATTGAGCAATAACACATTTATAAAGATGTGAGATTTACTCAAATGATCTAAGAGATATGCTTGGATAGTTATGGGTTGGTTAAAACTATCTTCCAGTTTTTGTTTTTTTTGCCTTGTAAGTGATCAAGGTCGATCTGAATCTGAGGTGGACAGACTGCTTACAACTGTTTACATGTGTAAGTGCTGTTCCCAAACACAAGATAGTTTGTGATGTCCATTGCGGTAGTTGGAGGCAGTAATGAAACGTCTGATCTCCATTTGTTTCCTTTGAGCTCGTATGGATCTACATTGTCGATTGTAGACAATTTCTGATTATATCTATCCCTTGCCTCCTTTACATGTTTATCCCTAAAGGATTGCCTTCCTCCTTCTTCTTTTAATGCATGTGTGAGACTCCAGTGTGCTACTTCAATTTTGGCTTCTTCAATATATCTAATGCGACTTCCCCTAGCAACACGAGACGCTTGCACTCAAGATGGCACGCTGCTCTTCAGGGGCACTAGCAGAAAAATTATATGAGTCTGTCGGAGGAATTTCACTACATGAATTGAGTCAGATGGTGGACATGTATAAATAATTCAGATGCATGAAGGCATACACTATTAAGTAAAATTGACATCGATAATAAATGTATATTTATTGAATATTAATAAATGTCTCAAATGTATATAGCCTACATAACCTATCAATTTTATATTATTTCCACTTCATATTTGGAATGGGTTAGTCGCTACTGGTGCATAATATTTATAAACCCTGCTTTCCATCGGATGCATAAGCGGCACAAATCGAACGAGTCTCAGAAGCGTAATTTACGCGGCAAGTTCATTTTTTACGCCACGCTTCTAAAATGCGTCAATTTCAGCAGTTTAGATCGGGGCAGACAGGAAATCAGGCACGGAAGCAGTAAAAATAATGCAGAAACTTTCCAAATAAAAGACACATGCAGATTTTCGATCGCTTAACTACGAACAAAACAAAACAAAACATCATTACCTGTGACACCAGGGTTGAAGTCAGTCGGTCTGTGGGTCTGATTTCTTAGATTTATCATGGACAACGAGAAGTTAATCCTTGAAGTGGAGAATCACCCAGTTTATATGATGCCAGTGATAATATTTACAGGGACAACATGAAAAAGGAGAAGACATGGACAGAAATATATGCAGTTCTGGGAGTGGATGGTGAGTTCATTATACTTATTAACATAGAAATATTTTTTTTTTCCCACAACCCTTTAAGTTAATCAATTGCAATTCTCCTGTGATTTCATGATCCCCCGGGACCAGCTGGGTGGAACGCTTTTGCGAGTGATATGCGTCTAAAACGCCCCCCCGGGTGAGAAGCCACACGCTGCTGAATTCACAAATAAAACTCTACTATAACGTTACGCGCCGCTTACACGTCTGGTGGAAAGCAGGGGTAAGCCAGTTTTTGAAACAGGCTTTTTTCTGTCCAGATTTGGGGAGCATTAAATAAAAGTAACAACAAAGAGTTATAGAATAAATTTCATTGTTGGCTTGCAAAAAGAGATATTAGAGGCGCTGTTAAGGGTGATAGTAGATGGGTACCAAATCTAAATTAAATAAAAATGGATCAGCACCTCATATGAGGCACTGAATCTCATGTCATGACCTGAAGAATTGACAAGAAGCTCCACTTTCTACATCCCAACCTGAATCCACTGGATATTATTTTAGTTCTTCAGGATCAGCTTTAATACATGTTTTGCTAAAATAAAAGAAATACATACTGAATAACTGATAAGGACCAGGCAGAAAACCTTTTTAAAACTACATTAAGTTGGCAAATTTACACGGTCATGATTCCCAAGAACACCCAGCTACACACACACATAAGTGTTGATAGACAAAAAACACACAGCGGGCCATGCCGCAGCGCTGCGGTTAATCTGGTAATTAACAGCATTATCAATCATACTCTTTTAGTCATTGACAGACTGCCCAAGGGAGAAATATCACTTAGTTGAAAAGGTTTCATTGTACAAAAATAAAACTACAGGGAATTAGATCAATATTCAACATCTGCACCTAACATGTAAATGACTACAGCTCTGCACACTGAATGCATAAATTATGAGTATTTATTTCTTTCCTCTTGCAATATACACCATATGCAGAAGTTAAACTTTCTACTGGTGCTTTGTTCTACAATGATGACAAAAGAGAGAACTTTATCTTTTCATTCTAGGAACCTACAAGACAACAAAACTGATCTGGTCCTCAGTGTGCATTAATAACAGATAATAACAGAAATAGGAGCTTATATAAAATCTTTGTTTTAATATTTATTTAGCAGACTGAAGAAACTTTGTTGTCGTTAAGTAAATAATGAAATGATCAAAATTTTGTACTTTTTTTTTTTACACAAATGTACACTGTAAAAACACAGCTGTGTGGAGACGTTAGCTTCAAGAGCTGGATTGAACCAGTTTTGAAAAAGCTAACAAAGAAATTCTGCATGGTTTGTCTCTTGTTGATGACATCACAAGAGACACAAGTAGCTAGCTGATGACCAGCAATAGCAGAACTGTACAGGACGTTTAAAGTTTACAAAAGTTATTTAATACAAAAGCTCTATTCTATCCTCTGACCTTTTACCTTCACTGGCCTGGGCTCATATACACCTTACTGTAATGTTTTAGAGGAAGTATCCTAAAACCACCCACATATTCCCCTTCTCCTTCTGGTAAAATTGTGCCTCCAATGGAAAAACAGCCTTTTGTTAGACATAAACTAATGTAAGTGTACAGCATTGTTGTCAGTGGACCAAAGCTGAATGGGAAGCGATGTTAGCCATGATGTGGTTTTTCACAGCTCTGTTTATAAAAGAAAACAGGATTCCCCAGAGACTTACTGACCCCAATGACTCCACAAACTGGTCACCACCTGCTTTCATCTTTTGACTCACTTTACAGTCATGATCCCCCTTCAAGGCCCCTCTCTGGGTAAGGTTACTCTTACCCCTCCTTATTCCCTTGATGCATTTGACAAATGTAAACAGTTCTCTAACAGAAGACAAGAGGAAAACAGGGTGGCTTTTGTTTGAAGTTTACATACACAGTGCCTTGTTGCAAAGTATTCATACCCCTGGAACGTTTTCACATTTTGTCATGTCGGAATCGCCAACTTGCATGTATTTCTTGATATTTTATTTGATGGACCAACAAAAAGTAATGCATTTTTGTGAGGTACAATAAACCCAACTATAAATACTTTTTAATATTTGTATTAATACCAGTTTGAGAAATGTGGTCTGGATTTTTCTTCACCCCCCTTTACTCTGATGATCCTAAACAAAATCCAGGCCAACCAATTCTATGCACTGACAATAATTATATATAACTACTGACTTTAGTACAGTTCCAGGGAAATTTTGTCAATAATTTTTGTTTTTTTGTTTTATTTTTTCCTTTTTGCTATTCATGCAGACTGAGTTTGGTTTTGTTTTGATATTTTCTTTTTTTCTCGTTGTAATACGCTTGTGTTTTGTATGGTGTTTGTTTGTGCTGGTATGTGTGAGTGGTTGTGTGTGAGTGTTGGTATGTGTGTATGTGCGCTTGTATGCTCTCTCTTAGTTTTCTTTGTATATTGTTTTACACTTATATATTACTTTCTACATTTAAACTATGGTTGATGGTCTTTTCATTATTCATGTGAACATTAGGTGTCTGTTGCCTAAAATTGATCAGCTTAGGGCCTGGCTTCTCTACAATAAACCTAGTATTATTACCATTTCTGAAACATGGCTCTCTACGTGTATCAGTGACTATGATATTGGTTTGGATAATTATACTCTGTACAGAGAGGATGGAGGTTCTAGGGTGGGTGGAGTGGCCACTTATGTATCCTCAAATCTACATTCACAAGCTGTCTCTCCAAAGGAGAAACCAGCTGATTTTGAATGTCTGTTTGTCAAAGTAATTTTACACGAAAATAAAAATTTATTAATTGGAAATATTTATAGACCCCCAAAGTCCCCTTCTGATTCTGTTAAGAACATTGTATCTACTATTACTTCTTTGGGCCAAACTGGCGAGGTTATCCTTTTGGGTGACTTCAATATTAACTGGCTTGCTCCGTCCTCAGCTAGTGAGCGTAATATCTTTAATAGTGCAAACTTTACTCAACTTATTAAGAAACCAACTAGAAACAATCTTCAGACTAATTCTCTTCTCGACTGGATCTTAGTAACTCATCTCAAGAGATTTTTGGAATCTGGTGTCCTATCTGTGTGTTTTAGTGACCACTGCATCATCTTCTGTCGCTGGAAAATTAAAATTCCTCGACTGCCTCCTAAATTAATTACAGTTTGTCAAACTAAATCATTCAAAAGTGAACGCTTTATAAACGATCTGCTTGATATCAATTGGCATAGATTGGAATTAATTCCTTTTATTAATGAGGCTTGGAATTTTTTCTATGATGAAACTCAGAATGTTATTAACACTCATGCTCCTCTTAAAATGATTCAAGTCAAAGGGTATCACCTTCCATGGGTGAGCGGTGAACTGCTGCATCTTTTTAAACAAAGAGATAAGGCATGGAAAAAGTATCGCCTCACACACGATTCTGATGACTGGAAAGTTTATAAGCAGCTTAGAAACTTATGCACAACACAAACCAGAAATGCCAAATCTAGCATTTGGCATATTATAGCATTATAAAAATTGCTTATCTGATAACTTTAAAAACCCTCTGCAATTCTGGAAGCAACTTAAAGCAACACTAAATAGTTTTTTTTACCTTAAAATAATGTTTCCAAACTCGTGTCAGTGGTTGATCAACTCATAACAGGGTGAAACGGCACTTCTGCATTCGCTTTGCGGCCCTCTATCGGCCATAACAGCACTATGTAACTTTGGGTCGTCGGGTAGCGGTTTTGTAGTTCAAATGCGACTTGCTTTTCGCCAGGCTTCACAAAAGCCGGTAGGTGCAGCGTCCTGCAAGGCTCTCTGGGTGGAGCGTACTCGGCAGGTACATATAAATGGAAGATACCTAGCAGCAGGTAGCTTGAACAATTGTCATCATGACGGAGCCGAAATTATTTTCATCTGTACACCGGTGTTCCGACTATCTGTGCCACCCGCATGCACATTTCGATGTTACGTCACAATTCGCTTACTCAGCAAATCTGTCATCAAGAATTGCTACCTGGAAGATCCATTTCGTCTGTTTTATTTCTTAGAAGTTTAGTTTTATTCAAATTATTTTATTACTGGCTAATTTTTATTCAAAATATTTTAAGGCTTTCCTTAGGCTACTAGTTTCAAGTTTACATGACAGCCCTTGTAGCCTATGTTAGTTTCACTTCTGTGATATCGTTACACTGCATGTAAACAAGTCCCATTAATAAGAGTCGTACAGTAAATGCGGTGTATTCTGCAGGCTATTTGTGCTTATAATCATAGGCTACTACATTTTAATCTTTTGGAGTAATAATACTGCTATCTGCTCTACGTCTTACTGGCTTGGTATATATTCATTAGCTGCTTTACAAACTAACAGATTTCCAGAGTGTGCTATTCATCTATAGGCCTATTTAACAGGTAGGATATTCTGATCATGGTTTTTAGTGCATCTTTATGTGCTAGTTTTGGCTTTATATTAAACGGGTAGCATGTTCTGTGGATTGAAAGAAAAGTTTTCGTATTCATATTGTGGGTTTGTTAGGCATTACTGCTAAACTGCCACTTCAATCCCGTCACTTGAAAAATATTTTCCGATGATTATGTTTAACATCAAAGCTAACAGTTGTTGTTTTCGGCATGTAAACATACTTTTCAAGGGGGAGCACCGACAGATGCGCACTACGGTAAGACATTCTGAGGAGGTAGCACAGATCGTCAGAACAGTGCTGTCAGCCATATAAAAAAGAAATTAGACCGTATCACGTTATAACGTTTTAGTTTAAAGTGGTTTTCACGTTTTTACATAACGTTACAACGTGATACGGTCTAATTTCTTTATTATATGGCTGACAGCTCTACGCCGCCGTACATATGACATGCTGAAATATAGAAAATGTACCTGAGATGAAGAGATTTGACACAAAGGCTGCCCAAGATGTGAAAATCTGTAACGTTAGAGGGTATCGCTTGTAAATGTGAATCCCCTGGTGTAACCATAACAGATTTTACGACAGTAGCAGAAAACAAAATTTTTTTCCCAACTGTAGGGGGACCCAGAGAGCAAAACTTACTTAGTGTTACTTTAATATTTTACTTGGCAAATCTGACTGTACCTCTGTAATTATGATTATTAATAATCAAAACGCAAATGATCCAGCTATTATTGCCAGTGCTTTCAGTCAGCACTTTTCCAGCTTGCCTCAAATGCAACCTCCTTTTCAACCAGCCCTGTCTTCTGACTCCCGGCCCTGTGCGAGTTATTTTTCCTTCAGACAAGTCCTGCGGATGTTCAGCAGGCTTTTAATGGGCTATCTTCTGTTTCAAGTCCCGGCCCAGATGGTACTGAAGCCACATTTATTAAGATCGCATCTCATGTTCTTTCTTTTCCCTTAGCATATCTTTTCAATTGATCTTTTTCCACCTGTGAAGTGCCTTCTGATTGGAAATGTGCAAGAGTTATTCCCCTTCACAAAGGGGGTGACCCCTGCAATATGAACAACTGTAGACCTATATCCATTATTAATTGCATTGTCAAAGTCTTTGAGCAATTAATTTTTAATCAACTATCTGATTATATGTCTGACAGCAATATTTTATCTCATTTTCAATCTGGATTTATACCATTTTTTTCAACAACCTCTGCTCTACTTAATTTCACAAATGATATTTTCACTGGCTTCGACAACAATTTGCTCACTGGTGCATTATTTATCGACCTCTCCAAGGCATTTGATATGGTCGATCACTATCTTCTATTGGATAAACTACATTCCATTGGTCTTGACAGGTCCTCTCTTCTTTGGTTCAACTCGTATCTCCATTCTCGCCAACAATGTGTTTCTTTTAAAGGCAACTATTCTGATTTTCATACTATAGATCGAGGTCTACCTCAGGGTTCATCACTTGATCCTCTTTTATTCTCAGTTTTTATCAATGATCTTCCCCTTGTCAGGTTCTGTGGATTTTTGTGTTTTCTTTCCTTTGCATATCCTTCCCCTCTGTACCCCAAACTGCTCTCTTGTTTTGTCCCTTCTGTTGGGTTTAACTTAGTTCTTTTCCTCATCTAGTATTTTTTATGTTAGATTATTCCTTGTCTTCATTAGTTTATTCTGGCACTTCCTTGTTTCTGTTTCTTCTTCTTGCTCTTAGATATTTTCACCTTTTGTTAGGTTCTTCACTCTAGATAGTTTACTATTTATTTATTTCTTCCTTCTGTTTTCCAGTGTTTCCTTTAGATTCCCTTCCAGACTTATTATCTTTAGTTTCTTAAGAGTCTTCTGTGTCCCAGCCTTTTTACCTCCTATCCCAGTTAATTATCTCCACCTGCTCACTCCCTCAGCTGCAACCGCTTCCCTTAATCAGTCCTCAGCTCTTTCTGCTCACATCCTCACACTCCCCTCAGTATAAATACAGTCCACACTCAGTCACAACTCGCTGGTTCATTGTCTTTCCTCCTTTCCTGGTTCCCTGTTTATTCCTGGTCTGTTTTCCCGCGTTCCCTGGTCTCCAAGCTCTCTGGTTTCCCTGTGAATTTTGTAAGTTTTGGAAATTATTATTTTATTAAACCTGAGTTATTTAACATTCTGCACTTTGGGTCCTACTTCAACACACAACCTGACACCCCTTACCTACTCTGACTGCAATATTCAACTTTACGCAGATGACACTATTATCTACTGTTCAAAAAGCAATATTATTGATATTCAGAATTCTCTTCAATATGACTTTGATACAGTACAACTTTGGCTTCGAGCTAATAAGTTACTTCTTAACAAAACTAAATCACACTCAATGGTATTCCTGGATAAAAACAGACGTATACCGGCTGATGCACTTGAAATTGTATTTCTCGATACAGCACCAATTGCACCAGTTGAGACATATAAATATCTGGGTTTATGGCTTGACTCTAACCTTTCTTTTAACTTTCACATACATGCTGTTGCCAAAAAAATTTGCATATCGTTTAAAATTACTTTACCGATCAATTAATTGCTTTAGTTTCTCAGTGAGAGAGAGGATTGTCACTCAATTGTTACTTCCTATTCTTGATTACTGTGATGTAGTCTATCAAAATACCACTGGCACTAATCTTCAGCCACTTAATGTTACATATAATAGTCTGTGTAGGTTTATTCTCCGTTGTCTCTTCAGAACTCACCACTGTCTGCTGTATCAGCAACTCTCTTGGCTTACTCCATCCTCCAGACGCCAATTCCATTGGTTATTATTTATATTTAAATGTATTAATCTTAGCTATCTTGATTATTTGAGACAGTATCTAATACCATTTAGCTCTTCTTATAATTTAAGACATGCAAATAAAAAATTTTTTGTCGTACCTCAAATACATAAAGAAATAGGACATTTTTCATTTAATTACAAAGCACCTTTTGATTGGAATAATCAACCTGTCTCTATCCGCTCTATAACCTACTATCAAACGTATAAAAATGTCCTTCTGCAATATTTACAAACCACTTGTAATTGCTTTTGAAATTGTATTTGATTGTTCAAAGTGAGAGCTCTGTGTGTGTGTGTGGTGGTTTGATTGGAGGTGTGTGTTGTAGTGTGTTAGGGGTGTGTGGGTGTATGCGTTAGTAGATGTATGTTAAGGATTTGTTTGTTTGTTTTATCTTTGTTGTTTTGGTTCTATGCTTGTACTGCTGTATCTGTTTTTATGCTTTGCTTTCTTTCTTGAGATTTTGAGGACCCTCTCGAAAACGAGATGTTGCATCTCAAGGGGCTATCCTCTCAAATAAAATAAATTTCAAATTTCAATTTCAAATTCCCCTCTGAAATCAGTTAATTAGTAAAAATAGTCTGTTTTTATGTAAAATGCATTCTTACGGGTTCTGTGAAGGCTTCATAGGCAGTGCCGGATTATGTTAGCAGAGGCCCCTGGGCAAAAAGTGTTTAAAGGCCCCCCCCACCGCCAAAAACAGTAATATCATTTAAACTGGATTTTCACCACATTATTGTAAAACTATATTGCTCATCTGAAGGCAACACTATCAAGACACTATTCAGTGGTGTAACTTGCTTCCCTATGTAAAGACATCCTGCTTGATCTCACCTCCACCAGGCTACGACTACAATTATAATTATTCAATTCAATTCAATTCAGTTTATTTATATAGTGCCAATTCACAACAGATGTCATCTCAAGGCACTTAACAAGAAGTCATTTCAATACATTTATACAAACATTCCAATCAGTTCAAAAGTTTCCTATTTAAGGAATCCCAGCAGATTGCGTCAGTCATTGGCGTGAGGTTGGGCCCCGTTGATGCAGACTTTCCAACCACAGCAATCCCTCATACTGAGCAAGCATGTAGTGATGGTGGAGAGGAAAAACTCCCCTTTAACAGGAAGAAACCTCCAACAGAACCAGGCTCAGTAGGAGCGGCAATCTGCCACGACCGTCTGGGGATTTGAGAAGACAGAGCAGAAACACAGAAGGAACAGAAGATCTGATATAAGAGAACTTTCTATGTTACAGAAAGTAAAAAGTTGATAACAGGACACAGTGGATGTTCAGTTACTGGGAGGATCATCCCAGTTGATGCCCCCCGTCCAACAGGGCATTGCAGCCAAGCAGGATACCAGACCAGGTATATCTTCTATGGAGAGAAAAACACTGAGAGAAAACAAAGTTAACAGTCGAAATAACAGAATGTACTGTAATACAACTGGAGAGTCGTAGGAGAAAAGGAAGTAGCAGAGTGAAGAAAATTGGTAAGTCTGTCCTCCAGCAGTCTAAGCCTATAGCAGCATAACTACAGAGATAGCTCAGGATGACCTTAGCCACTCTAACTAGAAGCTTTATCAAAAAGGAAAGTTTTAAGCCTGGCCTTAAAAGTAAACAGTGTCTGCCTCACGGACTAAAGCTGGGAGCTGGTTCCACAGGAGAGGAGCCTGATAACTAAAAGATCTGCCTCCCATTCTACTTTTAGAAATCCTAGGAACTACAAGTAAACCTGCAGTCTGAGAGCGAAGTGCTCTGTTAGGAACATAAGGAACAATTAGATCTCTGATGTATGATGGAGCTTGATTATTAAGGGCTTTGTATGTAAGAAGAAGGATCTTAAATTCTATTCTGGATTTAACAGGGAGCCAATGAAGGGAAGCTAAAACAGGAGAAATGTGATCTCTCTTTTTAATATTCATCAGAACTCTTGCTGCAGCATTTTGGATCAACTGAAGGCTTTTAATGGCATTTTGTGGACTACCTGATAGTAAAGAATTACAGTAGTCCAGCCTTGAGGTAACAAATGCATGGACTAGTTTCCCAGCATCACTCCTGGACAGGATGTTTCTAATTTTAGCAATATTCTGGAGGTGAAAGAAAGAAATCCTAGAAACCTGTTTAATATGGGATTAAAATGTCAAGTCTCGGTCAAAAATAACGCCGAGGTTCTTTACGTTATTACTGGGGGCCAATTTAATGCCATCCAGATGAAGTGATTGACTAATCAGTTTCTGTTTAAGAACTTCTGGTCCAAAGACAGCAGCTTCTGTTTTGTCAGAATTTAAAAGCAAAAAGTTTAGGGTCATCCATGTTTTTATGTTTATATTCCATAACTTAATCGCAAAAACTCACTCATACTTTCTCCTCTCTTGTCTCACAGTGCTCTTTTAATTCTTTTGATTCTCAGCTCTCCAATGCTGCTGCCCTTCTGTGTCTCTGTCTGTCTTCCCCCTATCTTCCTTTCTCTTTTCTTGTTAAAAAAAATAGTGTGATCAGTTTAAGTAAACGTGACTAATTTTTAAAGCATTTGATCATAAATGGGAAATGAATGCAAAGTAAAAACAAATGCTTTTCCTTTTACATAATAATGTGTTTAACAAACCTGTATCTGTATCTCTAAACTATTTCTCTATCCTCCTCTACTGTCTCTCTAACTAAAACCATGATACCACAGGAATGCACAATATATTGACATCAACATCTGTATCGACCGATGTTAGTCATTTTTTAACATAAACTGTATCGGTCCGATAAGTAAAACTGAGCCAATATTAAAAAGCGCTGTTTATTTCCATCTTTGTGGGAGATTTATGTAATATTTATAACATTGCAAATATCGGTTATTGGCCATAACAATAATATCAAATATCAGTATTGCCAAAAAAATTTAGATCGGTGCATCCCTACTTTTTACTCGATCCTCCATTATGTGCTGCCCCAGCCTTTCTGTTAACCTTTTCATGTGCTCATTAGGAAAATGACCGAACTGACCGATAAATACCAAAATGCCATCAAAGTTAACACTATGTGCTGATCCAAATAATTCATCATCAGCACAGAAAAGCAGGCCTCTTTCACCTAAAAACTGACTGACAGCTACAGTCCGCCTGAGCAGAACCTCCCGCCAGTACCAGGTCTCTCCCTCCAGCTGTTCCAGTTTAGCTTTCTGACCCGCTACCAGTGGCTGATGGCATG